>JALMGJ010000003.1:107606356-108311356 GCA_023362775.1 Charina bottae | reverse complement strand
CACTCTTTTGTCCTCCAACAAAGAAGTAAAAGACAGGAGCTGCTCCACTGCCCAACACCACTTGCCTGAGATGGTTGTCTCACTCCGCCTAATGTTAGAGATGGCCCTGACTCATGTCAACTGGTACACATTTATGCACTATTTCTCTGAGAAGACTGGATGGCAATTGCTTTATAAGGGAAACAAACTGAATAGGAAGCTGACCCAGAAGGGAATTCTTAAAATACTGACTCATTCAGACTCCTTTCAATCTTTTTTTTTTTTTTTGTTCAGGGTACTTGAGACAGACAGGCTACATGGATTCTGTACACTGTCTGTTCTGATTCTTAATCTATCCATGTGTCAGAAGCAGCAGCTTAGAGATGCTCCATCTCAAAGGAAAAGGCATGTGTAAAATCACTGTAGAATATCCCATTAAGACAGAATAAAATTAAGTCATGCTCAAAATAAAATGCTGGGCCTGTTAACCACTTAACCCTGACATTACCTCCTCCTTTCTCCTCCCATGAAGCCCCATACAGTTAGCCCAAAGCTAGCACTTTGCTACATCATGAATGATAGGAACATTCTGTAATTCAAACGCAGAGAGAAGGCTGGTAGGTAAGCATCAAGAAAGGCACAATGCTATGGTAGAAAGCATGTTTTGCACATATAAGGGAAAAGATTCCAATCATATCCTTTCTTTCATCATACTATTACTTCTCCAGTAGTCTCTCTGACTTCTCATTCTTCAATAAATTCCAGGAGAAGACATCAAGAGGGAATTCCTGCCTTTGGGCTTTCTCAGCCTTGCAAGTGTGGGCAGCCATAGAGTGACAGAATGAAGTACAACAGAAAACATCAATGCCATCAGTTGCACATTTCAGCCCTTCTGATTTTAAAGCAAGCTCAGGAATATCACCCTGAGAAGAAGGTTTTAAAAAAATAGAAACGTCTTCTGCAGGAGAAGATTTTTTTTTTGGAGAAATTACAAGGCAGATCTTGACACAGAATTAGGCAAAACAGAATCATTCAACTCATCAATTAAAATCTTACTCATCAAATTAAAATTTACTTCAAGAACAAGTCAGCTTAAATGACAAAACCCTGTCATTTGACAATAAAAGAGAGAAAAATCCAAGCAGCAGGCAATGAGAAAAGATTCCTACTTATGATCAAGGGTACCAGTTAAAAGTAGCCAATATTGGGTTTAAAATCCAGGTTTGAGGAAAGGAGAAAATGTCCTTTGGCAGCCCCAGTACTAATTGAGGGAATTCAGAGGCTGGCTGAACAGCTTATGGGAATAATCAGCAGTTTTCAACAATTGCCAGCCATCTTTAACACACCATTTGCACTTCCTGCAATGTCTCCATCTGATGTGCACTGCAGGAGTTCAGAATATTAGCTTCCTATGACGGCCACCCAATTGGCACTTGCTTCTCTCTCTCTCACTCCCATCCTCCTAAGAAAGTAGACCCAAAACGGGTTTCAGAGTTGGGCTTTGGCGTGGCAATGGGGCAATTACTTTTTGCTGTTCTTGAACTTGAGCCTATGATCCTGTTGGATATCTAGTGCCTATTTTATTGCTGGAGGAAGCTGTTGCTGATGGTCTTGTTTCCTGTGACACCTCTATCCATCACTTTCTGGTTCCCCATACTTCCTAATATGAAAAAGCCCCATAGAAGGAGGTCCTTCATGGTGTCTTCTCTTGGGAAGTGTGGGGAAGAGAGCTGTGCAATCTTTTAGATTCAAAGACAAAAAGGTGAATGGGCTGCCTGCAACAGATTGGATCCGTTCTCATTCTTTCTATTCTCTGAAACAGACTGAATCCAATGGAGATACCCACTCAGGAGAGCAGGTGTTTCTGCTTGTGGGAAGTGGATGAGAGTAAGACAGTTGTCCCACCATCCAGTTGAAAGAGGATGGAAGGCAGTGTTCTTGCCCCTTCCAAGTGCAGGGGTATCCATTTGCAGAGTTCTGACAGTGCAACCTTGTCTCCAATATAGTAGCAATATAATCTAAGGAAGGCTAAGGAATACAAAATTGTAATAGGACATTAATACAGATCAGAACATGCAAACTGCAACTCTTGGGACCCACCGACTGAATGGCTTTATTTAGCATTAATCAGCAATGTGGCTTACCACCTTGTTTTGGTAATAAGAGGTCTAGAAAATACCTTTAAGATCCTGGTGGTAAAAAGAACCTGGCACTCTCCATCTATGAGATATGACCCTGTCCCCTTCAAGTCAATGGAATCAAGTCAGTGGAATCAAGTCAATGGAATCAAGTCACTTCAAGTCATCCCCGGTCCCTGAAACCCTCAACCCTCCTTCAAAACATTATGTGTAATCCCCAGTCATCAAATGGTAGCCCACCCTTCATATAACTATATTGGTACTCAGTGTTTTAAGGCATATTAGACCTCTGTAAAATTTTAATTTATCATCTCAAATACCTGATGCTAGACTTGGGGATTTCATTTCACTATCTGTGAATATTTGATAGTCAGGATGCATTAGTTACACTATATGAGAACCAATTTGGTGTAGTAGTTAAGGCACCAGGCTAGAAACCAGGAGAACATGAATTCAAGTCCTGCCTTGAGCATGAAGTCAGCTGGGTGACTTTGGGCCAATCCCCCTCTCTCAGCCCTAGGAAGAAGGCAGCAATGGTAAACTGGTTCCAAATTGTTGCTGAGAAAACTGCAGGGACTTGTCCAAGGCATTAAAAAACTTACACTATGGCCAGATCATAGCAGGGAACAGCACCTAGCCAACCTTGGCTGATATTAAAAAGGCTATTAAAAGTACCTGGTTAGTACTTGGATGGGAAGCTACCAAGAAATTCTAGAGCTAACTTGGAAAGGTGAATTTAAATTGTCTGGAGCTCCATGCTAACCATTGGCAAGATCAAAGCTGGCAGCAGGCAGAGCTAAAAGTGGATGGTTTTGCATTGTTGCTGGATTACACAGCTCACACTAAAACTATCTGCCTTCAGCTACTCAGAAATTTTCTTTGCCTGCAAAAGGCTTCTTCTCTAAGTGCTATTTCTGAGTTTATTTTATTGCTGGAGGAAGCTGTTGCTGATGGTCTTGTTTCCTGTGACACCTCTATCCATCACTTTCTGGTTCCCCATACTTCCTAATAAGAAAAAGCCCCATAGAAGGAGGTCCTTCATGGTGTCTTCTCTTGGGAAGTGTGGGGAAGAGAGCTGTGCAATCTTTTAGATTCAAAGACAAAAAGGTGCTTCAGAGCACAAAGCTTATGAACGTAGCAGGTCTGCAAATCTGCAGCTACTATGCTGTCCTGGATAAAGATGTATTTGACTTAAGGAGCTGGAGATAGGTAGTAGTTGAGTGACTTGGCATGCTCCAAACCACCTTTTTTGCATATGAATGTCAAGAAATGCAAGCCCTTGTAGGAAGTTTCTCCAATGAAAGTCAGGACCACTTGGCCACCCTGAACTGTGCAAGTTCTCTCAAATGCAATTTTGAAAGGGAATTCTCTTTCATCAAATTACAGGAGACTCTACAAAAAAGATGCTGGAGAATTCTTCTGCCATGCAATATGTGCAAAATGTTCCCTTCTTTTATGCTTAGCCTAAAAAATTGCAGCTGCTATTATCAGGGTGTGGGATTGAGGTTCAGAGATAGAGTTAACCTCTAAGAATTCTGGGAGCAGTTTTAGGTCTAGCCTAAAATCTGCCTGCAAAAGTTCTGGATGGTCGAACTGTTCTTACTGAACCTAAATACTGACTCCAATAAGGTAGTTACACAATAATCATCTTCCTTTATCAAACTGAATAAATATAAGGAAAAATGCAGGGGAATTTTTCTGCATGGCACTTAGCTCCTGGTCTCTCCTTCTTCTGCTGCTCCACCCCCTTTAATCCCTCAGAGCTTCTGTCTTTCTCTCTCTTCCCATCCCATCTCTACAAGCCACATGAAACTAGACTGAGGGATGTCTGTGGCCCTTGGGATACAGGCTTCCCATTCCTGTCTTAAGATATGAAAGCCCTTTACTTGTTAATTTAAAAATAATCACATGATCTCTCAACAAACTGCTGGGTAAATGGATGAGGACAGATGTACCCATTTATAACCATTCTAAGTAGGTTCTTCTTCACCAACATCTAATCCCTTGGTGTGTTTTACAGACAAGCTGACTACTGTATTGCAAATACTGTAACTATTTTTCAGTGATTTTTAGTGCAAAGCTTTCCTTAAAGTAGCACTTGCTTATTACATTTGCGTATGTATTTTTATTCTCCACATTACTATTCTCCTTCCACAAAACCCTTGATTTTGGAGCTATGAATCATGTGAATTAGGGATAGCATCGATGCTAGTCAATAGGTTCCCTCAAAACACTGGTTTTTCACCAGTTAAATGGACATACTCTAATAATTTTTGTCCATTCAGGGGTCAAAAAGGACGGAAGGGGAATATTTATTGCAAAAAGATGTACTATCAAACTGATTCTACAGATGGTTAAAATATTATGTCTTTTCCTATCTGAACATGAAAGCACAATATCCTAAAAGGAATGGGGTAGATATCAACGAGAGTTCCCAAATCAAGCAGAAGGCACAATTCAAAAAGATAACCCATCTCTCTTACCAGGAATTGAAGCATGGGTAATCTCCAAATTAAAACCTTCTGGAAGAATGAAAAAAAAGCATCCATGAATGTTTGGAATGGTACCAAAATGGAATTGAAATGTATGTCATATTTTGATGACAAATACATTAATTTATTTTACTTCCTGTTTGAAGGAAATAAAATGTACATTAAATACTTTGGGGGAGGGGGAATCAAAACCACTTGTCTGCACTGAAATGAAACTGAGAAGTGTTCAGATTCAGTGTCAAGAAACAAATATTACCAAATAGGATGAAAATATCTTGCTAATGTTTGTGTAATAATTTAAATCCGAACACTTATACACAATCAAATGTAAAATGTTCATGTAATAATTTAAGGCTGCAATCTTACTCTCAAGTAGCAGAGCAGACCTATTGACTACATTAGGACTTACCTTTGAATAAGTATGCATAAAAATTACATTTAAAGCTGTAAACATCCATGAAATATCCATAAGCATTTTCTTCCTTTTTCTTATAATCTTCAATGAATTTTGTAAATACAGTGATGAATAGGTAACTATTATTTATTTGTTTGTTTGTTTATTTATTTATTATTTAAATTTGTATCACCGCCCATCTCCTCTATACCAGAGAACTCTGGGCGGTTCACAACAACAAGTTAAAAATATAAAATTACAACAACAATTATGATGAGTCTAGGGCAACTTTTCATATCTGATGCACTGCAGATGTATTAGACTACAGATTCCATAATGACACACATCACTTGCAGATATGCTAACAGTTTTAAGACAGCATGGATAGTTCTGATATACACATGGCAGTCATAAGAGTCAAGAATGATCAGAACCACAAAGTTATTTTCAGGCCATCTTTGACCCTATGACTAACATGCAGTACTGCCTATAAAAAACAATGCTGATAGTTTAATACAGAACTTTCCAAACTGTGTGTCGGGACCCATTAGTGTGTCGGCTGCAGTGTCTGGGTGTGTCACAGCTACTTCTGCCTCCAAGCCCTGCCAGGATTCCGCGCAGGTCCTAGTGCCTGCCTTGTGCCCTGCTGCCTCCAAACCTGCTGTGATTCCGCGCAGGTCCTAGTGCCTGCCTTGTGCCGTACTGCCTCCAAACCTGCTGTGATTCCACGCAGGTCCTAGTGCCTGCCTTGTGCCCTGCTGTAAGAGTGTGTCGTGAAATGATGCCCTGCTGTAAGTGTGTGTCGCGAAATGATGCATGTCTAAAAAGTGTGTCACCAACATGAAAAGTTTGGAAAGCTCTGGTTTAATATATACAAAATATGATTTCTCTCTGCTAGGGAAAGTGGAAGAGGGGCCGACCAAGGGCAAGATGGATGGATGATATTCTGGAGGTGACGGACTCGACCGTGGGGGAGCTGGGGATGGTGACGGCTGACAGGAAGCTCTGGCGTGGGCTGGTTCATGAAGTCACGAAGAGTCGGAAGCGACTGAACGAATAAACAACAATGGTTTCTCTCAGGGGTTAAATAGGGATACTGATATTCTGATGCAAAAATATATATTCTTATGAAATATGTCTATGAAGGTTCTCAGTCATCCAGGTGGAATTGTCTGTAGCTTGAATCATGTCAACTGGATTTCTATACGTTTCCACTGAGAAAATAGAAATCCAGTTGACATGATTCAAGCTACAGATATTCTCATGAACTGGCATATGAATACACATGGATCAGAAACCTTCCACAAATAGGTTCTGATCCAGCAAAGGCCCACAACCCTCCAGAGCAGAATTCTAGGTGGGGGAAGACAGATGGACATTCATGAAAATTAATGCTTCTCCTCCCCCTAACACATTTCTATTTGTAGTAGTCTCTGGTGCAGCTTCTACAAGCAAAAGGGCTCTATTAGATACATTCTGTAGTGCTTATTCATGTTTTTTGTTGTTTATTCGTTCAGTCGCTTCCGACCTTTGTGACATCATGGACCTTATTCATGTAAGTATATATAATTCATGGGCTGATTTGTTGAGAGAATAGCCGGTTTAAAAATGGCTGCCCCAATTTTTGAAACCAGGTCAAGAAGTGATAGCTGCAGTATTCAATCCAGAGACTTGACTGATATGTACAGTTTCCACAGGAGATCCAGAAGTGGGTTAAGGAATGAAGCTTGCATTTCATCCCTTATCACTTCTGTGGGATGGTCACATAGATGCATTGCAATTTGTGGGTTATAAGCTTGGTGTGCAAATGTCCCTTATCACCCCCACCTTTACTTACAGTATTCTAAGTATTTCATATGCTCAGGGATTAAATCAATACCTCATTAGAAACATTCAGAAATCCTGTCACCATTTGAGTAGACTGGGAGCAATGGAAGTGACCCATTACATCATTGGCCTGATTTCATCCTTATGAAAATGGTTTCTACCTGATCAGCTTTTGAACTCTCTTAGGACTTGGCTAAATTATACCAGCTCAAGAGACTTGGACAGGAAGGTTACACCTAGATGCCAAGGTGATGGGCACTTTAGAAATGAGATAGATTGGATAGATTAGATAGAAAGACAGGCCTAAATGTCCTACTGAGCATTCATTTGTCTGACAGCCTGGAAAATGCCAGCATTCCCAGGATTCAAGTGGAAATAGAAAATTGCATTTCCAGTGTAAAATGCACAGTGTGCCTTGATAATGTCAGTTGTACTATGTAAAAGCAGAATCAGTTAAAATCCCATAGCCATCTGAAATACAATAGGGAAAACTGAGCAAACTCTGCACAGGCAATCCACCAAAAGCACCACATAATTCCTTTTCATACCTCTCGATATCAGAGATTTAGCAAAGTGATATGGCCTGTACACACTTTAACGCACTAATTTTTCTTTGCTGTGGCCACACCAAAATGCCTCACTGTCCATCTTTCCCTGCTGTTGTAATAACATATTTTTCTTCATGATATCTAACACTTCTATCTTTGTGGAGCTGTCAAAGCTCTGAGATTCCTTTTTGTTTAAGTTTTATTTCCAACCCTTTGTTTTTTAAAGTCTCCCTCCCTCCCTCCCTCCCTCTTAATGCATCCTTCCCAGCCCCCATGGAAATTCTTGAGACTGTAGTACCCACACAACTGGAGGTCACCAGTCTAGGGAAGGTTGTATTAAAGAGGGGGAAAATAACCCCAAAATAGGTGTTTAGGTGTTTAGGCCCAATGCATTAAACCTACATATGAACCTTGATCACTTGATAGCATCCTCCCATAGTTTTAGCAGGAGTCCTTCCCAGCTCTGCTGGAGATGCTCAGGTTTGAACCTGAGACTTTCTGCATACAAAGTTAGTGCCTTGCCACCAAGCGAAAGTTCAGTAATACATTTATTTGCCTGTCATGGGGCCTCAGTGCAACCAGACAAATTCATGGATGACTAGGCTATCAGTGACTATTAGACTTGATACCTGTAGAAGAACTTTCTAACTCACAGACAGCATACATTAAATACTGGCTAATGGAGAGGAATAGTAGAAAATGATTATCTTTCTTTCCAGTTTGTGATCTCCCAGAATGCATCTGTTTGGTCCCTGTAGAAAACAGAATGATAGACCACATTGGCCCCTTTTTTTATCCTGCATTTCTCTTGTTATCAAACATTGAGCCTTAATAACACGTTTATAAAAGCAACATTGACATTACAGAGGAACTTCTACAATGTGCAGAAACTGAAATTTAACATATACCAGGTTGGCCTTTTCAGGCCTTGGGCCTCCCCATAACAACAACAGTACAAAAGACTCCTGATTATTCTTTTGTTAACTCAGCCTAGAACTTGTGAGATTTCATATCAACATATCTTTGGCAGTATCATGAGATTTGGATCATTTTGCCTCTTTTATTATTTTAAACTAATTTAAAATTTTGGATCTGTGGATGCAGTTTGTGGGGACAATGACATATAGCCAGGCACCCAAGGATGTCATGCAGCTAACCTCCTGTATCAGTGCTTTCCAATCTGCCGCTGTTGGCGACACACCAATGGCGGCAGTGGCGGCGGCGCGCGCGGTGGCGTGCGCAGCGGTGGCACGGGGGGGTTGCGCGGTGGTGGGGGTGTGTGCGGTGGCAGCGGCGGCAGCCTCCACTAAAATGTGGAAGCGCTGATGGCACGCCGCTGCCGCCGCCGTGCACACCCCTGCCACCGCTTCCAGGTTGTGTGGCGACACACCAAACTCTGTGTAGCGAAACACTAAAGTGTCGCGATACACAGTTTGGAAAGCTGTGTCCTGTATGCTTAGAAACCAACATTATGGATTGTACAGGAATGACCTATCCCTACAGATACTTCCGAACCCTTAGAACTTCAATGGTGCATCTTTTGCAAGTCCAGCTACAGATAAGCTTATCATTAGCAGGTACTTCTGTTGACCCAGCTGATGCAACCAAGGCTGGCCCCCTCCTTGTTACACTTCAGAACATTTCCTTTTACCCAGTGGGTTGGGTGTGTGTATGTGTGCCTTTGAGTCAATCTTGACTCCTGGCAATTGCCTGGGCATGTCCCTGCAGTTTTCTTGGCAAATGTTTGGAAGTGGTTTGCCCTTGCCTTCTTCTTCCTAGTCTGAGAGAGAAGGACTGGCCCAAAGTCACCCAGCTGACTTCATGCCTAAGGTAGGACTAGAACTCCCAGCCTCCCAGTTTCTAGCCTGGTGCCTGAACCACTTCACCAAACTGTCTCTCACCCAAGTCATTTAGAGTTTAAAAAATAATTTTTAGAGGGTTTATTAGGTGATTTTTAATAGTTTTAACTATACATGAACATCTACCTGCCTTTGATGAGTCCTCAAAGGAGGAAAATGTGGTACCTCTTCAGGATCAGCAGGACTTGTAGGAGACAGTAGGATCCTAGCCAGTTGCTAGGGAAGACCAGAAGGCGACCAGTTCTCCTAAAGAGGACACAGGTTGAATCTACTCTTCCTCCAGATCCAAGAGTGGCAACTGAGGCTCTGAAACAAAGATGGAGTAATTGCCTTCACCTCTTCCCAGAGATGCCATTGGCTCCTGCAAGTCCTGATCCTGAAAAAGTAGCAAATCTTTCTCATTAAAAGCAGAGAGACAGTGAGCTACCTAGAGCAAGTAGGAATGGACATCATGCTGTATATTTTTTCAAAACATACAATAAATAAGCATATTTGAACTGAAATGGTGGAAATGATGAGATTTTAAATAGTCTTAAAATTCAGGACATAACGTTTGACTCAAAAATCATGTAGAAGGAGAGCAGGAGAAACAGGCTTGAAGTTGCCAATTAACCATCACTTCCTGGCCTGCAAGTAAGCAAGAACACAGCTCACCTGGTTACATTTTTCCCCACTAGGGTATGTTATCTTGTAATTATATTTAAATTACAGTAATTTTATCTATACTTGCTTTGTCGCATATAAGTTAGCATATGTATTTTTTTGTATGATGTTTTTCTTTTTCTTTTTTGATGGACATCCTACCTCTGAACAATTATTTCAAACACTGAATGGACTAGTACTGTATATCGTAAGAATACTTTTCACAAGAGACGCCTTCTACAATTCTCCACCTTTCAATTACAAAGCTACCTTTCTCTTTCATTATTCTGAAATGAATGCAAATCATGACATACTAGGACTAAAAGAACACATAGACCATTTGGACTCATTTCTTTTGCTCATGAACTCCATTTGAGATGAACCCACATCATCTACATTTAAATGCAAGCACATCACAGCTGATTTAAGGAACATGAATATTCCATGGTACCTGGATATAAAGTAAGTTTGTCAAGAAATAGTAGATGATAGGGGAAAATATTTTGTGCTTGCCTACTTCCAATGCATGTCAGAGGGCCAATCTTGATTCTTCTATGCATCTTCTATTCATCAATGCTGCTATTTTAAAGTTAAAAACAAGGCCTAACAAATGCATTGGACTTTGAAGAAATGGGATAGAAAGAATATTGATGCTTTTGAACTTTGGTCTTGGAGAAGACTCCTGAGAATACCATGGTTATTCAAGAAAACAAACAAATGGATGATCAACTAAATCAAACTAGATCTCTCACCAAATGAACAAATGACCAGGTTTAAATTATCTTACTTTGGACACTTTATGTGAAGACTTAGGTCTATAGAGAAGTCAATAATTCAGAGAAAAGTGGAAGGAAAGAGAAGCTAAATATAGTAGCTTGAATCCATGCTTAGAGCTAACCCATTGAAATAAATCAGATATGTTGGTTGTAAATCAGTTGAATCTGTGGATATTTTGTAAACATGACTAAGTATGGAATGTAAACCATTGACTAGTTTGGCCTGTGGTTTTGGACATAAGTCTGTATTTCATATTATCCTCTACCTAATATCTGATTGAAGACCTCTGTATGTCTCAACTGGAGCAGAGGCGCATTTGGATGGGGCAAAAGAAAGAGCTTTCTCAATAGGGCTATTGCTTTGCTGCTGCTTCAGAGGAGCTTTATTGAAACTGTAGAAAAACATTTCTAGCCCATCCAAAGTGGGAAAGGGAAATCCCACATCAACACTGTTGTCACTGGGCACATCAATTCTGGCAACTCCATCACCACATGCTTTCTCGTTTACAAATGTGGAGGGATTGAAAGAGAACCATTGAGATGTTTGAGAAGGAACCCTCTGAGATGGTTAAAGGATCCTTCAAGCATGCATGAATAGAATGTGAATGTGGTAATTCATAATTCACTCTGGAAATTTGAAACCTGCAAATACTGTGTTATTATAATTGATGCTCATGGACACACAGAGATTTCATCAAAAACATGAGTACTGGTACTTTCTAGGCTGACTGCACTGTCCTGCTTGTGTTGGTAAATTTGAAGAGGTATTTTCCAAGAACAGCCAATCTGAGAGTATGCAGTTCTAGTCTATACTCTGAGTGTAAAACAGCTCAATGTTAGTGCCAGAAGAGAGATGAGGAAATTCTCAAAAAATCAGCACATAGATAAAGAAAACTAGCTACGATACAGATACAGTGGCTTTTGTGCCAATTTCTGGCTGGAAAGGAGATAACGTGTTGGAGCCTATGTCTAATATGTCCTAGTTTAAAGGGCAGAAGGTGACTCATAAGGATGGCAATAGCACATCTATACTCTGGAATCTCTACTTACTGAGGGATTAAGGTCTTCCTTTTTGGGATGGCATTCACTCCATAGGTATTTAAATTTTAGAAGATGCTATTGCCTGCCTTGGCTTGCTTTAAAATATTCATTAGATATTTCTGTAATTTTTGTGTACGTTTGTATTTCAGTGTTGACCCCCCCCCCTTTTTTTTGTCTGTGTCTTTTAAATATTTTAATTTTGCATTGATTTTAAATGTAACCCAACATGGACAGACAGACAGACAGACAGACAGACAGACAGACAGACAGACAGACAGACAGACATACATACATACAAAAACGAAGGTCAGGAATGAGAGACAGAGAGACAGATATATGATAGATAGATAGATAGATAGATAGATAGATAGAGAGAGAGAGAGAGAGAGAGAGAGAGATAGTATAGATAATATGTTATTCCCCCTGTTTACTATTTTTTAGAAAAATCCATTAAGATTCTGGAACACTGCCTTATGCTTCAGGCAAACATGAACTTTAAAACCTTCTTTAAAAATCCTCTCATTTTGAATAATAGGGAAATCAGTGATTGCTGCCTGCCAGATGGCAAACAAGTTCATTGCTTCAGCTAATCAAATGTACAAATAATCTGTCTTCTCCAGCACCTCCTGTATTTCTCCATTCCAAATGACAGCACTTTATGGCATATAGTTATGCCCGTACTTTAAGTCACCATTAAATTTTGCCTAAAAGGAAAGGTAAATCTCTTGGGGAAGACATCCATATGAATTTCAAGGAAGGTTAAAGAACTTTAATAAAATGGCAAGAATACAGTATATTTTACCCATGTGTGGAAGGCCAGTATCAGGGATAAGTGCCTGTAACCTGACAATGATCTCACACACACACACACACACACACACACACACACACACCTCCTTTTCTAAATCTGTGCTGGCATACATTGCCAAAAAATTGTTTGGAGCCAGTTCACTTCACTATTAATTCATATTTATCTTAAATATAGAAGGTACATGGGTCATATATCATATTCTCAAAATGAAAACAATTGGAAATTCAGCATTTCAGAATCTATTAGCAAATTTCAAAGCTACACAGGTTATAGGTTAAATAAAGTCTCCTTCAAGGCAATTCCTGGTAATTTTATGGACACGTCCCTGCATCTTTTTGGCAGCAAAATGGACTGGTTTGCCATTGCCTTCTTCTGGTTTTTTAATTAATTTTCTAGTCTAGTCTATACCATCTGAGTTTCTCAGTGATCTTCCATCCAAGTACTAACTGTGATCAAGTTTAGCTTTTCGAGATGAGCTGAGGTCAGCGTGGTACTGCCACAGATTATACTGGGCCAGAAATCCAGCACATCTGTTCAGCACAGCACCTCTCACAAAATTGTACCCTTTAGCAACCCAGTGCCGTTAAACTCTGCTGCCTCCAAAGGTCCTACTCTCTTAGACAACAAGTGGGCTTGAAGGAGGTCATGTCTGCAAATCCTGATGCAAACTGGGCTGACCCTCACACACTGATTTACAGTATAGCTATCCATCATGTGGAGATGTGCATTTAGTGGTAACATTTATTTAGAAAAGGATACTTAGAAATAATGCAGGTTCACCAATATTGCAATGTATATTTATACTGGAATTTTCAGCTATTTTTTGAAAAAAACAGGTTAGTATAGAAATCCTATGGATAGACCTGTAACTGATGAAAGCAACAAGGTCCAGAATGCAGCACAGCCATCTGCCCTGATGGCTCTCCAGTTGTTCTGAACATCTGTTCCAGAATAATTATGCAGGTTCTTGCCCTTTTTTCCAACCCACAATTAAAAGCTCTGAACGTGGGACTCTCGTCTTCTACTCATCTCTCTGTTGCTTTAAACTTTGTCAGTTTACTCTTAAGCCATTTTTATATGGTAAACCATGTTCTGAGTGACTTACCATATCACAAGAGCTTATATAATAAAACATTGCGAAATGTTTCCCTAGTAATTACCAGGTAGCAGAATATAAAAGCCTTTTAAGCCTTCACCTTCCTCTAAATAATAATAATAATAATAATAATAATAATAATTATTATTATTATTATTATTATTATTATTATTATTATTTCGATTTCTCACCACCCAACTCCCACAAGGGACTCTGGGCAGTTTACAAATCATCAAAACCCGAACATTAAACATTAAAACATTAAAATAACCATTTAAAATACCATAAATATAGTAAAATTAAGAAGGCGATGTGTTCTTTCAGCCTTGGAAGGGCTATTCTAGGACTATCCTACTATATTATCCTACTATATTAGCCATCCCCAGGAGTTTCTGATCTTCCTTCCGCCCCAGGCCTGTTGGCAAAGCCAAGTTTTAAGTTGTTTCCTGAAGCCCAGGAGCGAGGTGGACTGTCTTAACTCTGGGGGAAGAATATTCCACAGGGCAGGCGCTGCTGCAGAGTAGGCACGTTTCCGTGACCCCGTGAGACGGAATTCTGTAACTGATGGGGTCCGTAGCATGCCCTCCCTGCATGACCGGATGGGACGGGCCGATGTGATGGGGATAAGATGGTCCCTTAGGTAACCTGGTCCCATGCCATGAAGGGCTTTAAAGGTCATAACCAACACCTTGAATTGCACCCGGAAGCAAACTGGAACCCAGTGCAGCTCGCATAATAATGGTGTCACATGAGTCCGATATGGGACTTCTAAGATGGTTTGCGCGGCCGCATTCTGGATCAGTTGGAGCTTCTGGATACTCTTCAAGGGTAGCCCCATGTAGAGCGCATTACAGTAGTCTATATGTGAGATAACCAGGGCATGAGTGACTGTTCGAAGGGCCTCTCGTTCCAGGAAAGGTCGCAACTGGCACACAACACGAAGTTGTGCAAAGGCCCTCCTGGCCACGACTGCCACCTGCTCTTCGAGCAGGAGTCGTGAGTCCAAGAGGACCCCCAAGTTACGTACCGGGTCTGTCTGGAGCAGTGCTACCCCATCCAGAACTAAAGATGACAACGTCCTAGATATTGAGGAGCCATTAATCCACAGCCACTCCATCTTACTAGGGTTCAGTCGAAGCCTGTTTTTCACCATCCAGGCCCCTACAGCCCCCAGGCACTTGGACAGGGTAGAAACTGCATCACTTATTTCCCCTGGGATGGAAATGTATAATTGAGTATCATCAGCGTACTGATGATATCTCACCCCATGGAGATGGATAATCTCACCCAGCAGTTTCATGTAGATGTTAAAAAGGAGCGGAGAGAGTACCGAGCCCTGCAGGACCCCACAAAAGAGGGCCCGAGGGCCAGATCTCTCGCTCCCAATCAACACCGACTGGGACCGGCCCTGGAGGAAGGAGGCGAACCAGCGCAATACAACGCCACACGCCCCCAACTCCCTGAGCCGCTCCAGAAGGATACCATGGTCGACGGTATCGAAAGCCGCTGAGAGGTCAAGAAGAGCGAGAATGGATGCACTACCTCCATCTCGCTCCCGCCAAAGATCATCTATAAGCGCGACCAATGCAGTTTCAGTCCCATGACCAGGCCAAATGCTACAACTGGGGCACTCAAGGATCATTTTGATTCCAGGGAAGACTTTTTCATCACTGAATACAATACCATTGTCTCCCTTCTCATCCCATCATGTTTTATATAAATGACAAAAACTGGTTTTCATTTTTTGCTTTGCTTTGTTTCGTTTTGTTTTACAACTCAACCCTGCTGGACCTCCAAAGAAACAGATTCAAAATGGAGTTTAGTGGAGGTCCAAAATCAAAACTCAGCAGGTTCAAAAATGCTTGCTCAGGTTTGAATTATCCTGCTCCACTGAGGCTTCAGCCAAATGTGATGTACCACCTCTAATCTCAAGGCACTCCTGGTCTCTGGACCTCTTCAGGAGCAAGAAAAAACCTTTATAGCTGGAGTTAGTCATCTCCTTCTTTTCTTATCTCAGATGGAAATCAGCCAGAAAGAAGAACATGTCAATTGTCTTTTTTTCCCTTTGAGACAAGATTCTTTTTGGGTTGTGTTACCAAGTACAAAAAAAATAATCTACATATAAAACAGGTGTTTCTAGGTGTGCAAAAGCATGGTTAAAAAAAAAAAAGCAGAATGATACAAAATAGAAACAGAGATGCTACACAGCAGAGATGTAACCTAACTCTAGGAAAACCTATGAATTTCTCTGCAAAAATAACCTGGGCATGAAGCCGATCTGGATAGACCCCCGTCAAGTCCCATGTCAGCCTCGTACATTTGTAATCCACCACAGCTGGTTTCTCTACAATAGAAAGATATATAAAAAATGTTTCTTTTTTTTTTCCTTCCAAAGTTGTACTTTTGTATTCTTTGTTCCCCTCACACATACACTTCTGTTTCTAGGAGACTTGGGAGATTTATTGTAAAACGCTCACTTTATAACAGATAATGTAGCTCCCTTTAGAATTTCAGCTTTAAAACTAGAAGCTCCACGTTTTTTGAAATGCAAAAATATGGAGTTAAAAACAAACATTCCGTCAGTCTTACAGACACACACACACACTCGACGCAGTACATTAAAAGTAAAATCAGTACTCTTCAAAAGAGACTTCTTTGTAAATCCCTGGTTGTGTATAATTTTCAGCAGTGTTATGAAAATATTCATGCATTAGACTGGTATACAAACATTTAAGTGTTCCCTGTAAAATATGACCAATTATATTTACCTTTTAATCAAGGCTTATAAATGACCATCTAAAATGTTATGTCAGATCTGGGAAGTAGAAGGAGCAGGTCACTGTTTATTATCATATTTCAGTAAGATAAAATTAAATTCAGTGTCATCAGTTTACACTGGTTCTTTCTACTGGAAAGGCAAAGCCACAGGAAATCTTCCCCCCTTTTGGGGGGAGATGGGCGGTAATAGAAATGTAATAAATAAATAAATTTAATAAATTTAATAAATAAAATAAATCTATTGTACCCATGCTCTATGGTTTTACATACCATGCTGTACATTTCAAAAAGGAACATTCAACTATTTCAACAGCATATTTTAATTCAGTTTGTGATCCAAACTGGTAGGTATTCATCATATCGCTACAGATTGTAATCAGCTACTCTTAATACGCACTGAAGTATCTTTAGCTTCTAGCAAGTTTCCACTTTGGAATAATTCTGAAATGTTATTATGTAAGTTTATTTGGGCCGCAATTAGGGATGGATGATTATGTAAATTTTGCTTCCTTCTATATTCAAAATCTGTAAAACTCAGTTCTTCCTTTATTATGAAAATTCTGAAAATGGGGACATGTCAAATGAAAAAAAAATGAAGCAACATTCTTATGCATCCAGCCCAGTGAAAAGTCATTTGTTCCACTATTCTCAGCATGCTGATAAAGAGATAAAGATGAGGAGAGAGAGAGATGCAACTCTAAGCCAGCATTAGAACTTTATTTGAATACCTAGCAATTGCATACTCAGAGATTCAAATCCACATCTTTAAGACCTAAACTGCTGAATCTTTCTCTTATACTCAAAACTATTTACTTCTGAAGTTTCTTCTCTTGCATTTGCAAAGGAATGTCTCAGGGCAACCCATTTGTGCCCTGAGATGCCCCCAAATAAAGGAAAAATGAAATCAATTTGGAGCTTCTGTAATTCATGACATCCCCATTAGCAACCACAGGGGGAAAACAATTGACAGAAAGGGGTGGGGGGGATTTAGACACCCAAAAGTAAGGCTGTCTTTTCATTTGTTCATATTTGATTATTTTAAAGAAGGCTACCTTTCCCTTGTGTTGGGGAAAGGGAATTTTCAGGAAATGCAGTTTTGTTTATTTTATTTTTAAATGATGTCTTTTATACAAAAATATGCCAGGACAATTCACAACAGTAATTTGTAAATATAGTCCCACCATTAAAATATTCCCAAAATGCACAATAAAAGAAGAGCAGTCTCAAACTCAAATGAATAATTCAAGGACAGTATTTAGACTCCCTTCCTAAGTATTAATTCCATCTTAAATGCCTACAAGAATAAACTATCTTAGGGGGTTCCTAAAATACAACATACCTGCCAGAGGATGCCAGAAATGAAAATGCCTTCTCTTGGTATTATCAAAGCTCCATATCCAGACATTTCACACTCAGTTCTGAACCGTATTGAATATACTATACAAGGCAAAAGTTGTATGATAAAATCTGCTGGATCAGACGATCTGGCTATCTATTTTGCTTCCAACTACTTATAGTACAGACCCAAATACAACATATCTCTTGCACCTGTTATTCAGAAATATGTTGCAGCGGAACATAAATATTCTATTTAATTTAATTGTAATAGATGGTTGAATTTCCACAGAAACTGTAGATACTGACTGAATAGCAGTTTTGCAAGGCCACTTTTGAAAATGCAGATCACCTGATTGGAGTAGGGAGATCAAAACTAACACTGGGTATTAGTCCAACTCTGATCTCCATTGAATGGAATCAGGTTCTCTGACATCAGTCAAGAGCATTGTCAGAATATACTGTAAGCTGCTTTATATTTAGTCAGGCTACTGAGCTGCCAAGGTTTTGTTATTTCCCAGAACTATCTAAAGAAGCCAGGGATAGAACCCAAGACCTATTACATCTAGGCATATGCTTGTTCATAGGCTAGATTGGGAAGTCCAAAAAACTTTCAAGGAGAAGGCAACAGCAAGCCACTTCCATGCACTTGCAAAGAAAACTACATAGACATGTCCATCAGTCACCAGGAGATGTCATAGCAGATGGCAGGATCTAACCCAATTTGGTTGATCTTGAAAAAAGTTAAGCATCTTTCAGCTAGGTTAAAAATGGGAAACCCCTAGGAAATCCCAAGACCAGGATGTTGAAAAAAACCCATAGAAGACAATGGCAAACCACTTTCATGCTGCTCCCAAGAAAACTGCATGGATATGTCCATCAAGCCACCCGGAATTGAACTTAACTCAAAGAAGACTTTATTTTATTTTATTTTATTAATTAATTTATTTATTTTCTATCCCGCCTTTATTATTTTTTATGAATAACTCAAGGCAGCAAACATACCCAATACTCCTTCCTCCTCCTATTTTCCCCACAACAACCCTGTGAGTTGAGTTGGGCTGAGAGAGAGTGACTGGCACAAGGTCACCCAGCCGGCTTTCATGCCTAAAGTGGGACTAGAACTCACAGTCTCCTGGTTTCTAGCCTGTTGCCTTAACCACTAGACCAAACTGGCTCTTTATATGCTCATCATTGAGCTATGGCCTGTTCCTCTGGTGCACATGGTACTTGCATTACATTTGCATATGCTGAACTATACCATCTTATGGTCATATCCTTGTTTGTGATGTCCCATCTTGTCCTTTTCTCTAACTGTGGAACTTGCTTCCTCTTGAGGTTTGGCAAAGCTTTATAAACTGTTTGCATACAACACATGCTAAACATAAAGCAAAATTTTTAAAAATACACTTGCTGAAGAATGAACAAAAACATATTTAGTCTAGACAACTGAAAATGCATGATATACAGACACACCCATGCACACCCATGCACACGCACACACACAACATTTTCTTGCATTTAACCCCTGTACTAAAAGGAGAGAAAGTATGACAATCATGGAAATTATACAAATGTTTTAAGGAACTGAAAAGTTTATTTCACTGCCAATTAGAACATCTTAGGCAGCACAATACTATATCTACTGAATTGGGGGCATGCTTCATTGAACAAAAAGGAACTTTCTTCTTAGCAGGCCTGTCCAAGACTCTACTAATATTGCTGTCATTATTGAACCTGTAGAAATTTGAATCTCTGAAGCTACTGAAGAATCTTTCAGATTGCTCTATGAAGCCAATTGGACTTTTGCCTGGGCTGATTTATTTTCCAAACATAGGAAACACTAATTAGGCAATAAAAACATTTTATTTTCTAAATGGAGACTGAACATATTCATCATTTAATTGATGTAAACAAAGAAATAAATATATTCGATCATTACAGATTTCTATCTACTGTTAATTTGTACAGTGTATACAATCCAAAGATCCACAAACCTAAAACGGAGCCACATCTTCATCTCAGAAAACACCAAAAAGCCTCTGAAAGACATGGAATCTCATCCAATCCAAATGCTGCCTCGTGTGGCCTTCCCTGAAGCCCCACCTCTTTTCTATAGCTCATTGTGACCGCCATCTTGACTTTTTTGTTGACGCTTCCTGTGGGCGCTACTGAGATATGCCCAATCAATTTAAAACCAGCCTAACTACTACCAGGGACCTGGCTTATTTTAGGCTCCCATTTCTACCAGAGAAGCTGAAATGTCTTTTATTTCAGCAGGTACCTTATTTAATTAATTTCAATGCAGCAGGTCCCCGGTTTAAGAATGAGTTTATTTGAAACTGAAAAAGATGAAGTTTTGATTTTGGGATTTGACAATTAGGACTGTATAAGAATATAGAAATAATGTGTTTTATAGTTAAAAATAGAGTAAGAGGTTAATGTATCTTTATGTCTTTATCTGTATTGAAGATGGTCAGAAGTCACTCTTTTTTTCTTTTTCTTTTTCTTTCTGCAATTTTAAGTTTGTTCTTTTTTTATTCTTTCTTTCTTCAATCTCTTTCTATCCTTATATGTTTTACTTATACTTTGAAATTTAATAAATTAAATAACTTTTTTTTAAAAAGGAGTTAAATTCCTAAGTCCGTCCTTAAGTTGAATTTGTATGAAAGTCGGAACAGTTATTTAGCATCAGTTAATCAAATATTTGTCTCAGTTTATAATATATATTTCACCTTTCTATACATATAAAACACTAAAGAAACACTTCCAAGTACACTAAAAGATCTTAAACATAATAATACACAAAGTAGTATAATGTATTTAACCTGAAACATTGTACTTAACTCAAATTTTTAATATAATAGTCTTTATGGCAGTCCGTTCTTAACTAGGAGTCATCTGTAAACCAGGATATTCTTAAACCGGGGACCTGCTGTATATATGCAACCTCAAATATGTGCATATCTATTGTTCCACCAACCAACTCCAAAATGTTCCACCAATTAACACAACAGTTTGTCAAAAACTAATCTGTCCCAATTGGGGGGGAAGGATGGGACCAGAATAAATATCACTCCAGGATACTCCATATTTCTTTGTCGGAACAATGTTTAAGAGATAGCTTATTAAATGCAACTCAGTTTCCAAATTGTTCCTTCTCATCTGTTTTTGTCAAACTAAATTATTTATTGATGTTTAAGATTTCCCCCAAGATGCATTTCAGGCTGCAGTGCATTTCAGACATTCCTTAGTTATAATTAGAGACTGAAGCTAGAGTCATGAAATTCAAATCTAAGGCTATAATTCAGAAAGATAGTAGGGGTCTTCTGAAACAAAGCATAAATAATTTGAAGAGATAGAAATCCTTATGCCTCTATAAAACCACTGGATAGACATAGTAGTGGACGTTCATTTCAGATTTTGTTCCATAGTCACGTTATTGAATGCCTTCCATTTTTCTGGCTCTTGAGTATTCTTCTTGCTGAAATGCCATCTAATAAGTGTTATGAATGGCCACTGGAAACACTCTCCCTTATACAATTTGGAGGACAATAAATAGGATGAGGGTGGGGGTACCAAGACGAATTTATTTAAGTGGGGGTTGTTGGCTGACGACAAAACATTATGTGAATGCAGAGAAATCCAAGACCCGGAGCATCTGATGGTGTGTCGATTACTGTTGGAGCCTTGTACTGTTGACGGCCGACAGCAAGCTAATGACAAAGCTGTGGTGGTGGCTACATTTTGGCAGAGTAAAGTTTGATCTGGACACGAAATAAATAAATAAAAATTGTTATGAAATGTTCAGCTGGGATTCAAAAGTCTCTTGTTGAGTCTGAAGTTGGACTTTGCAAATGCTGTTGAACTTCAGCTCCCATGAGCTCTTGCTACTAGTTATCCATCTTGTCATGCCTTCAAGAAGGGTTGCCCATTTTCCCCAGACTGCAGCAAAAAAAACAGCAGGTGTGACAGTGCAATACCAGCCCCACTCTTTTTTTACATGCATGCAATGCATGCAACACACATTAAAAAGGGACAGGGCATCAATGGTGCAGTGATGCCTACCAACTTGACTTGTTTTACCTCCCCAAACACCACTGGCCTGTATTTTTTGATGAAATTTTGAATACTTCTATAGAGAATCTCTCTGCTCTCTTAAAAAGTTTTTAAAGAACTCAGAACACTACTTTATACAGAAAGAATGCAGTTCCATTTGTTCAGTATCATTTACAGTACATCAGGTTTTTCCAACCTGGCATCCTTCAAATGTGTTGGGATCATAACTTCTATAATTCCAAGCTAGCAGTTCTGGTAAGAAGCAACTTTTGACTTCCTGCTTCTAACATACCTGGAGGACACTACATTACAGAAGGCTCGCCTAGGGACATGCATGTTCCATTATTTGAGCCCCAAATTTTAAGGACAATATGTTGTTCTCAACCATATTTTAACTGCTTTGCCTTAATTAATTTTGTACTACAGTATATGGAACATCAAGAACATAATATGGACATCAGTATTCACATTCAGTCTTAGCATTAAGAATTTGCCACAAATAAGTTTCATGGAAATAATGAAGTTTGTGACGCATATTTATTATTATTTATTATTTTATTTATTTTCTATCACGCCTTTATTACTTTTATAAATAACTCAAGGCGGCAAACATACCTAATACTCCTTCCTCCTCCTATTTTCCCCACAACAACCCTGTCAGGTGAGTTGGGCTGAGAGTGTGTGACTGGCCCAAGGTCACCCAGCCGGCTTTCATGCCTAAGGTGGGACTAGAACTCACAGTCTCCTGGTTTCTAGCCAGTTGCCTTAACCATTAGACCATTACCTTTTGACAAGAGAAAATATTTAATACCATTATTCGCCCCCCCACACAACTCTGAATATTAGTTTGAGTGTCACAAATAATTAAATGCTAACAAGTAAGAAACATCTTTAGACGTCTTGACAGTACATATTAAGAGGTGTTCTAAGGGAAAACTGTCAAGTGGAGTTTTATTTGTGATATTAAACAATGCATTTTTATGAAGTGGATTCTATATCCCTCACCGCCCTGATGAAAAACAAAATACAGCTTCAATATGCAGAATTATGAAATGTGGAATAATTTGGAAGCAGGCACCATACATCTGGCTTCCTGAATATTTAAAACATTGTTTTTCTGTATAGCTTGAAACAGCGTTTCTTAAGTTTGACAACTTTAAGATGTGTGGACTTCAACTCCCAGAACCCATTGCTGGCTGGGGAATTCTGGGAGTTGAAGTCCACACATCTTAAAGTTGCCAAGGTTGAGAAACACTGGCTTGAATGGTATTGTAACTAACCACATGCTCCATTTTAGAGTAGATTCAGTGATCTGGGTTCAATGAGGAAACAGTGGTAACTTTAAGTAAGCTAAAAGGATAATGCATGAGCTGCAATCCACCAAAAATTGAAGCATGGGAAACTCCTCCCATTCTCATAGCCGGCAATAGGGAAGTCTCTCTTAAGCATTAGACATGCTTCACAAAATTCCAGACATACAGCTGTAGGGAGAGTGTTCCAAACACATCCACCCACAGATATATTCCGGAGTCCTTTTTCTACTCTCTAAGGGAAAAAAAATGCAGCACTATTAAATAATTGCTATTACACACAATTGAGAAGAAATGACATGAGCATGGATGACATATGTATTACAGTTGAGAGAATAGGTTTTAGGGTTCAATTAGTAATCATGCTGACTATATTAAAAATGTTTTCAGAATCAGAATCTGCATTTAATCTTAGGCTGCAGAATACATTTTATCTTTAATATTTAAATCTCCTATGTTCTCATTGTATCTGCACTCTATCTCTTTCCTAACTCTGTCTCTTTCTCTTTCTCTTTCTCATTCTTCTTCCACTTTTGTCCCAGACCATTGTTATATCACTGGCTAAATTTGTAAACCATGATAGCTTTCTTTCTGGCTTGGCCAGGGCCAAAAATCAGTACAAAAGTTCTGAATGTTGATGCAGCAATGACCTTAAGAACTGAATGTAGTCTGCCACCTTAAGCATGAACACTTTTGCTAAGGTTTTTTTGCTGATTTTTGCTCTCCATAATGTCCCTGTGATGCCAATGTATGGTGCATTAAATACTGCTTTGTTTTGTGATACGGTATTTTTTTTTTACCATGGAACAATTCCCATCAGAATTCTTTTAAATGGAATTCCCAGATGAGGGATTTGCTATTAACAGTTATGGGAATCTGATTAGCCATTGATGAGAAAATCAGGTTGTGTGAGTCAACCGTGAGTTAGCCCCCTGACATTGAGTAACACTCCTACAGTATATCCACTCTTTCCTCAACACCATTCAAAGTTGATCGTTGTGATATAATTGCTGGAGAATGCTATGGGGATACATTGCTCTGAGCAAATCCAATAAATCTAAGGCACAGCCTTAAACTTTGCATAGTTTTGCAGAAATGGTTTTGGAACTGCTGAAAGATTTTCCCACTTTTTCTAAGAGTCTTTGTGGAAATGATGACTCTTCCATTTACAACAAGCTTTAGTCTCAGTTGTCTTCAGTGGGGCTATCATTGACAAAGAGAGAGAGAGAGAAAGAGAAATAGCAGTGTAGAGCCAGTATAGAAAAATGTTTAATGTGCTGGACTGGAATTGAGGAAGACTAGATGCACCTCCCCACCAGACTGTAGGGCTCATTCTTCATTAGCTCAAACTATCCCTCTTTTCACCATGGGAAGAAACCCATGTATGCTGCAGGGAAATCCCAGAATGTGAAACAGTAGCAACAATATTCATGCTGCTTAGAGTCAAAATTGATTGAAGTGGCATAAAACATGCATAATCAATAAAATAAATATATATATTTTAATCCGTTCAATTGTGTCCGATTCTCAGAGACTGCCTGGACAAGTCCCTGCAGTTTTCTTGGCAAAGTTTTCCAGAAGTGGTTTGCCATTGCCTCCTTCCTAGGGCTGAGAGAGAGTGACTGGCCCAAGGTCACCCAGCTGGCTTTGTGCCTAAGGCAGGACTAGAACTCATGGTCTCCCAGGTTCTAGCCTGGTGCCTTAACCACTACACCAAACTGGCTCTCAAATAAAATATATCAATACCAGATTATTTTCTCTGGCCTTCCCTGCATGGATCATATGGTTCTCCTCTTGAGGAGAAGAGAGAGGTTAGCTTCAAAAGTACCTGTTTTCATATTTTTGGAAGGCAGCAATGTAGTTGGACTAGGATTGGGCAGGCCCAGGTTCAAGTCTACTCTTTGCCATGGAAGTTCACACAATGACTTATTCCAATCACTCTCTTTCAGCCCAACCTACCTTCAGGGTTGTTATTGTGGGAATAAATTGGAGATCACTGTATAAGCTACTTTGAACTTCTGCAAAAAAGGTGGAATAGACATCTAAGAAATAGTAATAATGTTTAGTTGCTGATATCTCTTGGTTGCATTCACATTTCAGTATTGTGTTTTTAAGTTAATGTGATTTTATTGGTGAAGCTACCTCAGACATTTCTGTCCTTAGAGGAGCATGATTTTAAATGAATAAGTAAGCAAATCAATCAGTCAGTCAGAAAACATGAGAAATAAATGACTTGTAGTGGTTCAAACAACCTAACCATGTAAATACAGCATAATCTATTCCAGCCTTCACCAACCTTCTGGATAACTTGGGGGTGCAATTCCCAAAATTCTCACCCAGCCTGAGGAAGGCTGGTTCATCCAAGTTCTCCAGCAGACTCTATGCTATTTATCTCTTTTTAAGTGAAAATGCAAAAGGTTGAACCCAGAGTCTTCTCTATGGAATGGATTGTGTTCTCGAATAGATCTATCAATACAGGTAGTCCTCACTTAACGACCACAATTGGGACCAGAATTTTAGTTGATAACAAAAGCGGTCATGAAGCAAATCCAACCCTATTCTACGACCTGTTTTGTAGCAGCTGTTAAGCGAATCACCATGGGCATTCAGCGAACCATGTGGTCGTTAAGCAAATCACTGGATTCCCCATTGATTTTGCTTGCCAGAAGCTGGCTGAGAAGGTAGAAAATGGCGATCATGTGACCATGGGACGCTGCAACGGTCATAAATGCGAACTGGTTGCCAAGCGCCCAAATCATGATCACATGACCGCAGGGATGCTGCGATGGTCGTAAGTGTGAGGACCAGTCGCAAGTCAGTTTTCCCAGTACCATTGTAAGTCCGAACCATCACGAAACAAATGGTTATTAAGTGAGGACTACCTGTAGGTCATAGCAGAGCTAACAGAATCCAGGGAGGAAACTACTTCTCAAGGAGCAGTATCAAATTGAAGCAAAGTGGCCAAACGGGAATGCAAAGAAAAATATTTTCTGTGAAATTTCTACCTCATTTAAATTGCTACATTTCTTGCATGAAAAGTCAACATTGCAGAAATTCAGCACGTCTCTTGAAAATACATGAAAAAGAGAGAGGGAAGAAACATTTAAACATTTAAAATAATCAGTTCCATGTTTATCGCATTTTCTAACCTGTCCTTTGTCCTTCTGGCAGCAGAAGGCTGCCACCTTCCATAGACCTGAGGACAGATAGAGCAACTGCCTTGCTGAAACTAAGTAAGTACCTGGGTGGGAGGCTGTATGGAAATTTGATGCACGCAACCTTGATTTCCATGATGGGAAAAACAAGTGAGTACTGCAAAAAAAATTGATAATTTAATAATGAAACTTTCAAGCTAGAACATGGAGGTGTTTATTGGAAGCTTTGGATCTTTCTGTTATATAACCACATTGATAAATATTTATGGATGGTTTTTTTTAAAAAAAAATGGCAATGATAGGCACATTTACCCTGTAAATAAATCCCACCGAACTTGAGAGGAATTATTTCTACAATCTGTATTATGCAGCAACTCTTAAAAATTTGCTTAACCCCCATGTAGGCAGGTGGTGGACCAATTTGCATTCAATTCCCTTTAATGTGTAAGAATAGCCTACTCCTTTTGTCACCCTTTTGAATTTTAAAATTCTGTTCCCCTAATTAAATCTGGGAGGGTGTTGCGAGGGGGGAAAAAAGTCTCCGCTGGAGATTTAAAAATAATGTACCTGCATTGCGTGGAGGGCGGGGAGGGGAATCAGGCCATCATGCCCTTCCACTAGCATAAAATAAATTGGGAAAGACTGCTGCATTTTTTAAATATTGTGCTCCTTAGCTTCGAGTCGACCTGATTGCATTCCTAATATGACTGTGACAAGAGACAGAATAAGGGAAAGATACATACATCCACCTATCTCAGCTGCTTAAGGAAGTAAATGATTCCAATAGGTCCTTTGGTGATGCTCAAGCAGCACATGCTGAGGTCACAGTGGTAGACAGATTTCTCCCTATCGCACAGATTGATACAAACTCCCAGAACACATAAAGCCTTTTTACTTCGCACTGGATTCTTTGACGCTTTTACAGTATTTGGCTTAGACAATTCGTTTTTCACCTTTCCCTGTTTCGGATGAGATAAGAGGATCCTTTCTCTCTGACATAACTCTTACTTTTATGACTCAGTTCTGCTCATTTGCCCATGTTTGTCAACGCTGCCATTTAACTTCCATGGGGCTGGCATCCTTGATCTCCTTTTAAGTCCCAAATTGGCATTTTTTTCTTTTTTTAAAAAATCCAGCTCTTTCCTTAAAAAATCACACTCACCTTGTGGATGGAAATGAACTGATTCCTCTATACCCATAAAGTCTCAGATTTGGCCATAAGTGAAGGCAAAAGTTTACCACCATTCCATAACTAAATATTAAACATAATAATAATAATAATAATTGAACAGAACAAATCCTCCATCTAAATGCTACAATCGAAAAAACTGTGAATATACATGGCTTTTAATTTTTACATTCTAATGCTTTCAATTCCATCCAAAGCATTCATTCCTTTTTCTTCTTTCTCTACAGTTACACGAAGAGCTGAAATCACCCCGTGGATTTTGATGGATGTAATTATTTTCATTAAAATCACAAACAGCACGATATTCCTTTTCCAAGGCAAACTGTAAAGGAATCTTATAGAAACAGGCCAAATATTCTAAGTAGGAATGTGCTTGGGGGATATTTAATACTATTTTCTTATAACAGTATACCAAAAAAAAAATCTTTACCAGTTAAAATCTTTGGCATTTAAGTTCAATATTTTGAGTAGCGGGATGAGAATTCTGAAGTCATTGCTTTCTTTTTTTCCAGTCAAAAAACTATTAACATAATCCAGAATACAGATCCCAAGGAAAACTGGGCCTTTCCTCTTTACATACGCAAACTCCAGCAAACAGGTTTTTCAATTAAATTAGCCTTCCGAGAGTGATACAGGAAGAGCCAAGAGCTTCTTAAAAAATCTTATTGCTTCTCATATATGCCACCTGGGGCTGTGGCCTGATTCTTTTGGAGTAAAAAAGTTTCCCTAGTAGCTGTCGTTCTTTTCTGACATGCCCAAGTTTAATGGTTATTCAAGATGGATTGTGTTATTTTCACACATTCAGCGGCCCTGCTTTTCCATAACCATTTATGGTAGAAGACGGCACCTATCGCGGTCCCTTTTGCATCGTGAACAACTTTAATGAGGTAGGGTATCATTAGATGATAGCAGTTTCATACTGAATGCAAGGAGGAAATATAGACACTTACCCAGCAAAGAGCCAGAAAGAGAAATAATAGATATAATATACAGAGATGAAAGAGGAAAGCAGCTTCTCATTTCCATTAATACAATTAAAGGCAGCTTTAATGCTGCAACTTTTTTCTTCCGTTTTTCCTCTCCCAATAAAGTTGAACAATACTATGTTTATCATCACAAAGAGCTTAAAAGAAAGGAGGTGCCTTTGTCACACGCTTTACTCACATGTAAGCATTCCTGCAAAGTGCTTGGCAGTTAATGTGCTTGAATTTAATTGCTTCTAATGGAAAACACCATCGGAATGAACTTTGGAGCAGCCCCTGAAAATAGGTGATGGAAAGAGGCTATGACTGAAAATCCCTTCTAGGTGAGCAACAGCCAGAGTCAAGCAACCCTAAAAAGTAACTTGCTTACTCTGCCTTTTCTCCTGTTAGTAATGCAAGTACAAGCATGCTAAGACGTCTTTTTTTAATGTCAAGGCTCATTCATTTGAGGGGTGGGAGGGAAGAGCAGAAAGTCACTTTGTTCTACAACAAAACAACTATTTCAAATTATCCCTTGCTGTTTTAAGATGTGGGTTTTTCCTTTTGCCTTCTTTTGTTTTCTGTACGTCAGTAAGATCGCTAGTGTCTCATTCCTCTGCACGTTCATTCTCCCTCCCTATGTGTGCTTCCACATGTGGAGTTTGGGAGAAGGAGGACTATCACATGTGTGGAAGAAGGAGCAGAGAGAGACTTGTGTAGGCACAGCTATTTACAGGTTGGTTGTCCTAGAAGGGAACAAATTTAGCCTTGATCAGTTTTGTTTGGCCATGTTAAACAACCAGAGGTGTATCACAGGCGGTGCTTTCATTATGTGTGAAAAGCTAACAATTGTTGAGACTTTCTTCCACTTTCCTGAAACTAAAAATACAGCACATTTCATAAGAAAGAAAGAACCTCTGCTTTTTCTATTGTAAAAACAGACATTTTATACCAAGAGAGAGTTTTTGTTTTATTTTCATGTTTAACTTTACAAACAAAAGGTAATTTTCGTCAATAGTCCCCAAAGCAATTGTTTCCAAAGTGGCAGTTTGAAAACCTTTACAAAAAATGCTTTGCAGGGATGATCAAGGGAACAGAACCCTGGATGTGGGCTAAGGATGGCATCACTGTGACCAGCTAAGAAGATGCTATCAAATCAATGCTGCTGCCCAAAAACTATTTCCTTCCCTTCTCCCCCATTCTCCCAAGTCAACTCTAATTTCTTCATTGCTAGCACACTCTAAAGAGAAAGCAAGTTTGGTAAGAAAGTCAGACAAAAAGAAGAAAACGTAGGTTGTAGAAATGGAATTTATCCTTTATGGCTCAAGGGCTGGAGAATAACAAGCTTTCATAATGGCAATAGTTGCAGAAACACTCTCTTGACTCATTAGAAGCAGGGAGTTTATAAACAAGGGCAATCATAATGATCATGGAAAGGGTTTTTTCTCCTCCAAAAATGTGTCATATGGAGAGAATCTTAAGTTTTAAAAACAATGTAACAATCAACATTGGTCGCCAGAAAGAACATGTCAATCTACTGGGGGTAAATGCTTGTCTGTGATTCATTTCCCTAAAAAATCTAGCAAAGGCATTATTCTCTATGGTGGGTTTTTTGTGTGTGTGTGTGGGGGGGGGGTGTTGCTTGTTTGTTTCTGTTTCAAAATGAGAATGTTTCTATTGTACAAAAGGTGCTTTAAGCCTCTGGGTTGCTTTTTTCCCAAAGGCTAAAAAAGATACATGTTCCATGTCCCTCTGTGAAAATCAGAGGTTATTATAGTATGAAAAAAAAATCACTATTTGTAAAGCTCCGTGTAAATGGTGCTTTTAGTGTACAGAAGGTGGGGTGGAATTGGATATTCACAATATTTAGATTTTGTTTCTTGAAACTGCAATCCCAAGTAAAATTGCCCATTTTAATAATCTCTCAAAGGTAGTGTGATGTTTTTACCACTAGCATAATAGAAGTAAAAATCCACTTTATTCGGATGATACAGAAAAGCATTCCAGAATAACATTTATAATTTAAGGCAAACACAAGAGTGATAATGCCATCCAAATGGAAAAAAACTGCTATTGGATCGTAAAACAACTACAATAAAAACAACCAAACTTCCCCAAAGATTTGGTAAAGCAGTTTCGCAGGACAGCAAAGGGTAAAATGTATCTCATGCCATAACCGTAACAGTATATTTTCCTTCTTTTGGATTAAGGACCTAATCTCATCTTCCTTTCAATGCCAGATCTAGAAATAAAGTCCAGGCAGTAACCCTATGTACAGATATTCAGGAGTAAACTCCACTGTTTGCTAAGCTGGACCAACAATACAAAATCAATTGTTAAATTTGCTGAATGAATGAAACCAAAATATTTTACATTTCCAGCATTTCCAGCTGGCTCAAGTGCCAGACTCTTGATGCCACCCTGCTGCTTGTGGGAGCATGCTCTGTTGCTTTGTATGTTTGGGTTTTTTTAAAGTTATAAATGACTTAAAATTTAAGAAAGCAAGCAAATAAGCAAGCAAGCAAAAAGCAAGATGTCTTAATAAAATTAAAATAAGCTATTATCACAGCTAGATCTTGGGAAAGGAAGCATAATGTGTCACATGCACATCTTAACCTGTCTGCCATGCAATTTATTTTTTAAAAAAGGTTTTACAAATAATATTTTTTTAAAAAAACCTGAATGAATCCAGATTTGCAACTGCTGTATCATCCATTAAATGTTGCATTAGATTTCTTACACAAATCAACCTCTGAGCAATTAAATTCTGTGCATTTGGGTGCTTCCAAACAATATAACATCAACTTCACTGAAGTTGAATATTTCACATGCTGAAACTGGAAGCAAAATTGACACCAAACTGTATGTAAAACAAATTTCCTGGAGGTTGTGATTTAAGGGGGGAAATGTGTTAGAGGAAGAGACAGAAGAAATGTTCTAGTTAGTATTGAGTTCCACTTGGTGTGATATCATACCTAGGAACAAATTTAGCAGAAATTGTTTTCAGTTATTCTGGAGAGATTTGTTGGGGTTAGAAAAATTGTACATCCTAGTTTGAAGCCTTTATTAACTGCTACAGTATACAGATGCATACCGGAGTTGGTATAGCTTTATATGCAACATCTTCATAGAAGTATGAAGCACAGATAAGGTGGCTATTACCAACTTTTTAAATAATATAGTAAATATTTCATCCTATGGGAGATCAGGCTATGGAGAATGGAAGCTCGAACTAGCACAAGAGATTGGTGTGGTGTGCAAATGACAAAAGATCTTACTCTCTGAGTGCCCTTATGCCAGTGAGGGAACGTATTTCAGTCGCTCTGGGGTTAAAGAGGTCCACTAGCAATTTGCTGCCTACAGGGTCCAAAAACCTTGGAGCCAGCAGCACTATGCTTAAATCAAATGAAAGATATGGCAAAGGCATCGTTTACTAATCCCAATCCTAATGCTGAAATCTGATTTACAAGTGCTTCCTTCCCCTGTAAAGGTGGCTGTCCCCCATTTCCCCCCCCCCCATTAAGGCTGCCTGAGAGTCTCTTTTGAATTTCACTTTGCAGTGTTCTTGAGCTTTCTTTACTATTGGAGATGGCAGAAAGGCTACTGCTGATGTTGTTGTCATTTTCTGTTACACAGTTCCGTTACACAACCTCCTTGAAGGCCCATACTTCCCGGCCTGAAAAACCCAGTGGGAGAAATTCCTTCACAATATCAAATGCCAGAAAAACGACAGGCCGCTGTAAAGATAATTGTACACTGGCAACTGGGCATCACACACACACATACCCCTTTTCGCTTCATCATAACTAAGTAAGCATGAACATTACACTCCACTCTGGGGGATGCCCTAGGGGCAAGGGCATCAAGGGAGGGCAAATGACAAAAGCAACATTTGCACTGTCATGATGCAAGATCCAGCCCTTTGATACATGCATTGTGACACTGCAGGCACATATAAAAGGGATAAAGCTTGTGTCATGGTGGTGCAACGTTGCTTTCATTATTTTGATAAAAGCACTGGAACCTGTGGAGGTCCCTGAGAACCAACCTACCTTCCTTCCTTCCTTCCTTCCTTCCTTCCTTCCTTCCTTTCCTTCCTTTCCTTCCTTCCTTCCTTCCTTCCTTCCTTCCTTCCTTCCTTCCTTCCTTCCTTCCTTCCTTCCTTCCTTCCTTCCTTCCTTTATAGCTGCACAACTCCAATGGACTCTGGGCGGCATACAAAACCAAAAACTCCATGTAATCTGCTATCCTCCAACCATAGCTGCTATCAACCCCAGCCAGCCATGCAAATGTTCAGTAATAGTGAGAGGTGTATGCATTCAGCCCCTAGAAAAAGGGTAAGGTTGGGGGAAGTCAGGTTTAGAATGGAAGTTGTCTACCTGCTCAGTTGCAAAGTTCTGTTCATCCAATGGCCTTCACAGGTAAGGCATTTTCCCAGCCTGACTTAACCGTGTTCTATGAAAAACACTCTATAGTAATGATTGATGATAATCAGAGGGAACTCAAATAATTATCCACTGTCAACAGACATGAGTTGCTTCTATCAAGAAGACCTGAACATTAGAGAAATTCAGTGATTTTTCTGTGCAGTGTTCCATTCTGATATCCTAAAGAAAAGTAGTAGTAGAATAACACAAGACAGATTCATTCCAAGCAGCAATTTTCCAGGTGCATAACAGGGTTTTATATTGCCAAGGGGACTCTGGACTTTTGCCACAAGTCAGCTATCTCTTGTAGTATATCTTGAGCATCTGACTTTTTCCTTCTGATTGGGTCAGAGCACAACCAGGGCATTTTGAGGATCCCAAGTGTACTTTGGGTGATATCCAATAGTGTGATCCATGAACCAGGAAATGATCCCTTTCATTCCTCTGATAAGCACATCTCTACCCATTCCTCTTTCTGAACACTCTTGTTTTTAAGTCATCTCTCTGTGTTATGATGTAGGGAGCTTGAGGTGAAGTGCTCTGAGCCTAGAGATATTTCAATGCTTTTAATATGTATTTCTTTTCCTCAGAAGAATAAAAGAAAGGTGCAGCACATTTCTCCAACGCTATTACAGCTTACTTTGCTTAGAACCCAGTTTTATTATCTTTCCTAATAATAGGGCTAGAAGTAGCAAAATATAAAAGCAAAAGGTTTCATTGTTAGAGCATGCTCATATTTCTTCCTGTAACATAAATCAGAACAAAGTCTTCCCTAGTCTGTCTCCGAAGAATGCAGATTTGCCCCGTCTGAATGTATCATTCGCTATTTTAATAACTGGTACTATTAAGGTGCAAATTGCAACTTTTAAATAATGATTGCTAATAGCCTTATGTTTACTGCCACACAAGGACTTTCATGAAAACAAATTCTGCATTATTCATTTCTACCTCCCGTAAACAAAGTAGATGCAGCTGGTTGCTTGCTCTCTCTCTTTCTCTGTTGTACAGTACTTATGGGCTCTTGCTTCTTAAATGGGAAACCTCCCAGGGCCCAGCAGAGGTAGGAAAGGGAACCGAAGGACAGGGAGGAAGCAGAAACAAAAAGTATTAAGTCCAGATTTATATTCAGTAGCAATGAACAGCAAATTTACGATGTGCAAAATAAAATATGCACATCTCAACAAGACTTAGGAGGAGAGGAGAGCTTAATCCTGTGGAATTGGGTTTGAAAGCTATTTCCGATATAGAAAAATAAAAATGGAATTAACATATCAATTCAGTCTTAGTCCTAGCTTTTCCTTTCCTTTCAATTGTGGTGGGTCATGCAATGGCTGTTCCCCAGAGACACCTGTATTTTTATAATTCAGGAACAATGTTCCTGGCCTGATTCTCCTCTTCCTCCCCTCTATGTAATCCCATTGGCTGCAAGAGAATTTCTGCTGTCTTGCAGCCATGGGAGAAGAGGAGAGTCAGACAGACAATCTGCAAAGCACCTTGGGCTCTTTGGGGATGGCGGATAACAATGCACATGTAATATATCATTGCAAATAAAGGTATGATGTAATGTCAGGCGCTGACCTAAAAATACTCAAGCATCTGCTTGAAGAATTATGCAGACAATAGTCAAAAAGAACAATGCTGCTGAGAAATGAGTCAAGAGGAACATATGCATTTGACACTGCTGTTTTCCTGAGTCAAACTACCATTTCTGAAAATGCATTTGGAAAGAGAGAAGGATTAAAAAGTGCCTTCATCACCCCCTTATCCACTTACATTGCTGATTTTCTTTACGGCACTCTGTAAAATATAAGGTTGTCATGGCTTAAAATTAATGGGGGGGGGGAAGGAATTGTCATGTATCCAGGATCCAGCGGGCCATCCCCCTTGATTCACTTGCTTGTTCTCTGTAACCTTTATGATGTTCATTAATCAGAGGAGAAACCTGTTTCCGAAGTAGATGCTTGGACATAATTATTTACAGTTGTGCATAGGCTTTAAATCCAAGCGATAATCAAGACTGCTAAGTCCAAAATCCCATCACTTACCCTCTTTCTTCCCTTGCAGACAGTCTCAAAAGTTGTAAACTTTTTCTGAATCAACACAGGCAAACTCATAATCAAACAAAAGAATCAGATAGACCTTCCCAAACATTTTTTTTCCTTTCTTCCATTTGAAGAGGAAGATTAAAAGCTCAGTAAAGAAAGCAAAAGAGAATAGTTGTGCCAAACATTGGGATAATCAATTATTTCCTTTCCTTCCTCATTCTGCTCCAAGGCCACACTGTGGCACAGAGACTCTGAGATTGTATTCAGCTATTAAAACAGAACCTTTTCACTGGAACAAGGGAAACAAAAGTAATCTCACAACAATAGCTGGATATAATGCACACCCTGCAAGCCAGAGTTGTGCAGTTCAATCTTGCTTCAGGTGGACTCTCCTGGATGAAACTGCCCCTTAAAGAAACCAACTGAAACCATATAGAGTGGAAGACAAAAGAGAACCAGAAAGGGGACACTGTTCAAAGGGAACTGCATAGAGTATTCTGTAACAGAGAAAATTAGGTGTGCCCAAGTTTTCCAAAGTGTCACTTTGAAAACCTTTACAAGAAATGCCTGAGTTATGATCAAGGGAGCATAACCTTGGGTGCAGGCCAAGGATGGCATCACAGTGATCAGCTGAGAAGATGCTATCAAATCAATCGCTGTTGCCCAGTATTATTTTTCCTATTCCTTCCCCCCCCCCCGACCCCCACCACCAATCCTATTTCTTCCTCTCCTAGAATACTTTGAATGAAAAGCAAATGTAGTAAGAAGGACAGACAAAAAGAAGAAAACACAACACTCTGAAATGGAATGTATACTTTATGGGTTATGAGTTTTCATGATAGCAATAGTTATAAAAATACTCTATCAGACTCATTAGAGTTGGAAAGTTTAAAAACAAGAAGAATCATAATGACCAAGGAAGTCTTTTTCAAAATGTTGCATATGGAGAAAACCTAAACTACTTTTCATTGCTGGAAAATAAATAAATAATAATAATAATAATAATTGTAGTCATGTATTATTATTTGCTTTGCAAGTTAGTTTATATACAGATGAGCTCTCTCGCACACACTTTTATATTCATTAAACCCCAACTGTGGAGAATGTGAAGTATACACACACACACACACACATATAAAACTGAACTGGATCAAGTTTGTAAAAGTTTCCCAAATCTTTTCCTTCCAAATTTATTTTCAACCTTTGAACAATCCTCAAGCATTAGGGCACAAAATTTATTCCAACCCATCAACCTGAACATCCAGATAGTTTCAAGGTAGGGGAGACTTTGTTTGCTTTTTAAAATCAACTTTGTTTCATTGTGCAGCTTTAATCTAACTGGACACAATGGAAAAAAAAAAAGGGGGGGGAAGATAAAAGAATAATCCCACCCACGTTAAAGCCAAACAAGATAATAATTGTACTTGCCTGGCTAAGAGATTCTAGAGGGCAAGACTTGCGTCATTGGCACTCAGGTTACCATAGTGAGTGATTTATTGATATATATCAAGAATGAATAGATCAAAGGCAGCAAGATGACAGGTGATCAATCAAATGTCAAATCAAAGCTGGCAATCAACTGGAAAGCTGTTTTTTTCCCCCGGTGGGTGGGTCCGGTGACAGAAAAACGAACTTCTTCCGCACCTCGCTAGCTACGGCGAAAAAGCCCAACCAACTCTTTCCGACCGCTTTCCAAGGGCCTGGGACCAGGCTTGAACTGAGCATCCACAGCCAGACCAACGCGAAGCCTGCCCCGCACCAGGCCGGCCTTCAGCTCCTCGCCTCGGAAGCGCCCGCCGCCTCGTCCCCGGCGTCCCCTCCCCACACAACCGCTTCCCCGAAAGTTGAGCGAGCTCTCCGGCTCCTGCAAATCGCAGCCCCGCCGCCGATGACCCCCGCACGGCCTTTCGGCCTCGCGTTGCAACTTGGCGAACCCGAGCCGGGCGGCGGGAAGCTGGATCCGCGCGGGATCCCAGAGGCTGCCCGTCGCCGAACCCCTCCGAGCGGCTCACTCGGTTTCCGGTCGGACTTTCGCTTTGCTTTTCCTTTCTTTTTCGCCCCCGAAGATCAAAGGGGCTGAACTTCAACCGGCGGGTGCACCCGCAGCGCACCGACCTTCACCGCCTCCCGCCCCCCCGAGCGATTTCTCCCGGACGGGCGCTCCAAACTGCACCAGAAACAAAGCTTTAAAAAGGCACCGTTGGCGGCCGCCTCCCCACCCCCCAATCCAACAAAATCGCCCCTCCTTTACGGACGCCACCTGCCTTGCAAAAATACAGATCCAACCTACCTCCCCCCCGCGCCCGAAGGGATGCCAAGCGAGGGCGAAGCGGGGAGGGGCGGCAAAGGGAGAAAGAGGAGGGGGCGAGAGAAAGCCAAGCGGAAGAAAGTTGCGGGCGGGGGGGGGGGAGAGAGAAAGTTTAAGAAATTGTAGCTTGGAGAAGCGGGGCAGAGAAACACCAACACGCCCCCCCCCCCATAGCGAAAGAGAGGGAACTACAGAAGAAACTGATTCAATCTTGCCCAAGTTGATAAAGAGGGGTCTGCGTGCGTGCGTGCGTGTATATGTGTGTGTGTGTCAGAGAGAGAGAAAGAGAGTGAGCGAGGAAAGGGAAGGGGGACTGCAAAATCAAGAGGCTGATGTAGACCTGCTTGAACGGGGCGTGTGAAGCGTCTCTACCCGGCACGCACCCTTCGAGGGAATGTCTGAAAGGATGACCCACCAGCCAGATCCGGGGAGGCGGGGAGAGGAGCCGGGCGCCTCGCTGGCTTTCTTACCTGCCGCCCTTTTGGGTGCCTGCTGTTTCCGCCTTGGCATCGCTGTACTTTCTCCAACCTCACTTCTCTTCCCAGATCCGAAGCCGCTCCGAGGCTCGCGGGGTTTGTTTTCGCTCCCTCTTTCTCCCTCACTCTCGGCGTGCGCGCGTGTGTGTGCGCGTGTGTGCGCGTGTGTGTGTGTGTTTTCCTCCCTTTCCCTCCTCTCAGCCGCTCTCTGGCTCCGCGGCACACCGCCGGCAGCCCCACCGCCGGGCGCCCTCGCTTTTCCTCTGGCACCTCTCAGACGAGACCAACCTGTACGGAGTCTTTCTTAAGCGGAGGGTGGCAGCTTTGTTTGGGTTTTTTTTTCCTTCTTACAACAAAAACGGCGCTGGGGGAGCGGGGGGGGGGCTGCCTTTTTTGTCCCTCTCGTTTTGTTTGAACTGTTGCGAGACTTCCTTTGATGCAAACATCCAGGCACCTCCAAAGCAAAGGAGGGACCCTCGCTGTGCGCTGGGGGAATTTTTTTTTAAGGGGATCAATAAATAACAAAATAGGGATATGTAAATAGTTCTGTTTGCTCGGCTGGTGGAGGGGGTTGCTATTTCCTCGCCTTCCCCCCTCGCCTTTTCCCTTCCTCCTCTCCGCCTCCTTCGCGTAGCTCTGTATGGCGGATTGGCGACTCTCCGCCGAGAAAACTGCAGGTTTGTAGCCGCCAGATGCCGGATTGTGAGTGATGCGGAAGAGGGCAGAGAAGCTTGGGATGGAGGGAAATCTGGTGTTCACACACTCACGCACGCACCCTAACACACATCCATATACTCACCCACATACACACACACACACACACACACACAAATACACACACACACACACAGGCAGGACGAGGCGATGCCAGGAAGCATCGATCCACTGAGCAAACTGTGTATTAGCAAACCCCTCCTCCGCGACCTGATGACAGGATGAAATTTACTCCGAGCAGACAGAAGGCAGTCAGTTTATTAAAGAGACAGGACTTTGGCTGATCGCAGACATCTGGGCCGGAGGGGGAAAAGGGGGGTTTGAGGGGATGCAGCCGCTCCGGAGTACCAACCTGTGCGCATACCGACATTCCCACATCCCATATTCACCCCCTACCTCCCTTTACGACCCTTTCCTGCAAGCCCCACTTTCTGATAAATCTGAACCCGTTTCTCCCCCACCGGGTCATTTTAATGATCAATTGCATCTTGGATTCCGCCTTAAACAATGCTCTTCTTTTTTGGCAGAGGTTGCCTTGGGATGGTGGTGGTGAGCTGGTACACGGTGCTGCTGAACATGTTTAGAGTGCTTTTCTTTTATCAAAGGAGGTTATGATGCCTGATGTCTCTAACAGAAACAGAAAGTCATCATTTGGACAGAACACTTCCCCCCCCCCTTTTTTTAAAAAAAAAAAATGATGGTCCTTGTTTTTTCTTCCTTTCTTGCTCTCACACAGGCATACAGCATTTGAACTATTTAATTCTCCCCTCCCTTTTGAAATATTGTTGCCCCCCTCTCTCTTTCATCCACGCATAAAACGACATTTGGAGGAATAAAGTCGATGAGAAAGTTCTCTCTTTCCCTCACTTTTGGAAATAGATCGCTGGCAAATTCCCACCGCCGGAGAAAGGCACCCGAAAGGTGTTGGGTTCCCTCTGGAACAAGCTCCGGGAAGTTTCCTTTTATTTCCTCTTCCCCTGTTTTACCCAGGTGTTTGGCAGATGAAGGTTGCAGCTGTTCCTCTGCTGGTACGTGTGGAACGTAAGTCCACAGAAGTGGAGAACAAGCTATCGAAAAGTGAATTGGGAAGAAAAAGAGTCGGGGAAGAGCCGAACTGAAGGCAACGGGTTTTACGATATAGTTCCTGTTTCGACAAAATGCTTCTTGGGAAGACAACAACCATGCATGGACACTATAGGAAAAGCACACAGGTCTACTTGGACATGGGCACGTATGGAAAGTCTTCTTGGACCCATGCATGGGCCAGATGCAGCTTTCTGCTGTGTGAAGACACCGCTCAGTGTGCAAATGTTTGGTTATGGCAGTGTTTCTCAACCTTGGCAACTTTAAGATATCTGGACTTCAACTCCCAGAATTCCCCAGCCAGCATATATGTTGAAGTCCACATATCTTAAAGTTGCCAAGGTTGAGAAACACTGGGTTGTGGACACTTCCACGTTACTGTTTTGGAACTAGATTTCCACAGCATTGTTAATTGGGGGGCCTTTAGTCAATTTATTACTCTTTGGAAGCCACAGCAAAGCTGGCCTTTTCCTTTGAACATCTGTAGCACTGCAGCCTTTGTGGATGGTCTATTTCCCCAATGGATCTATCTCACTTTCTGAGCTCTAGCTGGCATCCTTTCCCCCAAGAGATTCAGAGTCCTGTTCCTTGAGTTTTCTCTTCCTGAATCCATTGATTAGAACCTGTCTCCTTCCAGATACAACTGCCAAACAACCCTCTTCTTCACTATTGAGAAAAGCACCTGGCTGCAAAAATCCTTACTGGCTATCCTTTCACCTTCACACGCAGAAGTTGTTTGCTTGTTTGTTTGTTTTTAATGAAGTGGGGGAACAGCTGGAAAACGGTTGTGGGATTCTTCTGATTACTTCTGTTTCATTTTTACAAACATAGCGACGTCTTAAAATTTTGACAAACCACCAGACAGATTTTGGACCTCAAGAAATGAACTGAAAAACCCAGAGGGGGGTTGCTCTTCATTTTATTTTATTTTATTTTGTGGGGCATGAGGGTGAGTGGGGTTTTTGTTCCTCCATAAGCATGGGTAGCTCAGGAATGAGATACTCCTTGGCGAAAATTGTTTGTATTCTTTCCTACTGCTCAACTGGAAAGAAAGACAACATGATTCCTGTTTTGTTTTGTTTTAATTATTTCAAGGTTGGCAGTAGTTTTAAACTGTTGTGCAGGGAATGGGAAGGGGTTAAACATGCTGGTAATATAGAAGTGACCTGGCACAGACTGGTGTGCAGAATATATACGTCTGATCCACCTGGAAATCATAAGCAGAAAGGAACTTACCTTGTGTGAAATATGTAAAGAGGAAGTAACATTACAATTTGAGAGTTACCCAGACATTGGAAACATCTGGAGCTGAAACATCCAGCAGTTTGGCTACTATTTTCAGCAGAGGGGAGCTGTGTGGGAGACTGGCTGCTAATGCAAATTCAGTTTATAGTATTAAAATAAGGCCCTTGTCCCTCCCTTAGCTCTGGACTCAGGGGTTGGCTCAGGGATGTCTGCAGTGGTAGTCAAGATGGGAGCTGCAGCATGCGATCAAAGCCCCCTCATTTTTAATACACATTGATGCATGTTAAAAAGGGGGGCTTTCATAGCATGGTTGAGGCTGACATCTTATTTTTTAATCCCCCCATGTGGACAGCCCTGGCTTGGCTTTTGACCTGTCACCAGTTTTCTTGGCCTCGTTTTCTTTTCTATAGAAGAGCTAACTATGAGGGGTAATGTATTTTGACACAATAAACATGCAATACTGTACATCTTTCTGCCCCAGTGCATGGATCCTGCAAGATTCTCAATCTATTCTTAAAAGGCATCAAGTGAAAGGGAAACCCAGGTCAAATTTGTTACCTGCCCAGAGGCACATTTGCAACATGGGCAGCCATATAAATCAGTTTAAACAAACGGAAGGAAGGAAGGAAGGAAGGAAGGAAGGAAGGAAGGAAGGAAGGAAGGAAGGATAAAATCTATCTACCTTTGTTGACTGAAATAGCCATTAAAGAGAATGGCTGTGTGTTGAATTGATAATCTGATTCCCCATTGCATGCCCCCAATGATTTTTAGCTAGCATTGAGGTGTATAGTAAAATGATCACATGTCAATGAAAGCTGAAAATACATCTGGTTGCACAGCAGGGCAATTGGATGTGGCACACATTATTTGTTTGTTTATTTGATTGATTGATTGACATTGTTGTTCCTTCAACCAAACAATAACATTCTAAGCAGCACATAATATAATACAGTTTCAAATTAAACTATAAAACTGGCCAATTAAACCCATAACAAATTAGAACATATCAGTCAGGAATAAATAACAAGTTCCCCTCATAATCTGCCATAATGCACAGTGAACTCATCAAATTTGACCAGCTCAGATCACGGCTGGCACGCCAGTGCAAAAGCCCTCTTTGCCATCTCTGAACCTACTAACAGTGGGGGATGTAGGAACACTCCCCAACTGCATGGGACTGCATATTTGTCGGGATGTGTCTCAATGGAGGACATGAAATTCTGAGCTGCTCCTAACACTGAAATCCTCCAGTACTATAAATTTAGAGTAATCCAGTGCCATGCCCAAGCTCACTCCTGCTAGCATTGGTAGAAATCCCGTTAGGCAACAGTGTGGATGGTTGTAGAGGGCAGAGGGAATGAACCTGAGGGACAGGAGGAAGACCCACGACCAAGGCAATGGTCAGCTAAAAGGGGCCTGAGCCCAGGCCAAGAATGTAACAGGAGTAAACATCTCAGACAAGCCCCTCCCTAGTTCACATGAAGATAAAGGGGGGGGGGGGAGCATTCAGACTTGCAAGATTCTGTTACTAAAGCTTTACAATAAAAGAAGTACTGACCTACGTGGCATTGGTTTCCTAGTCTGGTCTACCTGGTTGGGCTGATAGTGGTCCACTTGCAGTATTCCTAAATTGTTCAAGCCACCTAAATGTAGCTGCATGCTGTCACAATGGGAAGATTGTCAGATGGAGCATCTTGGTCAGCAAGATGGCATTTCTATGGCCACTCACTCTTTTTGCTCTCCAGTCCTAGCTGCTATATCACCAAGTAGACAAGCAGAGAGACCTGGTGGAGGAGATTAAATCCGTTCTTTTTGTCTGGCAGTTCTTCATGGTACAGGATAATAAATGCTTTCACAAGACCTCACCTGATATATTGAAGAGTAGGGTTTTAGACCTGTGTGGCCATTGCCACAGTTACTTTGACTTCCTTCGGTAGGCTGCAACCTGAAAGTTCCTTCAAGGCAAAGGTTTTTCATAGCAACCTGAAACTATCTAAACTCTCAATTTAAACTAACTTAACATGAAGTGATTAAAATACAGTGTCTATTTAAACCAGTGTTTCTGAACCTTGGCAACTTCAAGCTGTGTGGACTCCAACTCCCAGATTTCTGGGAGAATTCTGGGAGTTGAAGTCCACACAGCTTGAAGTTGCCAAGGTTCAGAAACACTGATCTAAACACTAACTCTGCACATCATTGCTTATCCTAAAAAGGAACAATACGATGGGTATGTATGTACAGTATGTATGTATGTTTTAAAACTAAAAGCATATTGCTATATTAGAATATTAAAAGGTCCAAGAGAATAAACATGTATTGTTGAAGGCATGATTTTCCCAGAAGGATTAAAAAGGAGAAAGAGGTATACTTTACTGTGTAAGGCATTCCAGAGCCAGGAGCCCAACCCTTTAGACTGGTCAGTAGAAAAAGCTGTTGGCCTTTGAAAATGTATTTTCTACCCAACCATTAAAAATCCAAAAGCTATATCTGCTTTTGCATTTGGCTATGTCAATGGCTGGTGATGGAGTGTGGAGTGATTTCAAGACAAAACAGGATATCAATCAAATGAATGCATACATGAATCAATCCATTTTTAGACAAAATATTTTGTGTGTTTTTATTAGCTTATTTCCTGATTATATTTTAATCTTAGAAAATTCAAATTATTTAGTCACCTGAAGCAACCAGCTGAGCTTGAAAAACATTCTCTTTCCCTACCCATCAATGTTAAAACATGAGGCTTTACAGATAATTTTATCTGGATTAAAATAGTTTAACTTGGATTTACAGCAGAACTTTATTTTATTTTTGTCTGATATAGATGACAAGGTTGCTGCTGACAAGTGACACAGAAACTCAAAAGAGTTTTGTTTTATGAGCATCTAGAAAATAGTTTCTGTGCACTCATGAAAATCATAAATGGCTGGTTTCACACATTAACTATGATTTGGCTAACCACTGTTGAACAAGCCACAAATGGTTGCATCCATACAACACACAATGCCAAAACCTAAGAAGTCACATGTCTATGAAGGTTCTCAGTCATCCAGGTGGAATTGTCTGTAGCTTGAATCATGTCAACTGGATTTCTATTTTCTTAGTGGAAACGTTTCACTCCTTATCCAAGGAGCTTCTTCAGTCTGAAGAAGTCACAGTACAGCTTTGTGCAGTGTGTGAATCATGTTAATGTGCGTGTGCCACAACTGTCAGTGGTAATGAAAAATACTTTGAACATGCTCAGTGATCATGCTCCATATTTCATATAATCTAAAGTGGAAAGTAGTTTTCAGGCTAGTGCACCAGTGACCCTTAGATTAAATGGATAATAATCCTTGACTTCAGCTTTACCTCTGGTGCGTGTTTACACATTTGAGCCATGAATCAGATACTGAAATGAGCTAAAAGAGGATGCTACTTCCTTGCCAAGATCAAAATTCTTGGCTCATCTCTGTTCTTCTGATCCTGACGTAAGCAAAGATGTGAACAACTTCAGATTTGCAGGAATGGATGGGCATTAACATACAGTTACTTACAACTTCCAAAACATTACTATGAAGTGTATTTCCTTCAAACCAGTAAAATCATCCCTAGTAAGAGAGGACACAGGAGCTTCCTATTCATAAGGAACACAGGAGATATATAGAATAATTAAAGATCTATAACTTGTTGTCTCTTGATTTCTGCATTGGTGGCCAGTATCTTGGTAGTCCAACTCCCATGCAACTCCATGGCAAGCTCATCTTATTTGAAGAATTGTGTGAGCCCCATTAGAAAAACCTTCTGGGTAAAGTTTGCTCAATTTTTCAAATAAGAGTAAGTTTGCCATCAGCATGGCATCAGGATGCAGAGAGAAAGGGTGGTGAAGTTAACATGCCAGAAGCAATATTCATTTGTGAAACAACCTGTTGGAGACATTTAACGCTGTCACACAGGGTGAATAATAACCAATATTTGAGAAATTATCTCTTAAAACATGCTTCACCCAAATGATTCTAGAGGAATGAATATAGGAAGGCAAAGGTAATTCAGAAGACTACATGTTGGATTTCTTAAACACCAGACATTCCACTCCATTAACTGATTCAAGATGCCTAATAGTGAAACGCAGCAGTGATAGAAGTGCTGTTTCCAGGCTACATTTAAAGGAGAGAGAGTTTGATATATTTGGGTAGGTGGTTGATTTGATGGTATACATATGTGAGAAAAAAACTCCAAAGTCAGATTGCCATGAGAAAAAAAAATCAAGCTATTTTGTTTCATTTCAAAGAAGCTTGGCTTATTTTCCAAACACAGGGGAAGTCACCCATCTCTCTGAGATATTCATACCAAAGGCATACATCATTTCCCCTAAAAAAGAAACAGGAAAAAAAAAGAAAAGAAAATGTTCTATATGGATAACATATTATGATATATGAAAAAGCAACCACAATGATTAACACAAACTACTGCTTCTTGCACTGGGCTGTGGGATGGGCAGTGCATGGGATGGAAATTTAATGCTTCCAAATCTGCTGAAATATCTTGGCCCTTTCCCCTCCATTGACACCTCAGCTGTCCAACCTCTGGACAGTTGGAAGACAATATGCTTTCTGAAATCTTTTGCTACATGAGATATTGAGCAGGTTCTATGGGGTTTTTCTTCATTTCTTTGGAAAACTCCATTCTAGGTCTGATACCATGTTTCATGGGAGACTAAGCAAGGATTCCCAAGAAAACACTCCTATTCCCCAGATTTAATATGACTCTACTCAATCCCATATCCATCCACTAAGTAGTTTACACAATTTCCAGCAGAGATGGCACAGCTGCCTAGTTTCCACTTGTTATTTGTTCATTGGTTGAACAACAAACATGTTGTAGTAGTTAAGTATTGGTCTAGGAGTGGAGACACCCAAGTTCAAATTCCAACTTGGCCATAGAGCTTTGACTTTGAACTAGTCACTTTCTCTCAATTTGGGCTAAGAAAACTGAGTTGCAAACATCCAGATGGCATGTTTCTTTCCTCTAATGGTGATCTGGATTTTGGCAGTTCACACTTGGTAGCTACCACAACCAATGACTACTTGAATGTAAAGATAAACAACATGGAAGTATTATGTTCTGAGGATGAACTTGCAAATGGTCATTATTTGCAGCAAGCTGTACTGATGGAGTAATCACCATCATCATCATCATCATCATCATCATCATCATCATCATCATCATCATCCTAAATCCTTGGGAAGGATCTGATAGTCAAAAGTACTAAATCCATTCAGAAGTTTCTGGTAGACTATGTCTAAATAACACTGTTTTTGTTGTTATTTGGGTTTGCATCCTACTTTTTCTACCTTTCTGCTGAGGGTTTTTTTTAATTCTCTTTCACACACATACTTACTCATGCACACATACAAACACAAAGAAAGAGCAGGGGTTTTTTTTTTGGATGTTCTTCCAAAGAAAGGCACTGTGGAGTGGTACAGATATATCTATAATTTATTTCAATACCATTGAGAGGTTTTTTTATTCTTCTTCTTCCTTGCTAAAATCATTTTTCACAAAAGGTTCATCTCTAGAACATGTATCCGGTTATACTGTCAAGGCAGGAATCTGCAACGGGAGATTGCGTGGCTTCAATTCAAAGGGCGCATGCTGGTGGTTACATCATTTGCATTGGGCTCATGACTTTTGAAGTTTTGATATGCAACATGAGGGGAGAAAAATCAGTGAGACTTTTGGGAAAAAGATAAAATACAAAGATGGACTTCTAGATAAAAAAAGGAATGAAATGCTATCTTACCCTCTATCTCTCGATGTGTGGTATGTGTGTGTGTGTACATATTTCATTCACACACACACACACACACACACACACACACACACACACACACATATATATATATATATATATATATATATATATATATATAACATTAAAGAGGCTTGGTTGAGAGGAGACACATAGATTTATGGCTTCCTGTCTCCACCAGCAGATGTCATTGTGGCTGGTAGAACAGAATGCCTTTCAAGAAAGAATAGGGGTGGGATAACAAAGGCCTGAGGGGGGAGGGAAAGAGAGAAGTAAAATTTGGTGTCCATTTTTACATGCCTGCTGGTGTCCATTTATAATTCTGGACAGAACTGACAGTATACAGGATCTGCAATCTTGGTCCTTCTTTTATTTTATAGATATGTAAGAAAACATCATATAGTTCCTTCCCTTCTTCCTCAGGGAGAAACAAGAATGGTTTCCTTAATGGATCTTTCCATATTTAATGGGTAGGACAAGGGACAAAAAAAAAATCCTTTCTCACCCCTATGGGTGGTATGTGTCCTCCTCAACCTTGGGCCCTCTGCCAGAGGCTTGGGAGTTTGAGGGCTCTGTGCAGTATCTTAGCTGTTCTTAGCACTACACTGTTTTGGATAGAGAGTTCTGATGTTGTTCCATTCTCCCAGTTTAGGAGTTACAGCCCCGAGTGCTCCTACCACCACTGGGACCACTTCGGCCTTCACTTTCCACATCCTCTCCAGTTCCTCCTTCAGGCCCTGGTACTTCTCCAGCTTCTCATACTTCTTCTTCCTGATGTTGCTGTCACTTGGCACCGCTACATCTATTACCACTGCTGTCTTCTGGTCCTTGTCTACTACCACGATGTTGGGTTGATTGGCCAGTATGTGCCTGTCCGTCTGGATCTGGAAGTCCCACAGGGTCTTAGACCTGTCATTCTCCTATATATGTATGTATGTATGTATGTATGTATGTATGTATGTATGTATGTATGTATGTATATGTATGTAAAGGTAAAGGTTCCCCCTGCACATTTGTGCAGTCGTGTCCGACTCTAGGGGCTGGTGCTCATCTCCGTTTGTTAGCCGAAGAGCCAGCATTGTCCAAAGACACTTCCACGGTCATGTGGCCAGCATGATGCATGCGGAACGCTGTTACCTACCCACCGAAGTGGTACCTATTCATCTACTTGCATTTGCATGCTTTCGAATTGCTAGGTTGGCAAGAGCTGGGGCGAGTGCGGGAGCTCACTCCGTCATATATATATATGAGAATATTTCAATTATATATATTTCAAATTGATATGACCACCCATCTCCCCCAACGGGGGACTCTGGGTGGGTTACAATAAAAAGAAGATTAAAATACAATATAAATACAACATGACAGAAAAATATGAATATAAATATAAATCTGGCGAATTAGGGAGGGTATTATGATATTAACCACCCCCAGGAGGAGCTATTACCTTTTCCTTCCCATGCTAGGCGGCAAAACCAGGTTTTCAGATTTTTTTGGAAGGCCGGGAGGCAGGAAACCCGTCTCAACTCTGGGGGTAAGATATTCCAGAGGGCGGGTGCTGCTACAGAGAAGGCCCGCATCCTGGACCCTGTTAGATGGAGTTCTTTTCTTGATGGGGTCCGTAGCAAGCCCTCTCTGCATGATCGGGTGGGGTGGGTCAATGTTATCGGGATAAGACGGTCCATCAAGTATCCTGGTCCCATGCCATGTAGGGCTTTAAAGGTAATAACCAACACCTTGAATTGGACCCAGAAGCAAACCGGCACCCAGTGCAGCGTGCAGAGCAAAGGTGTTATGTGTGCTGATCTTGGTGCACCTAAAATTGCCTGCGTGGCTGCATTCTGTACCAGTTGTAGCTTCTGGATATTCTTCAAGGGTAGCCCCATGTAGAGCACATTGCAGTAGTCTATATGGGAGATGACAAGGGCATGAGTGACCGTTTGGAGGGCGTCGTGGTCCAGGAATGGGTGTAACTGGCACACAAGCCAAAGCTGCGTGAAGGCCCTCCTAGCCCACGACTGCCACCTGCTCTTTGAGCAGGAGTCGTGAGTCCTGGAGGACCCCCAAGTTCCGCACCGGTTCCGAATGGGGCAGTGCCACCCCATCCATAACCAAAGATGACAAGTTCCCGGATACCGAGGAGCCATCAATCCACAGCCACTCAACCTTGCCAGGGTTCAGATGAAGCCTGTTGTTCCCCATCCAGGCCCCTACAGCCCCAGGCACTGAGACAGGGTGGCAACCACATCACTTACTTCACCTGGGATGGAGATATACAACTGAGTATCATCAGCATATTGATGATACCTCATCCCATGGTGATGGATGATCTCACCCAGTGGTTTCATGTAGATGTTAAATAGGAGAGGAGAGAGAACCGAACCCTGCGGCACCCCACATAAGACGGGTCGCGGATCAGAACTCTCCTCTCCTATCACCACCGACTGGGAGTGGCCCTGGAGGAAGGAGGTGAACCAGCACAAAACTACACCGCCCACCCCCAACTCCCTAAGCCACCTCAAAAGGATACCATGGTCGATGGTATCGAAAGCCGCTGAGAGGTCCAAGAGAGCCAGGATGGATGCACTGCCTCCATCCCGCTCCCACCAGAGATCATCCATAAGTGCGACCAATGCAGTCTCCATCCCATATCCTGGCCTGAAACCTCACTGAAAGGGGTCTAGATAATCCGCTTCATCCAGAATCCTCTGAAGTTGCAACGCCACCACTTTCTCAACCACCTTTCCCAAAAAGGGAAGGTGGGAGACTGGACGAAAATTGTCCAAGATGGTAGGGTCCAGGGATGGCTTCTTGAGGAGGGGGTGCACCAACGCCTCCTTAAAGGTAGCTGGGAACACTCCCTCCATCAGAGATGTATTAACCATCACCTGGACCCACCCACAAGTCACCTCCCTGGCTGATTTTACTAGCCAGGAAGGGCACGGGTCTAGATGGCATGTGGTGGCATTTACAGTCTGGAGGATCCTGTCCACTCCCTCAGGCCCAACAGGATCAAGCCGTTCCCAGATAACAAAGCAAGACCGCTCCCCTGGCATCTCCCCCGACTGTGCTTCACGCTTAGAGTCCAACTTGGAACGAATCTGAGCGATTTTGTCCTGCAGATGCACAGAAAACTCCTCCGCACGGCCCTGCAGGTGGGTCACTGACTCCACCTTGCCCAAGAGTAAGAGTAATCTTGAACAGGGCCGTCGGACGGCATTCTGAAGACGCAATATGAGTGGAGAAATATTCACGCTTTGCCGCTCTTACCGCCACAAGGTAGGCCATAGATAGATAGATAGATAGATAGATAGATAGATAGATAGATGGATGGATGGATGGATGGATGGATGGATGGATGGATGGATGGATGGATGGATGATAGAGTAAACCACAAAGGGTGGGTATCTAAGGCTGGCCGTCCCAGCAGAAATGGGAACAGCCTTTGAGACAGTCACACAAGCTTTCTTTCAAAAGGATGTAGCTGCTTTCATGCTTCAAAGAGGGCTGGGTGCTCTGGTCACAGCATTATGTTTTGCAAAGCACCTCTTCTGAATGCATTGCACAGCCCTACCTATGAAGAGCATGATCCGGCTGGCAAGTCTGTTGACTTAGGTTTGTGCTGAGAGTTGGCCTGCAGCATCTTAAAAAAAACCCAGAATAAGGAATTCCTTGGAAAGCTTTAATAAAGTGACCTGTGTAGCACATAAGCGGAACATTTAAGAAGATGCTCTCATTATAATGCTTATTTAATTAATATATTTATATACTGCCTTTCTAAACAAGTTATTCCTAGAATTCATGAATAGCATTCAGACTAAATTGGTGAGAACTCAGTCCACTGAAATTAGTAAGATTTAAATTTATATTATTTATTTATTTATTTATTTATTTATTTATCTATTTATATTTCAAATTTAGCTACCACCCATCTCACTCAAAGAGTGACTCTGGGTGGTTTACAATAAAACCAGGATAAAACCAGAATAAATAATCATTAAAATACAATACAGTAAAATTACTCATAACAACTAATTGTCAGACTGATCTCAATGCTATTTCTCACGAGTAAGGCTAAATGCTAACACACTTTTTTTCAAAAATTGAAAAGCAGCATTAAAGGAAAACAGCAGAAGTGATTAACATAAAATATTTATACAGATGGCTTGTTAAATGAAAAGATTTTTTGTGCTTAGGTTCCATATTTCCAGAGACTGAAAAAGGAAAAAAAACCCTGCATCCCTATCAACTTAAAAAGGAACACTATCTTTTAACCCAGTGTTTCTCAACCTTGGCAACTTTAAGAATTCTGGAAGTTGAAGTCCACACATCTTAGAGTTGTGAAGGCTGAGAAACACTGTTTTAACCCTAAATAAGGTTAAAATAAGGAAATAAGGAAAAATAAGGAAGAAATAAGGATTCCTAAAAAAGGAAAAAAAGTATTTGAAATACAATAAAAGTATTTGGGGCTACTTCTGATGCCTATCTTGGGCTTTCTTTCTTTCTTTCTTTCTTTCTTTCTTTCTTTCTTTCTTTCTTTCTTTCTTTCTTTCTTTCTTTCTTTCTTTCTTTCTTTCTTTCTTTCTTTCTGTACTAGTCCACTCAAAATAGCATCAGGCTGTTGAACAGAGGCATCCTTTTAATTCCCCACACTGCCTATAACTGTTAGGGATCCCTGTCTGAGGAAGAACAGCCATCTAAGCCAGAGACTTTTTGAATCCGGAATGTTCATTAGGCAGAATGGGGTTAAGGAAATACACATTTCTGATTACAGTCCCAGCACTCTCAACTCCCTTACCTAATCCATTTAATAAATGGCCCCCGAGCAATAAAATACCAGAAAATGGTGGCTGATATGGGACAACTGGAAACTGTAGCGCTGTCCATGAAATGGAACAAGACTGTCGTTAATTAGCAAAGTCTGAAATCAGGGTTTGAACCAAGTTTGCAAAAGCTATTTAAGGGGCAACCCTATTTATTTATTTACTTATTAAATTTTTTAAAATGTCCAATAGCTGAAGTTCTCTGGGCAGTTTACAATGAAACAGACTAAAAAAAACCATAATTTGAATAAAAACATATACAATAAAATGCAAAATAAAAACATCATATTAACTAGGCAGCTGCAAGGCAATCATTCAAAAATGAAAACAATAGGAATTAAAATGCAATTAGAATACAATTAAAATCAGTTAGGAAGCCTGGGAAAATAGAAAGGGGTATCACTTCACTTGGTGTCAAAATGATGTTAATGTGGGGCCAGGACGAGCCTCTCTGGGGAGGGAATTCCATAAATGGGGTGCTACCACAGAAAAAGTTCTCCCCTTGTAGAGAACCACCTCATGTCTTTTAATGGGGGGATCTGGAGAAAGGCCTCATTAGATGATCTTAAGGTTTGAGTATGTAATGGTATGAGGGATTGACCTTGGAAGACAGGAGGAAGAGCCACAGACTTGACAACTGTCATGCAAAAGGTATCTCAGTCCACAGAAGCAGAAGGTACATACATGGGAAGCATTTCAGAAGAGACCCTCCCTAGTTTTCCAGAGAGTACAGGAAAGGTTTCAAGATTCTGTTAATGTTTTGTTGTTTATTCGTTCAGTCACTTCCGACTCTTTGTGACTTAATGAACCAGCCCACGCCAGAGCTTCCTGTCAGAAGTTTCCATCCCCAGCTCCCCCACAGTCGAGTCCATCACTTCCAGAATATCATCCATCCATCTTGCCCTTGGTTGGCCCCTCTTCCTTTTGCCTTCCACTTTCCCCAACATCAGCATCTTCTCCAGGGTATCCTGTCTTCTCATTATGTGGCCAAAGTACTTCAGTTTTGCCTTTAATATCATTCCCTCAAGTGAGCAGTCTGGCTTTATTTCCTGGAGTATGGACTGGTTTGATCTTCTTGCAGTCCAAGGCACTCTCAGAATTTTCCTCCAACAATTCTGTTAATGTAGCCTTATAATAAAGATAGGGCTAGCATTCATTGTTGTGCTTCTAGTCTGGACTAGCTCAAAGAGATAACTTGGTCCTAAGCAGCATGATGCATCAGGAGCAGGGCCATCAAGATAGTGGACCTGATCATGTGATCAAAACCCTGCCCCAACAAAGTGACCAACTGACTGACTAGATGCACATCTGGGCTGGAGGCAAGCATCCTCCTCCACTGTCATTTTCCAGTAATCACTAAAAAGGAATCTATAACAACAGCAAACAAAAGCTTGGGTATGATCTTAAGGAGAAATATGTTTTAAAAATTAATCATCCACAGTCAATATTTCTGGCAACACCTTGTCAACCTTGGCTGATTTTAGAAAGCTAAGCAGGATCCCATCTGGTTAGTATTTCAGTGGGAGACCACCAGGAACTTCCAGACTAAACTGGTAAGTGGAAAAGAAACATTTTGGGAGAAGGCAATGGCAAAACACTTCTGTAGTGCCCCACAAAATGGTGGTCATGATTGCCATCTGACTTTTTTGATACACACACACACCTGTGCATACCCCTTGATGGGGTAGACACATGAAAGTAGAAGGAACTTTACTTTCTGATTCTATCACCTTCCTGTTTTCTTCTGGTAGCTCCATTCATGTATTTTGTTGATGATGAAGCATCAATGGTAGATCCATTGCAACAAAACAACCAAATTAAAGAAGGCTGGAATGTTGCCAGGATGAAACTGACGATCAAGGGAAGAAAGACACTTCCTTAGATTGTAATTAATAATGTAATTGATTAACATAATTTGGGAGAAGGTATAAGAAAGGTAGGATTAACCTGGATTGCTACATGTTAAGTCCTGCAGTGCCATACGACTTTTTCAATTTTGCATTTTGCATTATTATTTGCAGCTGAAGTATTATTAGTATTAGAATGATTACTGAGTATTATTTGTGAAGAGTTTCTGCATACTTTGGTGTACCTGACAGCTCTGGCTTTGCCTCTGACAGAAAACCGTATCATTTGCTCAGGCATGAAGTCTGTGCAAAATTCTGTTTTTTCTTTCTTAAATATCAAGGAAAGATAAATGGACAAATATAGTTTACACATACTGTGGGTGCTTGCCGAGTAAACAGCACAGAGTAAGCTTAACTGAAATATCAAACCCAGCTAAAAGAACTAACTATACTTCACGGCATTTTAATTGAAATGTAACTTGGGGGTGCGGGGGGGTCCTTGAAGTTTTTCAAGACCAAAAATGCAAGAACAAAGGGAGGAGAAACATGCAAACTATTTTATTAATAATATTAATCACTTAACAGATCAGTTATGTATGACTGTTTTCTGTATCCCTTTGCAATAGCAGTGCAAGTGAGGAGAGTATTTAGTCTTCATTTATTTATTGCAGAAGCTTTACACTATTCAATCAAAAGAATCTAAGTAGTTTATGGAAGCCATATAAACAATAATGACAGCAAAAATAAATATCCATATAATACACTGTTCAACATCAATAATAATCATAACATTAACAACAGTAATAACAGGGCCAACACACATCCCAGGTACAGACTCCATTGGCTTCTTGATTCCCAAATCCTTGTCTAAACAACTGGGTCTTAACAAGCTTTCTAAATGTTAGTAGTGAGGAGGCCAATCTTATTTTTGAGGCAACAGGTTCCTCAGCAGAGGAGGTCCAGAAGAAAATGTTCACTTCCAGTTTCCCTCCTACTATACCTCAAGAAGACTGGGGACTTTTAATACAGTATGTTCCTTCTGCCAATATACCTTGGGTAGACAGATTCTACTTGGACCAAGTGGTCTCATAGATATCAGGTCTCAAGCCATGAAAGCCTTTATCAGTTATTACCAGCACCTTGACTTATACCTGGAAACAAAATGGTAACCAATGCAACTCCCATAGTGCTGGTATCTGACAGTATCTGGAAGTTTTTGGGTAGTCTCCAAAAGCAGTCCCATGTAGAGCAAGCTATAGTAGTCCAACTGTGAAGTGACAAGGACATTTTTGTTCCAGGAAGAGCTATAGGTGGTACACCAAAGACAGACTGACAGAGCTTTGAAGGAATTATGAAGGTCTATGTTGCTTCATGTTGCCTTACTTCTGAGGCCTCCGCTCGCAACTCTAAGAGCTGGAAGTGGCTTCTGCCCATGTGAATGGCATTTAACAGCAGTATAACGGAGGAGACTTCAAGGTGGCCAGAATGATCCCAATGAGGCAGACTGCACTGCCTCCGTGTCCCCATAGTGCAAAATGTCTCATAAAGGTGAATCACATCCACTTTGTACACCCCTATTATGAATAAATAACACCCCAAAGTTCCACTGACTTCTCTTGTTCTAAAAAAAAGTGTGTTTTTCAGATGCAAACAAATTGAAAATTTCATACTCCTTAATTTCTCCTTAAGCCACTGTTCTCAGATATGGTTCCAGATTCATGTCTGAGAAAACAACTGCATTTAACCCATGAGTATGTCTGATGAGGGGGAACAGTTGGAACAGAGTCTTAAACATTGCTTTTTCTAATATATCCAACTCTCATTCCTTTACAATAAAATGGGCAAAACATGCTGTAATGCATAGCCATTTTTATGTCTTCTGACTAAGACTAATTACTACTGACTACATAGAACCCACTACCTTCCTACTAGCATTTCTACTTCTTAGAATTTCTCCATCCATTTTTCCATTTTTAATAAGCATTCTACTCAAGGTACACAAATTAATCAACTTGCACCTGCAATCATTTATTCCATTTCCCCATCAAACAGAATTATCTTGGACTTTGATACATTAATTTTCAAATCCATGTTCCTTGTTGCATTGTGCAATCTATCTAAAATTCACTGCAAACCATTTTGGTTCTCAGCCAATGACAGAGCATTGTCTGCATACAAAATACACAGGCATTCATGTGCCTGACCAGCATACGTCCATCTCCACAAACATTCCTCATACATTTGTCCAAAAATACATTAAACAACCAAGAGGATATTGAGCATCCTTGTTTTACTATCTGCTAAATGTGTCCCTGGGGAGATATTTGGCAGAATCCTGGTTGAAAGATATGCATTTACTCTTGCAACGTTTCCGTTGTATGTGGGAATAATCACAGGATTCTTCCAACTGTCAGGCACAGATGCTATCTTCACACAACATTAAATAAGTTGGATAGCATTTCCTTAAGCAAATCACATTCATATTTTAACATTTCTCCAATTACATTAATTTACAGCCTTACTGTTTTTCAAAATTCACATAATATTTATAACTTCACCTTGGGCATTAACATTTATATATTCATTTAACTTCCAATGTCCTATATATCACTATTGTTCCCTAAAATACTCTTTTCAGCATTCCTGCACTTCACTTTCACCCAAAATAATTTAATCAATTTTTAAAAATCCATTCAATCTGCTGGAGACTCCTTGTTTATCCCTCTTCATCCACTTCCCAGTTTTTTTAAAAATTTATTTCAAAATCACTCTACCTTTCTAAAATTTAACCATTCCTTGTTCTCGACTACATTCTTTGCAACTATCTTTTTCGCTTTAAACATCATACAGTATCTTTCTCTCATCCTCATTTTTTGTAGCAATCATTTCCTTTTTCTTCTCATCCACAGCCTCTTTCACTTCATCATTCCATCAAACATCCTTTTTTCATATTTTCTATTGTGTAGCTCCTCACAAAAAGGTAGATAATAGGACATTTGGAATCGAGCAGCAGAAGACAGAATTTGAATTTGAAGTTGAACTATGTACAAATGATAAACATGTAATCACTAAAACATATAAACTTTTATTGAAATTTGAAATGGAAGAACAAGTGAAAGACTGTATGATAAAATGGGCTAAGAACTTGGACATAACATATCGATGGAAGAGTGGAAAAATATGTGGCTAAAAGGATTGAAATTTACATTATGTTATAACTTAAAATAGAATTTTTATAAAATTATGTACTGTTGATATATAACTCCAGAAAAATTGTCTAGAACATATAAAGGTACTTCAAATTTATGTTGGAAATGTGGACAAAATGAAAGGTCATTTTATCATGTCTGGTGGACTTGTAAAAAAGCCAGAAATTTTGGGGTTCAAATACATATACTAATACAAAGAATTTTAAAGATCAACATTCAACTGAAACCAGACCCTTTTTTTGGTGGGATTAATGGACAGTCAATTAGAAATGAGCCATGGAAGATTATTTTTATATATGATTACTGCTATGAGACTATTATATGCACAAAAATGGAAAGACTGAAATACCCACAATGGAGGATTGGTTGGTGAAAATGACACAACTAGCAGAGATGTCAATATTAACTTGTTTGATTAGAGAAAGGTCCACAATTACATTTATTAGTGACTGGAAACCCTTATTTGTTTGTTGATTTATTTAGCAAATTTATATAGCCACCCATCTCACAAAAAGTTACTCTGGGCAGTTTATAAAAGTCCCTTATAGACTTTTTTGTTAAAAAAAAAAGGCAAATGAATTTGTGATTTATGGGTTTGAAGATTAGAAAGGGTATCTTATGGAAGAAACAAATTATGATGTAACTATGGGAAAAGTATAAATGTATCTATAACCACTATCAAGAAGATCAGAAGCCCGTTCTTTATAATCCTTCTTTTTCTTCCCTCCCTCCCTCCCTCCCTCCCTCCCCCTGTCCCCTCCCCCTCCCCCTCCCCTTCTCACTCTTTTTTCTCTTTTCACTATTTAATTTTTTAAAATTATATTCTTTTTTCCTTATGGCTTTTACTTTTTAAACATTTCTTCAATAAAGATTGTTGTTGTTGTTCAGTCGTTTAGTCGTGTCCGACTCTTCATGACCTCATGGACCATAGCACGACAGGCCTTCCTGTCCTCCACTGTCTCCCGGAGTTTACTCAAATTCAAGTTCATTACATCGGTGATGCTATCTAACCATCTCATCCTCTGCTGTCCCCTTCTCCTTTTGCCTTCAGTCTTTCCCAGCATCAGGGTCTTTTCCAGTGAGTCCGCTCTTCGCATTAGGTGGCCAAAGTATTTGAGCTTCAGCTTCCGCATCTGTCCTTCCAATGAGCAGTCAGGGTTGATTTCCTTTAGGATTGACTGGTTTGACCTCCTTGCAGTCCAAGGGAGTCTCAAGAGTCTTCTCCAGCACCACAGTTCGAAAGCATCATGTGCATGTAAAGATTTACACTTAGTTACATTTATTGCATTCTTAGTATCTTAGCAGATACTTATCAATCACTCACCTTCTCATTCATTCTTGGGTCTCCAAATAGTGTAATCACTTCTTAATACTCTACCATCATTCATCATTCATTCATCAGTCACCTAACCGAATTTCTTTTGGATTTCATTTATTCAGAAATCATACAATTGTCCCCCAGACACATCCATTTACTAGACTGTAACATGCAACTATCACCAACCTATGGTTTGATATGGTCAATTGACTAATCAATAAAGTTATACTACTACCAACCTACTGTATGGATTCCTACTTCCATATACATCGCAACAACCTAGATGATACCTATTCATACTTTCTTACATACATTTTAGTGATTTTCATAATTAAACCTACACCTTCACTTCCCTGATGTGTTCATGCAGAGTCGCTGGAAGTTGGGCAACCTATAAATTTAATAAATTATTATTATTATTCAACTCCAATCTCTGAGATCAGATCACTTTCATTGCAATCATTTTCTTGTTTGCTTTTATTTTAGCTTCACATATACAGAACACATTTTTCTTTCGTTCATGACATTTGTTAATTAATGATTTTTTACCATTTACTCCTCTTACAGTCCAAGCTGTGATCTTCTTTAATCTGCAGTTATAGCCAGATGGGCTGATAAACTTTTTCTGTTTATCATGGCTTTGGTCAGTGAAGGGTTTCACATAATATTTTTTGGCAAAAGAGAGAAGGTGCAGACTAGGCTACCAGCCTTAGTAATATCCACACCAAATGCAGAATTTCCTGCTAATGGGACAGAACTGGTCGACTTGGGCATAGTTTGGTCAGTATGCCAAAAGCACAGTCCACTTTCACCCCCAATACACTCACATTCTACGCAAATGAGAATCTCTTATCCAGACACTGTTGTGGAAGTCAACATACTGTTGCAACATCCCACCAACTAGGAGGTATATTCAATATACTGACACACAACTTCGTCATGGCTATCGTTCTTATATTTGAAATATAGAACAAAGCTGTGCCCTGATTTTTTTAAATGTGGTTAACTATTAAAGCTGTTTAGCAGGGTAAATAATTGAGGGGTGGGTAAGCTACATGGTGCATGTAGACTCACAGACCCTGATTTTGTAGTTCCCAGATCACTGGGATAATGCCACCAAAATTCATCCACAAAACTGCTGCCATTTTTTCACAGCAAAATAGAGATGTGCACTTCTTTTTTAAAAAAAATAAAGGGTGCACAATAGGTGACTTCCCAGGTTTAAAGCATTATTTTCAGTCCCATTCAAGCTACAAAAAAGAAAAAAGTCTGTTGGCAATGTTGGCCTCAGTCTCCTAATAATGGCAGACTATAATATTATTGGAGATGATAACAGCAACAGCAACAACCAGGCTGAAGTAAATTATTACATTAGAGACTTTAATGGAACCGTGGTGGAGATAATTATTCCTACTTCCATTGAGTGGGGCCCAGGGTTTCTACTTGAATATCTTGCCCTGATGGTGCCACTGCCTCTGAAACAGATCCTACTAAACTAATCTCCCCAACCAAATATGCTGAAGAGACGGGACCTTTTAATCTGTTCCTACATTTTCAGACAAAACCTGTTTATCTATTTGGTTCTACTAATGCGTCTACTAGGATGATTTATTCATTTTTTTAAATCTGCAGTGTTCTTAGCAGTAACAACAAGAAGAAAAAGAGAACCCTACTAAGTAGGAAGGCTTTTGCATGGTAGCTGACTGGCAGTTCAGAGCATCTGCTTAGAGCAAGAAAAATGGTATAGCAAGATGGAGATTAAAGAAATTTACCTGTCAAAATACAACTCTGTTTGGTTACCTCTGTCCATGGGACAGTTTTAGTAAACTGTCAATCAGTGGCTTGCTAAATAACCTCTCCAAAGCATAATCCACTTTTTCAGAGGATATCGGTATGCCAATCATTTATTGAATCAAAGCCAAATTTGAAGCTGAGCAAAGCTCACTTTGTCAATCACTCCTTGGTATTATTTCTAGTAACCACCTGACAGCTTTTAACTTTCTTCATTTCTATTCCATGCAGTTTAGTTAAGAGTCTTGCATTTTTTAATTGGCCTCGTTTTATGATTGGTAACTAAGCAACTAATATGTTATTGTGTATGGTAATACCGGGTGCAAGAGCTTCCTTGACCATTCCCTTGTTGTTGTGAGCAAATTATTTTCCTTCGAGTTGCTAAATAGCAGATCTAGCAGAAACAATGATTTAATTATGGGTTGTCCTGTTGTTTCTATCTATAAACACTTTTGGCACTGCTTAAAAATAAACACTGGCAAATAGATACTGTGTGATTTTTTAACTCATGAGAGAGTACCCTGGAACATCATTGCTAAAGATACAGAGGAGGAGAATTGAAATGGCAAGAAAATAGTTGGGAGGAGTTGAAGCAAGAGAAAGAGACGAATGCTTGAAAGCAAAATAAAGTTCAGACTCAAACTTTCCTTGAATTGAATTTTTCATCATCTGGCAAAACATAAGGGTAGGGAGACGGAAGCAAAGCCATTACCGTCTTCATGAATTAATAGAGGCATTTTTTTTAAAAAAAAGCATCAACGAGAGGTCACCTATTTTAAAGAGATCCATTAGAAAAACAACCTGTTTTAAACGTGCAAAAATATTTAGTGCACTATCCTACACTATGGGAGAGCATGTGTAATGGACTATGCCTGTTAACATCCCACGTCTGGCAGAAGATGTTGGTTACCTCTATCACACCCAGAAAATACCAGGTTGGAGCAGGATGAGCTAGATTTATGAGAATAAACACTCCACTGGTGCTGAAAGCAGCAGTTCTATAGCTTTCTCATACCAGCTATGCTTTAAAGGAAGTGTGATCCAGGGCTACAATTTATGATGGAAGCCAAATGGATGAATTTTCCAACTTCTAACAAATGTATGCAGCTAAAGGATCAGGTAGGTAGGCAGGAATGGAAAAGCTCTCTTTCTCTCTCTTTCATTCTCTCTCTTTCATTCTCTCTCTTTCATTCTCTCTCTTTCATTCTCTCTCTCTCTCTCTCTCTCCCCCCATAACTTGGAAAGAAAGCAGCAGTCAGAACACATAATTCTGGGTTCAATGGAGAAATAGGTTGACCTGGTATGAAATACACCCCCATGGTCTAGGTAGGGATCCATCATGTAAATCAAGGAGCCTTGAGCAAATGATTGAGTGATTGACCACATTGCACTGCCTTGCCTTTCTGATCAGACCTTGCCTTGCTATGGATCTTGGCAACCATTCAAAAAGGCAGCTTTCTGCAAACTGCTTCATTCTTTAGAAATGCTCACCACACAGGTCTTCAAGGAGAGTCACAAGCATCAGTGACTGATTTGTCCCACTGCCCACCCTTGATCCCAATCCAGGCCTTCAAAGCCAATGGTCTTTGGCTCTTTCCATGTATCTTTGCTTGCACTGCTCTTTGCTTTTGGAGGGTGGGGGAGAGTTAATCACATCTATTTCTTTTTATTTTCTATTGGAAGCACAGATTTGTGCTATTTATACAATCTGACAAGTTTAGAAAAGGTTTATTAACCCCCAACTGCTTCCACAAGTTGGCACAGATTGTCAGTCTTGGCGGCAAGGATATGCAGGACCGCCAGTGCCTGGTGCTTAGCTAGCACAGTTCAGGCATCCTAGCTGTGCAGGGGAAACCCACATAGCACCCACCTACGTAACACCTGCACTGCAAATCAGGCGGCCACCCGTTGCAGAGGAACCAAGATCCACAAGATCATAAATATTATAGCAATAAGGAGGAGGCAGGGTCAAAAAAGCAGCGTAACTTAAAAAGGAAAAAAAAAACAGTTCTGTTCCCAAACGTTTTCTGTCTCAGTCGTGTGAATATACTGTATAAAAAAGGAAGGAGCTCTTTGTCCCACTTTTTTTAAAAAAACCAGCCAGTTCCATAGCTCATGCAGTAAACAAACCTAAATCATATTTAACATCCAATAAAGGAAGATAGGACTACATGAAGTATGGAGGTTTGCAGGAGAGGGCCATGATGCAACATTTATGTGATGACATCATGATGCATGAGATACTATTGTGCCTTCTACGCAACATCCAGAACTAGAACTTTCCTTCACTATGTCAGAAAGGTCCATCTTGCCCAGCAATGTCAACACTGCCTAGCAATCACTCTTCAATTTGACCCAGATCTCCCTAGAAGTACAAGGAATTGGTACTTTCAGGACCTTTTCTATATCAAGTGTATTCCCCTATTGCCCCTTGCTTTTAAACCACCAAACCATCATCACAGAAACTTGAGACAGCATTGTTTAAAAACTTCTCATCTGACTTACTAAACGGGGCAGAGGGCTGTAAAGAAATATGAAGTATACTACCATAATCCCCACAAATTCAGTCCCAATGAGGATTCTGCTTCCAAGGGCCATTTATCATAGGATGTTGAAAATGAAGAAGACCTTGTAGCTCATCTAATCCCAACCCTCTGTGCAGAATAGATAATGTAGGATATTCACAACAAATGCCAAATTGGTTAACCCTAACAGATGGCTGCTATTAGGGAAGTTCAGTTGGTCTAGCTCCCAGTTCACATGTAGGTCTGACTGTTCAACTTGTTGGGCAATACAACCTGTTACTTTGACTCCAGAAAGAGAAGCAAAACCAGATGTTTGAGTGACTACAAGGAACAGCAATAATGAGAAAAAAGTGGCAAGGGGGGGGATCTTCATCTCCCTTAAATGCCCTCCATGCACACTGTCATAACATAGCACACTTTAGATAGACGCATTATAGAATAACATAGGGGTCTGTGAGACCATTTAATACAGCTCACTCACTACTTGCAAAGCAATTTAAAAAATCAATTACTCTGTGCCCTAAATGCCATTTTTTCCTTCCTTTCACACATCACCTAATAGACATAGCTGGGAGCTGGGCAAAATGAGGAGTTACACCAGCTGAAGACAAATAAAAAGCGTTAAGTGAGTCCAGAAATTAGTACTTCTCTTTAGTTGGCTTCATAGGTAGAAATCCTGGTGGATATGCTCTGTACGGCCAGGTCTTGGCTAGAGATCAGCCTGGTTGCCATCTTTGCTTCTTGGGTTTTGCAAAGTTCTGGAATTGGAGGATAAATTTAACTGAGGTCGAGCAATTCCCCTGACTCCATATGAAAAACATTCTAAATTGTTGGTCATCTTAGGCCCTGTCCATGCAAGGATCTGGGATCAAGTCCTCTATCTGTCTCATCAAGGCTTAAAGTGTTCTATTCTACCATCTAACTTGTTTGACACGTGACAATTTTTTTTTTTTTTTTGCAAATGAAAGATTTGATTTTGTACCTATGATTTGATGGTGCCTTACTGTTGGTTTTATGCCATTCTGTTGAACCCTAGAATTCATTCCTTACATTCGCACTGAATGTTTTCTGCCACCTGGCTTTCTAAAATGTTCAGAGAAAGGGAGAAAGAGAAAAGGAAGGGGAAATAGAAATAAGAAAAGCTGTAAAAAACAGAGAAATTAAAAATGGCTTACTTATGTGCAAATTCCTCGTAGGTGAATTCTCTTTTGTCAGGAGCAAGTTACAACAAAGGGGCCCAGATGGCAACATGAGAAAAATAAACAACCAAGGAAAACACCGGTCTTTTTTCTGCTCCCTGCAGTGCAGGCCAGCTCTGCTTAACCGCCTATGGACTCGTAGCAAGGCCAGTTTACCTTTCACTTCTGTGATCTTCTGTCAAAATCTTGATTTGTCATTAACACTCGTTAATTTCTAGAGCTGTTCTTTTTCAGAGTGTTTTTGATGTTCTCTAGGCCATTTGGGTAAATGAAGTTTTACAGACTTGCATTATAACACTTCTCCAAATACCCTGAAGTGTGTGATTAAAGCAATTAAGCCTACTAAAATTACCCCTGAATGTAAAGGTTCAAGACTTAGGCATGATTGTTTTTCTTCCAGTTATAAAATTCTAATCAAGTGCAAAGATAGGACAAAGGCAGTTTTCCCTAAACAACATGGAATTTTGAACAGGGACACTGTTATTAACACAGAGATTAATATTCTCAGCTAGAACCAGAAATGCAGGCACACCATGAGATAAAATATCTTTTTAAGAGGAGAGAACTGTTTATTAAAAGCCTGCTTTTCATGGTTTCAAACCTGAACAAAATAAATTGAAACTCCCCATGCTAAGATTAAACAAAGCGTTTAAGATCTGACCCTTAATTTAAAGGCACAGGAGTATATCTGGAAGGTTGATCTTTAGGAAGGGATCTTTAGCATTAAGAGAAAAAAAGGATACAACATTTTTTGTAAATACCAATGCCCTGATTGAGCAACTTATCCTACCTCAGTTGTTACATACCATTAGAGGTGTCTCCCTGTTCATCATCCATTTCTACATATATTCATTTAAAGATCTGTGTGAGCATGGCATTCTGAAAGGGTGCATACGATGCTCATGTATCTTCAGAATGCACATGCATGGGGTCTGTGTGAAATGGCTTTGGTTAGCCTTAACAAGAAGATCCAAGTTGCCCTGATAAATACATGATGTGGTCTTGTAGCCCTGACTGGCACCTACAATAGTTAGACATAGCTCCCATGCATGCACCATACATGCGCAGCCTCCTTTTCTCATGCATCTAATAGCTGATGAGAGGCCTCTTCCAGCTATTGGAACCCTTGGATGAGGCATCAGAGCAGATGACCCAATGCTACACAGTTGCTTTTGATTGATTGATTGATTGATTGATTGATTGATTATGTGCCATTAAATCAATGTCGACTCTTAGTGACCCCATAGATAGGTTTTCTCCATGATACAGTTGCTTTACTTCTCTCTTAAATGTGAGAGGGCCTCATTATTCATGAAGCAGCTTCAAAGTGGCACTTGAACCTTTGTTAAGTGGAGCACTCTCTCCAAGATCTGTGTAGTCCTAATCTGTATGTAGCCCACCTTTGCCTTTGCAATAAAAAGCAACAGAAACCCAGTCACTTAAAGTATGCAAATTTTCATGCTGGATCATAACTACACTGTATATTTCCTTGCTGAATACTTTGGACTAATGTACAGCACATGCACTGATTGTGTTTACTCACTTTACTAACATCCTTAAGGGACTGAAGTTAACAATATCTTGGGACAAATTCATGAAAATGCTTTTAATGTATATTTTCACATTCACCCTGCCCTTTTAATGACCTGACCATGGAGAGCTGGTCTATCCCTTGGGGCAAAATGATGTAATTCAGTCAACTTAATCTCTTCCTCCTGATTAGCTTTTAAGCAAACGTATGTTACCAAATATCCCAGGGCATACATTGCTACTAGACTCTTTAAGGGATAAAATGGACTCCCTAAATAGTGCATGTTTACTAAATGCATATTTCCTAAAACACACTGTCTTTATGGAGACTTATTCTTAAGGCAATGTGGAATTACAGCGTTAGGAAGTCAAGGCAAATCAATCCTACAGTGTTTCAAACGTTCAAAGAGTTTCACATAGATCATCTTGTTGGAAATCTTAGTAGTCTTTGTAGAGCAGAGCAAAGTTATAGACCCAACTTTATAGATAAGAAACACCTCAATATGATGCCCTCCTGAAGTTCATGTTTGCTGCAGCTGATCCCTAATGCAAAATATCTGAAAGGCTCTAATTTGGATGACCTAAGACAGCATTCAGCACATGGGCATCTGCCAGAGGCTCTACACCCCTGGGTGGGCCCAGCACAAAAGCTTATTTTTTATTTTTTTATTTTTTTTATTTTTTTTATTTTATTTATTTATTTTCTATCCCACCTTTATTATTTTTATAAATAACCCAAGGCAGCAAACATACCTAATACTACTTCCTCCTCCTCTTTTCCCCACAACAACCTTGTGAGGTGAGTTGGGCTGAGAGAGAGTGACTGGCCCAAGGTCACCCAGCCGGCTTTCATGCCCAAGGCGGGACTAGAACTCTCAGTCTCCTGGTTTACTATTGGCTCCTTCCTAGCACTGAGTGAGTGACTGGCCCAAGGTCACCCAGCCGGCTTTCATGCCCAAGGTGGGACTAGAACTCACAGACTCCTGGTTTGCTATTGGCTCCTTCCTAGCGCTGAGTGAGTGACTGGCCCAAGGTCACCCAGCCGGCTTTCATGCCCAAGGTGGGACTAGAACTCTCAGTCTCCTGGTTTGCTATTGGCTCCTTCCTAGCACTGAGTGAGTGACTGGCCCAAGGTCACCCAGCCGGCTTTCATGCCCAAGGTGGGACTAGAACTCACAGACTCCTGGTTTGCTATTGGCTCCTTCCTAGCGCTGAGTGAGTGACTGGCCCAAGGTCACCCAGCCGGCTTTCATGCCCAAGGTGGGACTAGAACTCTCAGTCTCCTGGTTTGCTATTGGCTCCTTCCTAGCGCTGAGTGAGTGACTGGCCCAAGGTCACCCAGCCGGCTTTCATGCCTAAGGCGGAACTAGAACTCACAGACTCCTGGTTTCTAGCCTGTTGCCTTAACCACTAGACCAAACTATTTCCCTGTGTCCCAAGCCACGCTAGGTACTTGAGCCTTAAGAAGAGAAGGCTGAAGGGGGAAATGCTTGCTCTCTTCCTCTACCTGAAATGATGCCACACAGAGGAAGATCAAGACCTATTATCTCTCATTCCAGAGTACAAAGCACAGAATAGTGGAATCAAGTTACAGGAAGGCATATTCTACCTGAATATTAGGGAAAAAGAACACTTCTTAATATTAACAGCAGTTCAACAGTTATTCAGAGAAGTGGTAGGTTTCCCTTCACTGGACAGCGGTGCTGGGAGTCATGCGGCATATACATTTATTTCTTTATTTATGCCATCTGCTGGGGATACTTAATTTGGATTCCTGCACCAAGCTGTGGGTTGGATGTCCTAAATGAACATTTAGATGAGCTTCATTGTATTAACCTGGGAGCTGCCAGTTTACTTTCCCAAAATTCCCCCATTAGTGTAATACTCCTCAGTAGAATTGTGGGAAAGTGAAATGGTGGCTTATTTCCTAGCACCAGAAATACTTGTCAGAATCTATCCCTAAGAGATAGGGTCTGGCAGATCCACTAGACTAAGGACTCCTCGAAAACTGTAGCCAGCAACAGCTACCAATCTCCTAAAACAGCAGTCCCCAACATTTTTGGCACCAGGGACTGGTTGTGGAAGACAATTTTTCCACAGACATGGGGGGCGGGGTTTGCAGGTGGGAGCCAATCACGTGCACCGGGGGGTGGGGCTTGCAGGCAGGTGCCAATTGTGTGCACTGGGGGCGGGGTAATTGCATGCACCGAGGGGCAGGGTTTGCAGGCGGGAGCCCCACGGCCCACTTTCTAACAGATCTATTAGAAGATCATTCTCAGTAGGTTTGGGTGTAATCTGTTTTCCTGAATGTCTATCCAAATATATATTCTGAGATCTTTTGCAACATTCATGTAAACTCACAAAAGAGAGATAGTGTTGGGCTTCAATGTAGATAGAAAACCAAAAATAATTGATGGAGCACAAAGGCTGAGACAGGGCCTAGGATCGAAGGAATTCTAAGGCAAGACAAATAGTAAGATTAGATACATATTTTCCTACTTTAAACATGTACATACAGAGCAAAAAGCACATATAAATATGATATGGAAACAGCAGGTTTTAGACAAGCAAACCGGAAAATATATTATAATGAGGCTGAAGTTGGAGAAATATAATGCAAAAATAGTGTCATCAAGTTGATAAAAAGATGAAAGAAATAATAGCCCATAGCTTTCCAAACTGTGTGTTGCGACACTTTAGTGTGTCGCAACACATAGTTTAGTGTTGCGAAATGGTGGCGCGAGGGCGCGCACGGCAGCAGTGGTATGCACGGCAGTGGCAGCGCACCATCAGTGCTTCCACGTTTTAGTGAGGCCACCGCCGCCGTTGTGCACGCCGCCGCCGCTGTGCGCCCCCGCGCCGCCGCCGTGCATGCGCGTGCCCCCCGCGCCGCCACCGCCGTTGGTGTGTCGCCAACAGCGGCAGATTGGAAATCACTGTAATAGCCAGTAATTTGCAGTGCTGGTTGAAATGAAATTGGTGAAGCACTGCAGAGACACTACAAGTGACTTCTGAAATCAGACTGAAATTGAACTAATCACGCATTCTCTTTCCATATGAGGCCAGGTGGCTCTTTCAGAATGGCTGGGGTTGTCAGTAAGATTCTGTTTTTTTTTTATTTGTTATTTGACAGCCAGGAATCTGCAATTGTTGTTTATATAATTTATATCCCACCCAATTTCACAATTTCTGGGTAGCTCACATAAGATGCCATAAATAGCACTAAAATACCATCAGCTAAAATAACAAACATTAAAAACAACCTTAACAACCCTGATGCTTCAAACCCTCCAAGTCCAGCACAGCAGAAGTGTCTAGTCCACTTTTCTAAACACTAACAATAGGGGGACTGTCCAGATTTCATGAGTGACTGAGCCACCACAGATAAGGCCTGCTTTGAAGCTCCTACTCCTTTGACAGCCTGGAGGGAAGGGACCAGGAACATTGCTTCCAAGCTGATCACAAAGCATGGGGAGATTCTACCTAGTCCTGGAGTTGCCCTGAAGTCCACTCAGAAGCTGCAGCAGGTCCAGAATGTACTGGCATGTGCAGCTCTTAAAACCCATTTCCCCCAAAGTCTTAGGCTAGGGTGGGTGAAGAGCCTCTTGGGGGAATGTTTTGTATAGTGTAGTGTGCTCCTTTGCTCCTCTTAGATGACCTCTTCCTCCTTCTATATTGTATCATTATGTCATTATGGAGTCATATAGCTTTACAAATTTGATAAATAAAATAAATATGTAAGTTGACAAGAAAGTAATTTGACCATGACAAAAGACTTATCATGGTATTTTCTACCTTCATCACAAGCCATTTTGCCCAAAGTAAAAATTAAATCAAGCATATGGCCAATTGTAAGTGTTGGGCCAGTTATCCGCTGACACAAGCCCATGAATGTCACAAAGGCCATTAACTCCTGAGCCACTAAAAACCTTATTTTTAGGGTATGGGAAGTGAAATCTCCCAGCACCAAAAGCTGGGGAGAATTGTCCTGTCCCAACTAAGACCTGAAGCAGGGAAAGTGTGAAATAAGTCTTTATTAACAAATAAGGCACACAAATAACTAGAGAAGCAAAAGTGTCACAAGGTCCTCACAGAGTTCATGTGGCTTGCAGTGGTTCATTCTCAGTTGGCGCGCACATGGGCAGCCACCACGTGGCTGCAATACAAGGCTCTGACGCAGAACTCGGCGCGGTGACGAGGAACGGTTCTGGTGCGGGGCTCTGTGTGGTGGCGGCAAGGCGGAGTTGGAGCTCGAGGCTTGGTTGGAAGGCAGGGCAAGATTCCAACATTCGGCACGGTGTGGCAGTAGCAAGAGGAGGTTGCAACTCAGGGCTTGGGACGAAAACAAGGCAGGATTCTGGCGCAGAGCTCGGCGCGGCAGCAGCAAGGCAAATCTCTGGCTCGAGGCTTGGTGCAAAGGCAGGGCAGGATTCAGGCACAGGGCTTGGCATGGCAGCAAGACTGTGCTCAGTCATGAGGCTTGGCTGGTCAGTGAGGCAGGATTCTGGCGTGAGGCTGGGTTGAGCTGGAAAACAAGGCTCTGGCATGGTGAAAGGGCTGGGTCCGGGTGGAGGTGCTGGTGACAAAATCTTGATTCACTTCAGGGTGTGGTACAGAATGTGAATGGTTGTCTCCGGCAATGGTTGCCGACTGTGCTCGCCTATTATCCCTTTGATTTCCCCGCTGTTTGTGAGCAGGGACCAATTGCACCTCGCGTTGCTCTGCCCACCTTTTCCACCTCCGTTCTCACATGCTAATAGGTGGAGGTGAGCCTCCTTCTGAGCTGCCTCCAATCAGCTGTTTAGGAGCTGATTCAAAATTTGTGCCATACTCGTCCTTTCCTGCTTCAAATGCTAATGACCCTTCTATTTCGAAATTGGACTCATCGGACTCAGCCTCCATCCTGACACTATCCCCCCCACAGGACCCTCTTCTCCCCAGCTTGGAGGTCTGGGTTTATGGGGATATTGCCAGTGGAAATCTCTCACCCGTTGCAGCGCGTGTACGTCCGTTGCATTCTCCCATGAGTACTCGTCTGGCCCGTACCCCTTCCAATCAATGAGGTACTGAAGATGACTGTGATGAAAGCGTGAATCCAGGATGCGTGCGACCTCGTACTCTGGTTCTCCTTGGATGAGGACTGGACGGGGTGGAGGCTTTATAGATCTCATCGAGCTGGCCATCGATGCGGGAATTAACAAGGACCTGTGAAATATGGGGTGTACTCGCATGTGGGATGGCAGGGTTAATCTGAAGGCAACAGGATTGATCATGGCTTCAACTGGAAAGGGACCCAGGAATCGATGGTCCAGTTTCTGGGATGGACACGTGGATGTCAGGTGCCTGGTGGACAGCCATACCAAATCGCCAACTGCCAGTGATGGCCACAGCTTTCGATGGTGATCCGCAAACTGCTTGTATTCTTCCTTTGCCTTCTCCAACTGTTTGCGGAGGACCTGATGGCTGGCCTGTAACTCTTGAAAAAACTGGTCGGCTTCAGGCACAGAGGATCCTGGGGTTGCAATAGGAAGGTGTCGAGGGTGAAACCCGTAGTTCGCCAGGAAGGGAGACATCTTGGTGGAGGTCTGCAGTGCATTGTTGTAGGCAAACTCTGCTACTGCTAGCAGGTCTGCCCAATTGTCTTGTTGAAAATTGACATAACAATGCACATACTGCTCCAAGATGACCTTCACCCGTTCTGTCCCCCCATCTGATTCCGGGTGATAAGCCGACGACAAGTGACTCTGGATACTCAAGTTCTTGAGGAGTGCTCTCCAGAACCGAGCAGTGAACTGGAATTCTCGGTCAGAGAACACACTCTTGGCTAACCCATGCGGTCTGAAGAAATTTTTAATATACAGTTGCACAGTCTCCTGAACAGTAGGGAGACCTGCACATGCAATGAAATGTGCCTACTTAGTCATGGAATCGACCACAATGAAGATGGTCGTGGCGCCTTGGGAGTCTGGGAGATCCATTATGAAGTCCATCGATATGGCCTCCCAGGGCTGTGCCAGAGTACGGAGTTGCATGAGGAGGCCCGAAGGCTTCCTGGTCTGATTCTTGGCTTGGCGGCATTAAGGACATGATAGCATGTACTGTTTCACCTCGTCCCGAATGCGTGGCCACCAGAACTCATGGGAAATCAGGTCTAATGTTTTAAATAAGCTAAAATGGCTAGCAGCAGGTTTATCATGGCATAACTGCAGTGCCATTTCACGCAACTGTCCCACAGGCACATAGTAATGCCCTTGAAAACAGAGTACCTCATGGGTCCAGGTCCATGGGTTGGGTTGGTCCACAGGCACCTGCAAACTTTCTTGCTTTTTCTTGATTACGAACGGGTCCTTTTGCTGCTGATCGCGGATCTGTTGCAGGAGGTCATGTGGTGCGCTGGTCGCAGCAAACCGTTCAAGTGGGATGACTGGCTGGTGCGGTGAGGATACTTCTAGATGGTCATACTCTGGCTTTCTGGACAACGCATTGGCCCATTGATTCTGGCCTTGTGGGATGTAGCTTACTTGGAAGTTGAAGTGTGAGAAGAACAGCGACCAGTGAATCTGCCACTGGTTCAAGCTCCTTGCCATTTTCAGATGTTCCAAGTTGTGATGGTCTGTACTCACCTCGGTGAGATGGCAGGCTCCTTGTAGATGGTACCACCAGGTCCCAAATGCTACTTTGATCGCTAGCAATTCCTTATCCAAGAGAGTATACACTCTTTCGGCGGGCACCAACTTCCAGGAGTCATATGCACAGGGGCACAGGGCACCGGTGTGTGGGTCTGCTTTTAGTAGGATGGCCCCAATAGCTACATCTGACACGTCCGTTTCGACCACGAATGCGTCTGAGGATGGGGCCCAAGGTGAACGCAACCTTGAGGCTGTCGAAAGCCCTTTGCTCAACGTCTCCCCATGTAAACTTATAAACCCCATGTAAATGTACAGTAAATGTCTGTTTTTAAATGTCTGCTCCCAAATCAATCATGGCTTGGGTCTCGAGTACAGGACCCCTAGAAACTTGCAGAGTGATTGCCACCACCAAATGCCTGAGGAGTGTGGGACAGGGCTCAGTAGATTGGCTAGCCACCAATTTTGCCCAGCCTAATTGCCCTTTTAGGCTGGGCTGAGTTCATTTCCCGACAAGAGGGTGGTTTCAATCTTGGCAGGACAATTTGCTGCAAGGTGCCCAGGCCCCCCACAGTACAAGCAAAGGCCCACTCTTCTGTGCTGCTCCTTTTCTGCCTGAGTCAACCTTGGTCTCGCGCCCCCCAGTCCCAGTTGCATGGGTTCCTCCCTGGCAGCCAATCTGTGGGAAACTCCTCTGAATGGAGGCTCAGGTACAGTTTCCATGCACAAAAAAACACAGGAAACTGGCCAAGAGTTCCATCGAATTTTTCTGGTGATGACACAGGGCATCGGGGATGATACATAACCATGGTTGGGGGTGTGGACTGTTGGGCCTGGAGCTGCAATAACTGGGCGGTCAGCACAGCGACTTGTTGTCTCATTTGTGCATTTTCAATGGTGAGTTGCTGGTCTGCCATGGTCACTCAGTACCAATCTACCACCTTCTCTTTCCCCCACTGGGATATGGTCAGGGACAATCTGTCCTGTCCCGACTAGGGTCCCTGTTGGGGGAGATGGGCGGTAATATAAATTTAATAAAATAAATAAATAAATAAATAAATAAATAAATAAATAAATAAATAATGCCCGAAGCAGGGAAGGTGTGAAATAAGTCTTTATTAACAAATAAGGCACACAAATAACTAGAGAAGCAAAAGTGTCATGAGGTGCTCACAGAGTTCATGTGGCTTATGGTGGTTCGTTCTCGGTTGGCGCGCACGTGGGCAGCCACCACGCGGCTGCAATACAAGGCTTCGACACAGAATGTGGCGCAGTGACGAGGAACGGTTCTGGTGTGGGGCTCTGCACATTGGCGGCAAGGTGGGGTTGGAGCTTGAGGCTTGGTGCGAAGGCAGGGCAAGATTCTGGTGCGAGGCACAGCGCAGTGGCAGCAAGACAAGGTTGAAACTCAGGGCTTGGTGCAAAGGCAATGCAGGATTCTGGCACGAGGTGCGGTGCGTTGGCAGCAAGACGAGGTTGTGACTCGGGGCTTGGTGCGAAGGCAAGGCAAGATTCTGGTGTGAGTCTCAGTGCAGCAGCAGCAAGACGAGGTTGCGACTCGAGGCTTGGGACGAAGACAAGGTAGGATTCCGGCATGGAGCTCAGCATGGCGGTAGCAAGGCGAATCTCCGGCTCAAGGATTGGTGCGAAGGCAGGGCAGGATTCAGGCACGGGGCTCAGCGCAGCGGCAAGACTGTGCTCAGTCACGAGGCTTGGCTGGTCGGTGAGGCAGGATTCTGGCGCGAGGCTGGGCTGAGCTGGAAAACAAGGCTGTGCCGTGGTGACAGGGCTGGGTTCAGGCAGAGGTGCTGGCATGGCAACAAAATCTTGATTCACTTCAGGGTGTGGTACGGAATGTGAACGGTTGTCTCCGGCAACGGTTGCCCACTGTGCTCGCCTTTTATCCCTTTGATTTTCACGCCATTTGTGAGCAGGGACAAATCGTGCCTCATGTTGCTCTGCCCACCTTTCCCACCTCCGTTATTGCACACTAATAGGTGGAGGTGAGCCTCCTTCTGAGCTGCCTCCAATCAGCTGTTTAGGAGCTGATTCAAAATTCACGCCATACTCATCCTTTCCCGCTTCAAATGCTAATGACCCTTCTATTTCGAAATCAGACTCATCAGTCTCAGCCTCAATCCTGACAAGAATACAGTACTAGCCCCTCAATGAGTTCCAAAAAATTGAGTAGGAAGTTTCTGGTAGCAGATTGGGCAGTATACCATCAGTATCCCTAGCTTATCTCCATAGCCCAATCTCAGGTACAGACACTTGCATCCAGTTACACGCATAACAGTGCATCTGGTCACTGTCAATGTCTTCTGCAGGGTCATCTGCAGAATCTGCAGGGTCATCATCCCTCCCCCAACCTCCCACCTGTCCTGGATCTGAGGCTGCTGAAGATCCAAAATCCAGGTGGGCAAATCTCAGGTAGAACTACAAACCTACCTTTACATAGCCAGGTCTCAGTTATGCATGCTAGATCAAGTCATGGAGGATCAACATCTTATCACAAATAGACCTGGCATTCACGAACGGCAGCCTGAAGCCAAGGCACCCATCATATGGCATCGAGGAGCTAGGGAAGAGGCAATGCATCTCCTTCTCCTGGAATGTCCAGTTCAGTGCATCCCACTACAGTATGTCCAAAGATATATTGCCTAAATCTATGGAGGATCTATTGAATTATGATTGTTTTGCCCTTTATAGATTTGTCCTCTGCTCCATTTGTTAAAAGCCATCTAAGCAAGTTACATCTTCCGACATATGAAAAATGTACTGTATGCATCTGACAAAGAAGAGGGGTGTTTGTTTGTTTGTTTGTTTGTTTTATATACTGCCATACTTTTTCATGAGGGGGGACTATTAGAGAAAAAATATTCAAAGCTCCATATCTCTCACTTCAGGCAGTGGGGTTCCCTAATCTTCCCCACCTGGGATGACCATACAGGACAGGTGGATGCTCTCCAGAGAAGGCAGTCCTGAAGTTACCTTGGTGCCTAGCAAGGTAGGACTTCAAAGATTAAAAGCAACACCTTGAATTGCACTGGAAGCCTACTTGCAACAAATGCACCACCCAAACCACCAGTGTTACGTGGCTATAGTGATTCTTATCTTGCTTGCCTGTAGGTAGCTGCATTTTGTGCCAATTGCAGCTTCCAGGTGAATTTGAAAGGCGCCCTATGTAGACCACATTAGCTGGTCCATAGGGGTGGTGATAAGAGTCACTGTTGCTAAGTCCTGCAGTTACAGTTCAGTAAAGTCTTCCTTGGCTACAACACATATCTGTGTAATGTATATCTAGCAGTAGTTGTGAATCCAGGAGAACTTTAGGGGAGTGCTACACCATCCAGAATTACCACTGGAGGTAACAGAGAACCCAAGGGTTTCTGCACAAACCAGCAACTTCTTCCTAGGATTCAGCCTCTGCCTGTTTCAGTCCATCCAAACCTTCACAGCCTCCAAGCCTTCCACAGTATCTCTGACTCATCCCAAATTAGAGATATGTAGCGGCCTGGCAGATGACCTCAACCTGTAGCTTCATATAGCAATGAAACATGAAAACTAGACCAAACAAGGAAACACCTACTGGTTTGAATGCTCATCCCCAACTGATACTGACTAGAACCACTGCAGAATAGAGTCTCCAGCTCTAAAATATACCCTTGCTCTGGCAGTACTCATTCCACTATGTTTACTGGCTAACATCATTCAAATTATGTAGGTTCCTGCAGACATTTGTACATGGAACACAAAAGTCAGCAGAAGAGCATTTGTGTTGGCTTCTATCTGAGCAAGGAGCCAAATAATCCACTGAAGCCAAAATACGTACAGTTGGAAGAATGGTTGGGATTTTCCTGAAGAATCCCAGGATTTCCTGCAATGCAGCTTGAAAATCAATGTTTCGATTGTCTCTTTGGAAAGCAAACCCATTGGACAGAATTCATATACTTCTCCTTCAGAAACCCTGCTGTGGAATACGGACATTCCTGTCCTCTTGCACAGAAATCATTGACGTTAATTGATCATGACATGTAAGTACAGTGCACTATTTCCTGTACTGTTAAAAAATCACATTTGCCTGCACTAACTCAAGGGGTTGTTTTTCCTCTCTGGTTTTGCACGTACTCTGAGCTAAAGGGGTGTGCAAGCATGTCTGGCACCATTTTTTAAAAAGAATTAAACGTATCCTAAAAATAGAAAGAAGCAGCTCCATTAGGGGGGTGAGCAGGCACTGGCACAGGCACACACACACACACACACAAACACAGCTCATACAGCTTTTGGGTGAATACAGCAATGGAACAAAATCCATTAGCAGACACAGTGCTAAGGATGGTTCATGGAGGTGCGATAATGTGGAAACAGACTTCCTGTCCAGAGCAATTTATCCAAACTTCAGGTACAGGGAGATTTCAAATGCAGGGAATTGTAATGTTCTCACCTCCCACCTCCCCCCCCCCCCCCACTGCCAAGATTTCCAAGTATGTTTTAACTGGGGTAGCTTTGATACTGCATCTTGAAGCCAAACCAACCTGCTTCCATCCGTAGGATATGTCAGTTGCAAGAGGATTTCTTATGTTCTTTCAAAGAGAGAGAGAGAGAGAAAGAAGGAAACAGCTGGTAAATGTTTCACAGATGGTAAAGCTCTTGGCATATCTCAAGAGAGGGCCACCCATACAGATGGCTCATTATTTTAACATTTGGATTTTCATCTTATTAAAACATCTTTTTTCCCCTTCCCTCCCTGGTTTTATTTAGCATCATAAATTCTCCTACACTTTAGTTAACAACTCAGTGATTTGGGGGATGTGTGTGCGGCAGAGAGAACATCATTTGGCTAAAATACATATCTGTAGCATCATTATTCTCAGCTCTGATGTGTAGCCAGCGGACTTGAACCTGATTAAAAATACCAAATGCAAGCGAATGCTCGGAAATATGACTTTATCAAGCAAAGGTCAGCTGAGCCTGTACAGAAGCTGAATTATTCAATAAAAGGAAAAGCATGGGGCAGAGGGGGGAGAAAGAGGAATGTACAGGGGCAAAATAAGGGAAATGTTTATATTTGAGACATTACCTTTGCTAATGCTGGGGAGGGGAGGGGATATGCCTTCCAACCATAGAAGGTCTCTGCACACATGCATACCTCTCTGATGTTTCACCACTCTTATTTTTAATGAATACGAATCTCTATATTGTAATTCAAAATAAATAAAAAAGATGCTTCAATTTAGGGTTGGCCATTAGGAGTGTGCAATTTGGATCCAAATCAATTTGGACTGACTTTCTGAATAGGACCTTATTCAGTTTGGATTGATTTGGATCATTCAAATGCATGAGCACAAAGACAGAAAGTATTGAAATTAGTTCAAATCAATCCAAAGTGTCAAATATTCATACAGGTCTATTGATGGTTATCTCTCTCTCTCTCTCTCTCTCTCTCTCCCTCCCTCCCTCCCTCTGAGAGAGAGAGAGAGAGAGAATGAGAGAGAGAGAGAGAGAGAGAGAGAGAGAGAGAGAGAGAGAGAGAGAGACTGTAATCTATTTTTCTTCATGTCACACTTGCAGCAATTCCCCACTCAAGTGCATTGTAAGGCACGGGAATTTGTCGTCTTGTGGTGCTCAGATGGAAGTGCCATTTCTGAGAATCAAGATCCCCTATGGGACTCTGCAACTTGCCCTTTCAGGACAACAAATTGTACTGAGTGCACATAAAGCCCCTACAGAGAGCTTCTGCCATAATCAATTTGTCAGCTTTTAAGATGCTACAAGAGCCTTTGTTATTTTTGCTACGTTGAGATGCTGGTTCTCACAAATAGAGTCTCTTCGTGAAGAAAGCCTAGCTCAGCTTTTCCTAGCCTGGTGCCCACCAGCTATGTTGGGACTGCAACTCTAGGAAGGCTGGCTGAGAATCCTGAGATTAGCTTCCCCAACACATCTGGATACAGTGACTCTTTCCTGTTCTTGTTGGAAGCATTTCTGAGAAAGGAGATGGTTGGTTTTGGTGTAAACTGCCCTTTGCTGTAAAGCTGTGACAAAAACCTACCTTTCAGTTTCTCAGAATGTTCATTTCCCTGTTTTTCTACCTCATCCTCAGGATCCTTGAAAATTTCATTAGAATTTCTCTTGGTGGGTGGAATTTGAGGATGTACAACACCTTCCACCAAACTTACTCTGAAACGACACTTTTCCACCCTCCCTCCCTCCTTGTCTTGTCTTGTCTTGTCTCCTGAAATGGAGATCTCCCCTTTTCCCCATTCCCCCAGACGAGGAATAGAGATTCTGCTTCTTTTGGTTTTCCTGGATGGGGAAATAAGTGGGAGGCTTCTTCAGTTCCTGCCAATACACCCATGCAAAGGCTGGGAGACCACAGGTGTTTTCAGATCCACAAACCTGAAGGGAACAGTCCTTCACTGCCCACTTTTCCCAATTTGGAGAAATAATTACATTCAGATTTAACCAAAGTCTGAGAAGCAAGGGAGGCTGTAGACCGGGAAAGATAATTGTACAATGAAAAGCAAGGCATTCCTACAGTAAAAAAATGCAAGAACTTCATGTTCTCCCATGAGAATTTAACCAGAATTCTCTTTCCCTTTGAAATCAGTTTCAAATGTGAGTTCTTCTTCATCGGAGAACTGATTAAAAAAAAAAAAAAGGAGAGGAGAACTTTTCAATATGGCAGTATTTTGTTCTCATGAATTGCACAGAGCCCTGCTGAAGATTTATTTGTATTTTTAAATCTTACTCTAAACTCTCTCTTTTGGCTATAGAGACATTTTAGCAAAAAACCCATGGGGGAGATGGAGTGGTGATATAAATCGAATTATAAATAAATAAATAATAAATAAATAAATAAATAAACAAACAAACAATAATAACTACATTATAGTCTATGAAGAAATAGGAATATACAGCTTTTCCATTAAATGTATGACTAACAAAATACATATATTCATCACTTCTGGAATATCTCCAGGAGAAGATAAACAATAAAGTATCCCTTAAGCCAAGCTCAACACCTGATAACAGCAATGCTAGGTGGTTTGCCGTTGTGTTCTTCCAGGATTAATTTTTTTTAACCTGGAAATAGGTTCAAAATATGAAACTCAGGGATAATTATAGAGAAGTAGCTATACTGGTCACAAAAACAGTGATTATATTATGATGAACGTATACAATTCATTCAGAAGAGTAGCCTATGGCAATGAAGAGAGAGATATGAAAGCATTAGATATGTTTATTCTGGAAATAAAGATTTATTTATAAATCTTTATTTATATAATCTTTATTTAGTATAAACAGAGTAATATTGTTAGATAAACTAGTGCTGCACAGAATTTCCATTTGTTCTGATTTTTCAGTCCAAAACAGTGGCTAGGACAGATGGTGACTATGAGGATGAAGTAAAAGTTAGAATTTTGCTATTTCATTTTTTCTAGTTAGATTTTTTTTCCCTATCCTAGACTGGACCTAGTCCATCAGAAATCACATAGTACGTGAGATACATTCCCTACATTGCTTAGCTACTCAAATATGACTATTTGTTGATCTCATTAAAAGCAAGTGAAAATGATGAAGGGATGGATGCTGTATGGGCACTTCATGAATTCAGGAAGTGCTGCAAAGGAGAAACAACTTACGGGAAGCCCTACAGTGTAAAAGAAAGAAAATACAACAGCTTTGAATACCTTGTACTATGTGAAACAGGGTGGGAAATATAATTTTTAGCCAAAATTTGTTCCTTTTAGTTCACCTTGCCAAGGATCTGCTGAGATCGGTGAGACAGGGCAGGTTTGCATCTGTAATTTTGAAAGCATAGCCTGGTGGAATCATCTTCCACCAGGTGCCATAGTAAACTATGGGTAAGACTCCCTGTTGTGCAGGTCAAGTTATGAGGAGTGAGAGTATGTGAACATCATGCTCACCCACATTTCACAAAAGTATGTTTATCTGGCCTCATAGTTTTGTGAGTAATTCATTTTGGGATACCATCAGATCTTTTGCCCGAACTCCTTCAAAATAGGAACAGGATATACGTATAATAAATTAATGTACTCCAAGATATTTCATTTCTATATGTGTGGCCAGGATGCTTGCAGATTTTAAAAATAACAGAACAGTTAAGACAACAAAGAAGCAGTGAATATCCACCTTGAACTTCTATAATCAAGGAGAATCCTGTTCCTTTTAGCGAGACCAAACATGATTTTCTCTAGACTGGATTAGGATCTATAAGTTTTTCATTTCTTTCCCTCACAGGTGCTAAGATCATGTTTTGAATTGCCTCCCACCCCCTAGCCTGTCTCCAGAAAAATAAGAAACTGTATAAATGCTATTAAAAGTATCAGCATCACCTTTCAGTGACTGCTAATCCATTGAGGCGATGACTTTTTGCTGACCTATGGAATTCAGGTGCATGTTGAGATCAAGGAAGTGTCAGAGAGTGATAAAACTTCATGCTCTGCCATGATCTCTTTTAAAAATAACTGGATTGATTTATGATCCCAAAGATGGGGCTCTTATGGTGAGACCGTGCGTGCCAAGTTGCATCCAGACGCCACTCTTAAAGCCAAGCTGTAAATCCTTCTGAAATGGGGTTCTCCCTGGAACTGGGTAATGCTTGTAGGAGCCGCTGGAATATTTATAATGTAGTATCTGAAGTCATAGCTCAGAAAGAGAAGATACATGAGGAGGGACCAGAAGGGTCCAGAAAAATTGATCAGCCGAGTCAAGCAGAGGCCTTGCGGAACAAATTTGTTACCAGTTTAGGAAATGTGCAAGAGGAAAATAGTAACCAGAGCTGGGCCAGGCTTCGAGAAGGGGCATTGCTTCAACAATCCTCTGAATTTGCTTTGTAAGGCAACAAAGCTTCACTTCTCAAGAGTGACACGAAGCTGTCATGTTGCTTTGTTATGCTTTGCTTTGCATTGCTCAGATCAGCCTTTCTCAACCTTCTGACCCTGGAGGAACCCTTGAAATATTTTTCAGGCCTCGGGGAACCCCTGCACATTCAGGCTCAAATATAGGCCAGAAGTTACAAAATCATTATATTCGTTTCATGTGTAGACCTGCAGATATGTATTAACAGTGTTCTTAAACTAAAAATAAAGAATGAAACTTACCTCTTAAATGTGAAGTTGCCTGAATTTGAAATAATTTTTTAATCAATTGTGATCCCCCAGGGAACCCCTAGTGACCTCTCATGGAACCCTAGGGTGCCACGGAACCCTGGTTGAGAAACCCTGGCTCAGATGGTTGTCTCTGACCATTCTTATACCTGAAAGGCTGCTGTGGGGAGACTGACGTCTCTTCTGGATACAAAAAGAGCCAGAGGAGACCACTGGGGTGCCTCAGTGAGGCAATTTGAGCGTCTTGGCAAGGCAAGCTAACATGGCTTCTGCAGCACAGAGCACTGAAGTAATCTCAGCTGCCTTGCAGAGGCCTAGTGGTGACCAATCAATTAGCTAAGGACAAGCAAAGAGAACACAAAGAGCAGTAGCTGGTGATGTTTAATGTGTTTCTAAGACGCCAGGCTTGTCGATCGGAAGATTGCAAGTTCGGAGGTTCGAATCCCTAGCCCTGCGTGCGGAGTGAGCTCCCGCACTAGCTCCAGCTCTTGCCAACCTAGCAATTCGAAAGCATGCAAATGCAAGTAGATGAATAGGTACCACTTCGGTGGGAAGGTAACAGCATTCTGCGTGCGTCATGCGGCGACATGACCGTGGAAGCGTCTTCAGACAATGCTGGCTCTTTGGCTAACAAACGGAGATGAGCACCGGCCCCTAGAGTCGGACACGACTGCACAAATGTGCGGGGGGAACCTTTCCTTTTTTACCGTAATTTCTATTTACTTTAGGGGAGCAAAGAAAGAGTGTCGTTAAGCATGTGCAAACTATCATGGCCTGTTCTTTAACTCCCCTCCTAGCACCACTACCCACACCACCCCATGATACATAAAATCTTAAGCTAATACAGGGGTGTTTGCAGGAGGGGCAGTCAAAAAAAAATCAAGATGGTGGTTGTGACTACACAATCAAAGTGTGCATCGCATGGACAGTATGTATATAAAAAAAGGTGAGGCTTTGATTGTGTGATCACAGATGCCAAGTTGATTTTTTTTAACACACCCCTCCCCCCAATATCCCTGAGCTGATAAATGGTCAAGACCTTTTCCTTTAGATATCAAATTAAACTGCATAGCATTTGCTGTGGGTTTTTTTTTAAAAAAAGAGGAATGCATATTCTATTGAGAAAAATGACCAGCCACTAAATCAATATTTTTATATGTTTCTGATTTTATTCTCTTTTTAAAAAGGTACTAGCAAGCTTTTTTTCAAACTCCAGACCTGTTCTTCCCCCAAAGTTACAGCACTAATGTTTTTAGCAATCCAAACAAAATAATTCTTAATTAACACCAGTGCCACTGCTCAAGTCTCAAAATAGGATGCAAAAACTTCAGGGCATACCTTTTTGTTACACAGTCACACCCAGTCAAACTTGGTACTAGGAATAAGCACATTTATCAGCTTTTGCTCCTCTTAAATTTGCAAATGTATCACTTTGTTGCACCTGAATTTTTTTTTGAGTAAAACCTGTATGCATTTCTGTGCATAGTTCCCCAAGCATACACTTTGTTGTTTGCAGTGCTGCCTAATGTACAATTTTGCAAACTATTTACCCTGATACAATACATAATTTTCATAAATTTATGCAATTGAGGGCAGATGTTTCTCTAATATGTTCTTTTCCCCTCCTTTTTTTAATATTTGGAGAACTCATTCAGGAAAGAACAAATTTTGAAGGGCAGTTAAGTATCTGGTTCAAACATGTATCATTAGATATGTTTGCATACAAGTGAGAAGTAAATAAATTTCTCCCCTATCTCTACTTAAATTAGATTCAGAAAAACAAGGCAAGCATTATTTCTTAGCTTGGAGAATACCCCCCTCCTCAAAATCCAATTTGGAACACACCTATCCCACAATGACACATAGACTCTGACAAGGCCAGGTCCCTTTTACAACCCTAATCTCTGTGAAGACCAAGATACTTGCTTTCCAAGGTATTCTGGAAGCTACACAGGGATAGGGTGGCCACCAATTTCCTCTTGTCTGTCCTCTGATGCCTGGCAAACTGCTATGGCTGTGTGCCAGTTGCAAAGACTGCTGGGGATTTCAGTTTACCAGCATTACTGAAATGTGCTGCCAGGAGAAACTGCCCTGCCCAGGGTTTAATAGTTGGTCCCCATACTGACAAAGATTCAAGAGACCATTATGTAAACAGCCAGTTGCAAACTTCTCAGTGAAGTGGCCTGCCTCCTCACTGGATCATAGGAAGGATGTAAGAAAGAAAATTAAAAAGTCTCTGACCTACTGTACATGGGAATATATTGGTTCTAAATGGAATATAGTTCTGTTGCTGGAATTCTTGTATTCCCAAGATGAATTGCTGGAATTCATCTTGAATTCTCCACAAATCTTGCTAAAGACCACTCTGTGAGAATTGTGCCAGGAAAAGAAATCCCTTTTGGTTTTAGACAGCTGCCAAGAGACAGGGTTCCTTGTACTTGACATGCACCCTAGTATACTACAGAGTGGATGAAGGGAGCCATTTCTCTATTCTCTTGTCATTTCTACAGCAGCAACATGACTGAAGGAAGAGAGAGGAATAAAGATAGGAAGAGAGATAAAGGAGTGGAAAGGAGCTTACTTCCTTTCCAGTTCACATTAATATCTTAGAGGCAGAATGCTTGGGAATGTTTGTAATGCTTGTCCAACATTAATGTTTCTCAAATGTTGCTTTGCTATTTGCTAATGCTTATTTGTGATGCTTGTCAAATGTTGCCAGGTATGGCAACATAGTGCCCACAGACACCAATATTCCCATTGTGATTAAGAATGATAATGAGTGAGAAGGTGGAATCTTGCCAAGCAAAAACTTTGACTTCAGCTTCATCTTTATTTGCCTTTTGTGGGTGGCTGCAACCCAGTGTGTTCACCTGCTCAGAAAAAAAAAGATACAGGTAAATTAGGATAGTATGGAGCATCTTGGAAGGATTGATGAGAATGGCTTTATCCATCTGCTGTTTGATGAATGAATTTTCTGTACTGGCCACACTCACCATGATGCTATTTTCATGACTAAATCATGCCCTCTTCAGGGTAGCCATTTGATGCACTCCCAAAACTTTTTAAACAAAACTCAGTACGGAATGTGTGTGTGTGTGTGTGTGTGAGAGAGAGAGAGAGAGAGAGTGAGCATTATTTCATTTAAAGAAAAAAGAAAAACAACTGCAAGAGCAGATAATACCACAACCAAGGTGTAGTGATGATTCCTTGCTACTTATGGTTTCTTGCCAATACATGAAGGAGGGAGGAGAGTTATAGCAACCCTCAACTATTTTTTGCTATTTTTTTCAAGTAACCTGGCAACACTAAATCTGTTCTGCACCAGAAGTAGAACACCGTTCAAGATGAAATCCCACCCACCCCCTCCACACACACCACAATTATTGAAATAGCCAAAGCAAATTAATCAACAAGTAGCTGAGGCTATTAATAGCTTTTACCCAGTGGAAATGAGAATCAGTTGAGGGGTCAAGTATTCAAAGTAAGGTAGGAGAGCACATTCCTCAAATTCAGCTACACTAAGGCTGTACCTCTGTCCATAGTATATTAGTAGTGATAGAATGGATCAGGAGCATCTGCAAGGGGGTGATGTGTGTGCACAAAAATGTCAAGAGATGGTAGGTGTGAGTATGTGAATAAGCCTGTACTTAAAAAAAAGGCAGGGCTTTGGCCATCAGTCAGGGTCTCTATCTTGAGTCATTGACATCTCCTGCAGATCTCTGTCATGGTGACTGTCTTATGGAACAGGCTCCCTCAGAGATTTGGATGGACCCAACCCTGTTGGCCTTCCAGAAAGCCATAAAGACCTTGTTTTTCCCCCAGGCACCAGGGCTGAGTTGTTAGTGGAGCTCTGGTATTTATAGGTGTTTGCAAGTATGACCTGTTGGCAATGAGATTTTTTCTAGGGGATTCAGCCTGATTTTTTAACGGATCTGGATTATGTATTATGTTTTTATTTTTGTTAACTGTGCAGAGTTCCACTGGTTAGATGGGCGGCTGTATAAATTTGTTAAAAAAGTAAATGCCTCTGGAATGGATTGTATTATGGTCCCCTGTGTTAAGATTGTACAACATCTTCAATGCTGTGATGGAATTCGGAGCTGAGGAAGGAGGGAGCGCATTCTAAGGAGATAAATGCTCTCACAGCCTTGAGACCCTTGGCACGCAGACAAGGAAAGTCAGAGTAGCCCCGCCCTAGAGCCTCTGGAGTATTTACCCTTAAGTTAGTTAGGATAGGTTTAGTCTGTCAAGATTCTGTTTGTATGGTAAGAGCAATAAAGAAGCTAGAGTTGAAGATATCGGCTCATCGTGGTTCCTGGCCCTTTCCCCCTGAAAAATGCAGAAAGAAAACATCATTGCAGGGTATTATTGGAGCAGAAATTTTCTTTTTATGTGCTTTTTTTCTGCTTGTGGTGGTTTCTTATGCAGGGAAGCATTTGAATAATGCATCCTACAGCTCTAGCTCCTTTTATATCTAGCATCTATCTATCTATCTATCTATCTATCTATCTATCTATCTATCTATCTATCTATGAAAGGAACAACAAGTAAAAGAAAAATAGAAAGGAAAGAAAAAAGATACAAAGAAGTAGCTTCTGATCTTCTTTACAACAGTTATAAGTACAATTATAAATTTATCTCTTACTCTATATTTACAACATACCTCTCTTCTTTCTATAATCTATCATCAAAACCATAAATCATATGTTCATTTTTTTCTGTTTTCCGCAAAATTCCATAAGGGGTTTCCAGTCAGCAATAAATGTAGATATTGTCTTTTCTCTGATCAAAGATGTCAGTTTAGCCATCTCAGCAAGTTCCATCATCTTCACCAACCATTCCTCCATTGTGGGTAGTGCCGAATCTTTCCATCTTTGTGCATACAATAATCTCGCTGCAGTCATCATGTGCAAAAACAAAGTTCCATAACTTTTTTCCAACTGTTTGTTCATCAATCCCAAAAGAAAATCCTCTGGTTTCAATTGTATATTAATCTTTAAAATCCTCTGAATCTCTGTGTGTATTTGAATCCAGAATTTTCTAGCTTTTTTACACATCCACCAAACATGATAAAATATCCCTTCTTGTTGTTCACATTTTCAACATAAGTTTGAAGTGCATTTATAGATTCTAGACAATTTCTCTGGTGACATATACCAATGGTACATCATTTTATAAAAATTCACTTTAAGATTATAACAGTGTAAATTTCAATCCTTTCAGCCACATATTTTCCTATTGTTCCATCTGTATATTATAACCAAATTTTTAGCCCATTTTATCATACATTCTTTCACTTGTTCTTCTGTTCCAAATTTCAATAGTTTATACATTTTAGCAAATATATGTTCATCATTTGTTCATCATTTGAGAATTCAAACTCAGTCTTAACAATGTTCAAAACCATAATTTTCTGGTCTACTTTAATTCTTGTGCTGAGATTCACAAGGGTGTTTTTGGGCACAACCTGGGTTTGTTATCTATTCCATATTCTCAATATGGCATGTCTAACATAATGATTGTTAAAATCCACATTAACCTTGATTTTATCATACCACAAATATCCATGCCACCCAAATCTCAGGTCATGTCCTTCTAACTCCAAAAGCCTTTGATTTCTCAGCAGCACCCACTCTTTCATCCAAACCAAACAGCAAGCTGCAAAATACAATTTCAAATCAGGTAAAGCCAATCCTCTTCTTTCCTTTGCATCTTGTAACACCTTATATTTAACTCATGGTTTTTATCCCTGCCACACAAATTTAGATATATCCTTCTGCCATTGTTTAAATGGTGCATCAGTTGTCAAAACAGGTATTGTCTGAAACAAAGGGATCATTCTAGGCAAGACATTCATTTTTATCACAGAAATTGACAGCTGTAGTTTCTCCCATCTTAACAAATTTTTAACTTCATTCCATGTCTTAACATAGTTATTTTGAAATAACATACAATTCATATTTGTCATAGTGATACCCAGATATTTTACCTTCTTCTCAATCTTAAAACCTGTTTTATTCATCAATTCTGTTTGATCTTCTATATTCATATTTTTGTTAACATCTTCATCTTCTGTTTATTAAAACCTGCTAATGCACCAAATTCTAATTAATTTTCCCATTAATATTTCAATTCTTTTTAAAGGATCTTGATTTTGCTGCAAGAGATTAAAATATCTACCTCTCTAATTAGAAGATCTTTAAAGGATCTTCCAGAACCAACACCAAATCATCTGCAAAAGCCCTTAACTTATAAATTTCTTTTTAAATCTTTACTCCCACAATCCTCTCATCTTGTCTTATATCACTATTCAGTATTTCAAGAACCAAAATAAACAAGAGAGGAGACAGTGGGCATCCCTGTCTTGTTCCTTTTTGTATCTCACAGGGTTTTGTTAGATCTCCATTATTTGTGCTTTCTGTGAAGTGTAAATCGATCTTACTCATTTTATAAAGTTTTGTCCAAAATTCATATCTTCCAAAACCTTGAATAAGAAAGCCCAGTTCAAACTGTCAAAGGCCTTCTCTGCATCTAAGAAAATCAATGTGGCTTTTTTTTCCATTATGTTTTGCCTTCTAGCTGCTGAATTCCGTCGCAATGCTGTCCCTGCTCCTCCAGGGATGTCTAGTTCACCATGAATCTCACCAGAAGCTCCCTATAGCTCTAGCTCCTATAGCTGGAGAAGCACTACTTACTCATTCTGCTGAAACCTGGGTTATAAGAAGTCTAAATTTAAATCAGGGAAAGAGGATTGGAAGGAACTGCAGATATCTCAGGACTTAATTGCACATTACATGCAAAGAACAAACACTGAATGCTAGGAAACTGAGCCAGTGAATACACTAAATGGAAGCTGGGTGGCCTCTCCTTCAGTCTAGGCAAAATCCACACTGAGGACCATTTGCTAGTTTGGTGTAAATTAATTCATTTGTTCTCCAGCAAAGGAGATCGTTACCTTGTCGTGGTGCTGGAGCTTGAGCACCTCAATGAAACCATGAGCTAAACCGTGAAGGGACACCCAAGACGGGAAGGTCGTGGCAGAGAGGTCAGACTAAATACGATCCCTGGGGAAGGTAATGGCAACCCACCCCAGTATTCTTGCCATGAAAACTAAATGGATCAGTACAACCAAAGATATGTCGGTATACCATCGGAAGATGGGACTCCCAGGTCGGAAGATGGTCAAAATGCTACTGAGGAGGAACAGAGGATACGTTCAACTAGCCCCAGATGTGATGACGCAGCTAGCTCAAAGCCGAAAGGACGGCTAGCGGCCGACGGTGCTGGTGGTGAATGACGAATCCGATGTTCTAAAGATCAACACACCATAGGAACCTGGAATGTAAGATCTATGAGCCAGGGCAAATTGGATGTGGTTATTGGTGAGATGTCAAGATTAAATATAGACATTTTAGGTGTCAGTGAACTGAAATGGACTGGGATGGGCCACTTCACATCAGATGACCACCAGATCTACTACCGTGGACAAGAGGACCACAGAAGAAATGGAGTAGCCTTCATAATAAATAATAAAGTGGCTAAAGCAGTGCTTGGATACAATCCAAAAAACGATAGAATGATCTCAATTCGAATTCAGGGTAAGCCATTTAACATCACAGTGATCCAAATATACGCCCCAACCACAGATGCTGAAGAAGCAGAAGTAGATCAGTTCTATGAGGATCTGCAGCACCTACTGGATAATACACCAAAAAGAGATGTTATTTTCATTACAGGAGACTGGAATGCTAAGGTGGGTAGTCAGACGACACCTGGAATTACAGGCAAGCATGGTCTGGGAGAACAAAATGAAGCAGGACATAGGCTGATAGAATTTTGCCAAGACAACTCACTGTGCATAACAAACACTCTCTTCCAACAACCTAAAAGACGACTTTATACGTGGACTTCACCAGATGGTCGACACCGAAATCAGATTGACTACATCCTTTGCAGCCAAAGGTGGCGGACATCTATACAGTCGGTAAAAACAAGACCTGGAGCTGACTGTAGTTCAGATCACGAACTTCTTATTGCAAAATTTAGAATCAGACTAAAGAGAATAGGGAAGACCCACAGATCAGTTAGATATGAGCTCACTAATATTCCTAAGGAATATGCAGTGGAGGTGAAGAATAGATTTAAGGGACTAGATTTAATAGATAGGGTCCCAGAAGAACTATGGACAGAAGTTGGCAACATTGTTCAGGAGGCGGCAACAAAAAACGTCCCAAAGAAAAAGAAAACCAAGAAGGCAAGATGGCTGTCTGCTGAAACACTGGAAGTAGCCCAAGAAAGAAGGAAAGCAAAAGGCAACAGTGATAGGGGGAGATATGCCCAATTAAATGCAAAATTCCAGAGGTTAGCCAGAAGAGATAAGGAATTATTTTTAAACAAGCAATGTGCGGAAGTGGAAGAAGACAATAGAATAGGAAGGACAAGAGATCTCTTCCAGAAAATTAGAAACATCGGAGGTAAATTCCAGGCAAAAATGGGTATGGTCAAAAACAAAGATGGTAAGGACCTAACAGAAGCAGAAGAGATCAAGAAAAGGTGGCAAGAATATACAGAAGATCTGTATAGGAAGGATAATAATATTGGAGATAGCTTTGACGGTGTGGTCAGTGAGTTAGAGCCAGACATCCTGAAGAGTGAGGTTGAATGGGCCTTAAGAAGCATTGCTAATAACAAGGCAGCAGGAGACGACGGTATCCCAGCTGAACTGTTTAAAATCTTGCAAGATGATGCTGTCAAGGTGATGCATGCCATATGCCAGCAAATTTGGAAAACACAAGAATGGCCATCAGATTGGAAAAAATCAACTTATATCCCCATACCAAAAAAGGGAAGCACTAAAGAATGTTCAAACTATCGAACAGTGGCACTTATTTCACATGCCAGTAAGGTAATGCTCAAGATCTTGCAAGGTAGACTCCAGCAATTCATGGAGCGAGAATTGCCAGATGTACAAACTGGGTTTAGAAAACGCAGAGGAACTAGAGACCAAATTGCCAATATCCGCTGGATAATGGAGAAAGCCAGGGAATTTCAGAAAAACATCTATTTCTGTTTTATTGACTATTCTAAAGCCTTTGACTGTGTGGATCATAACAAATTGTGGCAAGTTCTTGGTGGTATGGGGATACCAAGTCATCTTGTCTGCCTCCTGAGGAATCTGTATAACGACCAAGTAGCAACGGTAAGAACAGAGCACGGAACAACGGACTGGTTTAAGATTGGGAAAGGAGTACGGCAGGGCTGTATACTCTCACCCTACCTATTCAACCTGTATGCAGAACACATCATGCAACATGCTGGGCTTGAGGAATCCAAGGCTGGAGTTAAAATCGCTGGAAGAAACATTAACAATCTCAGATATGCAGATGATACCACTTTGATGGCTGAAAGCGAGGAGGAATTGAGGAGCCTTATGACGAAGGTGAAAGAAGAAAGTGCAAAAGCTGGGTTGCAGTTAAACCTCAAAAAAACCAAGATTATGGCAACGAGCTTGATTGATGACTGGCAAATAGAGGGAGAAAAAGTGGAGGCAGTGACAGACTTTGTATTTCTAGGCGCAAAGATTACTGCAGACGCTGACTACAGCCAGGAAATCAGAAGACGTCTACTTCTTGGGAGGAGAGCAATGGCAAATCTTGATAAAATAGTTAAGAGCAGAGACATCACACTGACAACAAAGGTCCGCATAGTTAAAGCAATGGTATTCCCTGTAGTAACCTATGGCTGTGAGAGCTGGACCATAAGGAAGGCTGAGTGAAGGAAGATAGATGCTTTTGAACTGTGGTGTTGGAGGAAAATTCTGAGAGTGCCTTGGACTGCAAGAAGATCAAACCAGTCCATACTCCAGGAAATCAAGCCAGACTGCTCACTTGAGGGAATGATCTTAAAGGCAAAACTGAAGTACTTTGGCCACATAATGAGAAGACAGGATACCCTGGAGAAGAAGCTGATGCTAGGGAAAGTGGAAGGCAAAAGGAAGAGGGGCCGACCAAGGGCAAGATGGATGGATGATATTCTGGAGGTGACAGACTCAACCATTGGGGAGCTGGGGATGGTGACGGCCGACAGAAAGCTCTGGCGTGGACTGGTCCATGAAGTCATGAAGAGTCGGAAACGACTGAACGAATAAACAACAAAAAATTCATTTGTTAATAGTATCAGGGGGCAGAATTTGGCATCTCTACTGCTTCTCTGTTCCATGTTAACCTTTGGCTACTCATGTTCCATTTTTAAAAAGCAACCAGCCTTTAGAAAAAGGTGCAACAAACCAAATTCAATAGGAAAGCAGCAAGATCAGGAAGTGCTAAACTCTACCAATATCTAGGTATAGGCCATTATATTTGATATGCTTCTGGTTCCCACTGAATGAATGAGCTAGCCCAATTTCCTGACATTCAGATTTTATTTGTTTAATTTACCAGTTCTTGCCAGTTTCAGGGACATATGTGAAAATGTCCAGCCAGTATTTTGTCCAGCTAAAGTAAGAGGCTTTCTGGTGATTTAACCAGTATGTGGAATACGATCCATCAAAGAAACAGCAGTAAACACTTTGCACTTCTTTCATGGCATAAAGCGAATGACAAATAAAGACACCAGGAGCATTTGTAACCAATAAACGGCTAAAACACCAAAATGAGCGCTAGAACTAATTGGCAAGAATCTTGGATAGAAAGAAAAATGCAGTACGTGATGTTTTCTAGAGAGGTAGATATTTTAATCTCTTGCACCAAAATCAAGAAAGGACATATCTTTGCTCAGCCATTATAGCTACTGTACACTGTACAGCATATATCCCCTCCCCAAGCCTTGGAAATGTCTGTAGAGCTCTCTAAAAATTGCCACCAAATTGACAGAAGTGGGAAATTATTAAATATATGGGAGTTACAGTAAGTTAGTTTTTGTCCTGGTCCTACTTGTTCAAGTGTGGCTTCTAGCACAATAGATAAAGGCCAAGCTCTCAGGGACCCCTTCTCAGGATCACTCAGTCATGCATTAATAAATGAGGCTACCCTTGAAGAGTATCCAGAAGCTACAGCTGGTTCAGAATGTGGCCGCACAAGCAGTTTTAGGGACCCCAAGGATGGTGCATGTAACACCTTTGCTGCGTGAGCTGCATTGGGTGCCAGTTTGCTTCTGGGTCCAATTCAAGGAGTAGGGACGTGGTGGCTCAACAGGTAAGACAGCAGGCTTGTCGATTGGAAGATCGCAAGTTCGGAGGTTCGAATCCCTAGCCCCGCGTGACGGAGTGAGCTCCCGCACTAGCCCCAACTCTTTCCAACCTAGCAATTCAAAAGCATGCAAATGCAAGTAGAATAATAGGTACCACTTCGGTGGGTAGGTAACAGCATTCCACGTGCATCAGGCCAGCCACATGACCGTGGAAGTGTCTTCGGACAACGCTGGCTCTTCGGCTAACAAATGGAGATGAGTACCGGCCCCTAGAGTCAGACACGACTGCACAAATGTACGGGGGGGACCTTTACCTTTACCAATTCAAGGTGTTGGTCATTACCTTTAAAGCCCTACATGGTATGGGTCCAGGTTACCTGAGGGACTGTCTCACCCCCATTACATCGACCTGTCCCACCCAGTCAGGCAGAGAGGGCATGTTACGGACCCCATCCATGAGAAATAAAAAGAAAACCAAGAAGGCAAGATGGCTGTCTGCTGAGACACTGGAAGTAGCCCAAGAAAGAAGGAAAGCAAAGGGCAACAGGGGGAGATATGCCCAATTGAATGCAAAATTCCAAAGGTTAGCCAGAAGAGATAAGGAATTATTTCTAAACAAGCAATGTGTGGAAGTGGAAGAAGATAATAGAATAGGAAGGACAAGAGACCTCTTCCAGAAAATTAGAAACATCAGAGTTAAATTCCAGGCAAAAATGGGTATGATCAAAAACAAAAATGGCAAGGACCTAACAGAAGCAGAAGAGATTGAGAAAAGGTGGCAAGAATATATGGAAGATCTGTATAGGAAGGATAATAAAGTGTTGCTGCTGTACCAGCCTCCCTGCTGTGTGGCAACCTCCCTGCCTGAGCTGCTTGAGGCTGTCTCAGGATTGGCAGTGGAGTTCCCCAGACTTATGGTTCTGGGGGACTTCAATCTGCCGTCTCTGGGACGAAACATCCCAGGGACGTCTCTGGGACGAGCCTCGGAAGTGGCCTGGGAGTTCATGGCTACCATGGCAGCCATGGGCCTGTCCCAGATTATTCGCGACCCCACTTGAGACAGTGGTCTCACCCCAGACTTAGTTTTCTTGTCTGAGCAGTGGCAATGTGATCTGAGGGGAGAGTTACATCTTTCCCCACTGTCATGGTCAGACCATGCCCTGGTGACCCTGAGACTCTCTTGTGCTGCCCCACTCCGCAGGGAGGCTGGACCCATTCGATTGGTCCGCCCCCGGCGACTGATGGACCCAGTGAGGTTTCAGAAGGAGCTGGGGGTTATTCCCGAGGACTTGCTACACGGTCCAGTGGAGGTCCTGGCTGCAGCCTGGAATAGGGAAGTGGCCAGAGCCCTGGACAAGATCGCGCCTATGCGACATCTCCGGCCCCGTTCGGCCCGCTACTCTCCGTAGTTTATGGAAGAGTTAAGGGCTTTGAAGAGGGTTAAGAGACGTCTAGAGCGCCGCTGGAGAAAGACGAAGACTGAATCTGACCGAACACAATCTAGAGCCACGGTTAAGGCCTACCTTGTGGCGGTAAGAGTGGCAAAACGTGAATAAACCACCCAGAGTCCCCTTGTGGGGGGAGATGGGTGGTGATATAAATTGAACAAACAAACAAACAAATAAATAAATAAATATTTCTCTGCTCTTATTGCGTCTGCAGAATGCCGTCCGACGGCCCTGTTTAAGATTGCAAGATCGCTTTCGGGTCGGGAGGAGTCGGTGACCCACTTACAGGGCCGGTCGGAAGAGTTTTCTGAGCATCTGCAGGATAAAATCGCTCAGATTCATTCCAAGTTGGACTCTAAATGTGAGACAAGAACTTGGGAGATGCCAGAGGACCGTACTTACCCTGTTATCTGGGAACGGTTTGATCCTGTTGGGCCTGATGAAGTAGACAGGATCCTACGGATTGTAAATGCCACCACATGTCAGCTTGACCTGTGTCCCTCCTGGCTGGTTAAGTCAGCTAGGGAGGTGACATGTGGCTGGGTCCAGGCGATGATTAATACATCCTTGAGTGAGGGGGTGTTCCCGGCTGCCTTTAAGGAGGTGCTGGTGCACCCGCTCCTCAAGAAACCATCCCTGGACCCCACCATCTTGGGCAATTTTCACCCGGTCTCCCACCTTCCCTTTTTGGAAAAGGTGGTTGAGAAGGTGGTGGTGTTGCAACTTCAGAGGATCCTGGAGGAAACGGATTATCTAGACCCCTTTCAGTCAGGTTTCAGGCCGGGATATGGGACGGAGACCGCATTGGTCGCACTTATGGATGATCTCTGGCGGGAGCGGGATGGAGGGAGTGCGTCCGTCCTGGTTCTCTTGGACCTCTCAGCGGCTTTTGATGCTGTCGACCACGGTATACTTTTGGGGTAGCTCAGGGAGTTGGGGGCGGGCGGCATGGTTTTACACTGGTTCACCTCCTTCCTCAGGGGCCGCTCCCAGTCGGTGGTGATAGGAGAGGAGAGAGCTGACCCGCGACCCCTGATTTGTGGGGTGCCGCAGGGGTTGGTTCTCTCTCCTCTCCTATTCAACATCTACATGAAGCCTCTGGGCGAGGTCATCTGTCACCACGGGATGAGGTATCACCAATATGCTGATGATACCCAGTTATACATCTCCATCCCGGGTGAAGTAAGTGATGCGGTCGATGCCTTATCTCAATGCCTGGAGGCTGTGGGGGTCTGGATGGGGAACAACAGGCTTCAGCTGAACCCTGGTAAGACAGAGTGGCTATGGATTGATGGCCCCCCTGTATCCGGGAAGTTATCATCTTTGGTTCTGGATGGGGTTGCACTACCCCACTCAGATCCAGTGCAGAATCTGGGGGTCCTCCTGGACTCATAACTCCTGCTCAAAGAGCAGGTGGCAGTTGTGGCCAGGAGGGCCTTTGCACAGCTTCGAGTTGTGTGCCAGTTACGCCCTTTCCTGGATCGGGATGCCTTCCGAACAGTCACTCATGCCCTTGTCATCTCTCATATAGATTATTGTAATGCGCTCTACATGGGGCTACCCTTGAAGAGTATCCAGAAGCTTCAGCTGGTTCAGAATGCAGCAGCGCAGGCAGTTATGGGTGCTAGAAGATCAGCACATGTGACACCTCTGCTGCGCGAGCTGCATTGGGTGCCAGTTTGCTTCCGGGTCCAATTCAAGGTGTTGGTGATCACCTTGAAAGCCCTACATGGCATGAGGCTAGGGTATCTTTGGGACCGTCTCATCCCAATAACATCAGCCCGCCCCACCCGTTCATGCAGAGAGGGCATGCTTCGGAACCCCTCAACAAGAGAATTTCATCTATCGGGGTCCAGGAGGTGTGCCTTCTCTGCTATAGCGCCCACATTATGGAACATATTGCCCCCGGAGGTGAGGCTGGCCCCCTCACTCCTGACCTTCCGGAAGTCTCTTAAGACCTGGCTCTGCCGCCTGGCCTGGGATGACGGAGGTGGTAGTGCCTCTTGGGGGTGGTTGGCCCCGTAGTGCCTTGATCTAGATTGTGGCTTCTAACCATCTTTGGGTTTTATTTATTCCTCTTATTTATTGTTTTTTAGTAATTTTTGTATAGATTTTAAATTTTGATATTCTGTAAACCGCCCAGAGTCCCCTATGTGGGGAGATGGGCAGGGAGAAATTGAATAAATAAATAAATAAATAAAAATAATAATACCAGGGATAGCTTTGATGGTGTGGTCAGTGAGTTAGAGCCAGACATCCTGAAGGGTGAGGTTGAATGGGCCTTAAGAAGCATTGCTAATAACAAGGCAGCAGGAGACGACGGTATCCCAGCTGAACTGTTTAAAATCTTGCAAGATGATGCTGTCAAGGTGATGCATGCCATATGCCAGCAAATTTGGAAAACACAAGAATGGCCATCAGATTGGAAAAAATCAACTTATATCCCCATACCAAAAAAGGGAAACACTAAAGAATGTTCAAACTATCGAACAGTGGCACTTCTTTCACATGCCAGTAAGGTAATGCTCAAGATCTTGCAAGGTAGACTCCAGCAATTCATGGAGCGAGAATTGCCAGATGTACAAGCTGGGTTTAGAAAAGGCAGAGGAATTAGTCGATGAAGGTTCTCAGTCATCCAGGTGGAACAGTCTGTGGCTTGAATCATGTCAACTGGATTTCTATTTTCTCAGTAGAAACGTTTCACTCCTTATCCAAGGAGCTTCTTCAGTCTGAGTAAAGTTAGTAAGGGAATCCTTAAATACGTTTCTAGGGTGGCTGTGTGACCTTGCACCATGACCTAGCCCCAGGTGCAAGGTCACACAGCCACCCTAGAAACGTATTTAAGGATTCCCTTACTAACTTTACTCAGACTGAAGAAGCTCCTTGGATAAGGAGTGAAACGTTTCTACTGAGAAAATAGAAATCCAGTTGACATGATTCAAGCCACAGACAGAGGAATTAGAGACCAAATTGCCAATATCCGCTGGATAATGGAGAAAGCCAGGGAGTTTCAGATAAACATCTATTTCTGTTTTATTGATTATTCTAAAGCCTTTGACTGTGTGGATCATAACAAATTGTGGCAAGTTCTTGGTGGTATGGGGATACCAAGTCATCTTGTCTGCCTCCTGAGGAATCTCTAAGTAGCAACCAAGTAGCAACGGTAAGAACAGACCATGGAACAACGGACTGGTTTAAGATTGGGAAAGGAGTATGGCAGGGTTGTATACTCTCACCCTACCTATTCAACTTGTATGCAGAACACATCATGCGACGTGCTGGGCTTGAGGAATCCAAGGCTGGAGTTAAAATCACTGGAAGAAACATTAACCATCTCAGATATGCAGATGATACCACTTTGATGGCTGAAAGCGAGGAGGAGCTGAGCAGCCTTATGACGAAGGTGAAAGAAGAAAGTGAAAAAGCTGGGTTGCAGTTAAACCTTAAAAACCCCAAGTTTATGGCAACCAGCTTGATTGATAACTGACAAATAGAGGGAGAAAACGTGGAGGCAGTGACAGACTTTGTATTTCTAGGCGCAAAGATTACTGCAGACACTGACTGCAGCCAGGAAATCAGAAGATGTTTACTTCTTGTGAGGAGAGCAATGACAAATCTCGATAAAATAGTTAAGAGCAGAGACATCACACTGACAACAAAGGTCCACATAGTTAAAGCAATGGTATTCACTGTAGTAACCTATGGCTGTGAGAGCTGGACCATAAGGAAGGCTGAGCGAAGGAAGATAGATGCTTTTTTTATATATATAAATTTTATTAAGATTTTAAAATACATAGTTAAAAGTTAGAAACAGAAAAAGAAATAGAAATAGAAAATAAAGTAAAGTAAAAGAAAAGAAAAGAAAAAGTGTAGTAAAGTAAGAAAAAGAAAAAGATATGAAAAATAGGTAGCTTCCAATCTATCTCTGGTCATATAATAAGATCTATCTTAAGTGCTGGTTTTTAATACTATATATAGAAATAATTCTTTGTCTAATATATTCTATTATATTTAATCTACTCTTCAAATCCCCATGTGAGCTTTGCCCCTCCTGCATTTCGCAAATAGTCCATCAATGGTTTCCATTCTTTGAGATATTGATAATTTGAATTTTCTTTCAATAAACAAGTCATTTTATCATTTTCTGCCATATCCATCAATTTTAACATCCACTCTCATACTGTTGATATATTCTGAGTTTTCCAAAATTGTGCATAAAGAAGTCTTGCTGCTGTTATCATATATTGTATAATTCTAAGACAATGTTTTTCTATTTGTAAGTCCAATATTCCCAATAAGAATAATTCTGGTTTAAACGGAATCTGTATTTGTAATATACTCTGCATCAACGTATGTGTTTGAGTCCAAAATTTCTTTGCAATTTTACATGTCCACCACATGTGGTAAAACGACCCCTCTTGTTTGCTACATTTCCAACAATTGTTAGAAACATTCCCATATATTTTTGCGAGTTTCTGAGGGGTCATATACCATCGATACATCATCTTATAGAATTTTTCCTTCAAGATAGATGCTTTTGAACTGTGGTGTTGGAGGAAAATTCTGAGAGTGCATTGGGCTGCAAGAAGATCAAACCAGTCCATACTCCAGGAAATAAAGCCAGACTGCTCACTAGAGGGAATGATATTAAAGGCAAAACTGAAGTACTTTGGCCACATAATGAGAAGACAGGATACCCTGGAGAAGATGCTGATGCTAGGGAAAGTGGAAGGCAAAAGGAAGAGGGGCCGACCAAGGGCAAGATGGATGGATGATATTCTGGAGGTGACAGACTTGACCGTGGGGGAGCTGGGGGTGGCGACAGCCGACAGGAAGCTCTGGCGTGGGCTGGTCCATGAAGTCACGAAGAGTCAAAAGCGACTGAACAAATAAACAAAAAAAATCTGTAGTTATTTTAATTTTATTGTAAACCACCAAGAGTCACTCTTAGTGAGATGGGTGGTGACGAAATATGAAATATAAATAAATAAATATATTTAATATTCTACAAGGTTCTATGGATTGCAGCCTATTTCATCACCTATTAACTATTTTTATGAATGGCTAACAATGCAATTATCACTGTGCTTTGATGTCAGAGAGAAGGGCCAGCAAAAACCATAGGGGCCCAATGGGGTATAGTGGTTAAGGTGTTGGCTTAGGACTATACAATGGTCACTTCCACCCAAAGTTCCCACAACTGTAATATCTTCAATCAACTCCTCCTTGTTAGTAAAGACCAAATCCAAGGTAGCAGATCCCGTAGTACCCACCTCAGCCTTTTGAAAGAGAAAATTATTATCAACACAACTGAAGAATTTACCTGATATCTTGGGTTTGGCAGAACTAGTCTTCCAATACATGCCTGCATAGCTGAAATCTGCCACGACAATCACTTCATAATTCTGGAGGCTTCAAATATCTCTTTTTATAAATCTTCATCTACTTCTTCTGAGTGGCTTGGTGGTCTGTAGCAGACTCCTTGTAAGACATCCCTTCTGTTAGCTTGCCCAGTATCTAAACCTAGATGCTTTCAACCCTCATATTACCATCACTCCAGGGGACTTCTGTACAGATAAATGTTCATTAGTGAGATACAGGTCTACACCACTTCTTCCCTCACGTTGCCCACACCTCTGAAACGAGGTGTACCAATCAAGCTCAATGTTCCACTGGTGGGATTCATCCCACCATGTTTCTGTAATTCCTATTATGTCATATTTCCCTTTGTGCCTCATGACATCCAGCTCACCTTACTCATACCTTGTGCGTTAGTAAAGAGACATTGAAGGTAGTAGGTTAGATTTCCTGTATTCTGTCTTCCTTTGCTTTATGCCTATATTTTATATATTTTAGACTTTATTTTAACTTATTTATTGTGAACCTCCCAGAGTTCCCCATGAGGGGAGATGGGTGGTCATATAAATTAATTAAATAAATAAATTACTTTTGTTTCTTTGTTAAACTAGTAGTTTCCAGAATGTTTGCTTCTCTATTTAATCCATTACTTGTCAGTTCATTACTCATCAATGATCTTACAACTCACAGCCCCTTGTATTCTAGTTTAAAGCCCTCCTGACCAAATTAGCAGCCATCTTCCAGAGATGTCCTTTCCTTCTTTAGGAGGTTGATTCCATCTCTGCAAAGCAGCTCCTCCTCCCTGAAGTATGTACTATTGTTGAAAAACCCAACTCTCTGTTGCTTGCACCAACATTGCAACCAGGAATTCACTTGAAAAAAAAAATCCCTTCTTTTGCTGGACTTTTGCCTCCAATGGAAAGTATTGATAACACCATCTGGACTCTGAGATCCTTTACTCAAGCCACAAACTCATATTTAATATGATGGAATTATTGCAGAATGATTTGTGTCCACATAGGTGAATAGGAAGGGCTATGACTAGCTGTTCTGAAGAGCCTTGTATGTCTTTCCATTCCATCTTGGGTGTGGGCCCCTAGGAGACAGCATACGTATTGAGAGGAAAGTTCTGGCTAACAAATGGGAGTTTCTGTGTCAGGATGGGCTCACCTACACTCATATCCTTGTTCTTCTTTGTGATAAGTGATTGATCATTTCCACTTGGGGTCTTCCAGTGGGAACATGGGCGACTGAACAGTTGTTCGCGAGCTCCATGGAAAGAACTGACAGTGGAGGCTTCTTTTTGGGCTCAGGCAGGCTTTTTCCTGAAGCCCAGAGCTTTTTCACAACATTTGCAATGATCCGGTAAGAGACAACGGGAGGTGGGGATATCACCATTTCCATGCTGCGCTGTAGCCTTAAAGGGACATTAGGTCAAGCCACCCCATTTCTTTTTTTTATATATATAAGAATTTTATTAAATTTGAAACAAAGATAAAAACTACAAAAAAGTAAAAAGAAAACTACAAAAAGAGGGAAAAAAACTAAAAAGGTGTGAAACACAAGAGAAAAGAATTTTGAAGATTACATAAAGTAGTGACTTCCAACTTTCAACAAGAATATACAGCAATTTCCATATTCAATCCCTTACTCTATATTAAACCAAAATCACATTATTTCTATAAATCCTTCCATTAACACATATACAAATCACTAATACAATTGTTCCTTCCCCTTATAGAAAAGAATTGTTTAAAAAAATCCCTTCTCACCCCTATGGGTGGTATGTGTCTTCCTCAACCTCGGGTCTTCTACCAGAGGCCTGGGAGTTTGAGGGTTCTGTGCAGTATCTTAGCTGTTCGTAGCTCTGCACTCTTCTGGACAGAGAGCTCTGATGTTGCTCCTGTGATCTGTTGGAGCCACTCTCCCAGCTTGGGAGTCACAGCCCCAAGTGCCCCTAACCACTGGGACCACTTTGGCCTTCACTTTCCACATCCTCTCCAGTTCTTCCTTCAGGCCCTGGTATTTCTCCAGCTTCTCATACTCCTTCTTCCTGATGTTGCTGTCACTTGGCACTGCTACATCTATCACTACCATCGTCTTCTGGTCCTTGTCTACTACCACAATGTCCGGTTGATTGGCCAGTACCTGCCTGTCTGTCTGGATCTGGAAGTCCCACAGGAACTTAGCCCTGTCATTCTCCATGACCTTCTGTGGAATCTCCCATCTTCACTTTGGAAGGTCTAGCCCATATGCTGTGCAGATGTTCCTGTGCTGTTCAGTGTTGCTGTTCCTGCCTGCATCTTACACCCTGCCACCATGTGTTGGACTGTCTCTGAGGCCTCTCTGCACAGTCTGCACCTTGAGTCCTGTCTAGTGTGGTAGACCCCTGCTTTTATAGATTGGGTGCTTAGTGCTTGTTCTTGTGCTGCTATGATCAGTGCCTCACTGCTGTCTTTTAGTCCAGCCCTTTACAGCCACTGGTAGGATTTCCCAATGTCAGCCACCTCAGCTATCTGTCGATGGTACATCCCATGCAGGGTCTTGTCTTGCCATGGCACTTCCTCTGCTTTATCTTCCTTCCATGTCTGCTGCTGCTTCAGGCATTCTCTCAGCAGCTCATGTTTAGGTGCCATCTTACTTATGTACTCCTGGATGCTCTGGGTCTCATCCAGGACAGTGGCTTTGGCACTCACCAGACACTACCCGCCCTCTTTCCACCTGGTGTACAGTCTCTGGATGTTGGACTTGGGGTGGAAACCTCCGTACATTGTGAGGAGTTTCTGGGTCTTCACATCAGCAGCCTCCATGTCCTCCTTTGGCCAGCTCACTATACTGGCATGGTATCTGATGACTGGCAGAGCATACATGTTAATGGCGTGGGTCTTGTTCTTCCCATTGAGCTGGCTCTTCAGGACCCGTCTTATCCTTTGGTGGTACTTGGATGTTGCTGTCTTCCTTGCCTCCTCATCATGGTTCCCATGTGACTGTGGGATACCAAGGTACTTGTAGCTGGTCTGAATGTCTGCTATGTAGCCTGCTGGTAGTTCCACCCCATCAGTCTTAACTACCTTCCCTCTCTTTACTACCATCCGGCCACACTTCTCTAGTCTGAATGACATCCCAATGTCCTCCCTGTAGATCCGTGTCAGGTGGATCAGTGAGTCGATGTCTCGTTCACTCTTAGCATACAGCTTGATGTCATCCATGTAGAGGAGGTGGCTGATGGTAGTTCCACTGTTGAACTTGTATCCGTATCCAGTTCTTGTGATAATCTGGCTGAGGGGGTTCAAGCCCATGCAGAACAGCAGTGGGGACAGTGCATCACCTTGGTATATGCCACGATGGAAGAAGATTTTGACAAGGAAGGAGATCTTTCTTCTGACAGCAAGACTGAAGCAATGCCAGACGAAGATTATAATTTGGTGCTGAAGGGGTTAAAGCGACAGCCTGAGCTGCAGATTACAAGGAGAGTTGTTTATCTGAGGGAATGTTATGGCTTTCTGAGAAAATGTTTTGGGAGAGAAGAGAATCTGTTCTGTGGGAGTTTTTTTGCTGAGAGGTCTGAGTTTTTAAGGGGGGCAGTTGGGCTGTTTGGTTTTTGCAAGAAAAATGCCCTGTGTATAATAGGGAGATATGTAAATGTCTTGGTTTATTTCAAAGTGGGGGAAAAAATTAAGAATGTCTAATTGGATTGATAAGGAGGCTTTTATGGTTTTATTTCTTTTTAATGATTTGGATTAAGATTGAATAAGATTTATTGGATTTTTTAAAGATTTGTTTGATTGTTTGATTTATAAGGTATCTGTAAGATATAATAATACTTGCTTGGGTTTTTTTTTAGGGTAAATAAGGTTAAGACTGTTGTAGTATTACTAATTATAAAAGCAGACAATTTATATGTTCTTATAATTTGATTTTTATTATAGTGGATAGAAGTATATAGAATAGTGGTAGGAAGAAAATAATTAAATAAATGTCTTTTGGGGGAGGGAAGTTGATACACACACACACACACACACACAGTATATATTCTTTTTTTATAAAGGAAAGGAGCAGTTGTATTAGTGATTTGTATATGTGTTAACGGAAGGATTTATAGAAATAATGTGATCTTGGTTTGATATAAAGCAAGGGATTGAATATGGAAACTGCTGTATATTCCTGTTGAAAGTTGGAAGTCATTTCTATATGTAATCTTCAAAATTCTTTTCTCTTGTGTTTCACACCTTTTTAGTTTTTCCTTTTTTTTCCTTTTTGTAGATTTTTCCTTTTTTGTAGTTTTTATCTTTCTTTCAAACTTAATAAAATTCTTATATAAACAAAAGATCATTTCCACTTGGATTAGGTGACCGAGGTTCAACTGTGGCCTTTTGTAGCTTGCTCATATTTGTAGAATGTTCCTTGGAGGCTAGTGGTTGGAATCAGTTACCAAGATCTAAGGGAACTGGTTGTGATAATTTTGCTTCCAATGGCGACATGGTGTCAGCTATCTTCACCCTAATCTGTTGGTGAAGTTGTAAGCTTGATATTGTTCTCCTGCTTGTATTGAGTAATAGCATCCACATTACTATTCAAGAAGTCTTCATCTTGACAAATAGAAGACAGTAATGATACTCAGGACTCCAGTTCATCAATCTTGCCTTTCAGAACTTCTACTGGCTGACACTTCACACAGATTAAGTCCACTCTGAGTTCTGGGAGAAAGGCAAGCATAGCACATCTGTTGCAGATGACTGCCAGAACTCTATCTCTGGCTATGATGTCTCCTATATGCTACACAGGAAGAGGGGGGGGGGGAGTTTGTTAAATTTCACATGGGTCACTGGCTTGAGGTGGTCAGACTTCAGTCCACATACTCTGCTGTTTGACTTCCACTCTCTTCCTGAAATGCTACAGGAATATGTAGATGAGCCTCTTGTTTGTCAGATCCTGGCGCAGGTTCAGAGTGTATTTCATTGTAAAAACCCTACAATGGTCTACATGTCAGAGATTAAGAGGAAGAGCAAGGGCAACATTAACAGAGAGATTTCAACCCTTCCACTCTACCTACCCCCAACCCCTCCCCCACACACTGTCAAGTCCTGCCGTGTTCCCTCATTATGGTAGGGGGGCGTTCCAGCAAAGAATGCCTCAATGTAGGCCAAAAGTATATATTCCCAGCAGGGTCACCTAAGGCTTGAAGTCATCCCACTGCCCATCTAAAGCAAGCAGGCACCTATATTGTGCAGCAGTGATATAGGAAGATGCTGAAGGCAGATGATCACTTTAGTGACAGTGGCAAAGGCATCAATTCATAGTGTATGGGAGAACGCAATGATAACCCTGTATTTTTATCAAAAAAAAAACCCCACATGGATAGAAAACATAAAACGATTGACAATATAGTGCCAGATGATGGATGACACTCAACATGTTACTGAGGAAGACTTGAGGATTTTTCGGAGTACTAGTGGTGTTTATGACATGGCTAGATTAAAGCCTCAGGACAGCTAGTTGTTGATGTTGCCATACAAGAAAAGAAAATCTGAAGCTGCAAAGACAGAATTACACTGGGAAGACGGAATGTAAAAAGCACGAACACAGGAAAGCACAACACAGTGAAATATGAAATGAAGTGACTACAGATTGACATCTTAGGCATCAGCAAACTGAGATGGACTGGGATTGGACATTTTCAGTCAGAAGATCACACTGTTTACTGCTTGGGACATGAAAAACAAAGAAGGAACGGTGTTGCTTTTATAGTTAGGATAGGTAGAGCAAGAACAGTACGTGGCTACAATGCAAGCCTTAGAATTGACCCTGAAGATATCTAAGTCATAGATGGCTTCTGACTTTCAGGATCAACTGTCAACAGTAAAGGAACAAGTAGTCAATACACTGCAGACTAGCACCTGGTAGAGTAGCCATGAAGGCCTTGGAAAAGACATGTAGATGTGGTGATGTGTCTATAGCTACAAGATCAATATCATGCAAGCCATGGTATTCCTATCACAGTTTATGAAGCAAAAGTTGGACTTTGAAGAAGCCAGATAGAAAGAGTAATGATGCTTTTGAACTTTGGTGATGGAGAAGACTCCTGAGAATGCCTATGAGTACATTACAGTTTTTCAAACTGCTTTGATCAACCAGGGGTTTCACAAAGCTGCACTTTCTATTGCTTTTATTATCAGGGGGACTCCATTTTACCTATTCTTATACCTACCCTTGATATTAAGAGGGAGGTGAAGTGAAGTCAGGAGAATCCACCAATCCCTTTCCTTAATGTCAGATTTCCCTATTTGCTCTCTAGATGAATCTCACAGCTCTGATGAATACACTTGATTAGAAGGAATGTTATGGTTACATCACAAGAATTATAGTGAACATACTACTTTCAAATGAGAAACCTGTCTGTGTGTTTGTACACCCATACACAAGCACACAGAGGTACACACTCAAAGTAAGGCAGCAGAACTCTTGTCTATTTTCTTCCAGTTACTCTGTGCAGGAAGAGGCATTGGAGGCATTGGATTGCCTCTTGTAAATTGTTTTGATAACTGCTATTTTTTGTAACATTGTGAGAATCAGCTCTTACGCTTAACTTGTCACGCATTAAGAACTGTAAGGAAAGCACCACTTGCTGACTCACATAATGGAGCATATCACTTTAAAATGGCCATCTGGATGATTTAATGCACTAACCTCCAAGGTGAGGGCAGGGAGATATTACAACATCCCTTCGAAGATGCAGAGATTGTGCATGTTCTTCTGAGTTCCATCAACTCTCATACTAAGTGCCTAGTGCACTATCAGCAGAGGCTTGGGCTGGTCCCAAACAGAAATTGTCCTTTTCTTATTAAGTGACGGGTCAGCAGAAATTGCTATAAATGTGAAATTTTGTGCCACAGCAATTGCAATCAGAAGATGCTGTGTTTGACTAAATCAGTCCACAATTCCAATGGCTTATGAAGTTTGAGAGGCCTACTTTCATCTTTGATGATGACCTTTTATTTTTCTAGTAGCTATCATACATTTTGAAATCTACTGATATTCATTTTATCTAATTTACCTAAGTTCTTATTCTTCTTTTAATCCATGACCATAAATTTAAATCAATCAATCAATCAATTTGGAAGTGCCCTGGGTCGACCAATTCCTAATGTGGACCCATGTAGCACAAGAATATACTGTATGTAGCTGCTATACCAAGAAAGTCATTTGGATACAACTCAGTAATGCCTGCACTGACTGGCAGTCACTCTGACTTGAACCATTCCAATTAAACCTTAATTTTCATTTTCATTTCAACATGTATTTGAATTACAGATGGGATGCAACAGTTTCACCCTGACATTCACCCCTCACTCTTAATGGAATCTAATCTAAAGTGTGCCAGGCTGCCTTAATCATTAATTCATCTCCTTGTTAATTCATTCATCTTTATTTCACCATTTACCTAATGAGGATAATAGGGAGCATCAAATCCTAGCGGCGGATCTTTTCTTTTAAATTGCACCATCTGATAATATTTAATTAATAATAGAGACAACAATAACCTTCATTTTACCGGTATTCTCCCCACCTCACTCCACCCGGGAGGATTTGTAATTTTAATTACAAGTGCCAGGAGGACAAATTAACTCTCCTGGATTTTTTTTTTTTTTGAAAGATCATCTATGCAGTTTGTAGCATTGGGGGAAGTAAAGAGGAGAAACTATCTTTTTGGAAAAGTAAGTACTGTAGGTGTGTGGTTTTTTCATTTTTTTAGATACTCCTATAAATGGCAGAGATGAAGAGCGGATAAATGCTGCTGACAATATTTGGTATGACACTGGTAATACTCAGAGGGATTCAGCAGTGTGGTGTGCCAGGGTAGATGTTCATTGCTTTTATGAAGGTGACAGACTTGACCTGTCATGTACTAGTAACACCCTAGATGGACTAGAAATGTCACATGCTGCTAACAGTTACTACTTAAATTGCTAGAAGCTCCTGCCTGGTTAAAAAAATGAAGTTGGTTTTAGTGACCAAATTCCATTTCCTACTGTCTTGTCATTTCCTAGGATGTTATTTTTTAAAATGTATTCTTACCACAATGTTCAGGATGCATCATTTTTTTACTTTTCTTACTTTGCTCCTTAAGGCAAACAGCTTGATAACATATCTAAGGCTGTAAACCATCCTTCCTAGCTTCAAAGCTAAGCAAATCTGGTCTCCTGGGAAAGCCCCATACCTTAGCAGCTGAGCATGTCACATACAAAAATGATCCCTACTTGAATTCTTGGAATCTTCAGCTAGGGCTAGGAAAGGCTCTTACTTGAAGTTGCAAAAGAGATGGAATAGTCCAGGCTTCTGCAGTCTAATGACCTCCAGATGCATTGGGAATTCCCAGCCAGTATCACCTCATAGCCTTTAATTTCTCCTCTTAATTCAGCACAGCATGTGTATTCTGATTCTTGGCTCTAAAAATAGTGTTCTTATTTTTCTCTGTATGTGTGGTTGTTGGAGATGCTCAGCTGCAGAGTGGAAATGAACTTGAATCTTGGTTCCAGCCAAATGCCTAGAAGTTAAAGTTCTGCAATGCATTTCAGACATCTTCACTTTCTTGGATCCGTGTCACTTTTGCACATGTTCAGCCATTGTCTGTAATCAGTCCAGTGAAAGAGGAAAAGAAGTGTAACAAATCTGTGATGACTGTAGCAGTCCTGTGTAATCAGGAATGAAGGAAGTACTGAAGGTGCTTCAGAATTATTAACTAATCACGATGAGTTCCAGTCTTCATACTGATTTGTGGTTAACAAACCACTAATGTTTTAATGGGGCACATAAACAGAGAATAGGATCTCGAATGAATGAATGAATGAGTGAGTGAGTGAGTGAGTGAGTGAGTGAGTGAGTCAGTCAGTCAGTCAGTCAGTCAGTCAGTCAGTCAGTCAGTCAGTTTTGGATTCTGTCTTTGTCAGTCAACAAGTACATTTACAGAGTACCAGTGATATGTTAGATCCTCATCTTCCATGCCTTTTGCTGCAGAATCTGCTTATGTAGGAGCAATCATAAAGTCACATTTGTTTCCAACTGTTAGTTCTTGGCCAAATGAGACTGGATGTTCTTTTCTTTCTCCAGCCTTCTTCTTTCTGCTTACTTTCTCATAGTTATCTGGCAGCAGCCATTTCATGTCAGGGCCATTTTGTTGGCTCATTTTAGAGATCATGAACTCTTTTCATCCTTGCTCCCCATCACATTTCATTGTATGCTGATTTTCACACCCTGTCCTCCCTCTTGTAATCTAAAAAACTAGGTAAGAAGAAAAGGAAATCAGCATAAAGAATAGAACTGTGGTTAGATGCTATGGAAAAACTAGTTGAACTCAAACATGTATTTTAGCAGAGGATAGCTAAAATAAATGACCATATTACTGACAAAAAGGTTAGGGTTCTTTGCTTCAAATAATTGCCTTTGAAATGGGAGAGCTGTCTTACATTCATTGAGAATATGCTAATGGAAGGTGCTGTTGAAAGAGAACATGGAAAGGTAAAGGCTGTTGGACGTTGAAGTATTCTGAATCTGCACATGAGCATTCTGCAGAATGGGAACATGACCTGAGCAATCAATAGTGAAGCAGGTTTTATAACTGTAACAGAAAGATTTATTTACAGGAAATATATTATAAGGACAGGCAGAGCCTAGCACCTAGCTAACTACATCCTGCCAAGAGGAGAGTCAAAAAGCATGTGCTCTGTGCATGTGTGCCTGGCAAGAAAGACTTGAGATTACCAGTCTATTAAACAACAAGTAGGCAGAGCGATAGACAAAGAGGAGATAGAGAGTAAATCCTTAACTTTTTCTACACCCTACTGCCCCCTTGTGGATAGTAGATCAAGAGGTGTTGAAGAGTCAGTGCTATTGGATTTACACCAACAATGACTCCTTTTCACTGAACAAATCTCTGATGACTGCATCCATGTAACTTTCTTGGCAGTGTTGTCAAAGCAGTTTGTCATTGCCTTCTTGTGGGATGTTTTTTTTTTAACTTCCCATCTGTCCAACAGCCAATTCCCAGGTGCCCCTTTCCAGATACTAAACCAAGTCCAGACAAGGCTGACCAAGTGCTGTCAGGGTTTTTGAGAGTGAAGTAAGGAAAGCAAGTGGCTGAAATGGTGGCAGACAGGGAGAAACCTTAGCTGCCTTTCATGGGGGAATAGACCAATCCTGTGATCTTCTACAAGTGGAAGTGGAGACTATCTGTACCAATGGAGTAAAGATACTGGAAAATTGGAGTCTTCAATCACACAAACATCCTCCATGGATAGAGAGACCCTTCACTGGAGACATTGCTTTTCACATGTGGAGGGCAATGAAAAGATGAGTAAGTCAATACTAATTCATAAGGCAGGACAGTTAAGCAGTACCTAGTAATTTTGTTGTGTTTATAATCCTTTAAAAAATTAATTTAAAAAAATCCTCTTTGTTATCTTGTAGTACTGAAGTACTTGCACATCCCAATGATGCTATGACCTACACTATTAAAAGTGTATACTCCCAGGAGGGTCACTCATAATGATCAGGTCATAGAGGAGGGATCATATTAATTATGATCCACTGGGGAAGAAAATGATAAGCCACTTCTATATTCTGCCAAGAAACCCAAATAGAGATTTACAATCAGGAGTATATTAACATGACGCTGGAAGATGAACCCCAAGGCTGGAAAGTATCCGATGAGCTACTGGGAAGAGTAGAGGGCAAGTACAGGTAGTTCTGGTGATGATTCTTATGATGAAGCTAGATTAAAACCCAAAGCATGTCAAGGTGCTGAAGTCTCCAGAAGGAAAAGGAAAGTTTGATGCTGTAAAGACATGTGAGTTGTTAGAACCATGAACCAAGGCAAATCTGATCTTGTCAGAGCAGAAATTGCAAGATTCAACATTGACATTCTTGGAATTGGCGAACTGAAATGGACTGGAGTGGGTTACTTCACATCTGAGGAGCATCAGATCTACTGCAGACAAGAAAATCATAGAAGAAATGGAGTACCCATCATTATTAACAAAAGGGTGTTAAAGTCAATGCTTAGATACAATCCAAAAAATGACAGAACAATCTGAATTTGAATCCAAGTCAAGCCAATCAATATTATGGTAACCCAAGTCTATGCTTCAACTGCTGATGCAGAGGAAAAAGAACACTTGTATGGTGACTTGGAACATCTGGTTGACATCACACCTTAAAAGACATCATAGCAACTATAGGAGTCTAGAATGCCAAAATTGGCAGTAAAATAAAGGATAATGGGAAAATTTGCCTTCAGTTTACAAAATGAAGCAGGAAACAGAAAAAGAAAATTAAGTGATTATTGCAAATACCATTTTCCAACTACCTAAAAGCCAACCTTACCCATGGATATCACCAGATGGACAACATCAAAATCAAATTAACTATATAGCCTCCAAGAGTTGCTGGATTGTGGTGGGATACAAAATGAATGAATGTTCTTCAAATAAAGATGGGGAAATTCTTCTCAGTCAGCAAACAGAAGACCTGGTGCTGATGGCAACTCAGTTCATGAACTCCTTGCAAAATGACAACATAAAACTCAAGAAAAAAAGAATCACCAGATCAACAAGGTATGACCTCAGTAGCATTTTATATGAGTATGCAGAGAAGCTAAAGAATAGATTTAATGGATTCGATTTGATAAATACAGTGCTTGAAGAACTCTGGACTAAAATTTATGTCATCGTTAAAGATGAAGCAAACAAAAATATCCCCAAATGCAAAAAGCACAATATCTGTCAGCTGACACATTGGAAATAGCTGAAGAAAGACAGAAAGCAAAAGGCAACAGAGACAGAGACAGAGAGAACAAAAATCCCAACAAGATACTAAGTTCCAGGGAAGAACAAGAAAAAACAAGGAGTTACATCTACAGTCGCATGCAAGAGTTTCAGCAGCCCTGCTAAAATGGCATGTTTCATGTATGAATCCCTAAGTGAGCAGAAGGTGATCCAATCTCGACAGTTCAGTTTTTTTCACAGAACTGTAAATAACCAAAGTAAATAAACTAAGGAAAGCAATAACACAGGAAAGAGAAGAGATGTATTTAGGAAAATTACAGAAATCAAGGGAAACTTCTATGCAAAGATGGGCACAAGGAAAGACAAAGGCAAATATCTATTGGAAAAAAGAAGACGTTAAAAAGAGATGGTACAACTATATGGAAGAAATATAGAATCTGACCACCTTTCTTAGTCTAGTTGGGGGGATGTGGCAGGTGCCCATCCCTAGAGAGGTCAGGTGGGTTGGACCCTGGAGAATGGCATTCTCAATGGCACTCTTCTCACTTTGAAACAGTTTGCCCCCCAAGATTAGGTTAGCCCTCACTGTTTTGTTGTTTAGGAAATTGGTAGAAAAAGTCCTCTTTGTAGGGTATTCAGTAAGAAAGATTATAACTGAGGATAGGAGCAAATATTGTTTTAATGGGGAATTGACTTTTATGGATGTTTTAATGGATGTACGTTGTAAGCCACCTAGAGGTGTATGAGTAGGCACCATATAAATATTTGAAATAAACAAATAGTTTTAAAACCAATAATATGTTTGATCACTGAGCTAGAGCCAGACATTCTGGAAAGTGAAGTTAAATGTCCCCTAGACAATATTGCTAACAACAAACCTGAAGAAGCTGACAAAATAGCAGAACTGTTCACAATCTTGCAAGAGGATCCAGTTAGGGTGCAGCATAGAATCTTTAAGCAAGTATGGCAAACACAACAGTGGACAAAATCACCACCCACCCCAAACTGACAGTGCTAAAAAAGGTTCAAACTACTGAACAATTCTACTTCACTAATATAGCCAAAAGACAATCAGGTCCAGACTTCAACAATAAATGGAACAAGTTGCTATCAGATGTACAAGTTGGATTCAAATGAAGCTGGTCACCCATCATCACATTGCTATCCTCTGATAAACAATGGAAAAGGCAAAATATATGCTATTTTGCTTTATTAATGACATTAAGGTGTTTGACTGGGTAGGCCACAACAAATTATTGATAGCCCTTACAAATATATCTACTGGACCACCCCATCTACATACTGAAGGATTTGTATGATGACAAAGAAGCAACAGTTAAAATCATGGAAAATGATGAAAAAATGCTGCTTTTTAATTATGGTGTTAGGAAAATTGTTGAGAATAAGTTCCACTGCAAAAAGAATAAATCGTTCAATTTTACACGGCATGTACTGTAAAATATATTCCAATTTCCAATGTCCACATTTTTGACATTGGGAGCCCCTTATAATATCACCTTAAACTGAAGGGTTTTGATAATTGTATATACAGTATGCATTCAGACTTTATTCTCCTCTCCTTTCCCCTTGCTTTGCCTCCTCAATATTTATTTTAAAGATATAAATGTGATTAATGCAACACATTATTTATAGAGAACCATTCTTATGGCTGTGATCTATCTGAGTGCATGTGTAGCATCTGGGGTGACACATGCAGAGACTGGGGGAAAGTGTCAGTAAGGACAGTAAGTGGAGAGAAGATAAATCAATTTTCCTCATCTGTTCCCCCTCCACTTCATGGCCACCATGTCCAGTTTTCTGAGTTGCCACAAGGAACATGTTACTACTCTTCAATTAAGAATACTAGCCTAGTTGCCTACTTCCATGTGAATGTCTCCTCAAAAACAGCAGATAGAGGCATATATATTTATTGGATTTATATCCTGCCTTTTGTATAGGAGATCAAGGTGGTGTACATAGCACTCTCTCATCCAATTTTCCCCCCACAACAAAAGCCCTGTGAGATAGATTAGGTTGAGAGAGCGTGACTGGCCCAAAGTCATCCAGTGAACGTGTGTGGCTGAGGGAGGTCTAGAACTTAGTCTGTGACTGAGGATTTCCCAGCACCAGTCCAAGCACCTGAGCAATTGCACCACACTTGCTCCCTATTTTATATGATAATCAATGGTTTCATATTGTGTTAAACATTAAGGACACCTGAAGTCTGGCTCTTGTTTGTTTAACGGCTTCTGATATAGAACCTCTATTTAGTGCTTTTGAAATATTCAGCAAGTATGTCCTTTAGCTTAGCTGCAGAGATGCTCTGCATGCACATATAAACATTAACAATAGGTTTGGAACCCCAAAGATCTAGTTGGGGTGGATAACAAATGTAGCTTCGCATATACCCAAGCCAGTGTGTATCATCACCATAGACAGCCAAATTATTATGCCACATAAAGCAGAAAAAGTCTCATTTTGCCTCCTGGTAGGGCTGGCCCCATTGAATTCTCATAAATTTCCCAGCCAACTGGAAACTTCTCTGTGCCTATCTCATTCCATTCTGGAAGATTCCCTTGCCTTCAGGAACATCTTTCTTTGTGAGGAGAAAGAAAGATTGAGGAGGAGGGAGGTGCCAAGAATAAGTAGATTTCTACCTGAGCAGTCCTGTATTTTCTCTCCCTCTCCATATAGATACATAGATATATAGATATCATCATCTCTTTCTGAGAGCAAATTAACTGAAGAATGTGCTTCAGCGTTGACATTAAGATTCCCCCAACTCATTCCTTGGTTCCATCTTTAACAGTGCTCTGATGACATCAAGAGTCCCTCCGGCAATGTCCCAGCTGTTAATAGGATGTCATGAAAACACCTTGATACCTATATATAGCTTTGCTTTCTTGAATTGCCTGGGGAATTTCTGCATATGCAGTGTTAAAAATTGCACGGTTTCCTTTCAAACAAAAAGCATTTTGCCTGTTTGTAAAACATTCTATTATCACACTTCATGATGAATGAGATGTGTTTATTTGTTTCTTTTCCAGCTGTCTTTATAGGATGATCTAAGGTTAATGGTGGAAATGCTACCAAAATAAATGGCTTCAGGTAGTTAAATCTTTCATCTGAGTACTTTGTTTCAGCAAAACTGGGAGGCAAAACAAATGAATATCAACGGAGTGTTGGAACATATTCCTCAAGACCAGCCATAAAAAAGGAAACTTCCATAAAAAACAATGACTTCCTTGGATTTGTATGGATTCTTTTTGTTGATTTCCCCCTCTGTTTATCAGTATCAGTATCAGGCAAGTACATAAGCAATGTGGCAGGTTTGAGATCAAATCCAATAGAACTGGGAAGAACAACTAAGCTTCCCCATAATAAAGAAAACCATCATCTCCTCCTCTTTCTCCTCTTCCTCCTCCTGAATCTAATGTGTATCATGCACAAGGGTATTCAAGGCAGCTAAAAGGTAAGAATAAACAGTTAACATCTGACAAAAACCATCAGGCCCAACAAACTCAATATGAAAAGGTCTGCCTAAGAGGAGAATCTTGTCTCCTTTCCTAAAAGCAGTGGGAGTGTGGATGAAAGAAACTCCCAAACAGGTGCATTCCTCAGCTTGGGAGCAACACAAGGGAAAACCTATTCATACAATATACAACAGCATAGAATGTGCCTTTATCCAGGATAATAGTCTGTGTTGGTTGGTTGCTTTTTTATACTGTTGCATTTCTGCTTACTCTGTTTGTAGGATCTAGTGTGGTACTCCATCAAATCAATAAGTAGACTATCCAATCAATACTCAGACATAACACTGGACTCAGATGTGTTAACATCTGCCATCAGAATCTACAGCAAAAAAATGCATTTTGGCATATCAGAAGAATAATTAGACATATTTTGATGAGACTGCAAACAAAATGAGGCAAGTAATAAAAAGCCATGCCTCGGTTTTTAGGGGTACAACCTAGTGAGGATATCACAGCCATTGGGAAGAGAATCAGCAGCAGCCAAGCTCCCTTCCATCAAACTGAAAGATGGAGCTCAGCTACCAATAGCAACTGGGGAGGTTGAGGAGAACCACAGCTATTCCCTGTGGCAGGGATCAATGCCATGATTTGCTGCTTGTCATGGTATCTGGGAATGACCTTGGGAGACAGGAGGGAGAGCCGCAGCCTAGACAATGGTCTGATCAACAAAATCTGAGACCGAATGATGGGTGGGGGTGGAGAAGGTGTCTCAGAAGGGACCCTCCCTAGTTTTCTGGAGAGTAAAAGTAAGGGGGGGAGGGGTACTTTTAGAGTTGCAAGATTCTGTTACTGTAACCTTACAATAAAGGTAGTGTTATTACTCATAGTTGGTGCTTCTTGTCTGGACTACCTTGAAGGGCTGACACACATCTGTAAAGATCTTTGGACTACCTTGAAGGGCTGACACACATCTGTAAAGATCTTTGGACTACCTTGAAGGGCTGACACACATCTGTAAAGATCTTTGGACTACCTTGAAGGGCTGACACACATCTGTAAAGATCTTTGGACTACCTTGAAGGGCTGACACACATCTGTAAAGATCTTTGGACTACCTTGAAGGGCTGACACACATCTGTAAAGATCTTTGGACTACCTTGAAGGGCTGACACACAGCTGTAAAGATCTTTGGAGAACAAATAGTCGAGGTAGGGTTCAAAGCTATGTCTTTGATCAGGAGGGCTACTCAGAGTCTAAAATCTTTAATCATTCAAATAACAAACTTACGTAGGCTCTGATCATTACATTGAACATACTGGATGGGGGTTGTGAAAGGTGTCATCCAACATTTCTGGAAGACCCCCAAGTTTCCTACCAGAAATTCAGAGCATCTGGCTAGAGAGTCATGACAGAATGGACCAGATGTAGATAGGTTGAAGGAGAATCACTGGAGGCCTGTATTGGAAGCATAACTATTGGATTGGAAGCATACAATTCTTGCTTGTTTGGTGAGGCTCAATATTTCTTGTAAGTTGTATTGGGGTGGGGTATGTGTTTCTCTGTGTGTATGTTTTAAATCATAGCTTTCCAAACTGTGTGTCGTGACACTTTAGTGTGTCACGACACACAGTTTAGTGTGTAGCGACACAACCCGGAAGTGGACATGCATGGCGGCGGCAGCAATGACGGCAGTGGCGCGCCATCAGCGCTTCCGCGTTTTAGCGGAAAACACGAGGCTGCCGCCATGCACACTGCCGTGGACGCCACCGCCGCTGCCGCCGTTGGTGCGTTGCCAACGGCGGCAGTTTGGAAAGCACTGTTTTAAATAAATAGAGCAGGTGCAAGCATCTAGGCAATCTTGGCTGATGACAAAAAATTAAGCAGGATTAGATCAGGTTAATATTTGAACAGGGAGCCACCAAGTTCCAATGCTGTGGGTTAGAGTGTGAAGTTGAAAAAAACATACTGGAAGAAGGCAATTGCAAAGAATTTTCAAATGCTTCCCAAGAAAATAAGGTGGAAGAATCTATGTGGTCATCAAGAGGGAATCTTTACATGTATATGACCTAGAGCTGGGTCTAGGATATGCAACCAATAAGGCTTATCCTTTCTCATTAGATTATACTTCCCAGGAAGTGGACTGTTCTGATCTCCAGTTATCTCAATTTCCCCTAGAATATGATCAATAATCATATTAATGAATATATTTGACATAAAATATGAAATAAGCAAATGTATGGGCTTTTTTATATCTTCATCTCATTTATTGACACATTCAAAATGTATAATACAGTAACTGCTAATATATAGAATCCTTCTAATATTACCACTTGTCTACTCTAAGTTAAAAGATTCGTATCTCAGGATTTAGGCTAAAAACTAACAACTTCTATGCTGTTAAACGTTTGTAAAGAACTCTTTGCAAAGTGGATGTCCTTTGTTTGCAAAGAACTCTTTGGGAATAATTTTCTAGTTAGAGAACTTCACATTTGGTAACAGTCAGATTCCAATTGGCTCCCATCTGATAATGTTATCTTCTTATTAGTCTTTCCTTGAATTTCACACAAATATCAAGAATTCTGATACAGATCAGGCAGTGTCTTCCTCTTCTGAGTTGTTCTAGCTAGGCAGCATTCATTAGCCTCAAGCAGTGTTCTAGATTATTTTCCATATTATAGGAGTTCAAAATCACTTAGTTATGAGACTAACTATAGATAAAACCCAATAATTCAGAAAGACGTGTCTTCAGTTGTGTGCACAGGGTGTTTCCTTCACATGCACTTCAGTGGAATGGTGGAAGCTTGGCCCAGGCATGCATGCATGCATGCATGCATGCATGCATATATATATATATATATATATATATATATATATATATACACACACACACACACACACACACACACACACATACATACATACATACACACAAGCACGCACGCACGTATGCACACATGAACACACACACACACACGCATACTGCAGTTCTGCCCCTGAAGTGTGCTGTTCTTCAATCAAAGTTTCAAGCTTACTAGGTCCTCTAAACACCACTTGTGATTTATGGAAACCAAGATATCTAGCCTTGCAGTAGATTACTAAATCTGGTCTCTATGAACCCCCCAAAGTGATCACTCCATATTTGGGGAAAAAGTTGAGTAAGCCTAAGCCAGAGATATGCAGTTTGTAGCACGCTAAATATTGTTGAACTACAGCTCCAAGCATTTATCTTCATTGGCCAGGTCTCATTGACAGGTTGGGAGTTGTAGTTCAGCAACAATTGGCATGACAGGTTATCTACCCAAAGTTTAAGATTTTGGTTAAAGAACAAGGCATGGCTGGGGACAGGGAAGAGAAGACTGTAATACATGGGCATTGGTTAACCAGATATTTTGGATTAGTGTGTCATGAAACACAGCCAATATTTGCCTCAGACAAAGAAAAGAAGGAATCACTCTGTCAAAAGTAGGAGGGAGGGGAAGCAAGACCAGGAGCTCAGATAGGTTCCTACCTGTTATAGATGCATGCACACAGGCAAGGGGGACAACCTATGTCACATACCGTGACATCATTACACAAATGTCATGGCTCACATGGCTCACATGATGTCATCATGGCTTGTACTACACACCTATGAACAGACATGAACCTTCCCTGAATTGCTGAACTACTTCACCACCTTTCTCTTTATCCCTTTCTCTCTTCATTTCTTTTGATATTTAGGCTGTTGTTCATAATATGACATAATTTTCTTTACTTTTTGCTTCTTCTCCTTCCATTGCTTTTTTTTGTAAAAACCTGCCTGATGAAAAGTTCTGGAGAACCTAAAAGCTTGCATGCTCCTTTGTGCCATTTTGGTTTCTCCTAATAACCATATGACACTATTAGGGAGATATACAGTATATGGCAATCATTACTTTTTATTATGTAGAATTACAGTATAAAAAAGAAAAGGGCATGGTGGCTCAGCGGGTAAGACGCCAGGCTTGTCGATCGGAAGATTGCAAGTTTGGAGGTTCGAATCCCTAGCCCCGCCTGATGGAGTGAGCTCCCGCACTCGCCCCAACTCTTGCCAACCTAGCAATTCGAAAGCATGCAAATGCAAGTAGATGAATAGGTACCACTTCGGTGGGTAGGCAACTGCGTTCTGCGTGCGTCATGCTGGCCACATGACCATGGAAGCGTCTTCGGACAACGCTGGCTCTTCGGCTAACAAACGGAGATGAGCACTGGCCCCTAGAGTCGGACACGACTGCACAAACGTGCGGGGGGAACCTTTACCTTTACCTTACAGTATAAAAGTTGGAAGTGGCCTATTATGGCCATGCCCTGCACCATGCAGTTACCAAGACTTAGAGTATTCCTGACAAATGTCTGTTCAATTTCTGCTTGAAAGTATTGAAGTATTCCTAAGAAAGTATTCCTAAGAAATAAGAGCTCTTATCATTAGGATATTTTTCCTAACGTTCAGTCACAATCTGCCTCCCTGTAGCTTAACACCATTAGTTGGTGCCCTGTATTCTTGAGTGACAGAGAATAGATCTTGACTTTCTTCTGTTTGGCATCCTTTCAGATGCTTAAAGACTGTTATCATATCCCACCACCACACACCCCAGTTTTCTCTTCTCTACACACAGCCAGTCCTTCAGTCTTGCTTTGTAGGGTTTACTTCCAATCTCCTGATGATCCTCATGGCCCCTCTTTGTACCTCCAGCTCTAGCTTGTCTCAATCCTTCTTAAACTGTGGTACCTAAAACTGGACCAGGACTTGAGATGAGTTCTGAACCGTGCAGAATAGAATGAAGCTATTCCTGTGGTCTCCTTTGTTTGATATTGAGATTTACACACTTGCTGTTTCATTGCAGGGGTCCCAAAGGCTACAGTGCAGGTTGCAAAAAGAGGAAAGCCAAACAAATCCTTAGTAGCCATAGTTTAATGCATTTTTGAAGGACACTATTATTTTCTTCTTCCTCTCTCTCACTTTCTCGCTCCAAAGAGATGCGGATATTTCTGACACCAACTCATTTCTAATTTATACTTCATTGCTGTGATTTACGCTGTTTATTTCTGAAATACATTTTTAATCGTATGGTTTTTGATCTCTCTGAGACTTCCTGGCATTGCCAGCAGCCATTTCAACTTGCCTCTGTGTGGGAGACAGGTAACATCCTGTCAGTATTCTCGTGTGGTTTGTGTATTTCTGGAGATATCAGCATTTCTCTAGCTACATCACATTTATTTATTTTTAATCTTTGATTGGGGTGTATGTGAGAGAGAAATTATGCAAGTCAGTTAGTATTACTGTACTGTGTTGATTACTGACCATTTTCTCTATTCTATATACACAGATTTTAATTTTTCCCACAGCTGTACCTTGTCTGAGTAGATTGTACAACTGGCAATGAGGAAAATAAATGTGTAATTATTTTTTTTTATTATTGCTATGGTCAAATTTGGTGCAGATTGTTCCATTACAATTGTTCATTATCTAAAATGATAATTCTGCTTTTTGCTTAATAACTTAAAGACATCAAACTGATACTCTCACAACTTGGCAATGATGAATCATTGCAGATTATTGGGGTTTCTCTCCTCAGACCATGAGAGACTTATCCATGGAGATAGAGATAGTTGGTTTCAGGTCTGAAAGAGTCCTTGGTAAGGAGAACCATTTATCAACTCTGGAAATGCGGGAGTAAATTGGCTGAGCTTTAAATAATTATATGAATTGCATAATGCAAAGAAATTAAGACAGATTATTTACTTCTCATGTATCTAGAAAACATCTAAATTGTTGTTGTCAAGTATAGGAATCATACAAAGGCATTGGAAATATTCTTGGGCACAAATAGCCTTTTAAAATTTTGAACAAGTTTGTGGGCAGAGAAATTGGGGTGGATGAGTTCTTCAAATTTCTCCTGAACATTTTTAATGCAAATTAAACCTGTGTTTGAAAGTAAACACACTGCTAATAGGCTATGCTAGGTTGCATTATTCTTTCATCCATCACATGGCCTTGTAATGCAGATGATGCACATACACTCCTGGAAGAATAGAAAATGAGTTGTAATGCCACATGCAGCTTTAAGTTGAAGAAAAATGAATGAATGGTGCTAAAAGCGCACCGTCCAGAAACAATGCTTTGTGCCCCCTTAGTTGCTTAGCAGTCGTTCTTGGAGATTTATGTCAGACACTGACACTAAATCAATCCTCTTGATATTGTTTGACTTTCCAGATCACGAGGTATGAATGTGCCAAGTGATGCTTTTTGTATTTTCTTCCTGTCACTGCCGTGCCAGTGGTGTCTGCTACACAACCCTCCCAGTGGAAAACAAACAAACCAGAACATCTTCAGCAACACTGTTGCCCAGCTATTTTCATCTGATTTGAAAATCCTGAACCATTCCGGTCTGGTTTATTCTTCAAAGGACAGAAGCTTCCCTTTGTTCTTTCCCCAGATCTTTTCAAACCAGCTAAATTCATGCTGGATTCGTGATTTTGTCAAAACTGAGACATATTTTCATTTAAAAACTCTGTCCAATTTTTCTGATTCTTTTTGTAGCTTGGGAGAGAGGCAGTTTGGGGGGGATGCCCCTTCCATTTCCCCCCCCAAAACAGGTACTTTCCAAGAAAATGATTTCCAGCCTCCTCCTCCAGAAGCATCTCTTCTCCTTCTCTTCTTTACTCTTCTTATCCTTCTCTTCACACAAAACTTTTCTCCTGCTCCAAAGTCCCCCCACTTTGGGGGACTGTATATCCACCACACCCTTTCCAAACTCTGACCAACAGATTGGGATGGTGATGGTGATGGTGATGATTCTGCAGTTCAGGTTTTGCAGAACATCATTTCTGTGAATTTCTGTAATTTTTACATTTTAAATAGATCAATAGAGAAAGTTTCTGGGAAAAGCCAATTTTATTTTAAGCTCCCCTCACTTCACAAGAAATTGAAACAATCTCTCCCCTGTCTCCGCAACTGAACTCCTTCTGGAAGAGAAAGTGATTGAGAGCAGTGGAAAAGGGAAAAAATAAAGGTCCTTTGGGGAAAAAACATGAGACAATAAGGGAGGGTCTAAAATAACATTAGTGTAGGGTTACAATAACTGAAATAAAACCATATTCATCTTTTATTTACTGCAACCCAAGCAAAGGAAGGTTTCAGTAAATAAAAGAGGGTTATTGTTAAGATGAGAGCTAGTTTGGTGTAGTGGTTAAGGCACCAGACTAGAAACCGGGAGACCGTGAGTTCTAGTCCCACCTTAGACAGGAAACCATCTGGGTGACCTTGGGCCAGTCACACCCTCTCAGCCCTAGGAACAAGGAGGCAATAGCAAACCACTTCCAAAAAACCTTGCCAAGAACACTGCAGGGATTCGTCCAAGCAGTCTCCGAGAATTGGACACGATTGAACGGATTGAAAAAAAAAAGTTAAGATGGAATCTGGAGTTTGTTCCAACATCTACAGTTCTGTTCAACACATAAAGTAGACCCCAGTTAGATGAAATCAAAGGCCCATACTGTCCAACATTCTCTTCTCAGTGTGGTCAACCAGATGTTTCTTGGAAGCCATCAAACAGAATATGAGAGAAATAGCTCACGTTCTCCATTAAATGGTTTTAAAAGATCCATTTCCTCTGTTAGTGGGGGCAATTTAGGTAACCATCTCCCTCCTTTAGATTGCCTGATTCCCATACCATCACAGTGGATGACTATTTTGCTGGACAGAAAAGATCTGTATTTTTCGGAAAACATTCTCACTCCATCTGAGAAAGGATACTTTTCTTTTGAAATGTATTTCATAGAAGAAGAGCATTTTAGTGAATGTTCATGGACAGAGTGCAGTGTTTTTGCACTTACTTAGCTACAAGGAGTGATGTGAATGTCCTGTCTGTCATTGTATAGTCCAGTGTTTCTCAACCTTGGCAACTTTAAGAGGGGTGGACTTCAACTCCCAGAATTCTCCAGTTAGCATGGCTGGCTGGGGAATTCTAAGAGTTGAAGTCCACCCCTCTTAAAGTTGCCAAGGTTGAGAAACACTGGTATAGTTATTTCTGGCAGTCTGCTGCCTTTTTGGCTTTCCACACTTGAGTTAAATCCCAAAGAAAGACCTCAAGAGTTTTGTGGGAGATATTGTCCATAGCATCTGCAGGTTAACAGACTGCCTACCCCCAACTGAAAGAAAAACAAGCAAACAAACCAAAAGTCACCTTTCCTTCCACCGGATCTAATACATTTCTTCTATTACAAGATCCATTTCCTGTTTCAATACAAGGGGATTGAGGGAATTAGCCATAAGGAACCTTTAGAAGAAGGCATAATTAAAACCGCTTTGTGTGGTTTTTTTCTTCAGAAATCTGCAGAAGGCATTAACACTGCAAACAAATGTAGAGCATGTTAAGTCTTTGCTTGCTATCAAGAGGCTGAGAGATACTGCAATCAGGTCCTGCTATAATGAGCTCCTTTTGTTATATTTAAATGCTATCATACTATCCCATATACAGCAAAGTGTTGTGGATGTTTGAGATTAACAATGCGGCAGCACTAAAACCTCAGACAACTCTAAAAAAGCCCTAATTATTATTATTAGCATTTTTACGCTAACAAAAAAGTGTCAAATGGAACCCAGGAAAACAAATAACTACCTGTCACTTAAGTGAGTGAAAAGCAATCTTAGTAAAGTGAATTAAAACCCAAACAACAAAAAACTCAACAGGCAGGCATGCTACCAGGACAGCTTGGCCAAGAAGCTGATGTCGTTCAGTCAGACGGAAAGCAGCTTGTCCTTGGCTCTGACAGCCTCAATCACAGTTTCTTTCCATGACACCTGAGATAACGGGGAGGTGTGGTGAACCAGGTTTATTTGGTCAGAAGTAGAACAATTTCTTTAAGTTTATTTCGGCAAAAATAACATAAGATTCTGCAACACTTAGGAGTCAGGAATGCGGTACCTCTCTGTGGCTTCTTACAGCCACGGCATCTCTTTCCAGGAGGGCATAACAGCTGCAGGGAGGCTTCCTTTACAATCACGTGACTCCAGAAAAAGACATGGGTGCTTTAATGAGCTGCCAGAAGGTGCTGCATTCATGCTCACATGTCTTCCCAAACCCTTCTTCCAAAGCACTGCACAGCACTAAATGAATTGTGTTTTTAGCTATCAGTGCCCCCACAAACATCTGGTGCAAACCACGAATGAAAAAAATGTGAAAATTTGTGTTGTGACATCGTGATGCAAACCTTGGCTTTTTATACTTGTGCCCCAATGGTGGATGCAAGTACATAAGTCACATCATGATGTCCCAAAGCATCTTGTATCATTTGCTCCTCTTGCCCCCACCCCCATGAATGCCTATATAACTCCCACTCTGCCAAAAGAAAAACTTAAAAGAGTTCTTATACTGATGTCATCTAATACCAGGTCTTTTCCTAATGGTGTAATATCCCAAACATGAAGAAGCAGGTATTATATTCTATCTCACATTTGCTCAGAAGACCAGTTGATTATGAACAGTGAAAACTTTATGTAACAATAACAATGTATGAACAGACCATATGTGATGTAAGTCATTTCTCCATGGCGAAACATCTAGAAAACTCCTGAGTCCTTAATTATAGAATGATTATCACAAGGGCTACCTTTCTCTTGTTTTTCTTTCTTAATACACAGGCTGTCCATTTTTTCCTTGTCCAAATGTCAGCTGCTTCTTTCCTGTCTTAACCTCCCTCTGCAAGTTATTTTAGCTTCTAGCCTCACTTTCTAGTTAAACTTTTCCTTGCTTGTTAGAATGCAGGTGTAACCGAGACAGTTGCAGTCAAATTAGGAAATAAATCTGGTGCAAACTGGCAGGGGATTGCCATGAGAAGCAAGAAAGTTAACTTGGGTGCTAAGGATCTGGCTGCACAAGTCTGGAATTAGAAAGAGGGGGAAGCAGAAGAAAGAGGGTCCTCAGAAATGCTGAGATAAATAGAGGTTGGAGATTGAGGAAAGTGATAAGGGGTTGCTGGAAGACAGCACCAAGCCTGCAAGGAAATCATAACTGGGACCTCTCGAAGGAAGGGGGAATCTGTCCCACAGAACACAAAGGGAAAAAATGAAGCTCAATGTTTGGGAAAGCTTTTTCAACAGAAGTAGAACTATGGGTGCAAGACAGATGCAGATGGACACATATGCACAGGGGAGAAAGGGGAGAAGCCTACGTTTAGCCTGAGGGCAATAGCTAGGAAGAAGAGGAGAAAGGAAAGGAAATGCTTAGGGTGATCAAAGGCAGCCTGGGGAGATCAAAGAGGGTCTGAGGCAAAGATTTCAAGTTAAGGAAGAGAGGAAGAGAAAGACTACTTATGTCTATGAAATGAAAAGGAGAAAGCATGAGGCTTTTTCCCCTGAAGCACTGCACTCCAGTTGGAGGAGGGGGCAGCCTGGGAGTGCAAGGGATTCAAATTGGTTGATTTGATTGATTGATTGATTGATTGATTATATGCCATCAAATAATTTTTGACTCCTAGCGACCACATAGATTTTCTCCATGGTTTTCTCCATGGCAATCAATTGGTTGATACCTTCAGACTGTTGGAGGTCCCAGCAAATCAGCATGCCTCATTAGCATGTAGATGAGCACTCTAGGATGACTCTCTATGTGCTTCAGGAGGAAGCTGTTTGTTGCTACTCCCACTTCCTCTCTCTCTCTCTGCCTTTTGCCACTATCGAAGGAATATGTGGCTGCTGAGCTCCTCTCCATCGAGAGGCCATGCCCAGGCCTGAACTCCAGAAGCTTTCCCTTTTCTCCACGCAGCCCCTGGCAGCAAAGAGGGCCAGGGGTCTATATAATCTAGGGAAAACACAGAAAAAGAATCATTCCTAACAGAATTGATGTAACTGAACTGGACCAAATAAAAGTAAGAACTCTTTTGAAACTACTTTGTCTAAGCGTGTAATTCTTTATGCTTGGGCGGGATAAGTGCTAAGGTCAATAACCTATATCTCTCTAGTGTGCTCATTAATGCTATTTTGATAAAAACTCCTTTCTGTGTGTGCTTATTGCTCCGCTGCACTAAGCTCTGCTCCATTCAGTGGTCCTAGCAGTCCACTAATGGCAATCACAGACAATGTGGATGAAGAAGTTTCACCAATGAGACAATTACTTAACCCATGTGAGGGGATTCATGGAAGAATGTGAAGGGTCATTTCCCACTGAAGGCTCCAAGGTGTGGTACATTTCAACCCATCTTGAAGGCGAAGCAGTGGAATGGTTCGTAGAATTGCACAACTCAGACTCTCCAGAGCTAGAGGATTTTGAGAATTTCATGAGCGCTCTGAGGGATAGGTTCGAAGACCCCCTTTCTAAGCTGAGAGCCCAGACAAGCTTACAACATATTAAACAAGGAAGCAGGTCAGTTTCGGAGTATGCCACGGAATTCAGGAGGTTGGCTGGGAAGCTGACAGACTGGCCGGAATCACTGAAAATTGAATACTTCCAAGGGGGATTGCACCCAGAGATCCTAGAGTGGTCCCTAGCAAGGGGGGACCCTAAGAGGATGGATTTGTCTCGCTGGTGAAGTAGAAGACATGCGAATTCGATTTTAAACTGTTGGTTGTGGGAGCTTTATTCACTCGAGTCTTTAACGTGCAATGGATCACTGGCTTTAATAAAGATTCCTTCGTATCCCTTAGTGGCTTGTGTCAGGAACTTTGATTTAATAGTCAACTGATCAAAAGCGTCACAGGACTAGCTATTGCAGTGTTTCTCAACCTTAGCAACTTTAAGATGCTGGCTGGGGAATTCTGGGAGTTGAAATCCAGGTATCTTAAGGTTGCCAAGGTTGAGAAACACTGAGCTATTGTGTTAAAACAAGAGCTGCACATGAGCTATACAAGTAATCTACTGTTTCATCACATACTCCCCTTTAAGTTTAATATTGCTATTCTTCCAGGGTACAGGTCTAAGCAGAAGAATTTCTTCCACCATGTGTGTGTGTGTGTGTGTGTGTGTGTGTGTGTGTATTCCTATCTTAATAAACAGATGGGTGTCCACAGGAAAGGACAAAAAGGAGCAAATGCAGATCCATGGGTCATGAAGTTAAAGTAGAAATGATGTAGCTTATGTTCTTGCATCAGATGTTGGGACGCAAGTCCTAAATTGTATCTTACTGTATATGCAATGATGTCATGACACACATTGTCATTTTAACATGTTGTCATGGCTTCTAACAGATGCCACTGATAAGCCACCAGAAATTATATACGTATGTGCTGCTGCTTTTTTGTTTTTTCTTCCTTATTCTGTGCAAGTCCTTTCCACTCACAGCAAACCATCATTAACAGCCCATTCTAGTTTAGATTTCTTCCTGTTGAATTTCTTCCTCTGGTTTCTTTTTTATTCTAACAAGATGGGAAATATCTGTAGCTACATCAGCTGTTGCCCATCTGATGCTGTTGTAGTTACACCACTTTCAGTCCCTTGTGAGAAGCTCAAAAATCCACCACTGTATTTGTTTTCTAAGCCAGTCCAGCAACTCTTAAATTTTTATGACATTTTGGTGTTTTTATTTTCTATTTTTTCTCAAATTTTAGGAAGCAGGGTCATGAGCTCCTGTATTTTTTCCTCTTTAAAATTCACCACCTTTTGTTTTATAGTAGTCTCCATTTGGGCTGTTTCCCACTGCTGCGTTGAATGCTCACCACCCAACCTTGAGATGGCAGAAAAGTAAACCAACATGAACTTTGTGCCCCCTTTGACAATCCTTATCCTACCTTCCCTGACTCTGTTCCCAGCCCCTGTAGTTACTTGATTTCTCTCCAAGGTCATGGGTGACAAACCCTACCCATTCTTATACATTGTGAGTCTTCCTTTTGATGGCTTCCAAATAAAAGGAACACTAGCATTTTAACACTGGTATAGTGAAGGATGACTATGCTTCATTCATGGGCTGGAGATAAAAGGAAGGCAATATCATGGGAACTGGGCATTAAAAAAATATCTGGCAAGAACATGTTTGTACCATCATGAGATTCACATATAGCAGTTTCTCTCAACCTTGGCAGCTTTAAGATGGGTGGACTTCAACTCCCAGAATTCCCCAGTCAGCATGCTGGCTGAGGAATTCTGGGAGTTGAAGTCCACCTATCTTAAAGCTGCCAAGGTTGAGAAACACTGAAGTAGGGAATGGCTTTTTCTCAATGCAGCTGTGGCTGCCTGGTGCCCTTTCTTAACAACATCCACCAACTGCTTTTCTTTTCCTGCCTCACCTCCTCACAAATGCCTCCTCCACTGAGTTTTCTAAGGCTGTGTTTTCAGCAGCCAAGCCTTCAACCTTTTTTGCTTCCTCTTCCATCTTCTCTAGACCTTTATTTCTTTTCTTTTGTAGCTTCTTCTGAAGCCATTTGTTCTTCCAGAGTGTCTTCTGCAGCCTCTTTTGCTATTAGCTCTGCTTTCCCAGGTGTCCTATTTCTACAGCTTCTGCTTCCTTAACAGCAATACCTTCTTCTGCCACTACTGCCCTTTTTCCCTCCAGTTCTTCCCTCTCCATAATAGCTACAGTCCTTGCTTCAGAGTGAGCCTTGGGGATACAATTAACAAATCCATCTCCCACATCTACTGTATCTATTGTTTCCTTCGTCTCCTGGCAAAGACAGAAACATGAATATCAGAAGCTATGATACCCATTCCTCTAATAAATGGCATCAAGTAATGTTCCATTACACCTATTTCAAACAATCTTTTCCTCCTCTCCATTCCACAGGCATTCTTGCCCCTGCTAACTTAAAAAGGATCTTTGCTTTGTCTTTTACCATTACATATTGGCTAATGAAAATATATATATTTTTTTCTATTCACCAATTCTAACAGGCAAGGAGACATCTGTGTCTACTATTCCCAAAACGTTTTCGTTACCAACCATCACAGGTTTTCTTAACGTGTTTAATTCATCAGAATTATACATTGGTTTATGTCTTTAAGTTACACTTATGTGGCACCTCATATTGTGGTTCATGGTGTCAGCTACTGACTCCCTAAAATAACCATGTGTCACAATTTGGACACAGTTCTAACATGCAGGCAAACCAGCTGAGACTAATGATAGAATAATGTTAGACTAATGTTAATTAAATTAAATTGTAATTTTATATTCTTATTTTAAACTTGATTGTATTGTAAACCGCCCAGAGTTCCCCATTGGGGGAGATGGGCGGTCATATAAATTAAATGATAAAATAAAATAAAATAAAATAAAATAAAATAAAATAAAATAAAATAAAATAAATAATAAAATAAAATAAAATAAAATAAAATAAAATAAAATAAAATAAAATAAAAAAATAAAATAAAATAAAATAAAATAAAATAATAAAATAATAAAATAATAAAATAAAATAAAATAAAATAAAATAAAATAAAATAAAATAATAAAATAAAATAAAATAAAATAAAATAAAATAAAATAAAATTAAATTAAAATAAAATAAAATAAAATAAAATAAAATAATAAAATAATAAAATAAAATAAAATAAAATAAAATAAAAGAAATGAAATGAAATGAAATGAAATGAATAGAAACAGCCACAACAAATGTAAAATGGATCCTTGTAGGGATTTGGCTGTTTTATTGGACTTGAATGGCTGAAAAATGTTTGTTTATGAGGGGAAGGGAAGGAGACTTATCAGTGCAAATTAAAGTTGGACAGTTGAGTGTGCTTTGGCTTCTAGTAACATATTTCTTCTCAAATGTTTCAAAGGACTTCTAAACATGTCTCCCCAAAGCATTTTCCCTTTATTATTCTTTCCTTTTTTTTCTTTATAAAGGGTACATTTTCCTTCTTCCTCTTTGATTTATCTTTGATATCTGATTGACACTTTCAGGACACAGGAATCATTTTCGGCTGAAGGTACTGCTGACAGTGACAGTGGCACAGGCAACTAGCTCCAGAAGCCTTTTTGTAGCTCAACATTCTGACTGAGACATGAGTCCAGGTCTTAAATGCAGGAAGGCAGAATGATCTAAGAGAAGAGCAGAATCCGTGTTGAAGACAGCCTTTGCCGTATGGGATTGTAGAATTGGTGGGAAGACATTTCAGGGTGCATGTGTGTAGTGACACCCCCACAGGTTCTAGGAAGGCTGATGGAGGTTGATCTTATAGCTAGAAGATGCTAATACTCAGTTGTTTGTATCTGTGTTTGAGTGAATTAATCAAGTCTATTCTTTAACAATTACCTTCATCAGTACTTTAAAATGACAACACAGATATACACATGTGTGTATGTGTGATATAACTGCAAAACAAATTTGACTCTTGAACTTTTTCCAAAATAAAATCTAAGGTGCATTAAACTCAGTGTGTATTAACATCAGAACCTCCATGGCAAGTTATCAGAGAACAAATTCTATAGAAAAAAATGTACTTCTAAGGTAAAGATTTAAATATTTAAATATATGGATTTTCAATATTAACTTTCACTAAAGACTGGTGGATTGAGATAGTGAACAGAGAAACTAATGAATGAGAAATAGTGATTTGAGAATATGCAGCAGCTGCAAGGAATACCTACAAATGGGAAGGTGAGAAAAGGCAGAAAATGAGCAAATAAAGAGAAACACAATTTTGCACAAGCTAGAAGGCTTGAGACACTGGTGGATTTATATATCACTGAAAGCCCAAGGTGGTTTGGTTGTTTGTGCCTTTGTGTGTTATAAGAATCCAACCACTATGCCTGACACTATAACAGACACATAGAGGACACATTTACATACCATTCATAAGAGACAATAGAAAAGCCAAAAGACCAGAACACCTCCTTGCCAGCAATCAATACCCAGATATGCAAAGATTAACACCAAGATTAGCACCAGAGGAACAATCAAACAGTACAATATAACCTAATTAAGGAACTATTAACTCAGTCAATCAACCAAGCAGCAAACAACAGCCCAATCAAGGAACTCCTAAGGGGGGAGCAACACCTCCACCAACACAAGCAGGGCAAGCCATGGTATATAAACAGAGAGCAAGTCCCACTCCCTTTTCTCACTGAAGATGTTGCCTAGTCTGGCAATGAAATGTCTGCAAGAAAACAACAAGGCTCAGAGAGCACCAAGGACTCCACGCTATGCCTGTAATCCATGCTTTCCGCTTGCTGTGATGTGTGAACAGCCATTTGTGGGTTATCCAACAGAACATGGTTAAACAAACCATGGGCTAGCATGAGAATCAGATCATTGGTTGGGCCATGCATCAAAGACATGGTTTGTTTTAACTATGGCTTGTTGAACAAACTTCTGAAGTTAGGTTTACAAATAGCACTAAGTCTACAATACACGACACTACAGTACAATAGCTTGATGTATGAATCATGCGTTGAGGCCAAAGCAACCCAAAACACTGTTTCATTATTAGTCCAGCAGATGGTGGTAGTGAGCAAAAACCAGAAAAGCTTTTATAAATTAAGTACAAGGTTAAAAGGTATCAATTACATATACACAGTATAAAAGCAACTAATGAAATGATGGAAGGAAGAATGGCTACAATAGGCATCAGTCATATCTGGTTTTGGCCAGACATAGGAATTGATTCTAGTGACCACGGCTGGGTAACTGGTGCCTCCTGAAGTTTTGGACTTCAGTTCTCATCAATACCCGCCAGTGTGCTCAATGGCAAGAGGTGGTGGGAGTATACTTCAAAACTCTGGAAGCTTGTTAGTCATGTTATAGGCTAATTAGCTCAAGAAATCTATCATATTCATTTAAATTCTGTCATGGGACTACATCATATACATCACAGATATTTATCATTATGTCCTTATTCATATCTTTTTTCCTAAACTAAAAACTTTGTAACTTCTCTTCTTGGGGAAATTGTTACAGCCCTTTGAACATTTTGATGTTTCTGTCAGAACTTCTCCAGCTCCACGATATCCTGTCTGAGATATGTACTAGAACTTTGCACAGTGGATGCAAATGGCCTCCAAGCTCAATAAACTTTTTAATACCTCTTGCAGCCTTCTTGCATTAAAGTCTTACTTTAGAATTCCTTAGATGCATTTAGTTGATTCTGATAAATCAAGGCTGCTCTTATAGTCTCTCTCCAATGATTGATTGATTGATTGATTGATTGATAGATAGGCAGGCAGGCAGGCAGGCAGGCAGGCAGGCAGGCAGGCAGGCAGGCATTTGTTGAGATGGGTGGCTATAGAAATCAAATAAATAAACAAACAAATAAATAATAGACATAGACACAGACACAGACACATAACACACACACACACACATTATTATACTGTTTTTCAGGAAGTATAAGGTGATATATAATAATAACCATAAGAAAAACATCAGACATAAGTATATAAAAATAGTATGAGTCCTAAGGCTACAGGAGTCTTTAGCTATAGAAAGAGGTTGGGAGGTTCCCATTTATTTTGTTTCTTTTAATTAAAAGAATCTTTTAAAAGCTCATTTGACATGAACCACGTGTTGTTCTTTGGGCAAATTGGCATCTAGAGACATCTCATTGCATTCTTTGGCATACGTTTTCATAATAACATGGAGCAATTATTGCTAAGACCCTTGGAAATCAAGGGAACTTTGGGGTCATATCTTGCCTTCCCCAATGGAGGTGTCCATTTGATTGAACGGTTGCCTATCATTGTCTCCTGAAAGGGAGGACTCTTGCAGCATGATCAGCATTTTATCAAGCAGGGATTTTAGAATCAAACTGCATTTTGATCTGTACTTAAAGCCTTGGTTTCTATCATTTGTACAGTAGCAGGAATCATTCCAAATGAACATCCAACCTGGAACTCTGCTTCTCCAGTGCTGAGAAGTTGAATGAAGCAAATAATGTTTGTGCTTATTTAGTATTTAAAGTATCTTTATCCCAACTAAGAAGTCCTCAACACAGTTAATTATATTCTAATTAATTCTTAGAATAAAGAATAAACCAAAGTGTGTGTGTGTGTGTGTGTGTGTGTATACAGTATAATTTTTCCCCAATGTTTCTCTTTATAAAAAATGTGGTGCCCCAAAGGACCTCCAGGGGAGGTGAAAGAGTGAACTTGTAGGATGATTTCACAGGAGACTTGCACTTCTTTAATTATACATCCCGCCTGCCTTATTTCATCTTCTCCTTGTTCATCACATATTTTTAAAGAAAAGAATCACGTTCACAATGGGATCATGATGGCAGCGATCTGTGTTATGATTTATCTTCAGTACTTGCCAAATCATTCTTGGTAGGCCTGTCTCCTCTGTATGTGAATAATAGAAGCTATCTACCATTCATCTTGTGATGAAAGCGTGGATAGCTGTATTCAAATTTCTTCTCTCTCAGCCCCCCCTTTCTTATTTTCACCTCAACCCCCAACTGAAACACTTATTTCTTGGCTATCCAAATCAAATGAGCGCCATGCACAGTGTTCTATATTTTTATTGCGCCTTAAGAGAATAACAATGATCCCATCATGGTAACAATACAAAGCGCTGTTAGCAATGCTGTAGTCAAAGTGGTATTGGTACACAAAACTGCTTGCTGAGAAATGGCAATTCAGTCCATTAATTAATTAAATAACTATAGGTCTTTTTTTCTTTCTGATATTCTTTTCAAGAGCTCTGGTTATGTGTATACATACACATGTTTTTAAAAGTATAGACATTATAGTTAAATCAAACAATTATAAGAGTCAATCCAGAGGAGACCAGAAAATGCAACATGAAATCAAATTGAAACCAATCTCATGGAATTAATGGTCATACAAAATTAACAGAATAATCCAGTTACTCTACAGAAATAACCTGACTTGAAAATTGCTATATTAAAGAAAAACTTTGTGAGAATCTATCAATGAATTAGATGGTGTTTGTTTATCAGATTCCCAAATTTGTTCTGATACTTTGTCTATCATGGCTCAATCACAGTTTACCCACTAATAAACAATTAAGTGGAGTATTATTTTTAATGCTAATTATTATTTTTCCACTAATGAGCAATTTCTAAATGTGTTGCTAAGATTCAAGAAGTCTAAGTATTTGTGAAATAAGAAACTAAGAAATAAAACAAAACCAAAGTTGATATAAGTCGGTGATACCATTGTTTATTCCAAATACTATTCAATATTTGTTTTTCTCCTTAAAATGGCATATAAACATAGAAAGTCTCCATTTTTCCCACCTTCCTTTCATTTCTGTGTTTTTGATTATCTTCCATTTTAACTTTATAACTAAATGATGAAATAAATCCAAGCACACCATGCTCCACCATTTCTTCTCTGTAAAAAAATTGGAAAAGACATTCTCTTTCACAAAAAAAGGAAGACAGCTGATAGGGGGAAAAAATCTGCACTGAAATAACTAAAACAAAAAATTGGGTAATAATTTGAAGTTTTGGAGAAAGATTGTTACTCAGTGTGGAAAAATAATATCCTAATTGTGGAGAGTCCCAAGTTATTTTTGTGGCCTTAAAATCTTGATAGCCTTGTTGGTAATGTACTCTTATTATTCAATTTGTCATTATTTTGTCTCTTGCTTATTTCCAAGCTAGCCTATTAAGTTGGGTTTTTGTAAGATTTCATTCAGTGTTGTGTGGATGATTCATTTATTTGTTGTTCTTGTTGTTGTTCAGTCGTTTAGTCGTGTCCGATTCTTCGTGACCCCATGGACCATAGCACGCCAGGCCTTCCTGTCCTCCACTGCCTCCTGGAGTTTACTCAAATTCATGTTCATTACATCGGTGATGCTATCTAACCATCTCATCCTCTGCCGTCCCCTTCTCCTTTTGCCTTCAGTCTTTCCCAGCATCAGGGTCTTTTCCAGTGAGTCCTCTCTTCGCATTAGGTGGCCAAAGTATTTGAGCTTTATTTGTAATTCTTCCTATATTTATAAATTTTAATTGTTCTATTTTGTAAACCGCCCAGAGTCCCCTTCGAGGGAGATGGTGCGGTGATAGAAATGGATAAATAAATAATTTTTTTCTCGTTTCTAATTGCACTTATAGCGGATCATTTTATTTATCAAGAACTGAGCTGGGCCCAGTCTTGTAAGGAAACAGCAGGTAAACACTGAGATGATGACCATGAGTCCAGAAATTTCAGAAGTGCCCGTTCTAATGGCCATGGGTAGCCATGGATCAGCTGCATGCCACACACAGCTGAGCCTGGACTCACACACAGAGCATGCAAAGACGCTGCCCGATTGCCTTGTGAGTTTGGGGCTTGATTTGCTTCTTGAAATAACTGTGGGTTTTTATTTTCAGTAGTATTTAAACAATTTTTAAAAAGTGAAACTAGCAGCGAAATAGCCACAAAAAGCTTTTTGTCTCCAGGGAAAGAAAGGACTTTAGATGACATTTCCATTATATATTCTGGGTGGTACGTAAATGGGAGGGCAGTCATTTACCACTCTGACAGCCAAAATGCTGGAAATACTAGGGAGGTTACAGAAGGGATAAAAGTTAGCTGGGTCTTTGGAAATATAATAGCTAATACTTGTTTAAAGTGAGTGGCAGTAATTATGACATTCATTTTCATACAAGATTGAAGCTGACCTTCAGTAAGGAAAGGATTTATAACTCAGGCAGTGACATTATAGGGTGTTAATGCGAGAGAGAGAATATGAATAGAAACGAAAAGTTGTGTGCAGGAGGCCTAATATGGGAGGCATTTTCTAGAAGATTCAGAACTGGTGAACATTGAGAAGACAGATATAATTGTGAAACACTCTAAAGCAACATTCTCCAGTTTGGAGTCCCCACTCTTGGTTCCAAACTAGACTCTGGCCTAGCACCTCTAGAGGTATCAGGTTGGAGGCATAGCCAGTTTGGTCTAGTGGTTAATGTGCTGGGCTAGAAACCAGGAGACTGTAAGTTCTAGTCTCACCTTAGGCATGAAAGCCGGCTGGGTGACCTTGGGCCAGTCCCTGTCTCTCAGCACTAGGAAGGAGACAATGGCAAACCAGGAGACTGAGAGTTCTAGTCCCGCCTTAGGCATGAAAGCCAGCTGGGTGACCTTGGGCCAGTCACTCTCTCTCAGCCCAACTCACCTCACAGGGTGGTTGTTGTGGGGAAAATAGGAGGAGGAAGGAGTATTCGGTATGTTCGCCGCCTTGAGTTATTTATAAAAGTAATAAAGGTGGGATAAAAATTAAATAAATAAATAAATATTTACCAGAGGGAAGACCAAATTGGTTACCAGAATTAGAAGGTGGCTAGATAGAGGGAAGTAGTTTCTTCTTTGTCATCTATCTGAGAGACCACTTGTCTCCAATAGTTTCTGCCTGCCCAGTACGTTCCAGCAGAGTGGGTGTGCTCCAGGTCCTCTCCATTAAACACTGTCATCTTGTGGGAGCTAGGAAGCATGCCTTCTCTGGACCAGGATCCCCCCCAGAGATAAGGATGGTGCCTCTCTCCCAGGATTCTGGAAAGCTTTGAAAATCTGGCTTTGGTCCCAGGCCTGGGGTTGATGTTTATGATTTGTTTAAGGCCCCTGTTTTGTTTTGTTGATTTTGTTGTTTATCAGATTATTTTGGTTATTTTTAGTCTCCCGCCTGCAAACCCCGCCCCCTGGTGCGCACGATTGGCTCCAGCCTGCAAACCCCGCCTTCCCCCCGGTCCATGGAAAAATTGTCTTCCACGACGGGTCCCTGGTGCCAAAAAGGTTGGGGACCGCTGATTTAACCTATGAGAAGATAAGAAGAAAAACATTTCTGGTCCCAAATCAATCGGGTACTCCCAAATCCATCCTTCCTTCCTTCCTTCCTTCCTTCCTTCCTTCCTTCCTTCCTCCCTCCCTCCCTCCCTCCCTCCCTCCCTCCCTCCCTCCCTCCCTCCCTCCATGAAGAAACAAATAAATATGCAAGGTCTTAGGGTTAGTGACTCTAAGACCCAAAGGCATTCCCCAATTTTTCTTCCTAGACATATATCCAGAGGTCTAGTGACAGTGATGATAAGATAGAAAAAAGAATGGTAGAAAATATCAGCTGGAGGAGCTTAGAAACCAGAGCACTGACATCAAAACTTCCCACAAGATGCTATCTGACATCCTTTGGCAGAAGAAGTCTTTGTATTGATCAGCCAATGTCTGTAGTAGCAGAATATTTATGAGATTGCTGTGTTAGGGCAGCCTGTGTTTTCCGTCAGTTTGGCTTTTGCATGGAAGGGTATGGAACCTGTTAATTTAAAAAAAATTAAGGCTCACTCAGAATCAGCATGAGTTGAATGTTGCCTCCTTGGTTCAGTAGGAAAGGTTTCCTTTTAAAAAATAAAAAATAAAATCCTCTTCTTATGCCTGAATTAACAATTCTCTTAAAATATGAGCATTTGTAACCTGAACAGTTAAGTACGCTATAAATGAAAACAATGTTGTTAAATATGAAATCTCATAAAGTGTCAATTGCCAAATGCAAACTGCTTCTAATCTATCAAATTCTGTCAGCCAGCAGGCATGATTGCATGCCATTTATTAAATACCCATGGTTAGGTTTTCAAACATTGGCAATAAAAATGTAGAAGGAAAAGATCAAATAATGGAAATGAAGAATGAGGGTCTTAGAGGCAGAAGAAGAGTAGTCACAGGTGGGGGCATATAAGGATAGAGATATGGAGTGGGGAGAAGAAGAACTGGTTAAGAAAGTAAGGCTCACAAGAATAATTGGGAGCAAACTCCAGCCAGAAGACTTCTTGCTTAACTGTTTTACTACAGCTTTTCTTAATTCTCAGCCAGCAGTATGTTAAAATCCCAACACATTTGCAGGCACCAGTTTGGGGAAAGCTGTTTTGGCATATATAAACGATTGATTCAGACAGATGTTGGGTTTATCATTTCTTACTTCCAAGTCATTCTCCATCGGGAACTTGCCACAAGCAAGGTTTATTAATCCCGCAGAATTTCAACTTTGCCTTTGCAAAAGTGAAAGATAAAAGAGTAAGTGTTTCTAGTTTAGCAGAGATATCTTCCTGGGAGCTGCAGTGATTTCCACATTTATGAGATAATCTTATACTAGATTAAAACCCTATGGAGGGTGGTTTTTTTCTTTTTTGGCCTAAACACGTTAAGTAGCTCTGAGACCAGATAAATACATTCCTGTTGTTGTTTATTCGTTCAGTCGCTTCCGACTCTTCGTGACTTCATGGACCAGCCCACGCCAGAGCTTCCTGTCGGCCGTCGCCATCCCCAGCTCCCCCACGGTCGAGTCCATCACCTCCAGAATATCATCCATCCATCTTGCCCTTGGTCGGCCCCTCCTCCTTTTGCCTTCCACATTCCTAAATACATTCCTAAGAATCAGCAAAAAATAAGGGAGCAATTTAAAAGCATACTTAGCTCTAGTTTGTTAAAGTTTTGCTATGCTGCACTTTGGGGTTTTATCTCCTTTTGAAAAATGTCTGAATTCTCTTCTATTAAAAGTAGCTATTTCATTATTTCTGTCCTTTAAGAATTGGTGTATCTTGAAAAATAGTGAATATCTTGGTTATTTTACTGTTACAATCATAAACTCCGACCAACTCTGTGCTACAACTACTGTACTGTATACAATTACAAGCAAGACCAGGGAAAAAGAGGGCCAAAGAAGAACTGGTGTGATTGAAAAGTTTGGTTTGGTAAATGGTATTTTAGAGCCCTTCCTTCCTGGGATTAGCAACTTAATATGCTCAGTAGTTCCCGCACTCGCCCCAGCTCTTGCCAACCTAGCAATTCGAAAGCATGCAAATGCAAGTAGATAAATAGGTACCACTTTGGTGGGTAGGTAACAGCATTCCACATGCGTCATGCTGGCCACATGACTATGGAAGCATCTTAACGCTAGCTCTTCGGCTAACAAACGGAGATGAGCACCGGCCCCTAGAGTCGGACATGACTGCACAAAATGTGCGGGGGGAACCTTTACCTTTTTATGCTCAGTAGCTTCATGACTCTGAAAGTGACTCCAACACAAATACAGTGCTTTGGTAGGATCACTTCTGCCAGCAAGGTCGAAAGGGAAAGGATGAAGCAATGTGAGGGCAGATGAAATTCTGTGGGTGTAAGTGAAAGCCACCCTCTAGGACAGAGCTTTCCAAACTGTGTGTCGCGACAAAAAAGTGTGTTGCCACACACAGCGTGGTGTGTCACCACACCACCCAGAAGCGGCGGCGCGTGCATGCACGGCGGCGGCAGCAGCGGCGCGGGATCAGTGGTTCCGCGTTTTAGCGGAGGCTGCCGCCACTGCTGTGCACGCGCGTGCTGCCGCATGCCCCCCGCACCGCTGCCATGCACGCGCGCGCCGCCTCACGCCCCCCACACCGCCGCCATGCACACACGCGCTGCCGCACACACCCCGCACCGCCGCACACCCCCCCGTGCCGCCGCCGTGCATGCGCGTGCTGCCGCCGCACTGCCGCCGCCACCGCTGGTGTGTCGCCAGCGGCGGCACTTTGGAAAGCCCTGCTCTAGGAGAAAGAACTCCATAATCTTACCTGGAAAAAGTCAATGGCAAATCACATCTCTGTTGTTGCCAAGAAAATTGTACAGACATAACTATAACATTTAGAAAGTTTGGGTGCCAGTTGATGACACCCTCCAGATCAGAAGGCACGGAGGAAGAAGTCAAACTTTCACTCATAGGATCTGGAGATGATAATGCAGATCATCTGCCAAGGATATCTAGTCACTGAAGTTGCTGGTATGGAAAAAGGAGTTCCCCATTTTACAAGAACACATACAATTGGAACCCTGAATGTCAGAAGCATGAACGAAAGGAAACTTGAGATTATAATAGAAGAACTGAAGACTAGTAAACTGGATGTATTCGAAATAAGTAAACGTAGATGGACTAGAATGGACCCCTTTAAATAAGATAATTACATGATATACTCTTCAAGGCAGGTGACCATATGAAGGAATGAATTGGCAATAACCTTCAAAAAGACCACTGCTACTATGTCCTCAGCTATAAATACCAGGATCATAAGTATTAGAATTAGTGTATATCCAGTGAATATCAATGTTAAATAAGTCCATACCCCTCCTACAGGTGCAAGAAATAATAAATGGAACATCTAGAGAGAACAAAATACTATTACTGTGTAATTGCAAGTTGGAGAAATGGAAGAACCTGCAATTACAAGAAGATTTGGGCTGGATAAATGCAATAATGCAGGACATAGGTTAACAGAGTTTTAGGAAGCTAATTCTTTGTTCACTACCAACACCAGCTTTAGGCAACAAAAATTTATTTATTTATTTATTTATTTATTTATTTATTTATTTATTTATTTATTTATTTATTTATTTATTTATTTATTTATTTTCTATCCTGCCTTTATTATTTTTATAAATAACTCAAGGCGGTGAACATACCTAATACTTTTTTCTCCTCCTATTTTCCCCACAACAACAACCCTGTGAGGTGATTTGGGCTGAGAGTGAGTGACTGGCCCAAGGTCACCCAGCCGGCTTTCAGGCCTAAGGTGGGACTAGAACTCTCAGTCTCCTGGTTTCTAGCCCGTTGCCTTAACCACTAGACCAGACTGTATGCTGTCTGTATGCATACATATATGTATGTATACATGTATACATATACATATACATATACATATACATATACATATACATATACATATACATATACAGTACATGTATATATGTATGTATACATAGACTGTATGCATGGATATTACCAAATAGACAACATCAGTATCAAACTGACTACATAATAGAAAACAGAAGGTGGAGAAGTGCAACCTAGTCAGATGGAACAGACCATGAATTATTTTATCAAATATATGAGCTAAACTTAGAAAATTATAGAGAATACTTTGAGTTGAAGATTTGAGCGAGAAGACTTACGGTCAGGATACAAGATCAATGTAAGGAATAGATTCAGTATACTTATGTGAAACAGAACCTGTGAAACTGCAGTAAGAGATAAGAAACTGAAGTAGAACAAAATCACATCTGTGCAAAGAGAAATGATCCAAGAACTTGCGGAACAAGCTATCATGATGGCCAAAGGAAGGCAGGGAATGAAAGCCTTGAGCAACAAGGACATGCAGTATGATGACTGGATGCAGACTTTCAAGGTCAATGAAGAAAGAGCAAGCAAAGGTATCTCAATCAAGAATATAAATGAAAAGAATAAAATAACAGGAGTCAAAAGGAAAGTTTGATGCTGCAAAGATATATACACCATTGGTATGTGGAATGTCAGAACTATGAACTAAGGTAAACTTGATGTTGTCAGAGCATAAATGTCAAGAGTAAACTTTGACATTCTGGGAATCAGCAATCGGCTGGAATGGGTCATTTCACATCAGAGTAGCACCAGATCTTCTACTGTGAGCAAGAAAATCAAAGAAATGGTACAGGCATCATTATTAACAAAAGAATGCTAAAGTCAGTGTCCAGATAAAATCCAAACTATGACAGGATGATCTCTGTATATAAAGAAAACCTTTCATTATTACAGCGATCCCAATCTATGTTCCAGCCAAAGATGCAAGGGAACCTGATATTGAACAGAGCTATGCCAACAAACAATCATCAGAAAGGCTGAATGAAGAAAATTTTTATTTTTATTTCTATTTGTAAGCCATGCAGAGTCACTTTTATAGTGAGATGGGCGGTGTATAAATTAAATAAATAAATAAATAAATAAACAATGTCCTGTTGATACAACACAAAAATAGTCATGTACATCATAAGCAACTGGAACACTTAAAGATGGAATTTAACATCTGGAATAATGGGAAAATTTGGTCTTGATATACAAACTGAAGCTGACAAGAGACAAATAGAAATTTTAAATTAAAATTTACATATTATTGTACATAATATTAACAATCTCAGATATGGCGATGATACCACTTTGGTGACTGGAAGTGGGGAAGACCTAAGGAATCTCTTATTGAAGGTAAATGTAATGGTCTGTGAGAAAGTCCCTGTGAGACAGCAGCAGGAGGAGGAGGAGGAGGAGGAGCTACCACAGACAAGGCAACAATCAGATAAGAGGCAGCTGAGTCTGCAGAAGGAATGGGGACATGGCAAACATCTCAGAAGGGACCCTCCCTTGTTTCTTGGACTGTAAAGGCAAGGGGGGAGACATGTACTTTGAGACTTGCAAGATTCTGTTAATGTATAAAGTAAAGGTAAAGGTTCCCCCCCCCACATTTTTGTGCAGTCGTGTCTGACTCTAGGGGTCGGTGCTCATCTCTGTTTGTTAGCTGAAGAGGCAGCATTGTCCGAAGACGCTTCCACGGTCATGTGGCCGGCATGACGCGCGCGGAACGCTGTTACCTACCCACCGAAGTGGTACCTATTCATCTACTTGCATTTACATACTTTCGAATTGCTAGGTTGGCAAGAGCTGGGGCGAGTGCGGGAGCTCACTCCATCACGCGGGGCTAGGGATTCGAACCTCCGAACTTGTGATCTTCTGATCGACAAGCGTGGCGTCTTATAGGCTGACCATATTTCCTTGAGACAAAAACGGGACATTGGGATGGCAAAACGGGACGGGGTCTTATGTAATATTCCATATTCATGAAAAAGACAGGGGTCCCTGCCGCCAGTCCGCGCGATTGGCTCCCGCCTGCAAACCCCGCCCCCTGGTCCGCACGATTGGCTCCCACCTGCAAACCCCGCCCCCCGGTCCGCACTCCTCTCTGCCTCTCTGCCCTCCTTTGCCACACGCTGATAGGCAGGAGGGCTTCCTCTTCCGGGCTGCCTCCAATTGGCAGCTTCAGCTCAGATCCTCCTTCCGTGCCATTCCTGCCGGGTTTAAAAAAAGGGACAAAATTGAGATTTTTATCAAACCACAGGATGGTTGAAAAATGCTAAAAAAACGGGACTGTCCCATTCAAAACGGGATGTATGGTCAGCCTATTAATGTAACTTTACAATAAAGGTAGTGTTAGTACTTATGGTTGATGCTTCTTGTCTGGACTACCTTGAAGGGCTGATAGTAAAAGACAACAATGGAAAAGCCAATTTGATTCAGGAAGAGGACGCAAGATTATGTCAACTGCTAGTCCCAACAGAATGCAAATAGGTAAAGAAGTAGTGGAAATAGTAACAGACTGCCTTTCTGAGTTCAAAAATGCATAGGGCTGGTGACTGTAACCATGAATTAAAAAGACACCTGCTTCTTGAGAGGAAGTCTGTGACAAATGTAGACAAAATATTATGGCAGGGCTTTCCAAAGTTTTCCCGTGGCGACACACCAACCGCCATTGGCGTGTCGCCGCGGGAAAACCCAGAAGTGCTGCCGTTGCGGCAGCGTGCAAAAACCCGGAAGCGCTGCTGCCGCTTTCGGGTTTTTGAGCACCACTGTTGGTGTGTCGCCGCAGGAAAACCCGGAAGCACTGATGATGATCAGTGCTTCCAGGTTGTGTGGCGACACACCAGACTGTGTGTGGCGACACACTTTTGTGTCGTGACACACAGTTTGGAAAGCTCTGTATTATGGAATAGAGATATCACACTGCCACCAAAGATACATATTGCCAAAGATATAATCTTTCAGATTGTTACATGTGGTTGTGAAAGTTAGATCATCAGAAAGGCTGAATGAAGAAAAATCAATACTTTAGAACTGTGGCATTGGAGAAGATTGCTGATAGTATTTTGGACAGCAAGAAGAACAAATAATTCAATACTAGATTAAGTTAAACCAGATTGTTCAATGGAAGCACTAATAATGAAGTAGATGCTTAAATGCTTTGGACATATGATGCAGAAGCAAGAGTCTTTGGAGAACATCCTAATGAACTGAAGGCAATAGAAAAAGGATTCAGGAAAAGACAAGATGCCTAGACACTATCACTGATATTGTGAGTGTGAGTTTACTGGAATTCAGAGAAGCAGAGAAACACAGACAGTCCTGATGAACCAAAGTCCATTAGATTACAAAGATTCAGAAGTGACTGAACAATTGAACAACAAGAAGGAAAATAAGAGAACAGAAGATCTCTTATTAAGAAGATCAGAGAAATCTCTTAAGAGATCAGAGAAATCAAAGAAAAATGTAAACCTAAAATGACTTTCTATTTACTCTCTTCTACTAAAGAGTAATCATAGGCAAGATCTACTGGAAGCAAATGAGAGTCAAGAAAAATGGAGACACTATACTGAAATATTTTACAAACTGAATTATAGAACAAGAAAAGCATCTGCAGAAAGAGAATTGCCTACATTAAAAAGTGAGATATGTCTAGCAATAGACCATCTGTCAAACAGAAAAGCACCCTGAGTGAAGGAAATATCTTCTGAACTAGTTAAAGTTGCAGGAGAAGAAGCTGTTCAAGTGGCAACAGTTCTATGTCAACAGATATGGAACAAGACGATGTGGCCTACACCGGTGAGATTTATATGGCCATCCATCTCACAACAGTGGCTCTGGGTGGTTTACAAGAACTAAAACAACAGCTACAAGCAATGTCCCATGATGCCTGAGGTGAACAATACATCCAGTCACAAAAACCACATCAGCAGCACAGCTTGCCTAATCTCCTGGGGAAATTAACTAATTTTAAAAAAGCAGGCACATTGGCAAGCATGGGCATGCTGTTGGAGACCCAGGCTCTAGAGTCAAAGGCAGTCACAAGGAGAGCTACCATATCTGGACTGCAAAAATCCTGATGACATCTAGGTGGCAGCAAAGAGTTAGATTTGACGGTATTGCTTTGTTGCCATATAATGGTGGTCTGGATGAGTGCAGTCCAGGGTACTGATGAATTCTGAATGAAGCTGAACTGAAACCTATACCACAGAATGTTCCCCAAACTGTTTTAAGGCAGTGTCAGCCTTCCCAGGTAGACTAGACAAGAAACATGACCAGATGAGCTAATTCTATTTTATGGTAAGGCTACATTAACAGAACCTTGCAAGTCTGAAAGTACAATTCTCCCGCCATCTCCTTTACAGCCCATGAAGCTAGCATCTCTTTGCCCCGACTCCCAAGGTCTTTCCCACATACCATTAGAGGCAGTACATTGATGGCTTACAGCAGGTGATATACTGTAGATGATGAATCCAAGACAATTTATTTGCCTTTATTAGATCTCCCTGAGATCCCCTGGGATCCCCTGTGTTAGATCATTCAAAACAAAGTCCCCTAACATTGGATTTTCCCCTCCGCACATTCTAGACTTTGCACACCTGTAGGTATACTTATTGTATATACCGTATATATCCTGATCAATTAGCAATGGAATGTGTCTGGATTGCTGGCATATATTTGAAAACACATTTGGACACAGTCTCTTTCAACGCATCACCTAGATAATGTATTTGGGGGACAAATTAGAACTCTTTGCCTCCAGCATTGTATCTTGGAGAGAAGTACCGTAATACGAAATATTATGGGGGAACTCACCACGCAGTGAATTCATCTGTTCATGAATAGTATAGATATTTTTGCTTTTGTGTGAATCCAATCCACAGCATTTTTTTAAAATATTAAATACTATGAATCCTCTTCACCTGTCAGTGCTATTCAAAACACAAAATACAGTATGAATAGGAAGAATGTTCTGGGATCTTTCTGATGATTACTGTTGCTAGGAAAACCACTTCCTGATATCTTTGTGCTTGGTGTCTGCGTCTCTCTTTGTGTACAGCCTAGGATGACAGGCAAATTCATATCAAGGCATTTGGAAGGAGAAGAGAGAGAAAAGGGGGGAGAAAAAGTTTAGAAATGTTTAAAGAACACAGCTTAAAGTTAAAAGGTGGATGTCATCTTAAATAATAGTTCAGAGTTATGATTTCTTTTCTACGTGGGATTATTGATATCAAATTGGAGAGAATTGTGCTGGGTGTCTCTGCCCTGAATGCGAACGCAAGGCAGATTTGAATTGCCTTAAAGGAGTAGACTTTCCAAGATTTACTGAATGTGACATTTTTATTTTCAGCCCTGCGCACCAAATAGCTCTGGATAAAGTGGGAGGGTTTTTTAGCTTCTGATGCAACCTTGCAATAAAAAGCAGCAGCCCTGCATATAAAAAACAAAAACAAAGAGTAAAGCTTTGATTAAACAGAAGGAGTTTTATGCAGAATTTCCCCCCCTCTGTTATCATGAACACTGTAACAAGGCTGATCTAAAATGACTCTTTGCAGTCTGATTTCATCATTGTTACATTAGAAAATCTTTATATTTTCCAGCAATGTTGACCATCTGAGCATTTTAAGCATCCAGTGGGCATGAACACCCTGCATCCATTGCATAGCCCTAAAAGAGATTTACCTGATCTAGTTCTCTTTAGGACTATTGGATTATAACTTTCTGTTTTCCAAGTTGAGTTAGAAATCTGGGAGATTCAGTCAACAGCTGTGGAGGGCTGGGACCACATGTAGGAAACTGCTCTCCTGCCACAGTAATGAAGGGTTCAAAGAATACTTCTTGGATCTCACACCTGATGGTGAAATGAAAGATACAGGAGCAGGTTCTGCTGTGTCTGGAGCTGAGACAAATGTACTTTTAAAATTCTCCATCAGATCTGTAGGCAGAGAGTGGACAATTTGTCCAAATTTCTCCAAATGAGGTCGGAGCTCACCAACAACTTCACAAGGGCAGGATTCCCGCTTAGTGTTGAGGGCAGCACTGTTCTTGAAAAACCTAATGAGATTTAACTGAAGTATAGGAAATCAGAGAGCCAGTTTGGTGTAGTGGTTAAGGCATCTGGCTAGGAACGGGAGACTGTGAGTTCTAGTCCCACCTTAGGCACAAAGCCAGCTGGGTGACCCTGGGCCAGTCCTAGGAAGGAGGCAATGGCAAATCACTTCCAAAAACCCTTGCCAAGAAAACTGCAGGGAGTTGCCAGGAGTCAAAAACTGACTTGAAGGCATACACACACAGGAAATCAGGGAGGCACTAGGGAGATAGTAAAAGAATGACCATTCACAAAAATAGCCCTTTGCCACTGTAACTAAATAAATACAAGAAAGCATCACCCAACCCTTGAGGATTTTTCTTTCATCAAATTGAATATGAATTGATAGAGAAAAGGGGGAGAATTTCTATGCCTGGCACTATGTCTGGTAAGAATCCTTATGAAAAAACCCTTTCCACATGTCTGGATTCCAATTACTGGGACAAAGTTGATAGTACAATGGCAGTATGAGAGTGATTAGCTGGTTTAACAGGCACATCTGTTAAATGAGATCACTTTGGAGAAAGGCTTACCTACTTAGAGAGTATCAGTCAAGTTATGGTTATAGTTAAACTGATATTCCTGAATATCAAATTCTGGGCACACACAGTTGTCCAGGACCGCCTCTAGGACCTCCATTGCCCTGGCAAGGCACTTCACCAACACTTGCCTTACGTTCCCTTGTGAAACACTATTTTTCTGACCCAGCATTGTAAGCTATCTTGATGATTGTATTTAAGTACTATTGGAATGGAATGGAATGGAATGGAATGGAATGGAATGGAATGGAATGGAATAGAATAGAATAGAATACTTTATTGGCCAAGTATGACTAAACATACAAGGAATGTGACTTCGGTGCAAGAGCTCTCAATGTATTTACCTAACATCAAAAAAATAAACAATAATAAATTATACAATCAAGAAAAGAAAAATTAAAGAAAAAAATACTACAACTATTTAACTAACACATACTCATATTTAAGCATCATACAATACTCCAGAGCAACATGGTATCTAGGGTGCAGTAGGAATAAAATTGGTGGTGAGATCCAAGCTGCTAACATTGCTTGGAGTGCTGGAGTTACAGTCTCCAGATCAGTGGAGACTATGTGATTCAGGGCACAGAAATAAAAAAAACGAACAAAACAGCCAACCAGCCAACTAGGCCCCTACCTCAGTGATGGTGGATGAAGGCCAAGAGTTTGACCAGGGGACCTTCAGACACGGCCCTGGCCCTGGCCTTGCAGTATAGGATGTCTGGTATATGCATGTCCTGCTTATAAACATAATCAGGTAGGCTACCATTGAAGAGATGATGCTCCCACAGTCTGCCAGTGGTATTTCAAATCAGACCTCTAAGTTGGTCCTGTGCTTGGGGAAGTGTATATGGATTATTCTAGTCGGTGGAACTTGCTTCAACATTTTTGTTCTTAATGTTCATTTGGTACAACATTTAAACCAGAATGCCTATGAACTCCATGTTTGCAGAGCAACTTGTACATATACCCATCTTCAAATCCTTACACATGCATAGTATTTGTTTTCAATTTAGATGAGTATTGTGAAAGCAGGGCAGAGCAAATTCAGCAGGTCTAACTACATCCTTACTGTGAGTTCACTTACCATGGATTCTGAAGATAACCTGGATACAATTGAAAATGCACCAAATGTATCCCTAAATAATAAAGTTACAGGTCACCCAGTTGATAGGCTAACTAATCAAGCTTTCTGCCTTCCCTCAACTCATTCATTCACTCATTCAAATAATCTCAACAGTAGTTAATTCCACATTCTGGAATTTAGGAGTTAGCTTTGAATCAATTAGAAAATGAGATGCTAAGAGAAAAAAAGCATGGAGTGTTCAGATTTAAATAATAACTTTTGTAGGTATTTAGGTCATCCATGGAGATTCAGAAATATTTTTCAAACAGCCTCATTGCTAGGTATGTAAACAAACAAAAACCAATGCAACCAAATGCAAACAAAAATGATGCAGTTCACCAAAAGATGGCACAGACTGGCAGCAATGGAATCTGCTACTGATTACCATTTTTTACTCAAAATATGCTCAGAGGAGGATATATTTCAGAAAGAAGCAACCAAAGAAAAATATATACTTGGGAAAACTCCATTAAATACATAAATAAAGAAGGAAGTGAGAAAAGGAGAGAGGGAGCAATGGTTCAATTTTTTAAAAGCACATACTGGGGATAATTGCATTAAAAATGAATAGAACAGAATTATATGTGAAAAGATGTCACATGGAATAGATTTAGACAGTTCCACGCATCCTTATGCAAGCCTGCTTTAAAACTCCCCCTTAGGTTCCATTAACAAAACACTTTCAATTATTATGCGGAAAATATTTCTTGGGTTGCATTAATGATCACTTTCTATGTAAAAACAACATATCATAACCAGTGTGCTCCTCTGTTAAATTAAGGAGTTTTGGACTCCCTAATTACCCACTTTTGTATGTGTGGGAGGGGCAACTATGTCACTAGCTTATTGTCTATAGCTTATTGTCAGAAACAAAGTATCAGTCCTAAACCTGGATTACTTCACTCTTAAACTGTTTTCAGGTTACTTTATGCCACATCCCAATTATTTATTTATCTGAATTATTCTCATGTGGCCTCTGCAGCCAAAAAAGGCTTCCAGAATTGTTAACCAATAAAAAGACAGGAAGGAAGGAAGGAAGGAAGGAAGGAAGGAAGGAAGGAAGGAAGGAAGGAAGGAAGGAAGGAAGGAAGGATTGATTTATTGCTGAGGTCCCCAAAGGAGTGTCTACTGTCTGTCCCCTGCTTGAATGCATCATCTTTTTAAAGTGTTATCCAATACAAAGGTGGTTTAAAGATCAACAGCCATAAGAAAGAAAAGCAGGTGCCCTGAGATTGTGAAGTGAGTGAAAGGTCCTCTGTGCAAGCACCGAGTCATTACTGACCCTTTGGAGGGACGCCGCTTTCGCTGACGTTTTCTAGGCAGACTTATAGCGGGGTGGTTTGGCATTGCCTTCCCCAGTCGTGATTCCCTTTCCCGCAGCAAGCTGGGTGCTCATTTTACCGACCTCGGAAGGCTGGAAGGCTGAGTCAACCTGAGAAACCAACTTCCGCTGGGATCGAACTCGGGTCGTGGGGAGAGTTTCGGTTGCAGTACTGCAGTACTGCCGCTTACCACTCTGCACCACACGAGGCTCGCCCTGACATTTTTGTTTATTTGTTCAGTCGCTTCCGACTCTTGGTGACTTCATGGACCAGCCCACGCCAGAGCTTCCTGTCGGCCGTCACCATCCCCAGCTCCCCCAAGGTCGAGTCCGTCACCTGCAGAATATCATCCATCCATCTTGCCCTTGGTCGGCCCCTCTTCCTTTTGCCTTCCACTTTCCCTAACATCAGCATCTTCTCCAGGGTATCCTGTCTTCTCATTATGTGGCCAAAGTACTTCAGTTTTGCCTTTAATATCATTTAATATCAATGCCCTGACATTGGCCATCAGTAATTAGCACTTGGGTTACAGACCAAGCAACAGGAATATAATAACCTTCCTTACTATATGGAGAAGAAAATTATACTTTAAATGAGAACAGTGCTTTCTAAATTTGCATCTACTGTATCCTTTGCATTTCTGGGTCCTCTTCTGTAATTCTCTTTTTTGGAGGGTTTGTTTTCTCTTTCTTGGTGATGCCAAAATCCACTGAAGTCATTCTCTGCACCTGCTCCGTCAGATGTCACCAAGAGGGAAAATCTTTTTCAGTGCAGAAGGAGAGTCAGTTCAAGATATTTTGCTTCCTGAGGGGAAGAGCAACAAGACAAGCTCTCCTGCTCCATGTATATTCTAACAAGTGGCTAAAAATTCAAGCAAGGATCTTGAAGAAAACATGATTCTTTGTAACTTGAATAAGCCAAGTCAAAACTAGTTACTGGAAGTTGTAGGAAGGATTTATTTCAGCTTTTTTTTTAAATGCTCAGTGAGAATTGGGAAGCTCATTTATGGAACCTTGATTTTTAAGAATAATATTTAAATATCTAGTGTAGCCAGATTATAGTCCATACTAATATTTTCCCTCATTATAGACAAAGATAATGCAAAAAGAGGAAGGAAGGAAGGAAGGAAGGAAGGAAGGAAGGAAGGAAGGAAGGAAGGAAGGGGTTTCAATCTCATGTGTGAAGAAGTCCTGTGGAGTTCTGCTTTAAATACATGTGAGCATTTTCACTTACCCCCTGGGTAGAATTCTATTTCCTGTTACCTACTTGTTCTCTAACAATAATCAAAAAGTTATTAACAGGTGGCTTGTGGCTTCCCGTTCTCTCTCAGTGGCTGCCAGACATTTCTTGTCACTTCAGGAATTTGTTCATAAGGAACATGCCAAGCATGTTCCTGTTGCAGCAGAGCAGTTTCTAAACAAAAGTAATTGTTTAAAGAATAGAACTTCAACCAAGACCTGCTTTTATGAATGGGAAAAGCAGCTTATGTTTGTGGTAAATCTCATGCCAAATAAATATCTTACCACTTGCAGTTTTGTTTTGTTTTGTTTGATCGGGTTCTTGGAATGCCTCCAGTATCTTCTGCCAGAGTTTCGACTGACACTAAGGAGAAGGATTCTGTTTAGAATACAGTTATGGCCCTTTCCTCGGGGCTGTTGGCCTCCCCCCTGCCAAAGTCCATGATGCAGGCTTTGATGAGTCTCCTCACCCCTTCTTGAGTAGGCCAATGGAGGAGTGCTAAAAATGGCAGTTAATGGGGACTCTTCTCATCTTTTTGGTTCTTTCTTTGATGATTTATTTTCAGGGACAAGCCAGAAAGGAATGGGGAAATGACAGCAAGGAACCATGACACTTTCACTTCATGAGTGGAGGAGAAATCCCAGGAGAAGAGCGAGGCAGAACAATCCAGACATTCCTGCCCATAGAAAAAGGGCTACCCTTTTCCTATTGGCAAAACTGTCTTTGCACTGGATCTTCTGGATCAAGAACTGAGCTGATCAATAGGAGTGCTGCTGACCTTGGATCTGGAAAAGCACTCAGTTTAAGGTATCCATTTTACCTGCTTTTTTGGCAGTGGGGGCAATGTTGGTTTAGCAAACTCATATTTAAATTCAGATTTAAGAATGTGAGAAAATAGCCAACTAAACCAATACGTAAAAGGCAATCCCCTTTAGCGTTATACTCTATTGATATTTTTCTCAAGTTCTTTTGGTATACATAGCCAATCTCATCATTCCTTGAGAAGTCCATACTGCTGAGAAAGGTGGAAGGAAAGAGAAGAAGAGGAGAACCAGAAGTAGGGTGGATGGACTCAATTACAATGGCGAGAGGTGCATCATTGAAAGACCTAAAGAGCCAGATCTGCCTGCTGTTGGGTTGGCATATTTTGTTCTAGAATAGTAATGGTAAAATGCTTTCTACTAGATTATTAAATTGCTTCTAGCATTGAGTGTATGGTTTGATATTCAGTGTAGCCATTTTAAATGCTGATTTACGTGCTTATTGGTGTGCAATAGATAGGAGGAAAGGCATTGAACAATAAGGAAGTTTTAGCATTTTAGTTTAGAAATGATGACCATCACAAATCCAACAACCCTCAAAGACCGTGCTGAGTTAAAAGAATGATTCAGAATAGACCTGCAAACCCCGTGATACAGTAGCCAGATTCTCATTCCATCATAAAAGTGACCCAAATTTCTTTGTGTGTGTGCACCTTTGTGCAATATTTAAACAAAGAGTCTTGGATGTTAATGCCCAAACCGACATTGAGGCACTTGCAAACATTAGGTTGTTGAAATGGCTGGCCAAGAATAAAATGTCCTTTCAAACAGAAAAATACCTGACAATGGGTTTGACTCAATACCATAGGATAGCTCTTACCAGAGCAAGATTTGAGCAGCTAGATCCTATGGTCAAATATGGACGTTTCCACCAAGTCCCATATTTTGAGAGAACATGTGTTTGTGGAGCATCGGAAATGGAAGACATTGCGCGTGTCCTATTTAAATGCCAATTATATGCCTCAGCAAGGGCTCAGTACTTACAGATTCTACTTGACAGAACCATACACTGGGACTGTAATAAACGACTATGTTACTTCCTTCAGGGTACAAACACATATGTAGTCTCTAGAACTGTTAAGTTTATAGTCAGGGCTGTCCAACTGAGAACACATTTTATAGAACATATTGGGGTAGCATGCAAAGGCGGTGAATTCACCTAAATACATTTTGTATTTGTATTTTACTATTCATCTTATTATAAGCCTCTGCATTATTTTATACTTTTTTATCTTACTCTTTTATCTTTATCTTACCTCATTGTGTTTTATCTTATTTTATCTCACTCTAGTCTATTTTACCTTATCTTATTGTATTTTACCTGTCTTATTTTACTGTATTTTATTGTGGCTGATGCCCATTTTTTCATATGGTCATTTGACTAATCAATAAAGCTATACTTACTTACACTTTGTGTCTTTGTGTGTGTGTACATATCCATACATGAACTCTTAGATTACAGAAACAGCAAGTTAGATAATTTCTGCCAGAATTTCACACAGATCATGGGTGATTCTGAGGAGCATCATGAACATAGAGTCAACTCATAGAGCTCTGAGAGCACCAAGGACTCCACAGTTCAACCCTGAGCTAGATATATTCTCTTCTAATGTGACCTAGTTGTGCTGAAAGTAACATGTAAGTCTGTGGTTTCTCTTTATGCCCAATAAGAAAGCATTTGGTTACTCTATGACATAGCATTCCAAACTGTGTGTCGCAACACTTTAGTGTGTTGCTACACACAGCTTAGTGTGTCGCAAAGCGGCAGCGGCAGGGGCGTGCACGGCGGCGGCATGGCGGTGTGCGTGGCGGTGGCAGTGTACATGGCGGCAGCGGCAGCAGAGCACCATCAGCGCTTCCGCATTTTAGCAAGGCCACCACCGCTGCCACCAGCGCCATGAACACCACCGCCCCCGCGCCGCTGCCGTGCATGCCCCCACCACCGCACGTGCCCCTGCACCGCCACCGCTGCCACCACTGGAGTGTCACCAACGGCGGCAGTTTGGAAAGCACTGCTCTATGATCATCATTTCTGCATCCAAATTCAGTTTTGTCATGCACTACCCATGGTTACCCATTTAGGAATGTAGGAAGTTGCCTGTAGAAAGTTAGACCCTTCTTCTCCTAGTTTAATGTTGTTGAAACCAATCAGCAACACTCCATAGTTTCACAAATGAGTTTATCTGGTTCTATTTGGAGGTACTGAAATTGGAACTGAATACTATGTCAAGTTCTGGGCATTATACTCTAAGCAGGATTCAGGTAAAATGAATGCAGTTTTTTAAAGTGGCAATAGGTAGTTATGTGCAAAATTTACCCCTCTAGGAATGGAACATTTCAGATAACTTCTGAATGTCCCTTTTCTCCCTAGATCAGATCAATCATGCCTTTCTGGAGGGGTTCTGCTAATTTTCCAAAACCATAAGTTGTTTGTGGTGTTCTAGATAGTTGTTCCAGAAGAAACAGCCTATCAGGCCTAATTGGCAAGGCAAAATAATGCAAGAATATCTTTCCTATGACATATAAGTCATTAGATTTATTGTACCAAAACTATGAATCCATTATGAAAGAATTCCAGAGACTGCTGTGCATTAAATGCAAACTCTATGTATAACTATCAGTGTTTGAATCTCTTGCAGCTCTTTTTCCTACCCATTCTATGTAAAGGGCAAGCAGCAAATATTGTTTGAGTGAGAGATAGAGTTTCCATCTATCCTTTGTTTTGGTAACAGCCTGATCAACATGCAAGAACTACCTTTAAATGGTTATCTAGGTCATTTGTAGGTGAATTTCTCCTTTTTTTCTCCTTGTAACTGTTCACATACAATATCTTAATCCAACTTGTAGGAGTGAAACTCTGGCAGCCTTAAGTATATAATTTCCTTCCTATTACATTATTCCTTCCAGTACAGGAGGTACCCAGTGTTTGTCATCTAAGAGTGTCATATCATTACATTGCATATTGCAGTGTAATGATGTGAAATGATTAAATGACAAAATGCCAGTTTGCTGCCAAAAATTTAAAGTGCCATACTTTTATTTGCAGATGGAAAAGCTATTATTAATTTCCGTGCAGGCTTTGCCAGCTGAAATACAAGCAGACTGAAAGTGAAGGTTGCTGCAATTGTAGCTTTGATTTTACCATAAGAGGTAGAAGGACTTGTATGTAATTGTCCAGATCTGTCCATATATGAGATCAGCTGACAAAAGAGGCTGTTTCAGTTCAGGTCTCCTGACAAATAACCAAGAAAAATAAATAAATAAACTTTATTTTCAAAAGAGGAATAATGCATGGTTTAGAACCTATTCATTCATTCATTTGTTTGTTTGTTTATTACATTTATAACCACCGTAATCATGCATAGACTTTTGGTGGCTCATAACATAAAAGAAAAACAACAATAATAATGCAAGTGTTATAAAATAGAACCAACAGTAAAAAATAGGCAAAGCTAAACTCCAGAGGTCATCTGCTGTCAGCCCCTCAACCCCCTCCAGAAAAGTTCCATTTTAAGAAACTTTTGGAAGGCAACCAGAGTGGAGGCCAAACACTTCTTGTGGGAGGCCATTCCAGAAGGTTGGGCCAATGATGGAAAAACAATGCCTTTGGGCCTCAGCCCCCCTGACCTCCAGAAAATGGGGGGCAGCCAGCTGCTTTGAGGGTCTTCCAATAGATCCTTAAAATCTTGTCCCTAAACTCATGGTTAATCTAGATGTGGCCATGGAAGCTATTTGAGGCTGCCTGCCATTTGGATTTCCTTCTTACCCAATGTCTTCTAACATAGCAGAAGTCGATCCAAAGAGTAACCAAGTCCACGTGCAATTTCACATAAATATGCTTGGTGAACTATAACCTGAAACCTATCTCATAATTCCACCATTAATGCATTGCCATAGAGATGCTGCTCCATGGTTCATCTTTTAGGTATTAAATAAGTGCTTAACATGCTGATTAAAGCAGTGATAGGAAAATAGGCAATCTACTGGAGCATTACATCACAGCAGCATTGAGAGTTTCTTAGGGGGAGTTAGTGAGCTTTAGAGAAAACACAGATAACTGTCATTTTTACAAGAAAACTAGGCAAATGAAGGGCACAGGGCATACTTTCTGGTAGGCATGGAAAGAAACCTTCCTGGGATATTACTCAACCTTCTTGCTTTCATGCTTTTGTGCTTCATATTACATCCTGTTCAAACATGAATTGTGCTGACCAAGCAGAAGCACGCTTCTCCATTAACTTGAACAGGATGTCCTTGCACATGCCTTTTTTATTTTCAAATGAGCACAGAAGAGAAGGTGAGCAACCCAGATAAATGATAAGTGATAAATGTGATAGCTTTCAAACTCAAATTTGATTCCTGGTGAAGATAAGAAAATGGTCTGCCATATACATACATACATACATACATACATACATACATACATACATACAGTACATATATACACACACTTGAGTGTTTTCCAGAATATTTTTTTTTACTTCCTAGTCTAGTCTACAGACTTGGTATTCCTTGGTAGTCTCCCATCCAAGTGCTACCTGGTCTGACCCTGCTTAGGTATTTTTTGAGATCAGTCAAAGTCAGTTAGGTGCTGCCACCTGCTGTAACTAAGGAAAAAAAGAGATGCTCCTCCTGTGAGTTACACAAATCTCCCTACCATGAGTATTTATACAAATAAAAAGGCACAGTATAAGTTGAATGAATGAATGAATGAATGAATGAATGAATGAATGAATGAATGAATGAAAATACAAACAGCTCAGAATGTATTATTCTGTAGGACTGTAAGTTTATTTATTAATTATTTCCAGAGCTTGGACCTCTTTTTCTCTTTCTGACTACACTAGATTTCACACATTTGTGGATATTTATTATCTAACTGCTAATGCTAAAAAGTCACTAAGCAGGCATCTTCAAATAGCTTTAGAAACTGACTACCATACTTAGGAGCAAACAGTCAGTGTGAACCAGTTGTGAACTCCTCATGATTTGGCAGAACTTAATTACTTTCTCTTTGCAACTTTCTTCTTGAGGTTATAAACTGCTGCAGCTAAAAGAACTGATGAAATAGCAAAAGCAGGAGTCCATGCCTTTGGATGAGAGTCTCACTAGGTCTCCTAAAAGCAGTGCTTAACTTAAAGTAATGCATTATATTTGGAACTCTGTATGTTTGACAATACATTTCATGCCTCATTGCCTGCTAGTTGTGAGCTCAGATAAATACTCATATAGCAAATCCACATTTTTCACGTCAAAACGCCCTACAGTTCTTGCCTCCTCTGTTGGATGTCACTTGTTAAATAGAATCATGCAAGGTCTCACACACTTCATACCATAAACTGTTGTGACATTAAACCTTAATTTGTCTTCACAGATCCCCAGTTTCTTCCCACTATTAGATTATTTCTAAAACATCTTTTCTTTTTTCAACTTTGCCATAATTTTCTTTACTAAGAATTATGTCAGCAGAAACAGTTGAAGTAAGACTGAAGCTTCCGCAATGCAAAAGTGAGAAATCAGTTCATTGTAATTGTACTGTTTCCATCACCTAGCATGGTTTTTGCCCTTTTAATTTATAGCATATTTCCCTGTTTTCACGATCTTCAAGACTATGAAGGCTATGTAGGAGGTAAACAATCTTTTTAGACTTGTGGGCACTCCAAACATTTGATAACCATTCAGGGCATTATGACAAAATGGCTTTGACAGGGTACTTGCCTAGTCACAGAATGGTTGCCATTGTGGGTATGACCACTTGAAAGTTGCCAGAGGGTTATTTATTTATTTAAATTTGTATTACTGCCCATCTCCCCCATCGGGGGACCCTGGGTGGTTACTCTTTGGATCAACTTCTGCTATGTTAGAAGACATTGGGTAAGAAGGAAATCCAAATGGCAGGCAGCCTCAAATAGCTTCCATGGCCACATCTAGATTAACCATGAGTTTAGGGACAAGATTTTAAGGATCTATTGGAAGACCCTCAAAGCAGCTGGCTGCCCCCCATTTTCTGGAGTTTAGCTTTGCCTATGTTTTACTGTGGGTTTTATTTTATAACACTTGCATTGTTATTATTGTTTTTCTTTTATGTTATGAGCCACCAAAATTCTATGCATGATTACGGTGGTTATAATTAAATTCTCCATCTTCTCTTCACCTCTCAGGAAATTCTCTACTATCCCAGTTTACCTATGTCTTTTTTTTTTCCTTTGCGGATGGGCATGCTTGCAAACCTACACTAAGGGTTGAAACAGTTAAGGCAGGAACAAATGGGTCCCAAGCCAGAGAAGACTATAAAAACACATCAACCACTTGGTTTCAGGGCCACCAAGTACCTCATCAAGTATCCTTTAAAAGGGGCAGGTTGGAGGAAGAAGCCTCAAGTTTAAACACCTGAGAGTTTGCACTAAGAGTGGGTGATTGGCTACTGTCTTGTGCAAGGCTTCATTCTTATCTGCAACAGATTCTAATCTAGGTGAGCTGTGTCTGAGAGATTTCAGCCAAGTCAAGTTGAAGAGTCCAGCTAAACTGGGAAGTATTGGGTCATTAGTGATTTTCTGCCAAGCCCAGAACAAGAAGCCTGACAGCATTAAACTACAACACCTATCACTTTTCTTTTCAAAAAATGTGGCTATGGTCTACGCCACAGTTCATAAATATTATAATATAGATGAAGTTTAGTGGATAAGGTGACAATCCTATATCTTCTCCCTGGAAACTTGCCTGGACTTAGTTCTACTATATATCAGTATCTCCAGACCCATTAGAGTTTAAGCCAAAATTCTTATCTGCCGAGGTAGGAATTTCATAAGGTTAGGGTGAATCAGGGCCTGCCTACCCTGAAAGAGTCCTCAGTTTGAAACAGCTCTATTAGAATGTGTAAGAAATCTTGGGTCCTGACCTGCTATGTATGTTGATTTATTCAGCAAGATGATTGTACTAAAAGAAATCCCTGTTGTGAACAATTGCTCTGTTCATTTCTTTCTTTTATTTTATAAACATTTAACCTCTGATAAAATTGCACAGTCAATTCAGACTGCACATTGTATAACCAATTTGTTTCTACACATGAGAACTGATTCTTATTTTTAAAGCCTGTGAGGATATTAAAGGATTTCCTTTTCCACGTGCTCATAACTATAAGACTTTCCCTGGGAAAGGAGCCACAGTTGGTTAGTTAGGTGCCATCAAGTTGGATTTGACTCCTGGTGACAGCATGGATAAATGGTCACAATTTGTCCCCAGTAATAACTTTTAGCTCTTCCAAAGACATCACAGTAATCGTCTTGACCCGGCCTATCCACCTCCTCCATTGTCTGCCTCTTTTTCTACCTCCCTCAACCTTACCAAGCATAATCATTTTTTCTAGTCTATCATCTGCTCACATCTTATGCTCAAAGGGTGTGAGTTTCTGCTTGCTGATCATCTTTTCAAGGGAACACTCAGTCTTTATTTGGTCCACAAGTGACTGACTGATTGCTTTTGCAGTTTATTATAACCTTAGCAACCATCTCCAAACACATAGTTTGCCAGTGTTTATCTTCTTTTTCTTACTCTTTCACTACTGTAGATTACCACTAGCCAAAAATAAAATAAATTAAAAATAATGTAGCAAATACTGAGGCCTGCTGAGTGAAAAGCTGGAGTCCAAACCTGCTCTCCCAGAACCTCTTTGTCTTCATACCTTGTTACCTCCTCCTGCTTTGCAGTAGCAGCTTGGTAGTTCCAGCTGCCACAACCTATCTTCCAGCAGATGCCTTGCCTGGTATCCCTCCCCTTAACCCCGGTGTGTAAGAAGGATAGGGCCCTCACATTTTGTGCTACCCTTCTGGGATTAAAAAGTCAAAATATAAGGACTAAAATAATCTAGTTAGTTTCATCTCCTGGCTGTGTAGCTCTTCCTCTCCAGCCTTGGGAGATTGGTCTCTCTCAGAGGAGATAAAAATCAAATTATCTAATTTTTTAAAAAAATGTAAACCCCCCCCCTTTCAATTATTAAAATTCAGTGTGGAAGAAGATAATTAAACAATTGCCCAGATAGTGATGATGTTGTTTATTCGTTCAGTCGCTTCCGACTCTTCGTGACTTCATGGACCAGCCCACGCCAGAGCTTCCTGTCGGCCGTCGCCATCCCCAGCTCCAGATAGTGATGGTCTGCTACAAAAGAAGAGCCCTCTGCCCAAGTTCACAATTCACAAATTCAAAACATTACAGATTCCAAGAAGTTTCTGAATAAATAAAATCAAATTATATGTTCATGTACATAGCCTGAGGTAAGAAAGAAGGCTGAAAGTAAACACTCTATTCCACTACTTATACACAGAGATAAAGAAAATGAAACTGAGCACAACACAGAAAACAGGCAATAAAAAAGCTAGTGCAAATTCCTGGCTATGTGTATTACCTATTTATTCAGAAACAGAAGTCTTCCTGAAGTAAATGGTCTTCTGCTTCAATTTCCTGGGTCTTCCAGTTTCTCAGAGCTTTCCAACATTAATCAGAAGCTGTTGAGAACACTGGAAGCCATGGTGCCTTTGAGCCAGTGTTGATGCCTGATGACTGCTTGGACTAGTCCCTGCAGTTTTCTTGGCAAGGCTTTTCGGAAGTGGTTTGCCATTGCCTCTTCCCTAGGGCTGAAAGAGAGTGGTTGGCTCAACGTCATCCAGCTGGCTTTGTGCCTAAGGCAGGACTCATGGTCTCCCTGTTTCTAGCCTGGTGCCTTAACCAGTATACCAAACTGGTTCACCAAACATGGCTTTACCACTGCTATTCTTTGTTGTCATTAATATGGCCTTTTCAGCCATGATGTTGCCTGAGTTTGTCATTTCATCCCTCTCTGGGATTAATATATTTCCTTTTCCAGCACAGCATCCATCTATCTATTCTAACCCCCACTCCCTGAAAAATTATCTACCATGTTTATTTGTTTTGCATCAACTATAAGTTAATTTAAGCATACAGACTCACTTTTCTACCTTCTTCATATTTAACATTAACCCAGAGTTTTCACTTTTCCATGTTTCTTTTCATAGTAAGCTCTTCTTAAGGTCCCTCCCCTCCCCTAACAAAGTGGTATCATTTGCATATCTCGAACTTCAAGTGTTCTGGCCTCCTATTTTGATTTTATCTATCATCACTTCTAATCCTGACATTCTTAGAATGTATTTACTGGATATATTTAGGACCAGTCCTAAATTCAGTTTCAGATATAGCTAGGAACTTCTGACTGAAGTTTGCGATAACAGTTGCCAATCAGAAGAGACTATGTTGAGTTTTTAGAAGTAATATTCCAATTAGGAATATGCTGGTTTTCTATATTCTTCTATATTCTTAAACAAAACAGCAAGACAGCATTTCCTGATGACCAGAATAATGGTATAGATGTACACATTCTTTTGTTATATAAAACTTTTGGAAATATGCAGGAAGGAAAGGGGTCATTTAATTGTTTCTTTCCCCACCACTCTCCTGGTTAAAGAAATTGACTGTCAAAATTTCTATAAGAATCCCCATTGGTTTCAAAGGAAACTATCCTTGGAAACTATCCTTGGAATACAAGTAACAGCTTAGAAAATTTCTGGTGGGACCATGCAGGGAAGGAAATAGCTAAATAAGTTCTCCACCATCCTGAACCTGCTCAGGATGTACAGAACAACAATGTCATATCTACTTTAATCTACTTTACTCTAATCCAGTATTTCTCAACCTCAGGAACTCAAGATGTATGGACTTTAACTCCCAGAATTCCCCAGCCAGCCATGCTGGCTGGGGAATTGTGGGAATTGAAGTCCACACATCTTAAAGTTGCTGAGGTTGAGAAACGCTGCTCTAATCACTTGCGAATCTCTTTCCTTAAAGGAGTCTGCCTTGTGTAGGCATAGCATAGTAGGCATACATTGAAAATATAGATTTTCCACAAGTTTTTCCTAGGTGCTGTGTCTGATTGATAGTTGGCTATAATCCTGAAAGGCTTTCTACTGTTGTATCTATTTTGGTTTGGATAATTTCATTTTTAGCTCATTCTTTTTTCACAGTTGCTTTACTAACCAGTCTCTGCAGTCAGCTTGAATATCTAATTTGAAATCTATGCATTATTGTTGGCTGGAAGGTTTAGGATGATATGGATACATACTGTATATATGAAATAAAATTGCTGTTTTTCCACATTTGCACTTAGAATTATAGTATTAAGTATAGTATAGTTTTGGGGCATGGTGGCTCAGCGGGTAAGACGCCAGGCTTGTCGATTGGAAGATCGCAAGTTCGGAGGTTTGAATCCCTAGTCCTGCATGCGGAGTGAGCTCCCGCACTAGCTCCAGCTCTTGCCAACCTAGCAATTCGAAAGCATGCAAATGCAAGTAGATGAATAGGTACCACTTCAGTGGGTAGGTAACAGCGTTCCGCGAGCGTCATGCGGCCACATGACCGTGGAAGCGTCTTCGGACAATGCTGGCTCTTCGGCTATCAAACGGAGATGAGCAACGGCCCCTAGAGTCGGACACGACTTCACAAATGTGTGGGGGGAACCTTTACCTTTTTTATAGTATAGTTTGCAGGCAAGAAGCTATTTTAAGGAGTAGGAAGGAAATATCACTGAAGTTATGGTTCATTTTTTGGAATTATTTCATCTCATAATCTTCAGTGCCTACTTTTTTCCCATTTAGGGGTAATGGTTAAGTTTTGGGTTGATTTTGATGTCAATATGCACTCACTTTAAACTGGCCAGGATTACATTTTGATAAAGTTGAATTTTCTGAAGGAGGAATTGTTGTTGTTGTAATTTCTTAGTTGCAAACAAGAATATTTTTCCTCTTTCTCCCCGGACATATAAAATCAATATAAAACAAAAGAGACAAGTTAGAGATTTTTAAAACAACTGAAATTAGAAAGGTGTAGAATAACAAATTAAGTTTCCATATACCTTCCGGGCTGAGACTCAAACCTAGATGTAATTTTTACCCCGTTTAAATAAAAGCTTTTCTTCAAACTGTTTCTAGGGGTCTTTACTACATTAAGCTATATTTCTTCAGTATATTGGGTAACATTTCATTCTTGTAAAATATGCTGAATCCCACAAAGAACCATTGGTAAGATACTTAAACACTCTCAAGACCTCATATTTCAAGGACCTTCCTGACATTAGAAAGACAGCATCTGACAAATAAGGTTGAATGAAAGGGGCTGTAAAGGAAGAAGGAAAACAAATAATACTTCCAGCAAAATAAAGAAATAGAAGGTTTCCAATACATATATATGCAAGGCATGAAAATTTCAGCAACAAGCATATTGTAGTCTTGAGGGAAAAAAATTAAACGCAAGCTGGGATAAAGCACCTAGCTAAGCAGAAAAGGACCTTTTGGAGGCACATATTTGTGAATAAAATGTCTGTCAGAGAAAGGTAATACAAATGATATACAGTTGCTTTGTAGTCATTGGGTCTTTAATTGAGCAAACAGATGTGTTCTTGTATAATGGATCTTGAGAATAGACTTAGAATGAGGTGTTGCTACTTCGTTTCTCCAAACCACACATTGGAAGCGTAGGTACATTCAAATGATTTAAAAAATAATTGGTCTGACCCAGCGGCTGAGTAGCCATTTTGGAAGTAGTAAAAGAAGTGTTACTTAGGTGACAGAATTCAATTATATATATGTACCTACACACACACACACACACACACACACACACACACACACACACACACACAGGTATCAAAAATGTCAGCCTAATAAGAAAATAACTTTCTCAGTTTGTGGAGATTCTAATGCTTTGTTTGGGGAATTTGGATTGCTTTCTATCTTATTTACCAGGTCCATTTCTAACCTAGATTCATTTGCTTTGGTATTTCTGGGGTTGATCCTTGTTTTGTAATTTACTGTCTCCTCTGGGCATCATGACATCATGACAATGTAGCTCCTCCTGACTTTCACTTCCTTTTTGCAATCCATTATAATCCAACATTCTGCCTCCACTTTTATTTAATCGAGAGATGCCTGCTTTTCTTGTTGCAATGAACATCTTCTGCTTTCTAATAGCATGGAGCAATGGTTTAGGTCAACTGATTTGTTTAGATCAACAAATCAGTGTACTGTATAATGGATGTCTCCAGGGGTGTCTGCGGGAGAAGGTCCAAAAATCAAGAGGGTGGCTGCAGCTGTATAATCCCATCCCTTTTGTACATGCATAGTTGTTACTCTGTTTTTTTCTTCTGAAAACGAAACATTCCCAGCTTCTTCCATCTGTCTTTACTGGGCTTCATAAGCCCTTTAGTCATACCTGGCCTTCTGTGAACCTGATTCAGTCTATCTGAATCCTTCTTAGAAAGCGGTAACCATAGAATTAGACTTGGAACTTGAGATAGAAACTGACCAGCGAAGAAAAACATTCTAGGGCAATTTCTCCAAATGCATTCCTATAGGAGAGGCAGCTGGGCATCAGCTTGGAATGCTGTCAACTGTTCCAGTTTAAGCTCTGCTGTTCCTCCTTCCTGATGGCCCACAGCATATGCAGCCCATCCTATGCTTTCCCGTGCGTGCATGTATGTATGTATGTATGTATGTATGTGTGTGTGTGTGTGTGTATGTGTGTATATATATATATCTTGCCAACCTAGCAATTTGAAAGCATGCAAATGCAAGTAGATTAATAGGTACCACTTCGGTGGGTAGGTAACAGCGTTCCGCGCGTGTCATGCGGCCACATGACTGTGGAAGCGTCTTCGGACAACGCTGGCTCTTTGGCTAACAAATGGAGATGAGCACCGGCCCCTTGAGTCGGACACGGCTGCACAAATGTGCGGGGGGTACCTTTACCTACCTATATATATATATGCACACACACACAGATGGATCACAAGCAACTTCTGGAATAGTTTAATAGCAGTGGGGCTGTTAGATCTGAGTCCCAGACCATATAGAAAGTACAATAACACATGTGTGACCATTGCTGTCCCCAAGCTGTCAGGAGCATGTACTGGGATGTTGTCATATTTCTCTTCCAGTTATATTGAAAAGTATTCAACCGCACCAGAAACCTGAAATATTTGTAGACAGAGAGCTTTGGAAGTTAAGGGTGGCCATAGCCTGCATATCCCTGTTCTAGTTGGCACAGCTGTGAGCATACAGTATACTTCCAGATTCAAGAGCACCTACTTCTGGATTTCGAAGCTGCCACTGGTTCTCAGGAAGGAGGGAGCACATTCCAAGGAGATAAATGGACTCGCAGTCTGGAGAGTCTTGGCAGGGAGTCAAAGAGAGTCAGAGTAGCTCCGCCCTAGAGTCTCCTAGGTTATTTCCCCTTAGGTTAGTTAGGATAGCTTTAGCCTGGCAAGATTCTGTCTGTATGGTGAGAACAATAAAGAACTGAAGTTTTGAATGCACTGACTGTCCTGTTCCGACTAAGACTGACATGGAAGCGTTACTGAAATAACTTTATTTATACAGTTGTTGATCCATGGCTTCTTGGTTGTCAGGGCAACAGGTAACACCAGGCTAGGGAGAAGTAATCAGGCAATAATGGTTCCTTCCTTCCTGTGGAAGTCTGGCCAGAGACAATCTGTCCTGTTCCGACTAAGACTGACACGGAAGCGTTACTGAAATAACTTTATTTATACAGTTACACAAGCAGCCCAGTTTACACAGTCCTCTTCTTCTTCTGCAGGCTGGATAATGACGGGTACAGTGGATTCTACTGGCCGGGCAGGAAGGACCAGAGGGGTTTCAGGAACTACGATCGATCTGGAGATAACAGGCAAGGTGACAGCGGGTGTCTCGTTAGCTTGGCAGGTGGGACTTGAGGTAGACCGGGGCCCAACAAAAGCAGCTCACTGGTTACCGGTGTCGGCTTGAACCAGCTGAGGATCTTGGCTGGCTTGGGTATAAGCAGAACGGGGCCCAACGAAAGCAGCCCACTGATGTCCGGCGCCAGCTGGGTTAGGTTGAGGATTGTGGCTGGTGGCTAGATGGGTAGACCGGGGCCCGACGAAAGCAACCCACTGCTGGCCGGCTTCGGTTGACTCAGGTTCGGGAAGCTGCGGAGAATCTGTGGCGTGGGCAGTCGGGGCGGAAACAGGCAAGGCGGCAGCGCTTACCCCGGTGACAGCTTTTTCCTCAGGGAACAAGGAGTGCTCCGGAAGACGCTCTGGAACAGGAAGCTCGCTAGAACAAGGCGCGGCAGCAGGAGAAGGCTCGGCGCTCGGCGGCAACAGGTCTGTGAAACTTTCCCTTCGCTCGGTCTCCTCCGCGGCTATCAGGCGGTTTGCGGGGCTTCCGTTGTCGTGAAGCTCTTGGACAGGTTCGGTTTGGTTGGTGTGCGTGGCGGGAGGATCAGTCGAAGGCACGGGTCCAGATCGTGAGGAGGATCGGTTGTCTCCGGCAGCTGAGGTAAGTTGCGCCGGCTTTTTATTTCTTTTTTCGCGCCTTGGGAGAGCAGGGGCCAATCGGGCTTCACGTTGCTCAGCCCACCTTTCTGCTCTCCTTTGGCGCGCGCTGATTGGCGGAGGCGTATTTCTTTCAGAGCCTCGGCCAATCAGTGTTTCCGGGTCCCCAGTCAATTTCGCGCCGAGACTGCTGCCTCCTGTGATTGGCTCTTCTTCCGGTTCGGAGTCCAGCATGTCGGCCGGTTGCCAGGTAAGTGGACGAAACCTCACACTGACTCATCATTGTTCTTGGGCTGGCCCTGACACTACTGGCTTCCTGTTAATTTCTGTGTCCTATTCAAAGTGCAGATGTTAGATTGGGACCTGTGCTCCTAAAGGAATGCACCCCACTATATTTATATCAGAGCCAGTTTGGTGTAGTGATCCCTGGAAGTGTTACAAATCCTGTCTGAGTATACAGTACTGGGTCTGCCAATGTTCCTTTCCATTTTCCACTTTTTCTGCTCCCGTGGTGGCAACTCCATTACTTCTAAATAACTATGTGGTTCATAATTTACATAACACAGTTTAACATCACCTGGTTTGTAATGCTGCGGAGGTATGCCCTTATTTTGTCTTTCAGATCTGTGCAATACAGTGGGCTCCTGTTTCACTGGCACACTAGGAGTTAATGTTTCTTCTTCCTTAATCACCTCTCTGGCAGGTCGCCGCTGCGAGAGTTCAATCTGTCCTTGATTGGGAATAAAAACCTCACTGCCTCCGTGCAACTTCTGCCAATTACTATGCTCACTGAAACTTGCTGATCTTGATATAACAATCCGTTTCTGGCCATCCGTAAACCTATATCCCTTGGTTCCTGGCTCATAGCCCACAAAAATCATTTTCTGTGCCTTAGCCTGACCCTTTCTATGTACTGCTTTATTTACGTGTACCCAGGCTGAGCAACCAAAAACTTTTAAATTAGCTAATGATGGCTTCTTGCCATACAAAATGAAATAAGGTGTTTGATTCACTGACACACTCCACAACCTGTTAATTAAATAATTAGCTGTCAGAATAGCCTCTCCCCAGTACCCTCTGGATAACCCCGAGTCAGCTAACAGTGAATCCTTAACTGTTTGTAATGCTAAGTTCTGTCATTCAGCCACTCCATTCTCCACTGAACTATGTGGATTGGTTCTTCTGTGTGCAGTGCCCCTCCTACTGAGCCATTGCTGAAAACTGTTATTCATGAATTCAGTACCCCGGACAGTCTGCAAACTACACACCTTTGTGTTGTACCTACATTCTACAAACTGCACCCAATTCCTGAACTTCTCATTTGTCTGGCTCTTAGCTTGCAACAGATAACAAAAATCAAAACAAGTATAGTCATCAACAATTACAAAAACATACTTAGCACCACCCAATGTGGCTGGCAATGGACCAATTAGGTCAGCATGAACAAGTTCAAAGCATTTATGTGACACTCTATCACTATATTTGCTAAACCTTTGACTTAGACATCTTACATGCCGTGCAATCCAGATAAGCTTGGCAGGGTTGCAAATCCATTCCAGTACCGGCTACAGACATCTTTTCAACCACTTTGAAACTAGCATGTCCTAGCCTTCTATGCCACAAATGTTCACATGAACTATGATATGGTTTGTTGATAAATGCTGCATGGGCTACATCATCTGTCTTGTGTTCCAATTCATATAAATTGTTCTGTAATAAACCCTTTCCACAGACATGATTATTTTTCATAATACATTCACCCCAAAAAAACCGTACTTCATATCCTTTCTTATCCAATTGAGAAACACTAAGGATATTATATTCCAGGTCTGGTACACATAACATATTTAAATCAACATTTAAACAAGGTACAAATACAGACCCCTGCCCAGTTACAGATGCACAGTTACCATTAGCCAAGCTAACATGATCCTGTTCAGCTTGCTTGAAACCTGTAAACATCTTCTGGTTGTTGGCAACATGTTTGCTTGCTCCGCTGTCCAAAATCCACTTTTGCTTCAAATTCCTTCCAGCCGACTTGATAACAGACACCTGGGCTCTGCTCTGTTGCTGAGCTGTCTTCGGCTTGCCCTTTGCCCTACTTTTCTTATCACAGCCTCTCTGAAAATGCAGCGTCGAGCCACAGCGAAAACATTTCTTCACAGCCAACACTTTTTCATTATCTGTGCAGGAAAAAATCCTCCCTCATAGATTCTTTTTTCCTTGGCATAGCTACATTGCCTTTAGACTCTTTTCTTCTCTGCTCTTCCTCAAGAAGCTCACCGATTAAATAATTAACAGTCAAATCTCTTTCAGATATTGACCCAAAACTGGTCACTAAGTTATCCCACATCTCATTTAGGGAACTAAGAATAACAAACACTTTATGTGCTTCTGTAAATTGCATCCCTCTCTGTGCCAATTCTAAGAAGAGCCCAGTCATGTGCTGTAAATGTGCTGAGACGCTGTCTCCTTCATTCAAACGTGCATGATACAGCTTTCTGGTTAACATGACTTTACAAAGAGGTGTGCTTCTGAGATACACATCTCTTAAGGAATCCCAGCACTCCTTAGCTAACTGTTTGCCACACACATAATTTAACTGACTGTCTTCCACGCACAAAACTATGCTGGACAATGCTTTCTCATCTCTTAACATATCTTCCTCCATATCTAAGTCAGCAGGTGGACTACTCACGGATCCCCAAAGTCCTTCACGACGCAAAAATATCTCTATCTTATATGCCCACGAAAGATAATTGGATTCATTCAGCCGTGTTAGAGGGAAACCACCTCCGATAATAGACTGCATCTTTGTTGTGCTCACCGCTCATGGCTCCTCCTGGGCAAGATAATGATGAATAAATGGCACAGACTTCACAGAACGTTCCACAGTTCCAAGTCCATCTTAGGAAACACACAGCCAGGCACGGAACCGGTAAAAGCTCCAAATCCACCCCAGATAGCCACACGACTCCTGAATAGGCTTCAACGTCCACACAGCCATGCCAGTGACCTGTTAGAGTCCCAACTGGACACGTTCCACTGCTGGGCCCATAACCTGTCAGAGTATACAGCGCTGGGGCTGCCAATGTTCCTTCTAGACCTCAGAGTAATACGTCCTATTGAGTAAGCAGACACTCACAAGAGATTAGATAAAATAGTCTATTTACTCTATATACATACGCAGTCCATACACAGTCCAATAACGTCCACAGATACAGATGATAATGAAGATAGTAACGAGAGAAGAATTAACACCAGAGCTCCTCTGCTTATATACTTAAATTGACCAATCACATTATAGGTCAAATTCATTATCTACCACACCCAGCTTAAACTATATCAGCTGTGGTATGAGTCACTTCTTTCATCATTCTTCAACAATGGCTGCTAATAGAATGACTTGCAGAACTTAATGCCTCTCACATGTCTAATTAATCTAGTTGTAAATTCTGGGTATTATACAAACCCCAACAAATCCACATACCAGATAGTAGAAACAAGCAGAAACAGAAGCAGTAAGTACTGAGCAGGGTGGGGCAGGCAGGCATGTTCTTTTATACTCTTCAGCCTGGATCACGTGCTGCCTGACCTTTTAATGTTTGCAGGTGCTTACCTAATAAGGGTTTATTGCTGAGACTTACTCCTCAAAGAATAATACACCAACAAGTTCTAGTCCTGCCTTAGACACAAAGCCAGCTGGGTGACCTTGTGCCAGTCACTCTCTCTCTGCCCTAGGAAGGAGGCAATGGCAAACCACTTCTGAAAAACCTTGCCAAGAAAACTGCAAGGAGTTGTCCAGAAAGTCTCTGAGAATCGGACATGATTGAATTGATATCTATGTCATCTCTATCTCTATCTCTATCTCTATCTCTATCTCTATCTCTATCTCTATCTCTATCTCTATCTCTATCTCTATTTATTTATTTATTTAATTTGTATGACCGCCCATCTCCCCCCATGGGGAACTGGGCGGTTTCTGTATCTGTATCTGTATCTGTATCTGTATCTGTATCTGTATCTGTATCTGTATCTGTATCTAATCATCTCTATATCATCTCTATCTCTATCCATCTATCCATCTATCCATCTATCCATGTATCTATCTATCTGTAATCTAGAAAGGATCTTCAGTCAGAAGAGTGACAACAGAGGTTTTGTGGTTGTGGTGGGATTATTCTTCTTCCCAGTGATACTTTCCTGACATTATTTTGATATTGTTCCAGCACCAGCTGAAGATTGACTTCCAAGGTTTTATGTTATTTAGTCTTTGACTGTTAGGGTATTATTATTATTATTATTATTATTATTATTATTATTATTATTAGATTTGCTACAGTTTTATTGAATTCAGTACAAACTATTGAAGCAGAGGATATCAGAATAGCAAATAAATAAATGAATGCAATCAAGTATAATATAAATTCTATGAGGTAGTATGAAAAAGACAAGGAAACTGGGCAGTTTATATTTTTTAAAACACCACGGTTACTCTTATATATTTCATGAAAATATGACCTACCAAATCCCTCAATGAGGTCTGGATTTAAAATGCTTTTCACTCAAATTTTGAGGACACTGCAGTGAAACAGTCCTTTATAGGTCTATTAAATAAGGGCACGGAAGAACCCCTGTTCCATCTGAGATAGGCTTGTCAAGTTAATCTAATTTCCATGACCGTGTGCACTAGGCATGCTAAAGCTATACTCTTCTCTGGGTGATTTTAAGAATTAATTATTTAGGTTTCCTATTTCTATTTAATAATATCTGCACATTACTGCATTTCATTTATTCCTTTATGGTTTACAATATTAGTCTAATTATTGCTCTGGGTACCTCCATGCATGACATGATGCAAAACATTCCGTTCATCAAACTACAGAACGAACTGCTGAGCCAGGGCAACCATAAAGCCGAGGAAAGTTTGTTAGGCCCAATATGCTAATAAATTCTGGCAAGATGCTTGTTGCAAAAATGTCATCTTGTCAAAGACTTAATCATGGCTGGTCGTCTTGGTATCTTTATATTATATTGGGAGAAATGATTGTTTACAACTTCAGAGCCTGTGAGCTTCGTGGTTTCGCTGTTTCTCCCCACCCTAAGAATGTTGAAAGGCTGGGGAAAGAAACACTCCAGTTTGACCTGCTTCTTTTATTTGTCTAAAAGCTTGATCCAGCAAAGTTATGAGAAAGGTAATGAATGAAATTTGTGCAGCACTATAAAAAAATCAGTATTAATATTTTTACAAGTTACTGTGATGTAAAATTTTAAAACAGGAACTTATCTCTGCAGTAAGTAGTAAACTGATCAGCTACAGACAGTATCTGCTTTCACACATACATTGTTTAATGTATTTATGTATGAGGAAGGCTTGTAGTAATATTAAAGGTGTGTTAACTGGGAATGTGAATGAATGTGTATTGTTGTATGCAGACAATGCCATATTTTTGGCTGCCAATCTGAATGATTTTCAGTGAATATTTGATATGTTGTATGATGCAACAGGGAGTATGTATCTGAAAATTAATGTATCAAAGATGACGATAGTTGTGTTTGACAGAGAAAATTGAGGGAAACTAGAGCAGATAGATAAATGGTTGCCGAATGAATGTGGGTTGAATACAAAAGTGGGTGACCAGGACAAAACAAGTACATCTTTTGATGTAGTTTTGTCATCTAAAGAGAGTGAATGAGGATCAAATTGTTAAACAAGCATATAAAGGAAGAGTGAATGGATTAAGACGGGGAAGACCAAGCAAACTGTGCTCTGATGCAGTTGCTGAGATTCTCCAAAAGAGAGAGGTGACAGGTTTACAGAACCCGATTGAGTCAGTAGCATACAAATAATTGCGAACCAATCAATAAAGAGCAAAAGGTAATATATAAAGCATGGATGTGGTATCAGCTAGGGTGGTTTGAAAGGATAGAAAGGTACAGAGAGGTACTGTATAATGAGTTGTGTTGGTTAAATTAGATTTAGCTAAATATTCTTCCTTCCTTATTAGCTTCTTATTATATTCATATCTCTTGTTACACCTTGCTTACTACTTCATCTTTTCTGCACTTTGCATAGCGTTCCTTCCCCCTCAAAATGAATAGCGTGATGGATATGTACATTATATGTATGTGATTTGTAGAACAAGCCATGCTAGCCTGGTTCACACATAATGTTTATCCATAAAGTGTGTGTTTAAAAGAAAATTAAGTTCCAACAAAGAAAATTACGTTATGGCTTAGTGTTATTGATTTAGTTTAATATGTGTGAGTCAGACCTATATTTGCAGAAAATATATCCACTTTTATTTGCCTTTGGGTTTAAAATTATGCTTATTTGTTTTTAATAAAATTCTTCATTTATTTAATTAAAAACACACAGAGACCTCTAAAACTGCTTGTAAACTCTCATCTAGGATAACAAGAATTACATTTACCCAGAGTCAGCTTCTCTGAAAGGAACTGGGAATATAACACAACTACCCCTTTAAAATTCTGTGAAATTTTTCAATTTTTTGTTTTTTAAAGTTTTTTTAACTTGAACTACTATAGGTAGCTGCCAAGAGCAGGAGGGAAGAAAAGAAGGGATATTTCATCAGTCCAGTATCAACGTTTGAAATTAATTTTATCTTTATTTTCCATTATTATTATTAAAATGAAATCTACCACCAACAGCAGCAGCAGATGAAAAATGAGCAGAACAAGCCAACGTATGCCTAAGAAACTCTTATACCCTTATAATTTCACCATCTAAGCTAATGTGGGAATGTTGTTGTTTTTCTTTTTAAGAAGATAAATACTGCAACCTTAAGTATGCACATTTAGAGTGAATCACTATATAAAAATAATCAGAATCTATGCAGGAACAGCGAAATAAATAAGCAAACTGAAGTGTAGAATTGATATTTAGGGAATATAAATCCTGAAAAATTAGAGTTTCCTGGGGATTAAGCATACCAGATGGCTGGTAGTTTTCCAGTTATACCCACAGCATCTCAAAGCAGAGGATAGACTACTGGTGATGGCCCTTATAAAAATTGTTGCTGTGCTGACTGCATTTCCTCTTCAACTTACAAGGAAATAAACTTTCCCATTTGGAAACGTTCTTTCAATTCCACAACTTCCCAAATTCAGTCAAGCTTTTGGAAGAAACAAATAATCAAAGCATGCTTTTGTAGCTCTCACAGGATCCTCTTTAAGCAGGTTGATAAGAAAGAGCAAGGTGCAAACCAGGATGGAGGGATCAAGTCAGTTTTGGACCTGCACTCTTAATTTGTATTAATGACTTGTATTAAGGAGTAGAGAAATGTTGTGTCAAAATTTTAAAAATGTAAAGCCAGCTGGCATAATTAATACTCTAGAGCAGTGTTTCTCAACCCAGCAACTTTAAGATTTATTTATTTATTTATTTTCTATCCCACCTTTATTATTTTATAAATAACTCAAGGCAGTGAACATACCTAATACTCCTTCCTCCTCTTTTCCCCACGACAACAACCCTATGAGGTGAGTTGGGCTGAGAGAGAGTGACTGGCCCAAGGTCACCCAGCCGGCTTTCATGCCTAAGGCAGGATTAGAACTCAAGATGTATGGACTTTAACTCCCAGAATTCCCCAGCCAGCCATGCTGGCTGGGGAATTGTGGGAGTTGAAGTCTACAGATCTTAAAGTTGTTGAGGTTGAGAAACACTGCTCTAGAAGACAGAAATTAAATTCAACATGATGTTGCTAGTTTAGAGAAGTGGGCTGAAAATAGAGTGAAAATCAATAGAGACAAATACAGCATTCTTCTGTTAGGAAGCAGACATCAAATATGGGGTCATGGGTGGGGGGATACTTGGCTCTGTGCAATTGTAGTTCTTCACAAACTGAACAGATATGAAGTGTGGCTGTTAAAAAGGCAAGTGCAGTTTCCAAATATAGTAACTCATGTGGACTCCTTGGTGCTCTCTGAGCCTTGTTGTTTTCTTGTAGACGTTTCATTGCCAGGCTAGGCAACATCTTCAGTGCGAAAAGGGAGTGGGACTTGCTCTCTGTTTATATACCATGGCTTGTCCTGCTTGTGTTGGTAGACGTGTTGTTCTCTCTTTAGTAGTTCCTTGACTGGGCTGTTGTTTGCTACTTGGTTGATTGACTGAGTTAATAGTTCCTTGATTAGGGTATATTGTGCTGTTTGATTGTTCCTCTGGTGCTAATCTTGGTGTTAATCTTTGCATATCTGGGTGATGATTGCTGGCAAGGAGGTGTTCTGTTCTTCTGGCTTTTCTATTGTCTCTTATGAATGGTATGTAAATGTTTACCTCTATGTGTCTGTTGATGGCTGCTTTGTCTGAGTGCCAAGCTTCCAGGAATTCTCTAGCGTTTTTGGACTTGGCTTGGTTTAAGATGCTCACAGTTTCCCAGTTGAAAGTATGGTTAAGTCTGTCCATGTGTTCTGAGATTAAGGAATTTTCATCATGTCTTCTGACTGCTAGCTGGTGTTCGTGGATGCGTTCTGCTAGTCTGTCCTACATAGTGGCTGCTACAGTCCTTACACTGTATGTTGTAGATAACTCCTGTTTTTTCTTCTTGGGCTACTGGGTCTTTTGGGTTACTCACAATGTTCTGAAGGGTTTTGGTTGTTTTGTATGCTACAGTAATGCCGTGTGGCTGTAACAGTCTATTAGTAGTTTCTGAGATGTTTCTGATGTACGGCAGTGTAATCCTTTTCATAGCTTCTGTTGGTTTTGCTGTGGTGGGTTGAGTGGTCAGGCACTTTTTGATAAAGTTTTGTGGGTATCCATTTTGTTGGAAGATGCTATATAAGTGGTCTGTTTCCTTTTTCTGGTGTTCTGGGTTGCTGCAGTGCATTTCTACTTGTCTGAATAGTGTTCTTACACAGCTCCTCTTGTGAGAGGTTGGATTATTGCTTTGGTAGTGGAGTACTTGGTTAATGTGGGTATATTTCCAGTAGACTTGTGTTTCTAGAATGCCATCATTTCCTCTACTGATGAGGATGTCTAAGAAGGGTAGTGTGTTGTTGTTTTCTTCTTCCCTTGTGAATTTTATTCCTTTGAAGATGTTGTTGATGGTTTCATGTGTTTCTGTTGCATATATTTTTTATGTCTGTAGAATATGGGGCTGAGTTTTTAAAAAAGCCAAGCCTTGAAGTTTCTTTCTGGGCTCTGAGAGCACATGTTCACCCCCCTTCTCAGGAATGTTAATTTACTTTGGAGCCAGCTAGTCTGGGAGTTTGAGCCAATCAGAATTACCTGTTTAAGCTTTGTCCATATTGGGAATCTGTTGCCTAGGTGTTTGGTCACATGCCAGATCTTGTCCACTTAGGTATGGCCAAGTTGCAATTGTAAAAAGCTTTAAAAGTGTTATCTCTGCTTTTGTTCTCTCTCTGCTCTGCTGCTGCTATCTCTTTGTCTTTAAAATGTAAGTACTTAAGCCATGCGCTTCTCTTCTGCTGAAGAAAAGCAAGATTCAATTTTGTTCTTTTGTTTTAAATAAAAAAGCAACGTTTTACTTCAGTTTGCTTGTCTCTCAATATTTTTCCATAACTCTGATCACAAATTTTATAAAACAACAAAAGGTTATGGGCCCAGCAAATGCTTTCTCGATCAGAGACAAAACTTATGAAAAGAGGAAAGCTGAACTGTTTCATCTGCAAATGAAGAGGCTTCTTTTTTTTTTTGAAACTTGCTGGCAGTTACAAGAAGTTTCAGTTGGAGGCGGAGTTTCTAGCCTCGTGTTTTCCAGCCTCGTGGATTACTCCAACAGGGGAGAGAAGAAGCAATGGCGGCTGCTGCATCTTCAAGTTTTCAAGGTATGCCCCTGGAAAAGCTTTCTAATACTAATTATTTGAACTGGTCTTTGAAAATGGAGAGTTTCTTGAGGAGAGAAAATTTGTGGTCTGCAATCTCTGAACAAATTCCTCAGAATCCAGTTCAAGCCTGGATGAGGAAAGATGAGAAATGCAAAGCCTCCATTATTTTGGCTGTCGAGGACTCTCAGCTTATACACGTAAGAGGCAGAGAAACTTCCAAAGACTTATGGGACTATTTACGTGATTTATATGTAAAAGCTACTCCAGGCAGCAAGGTTATTTTAACCAAAAAGCTGTACAAAGCTCACTTGCCTGAGAATGGAAATTTGCCAGACCATCTTCATAAACTGGAAAACTATTTTGTGGAGCTTCAAGAGCGAGGGATGGAATTTACCTCTCTAATTAAAGCTTATATAATGCTGTCTTCGTTGAATGAGTCCAGGGACACTTTAATTTGCTCCATGGAGGGAATCCCAGAAGCTGATCTAACTCCCTCGTTTGTGTCTACCCGGCTTCTTGCTGAATGGGACAAGAGACAAGAAAAAGCTGCCTCCATTTCTACAATAAAGTCTTCTCGTGGCCAGCAGAGGGAGCGGAAGAGCTTTGAATTCCAAGCTTCTGCTTTTTCCAGCCGGTGATGCTTTACATGTGGATCCCCTGCACATCTGCAGAAGGACTGTGTCCATTTTAAAAGCAAGAAGAATTCTAAGAAGAAAGAAGAAACTTCTAGAAAGAAAATTCTTCATGCAAAAGTTGTAGAGAACTGTGATGATAAAGATTTGTGGATTCTTGACAGCGGGTCAAATGCCCATATCTGTAACAATAAAAGTGCTTTTCTGTCTCTGTCTAAAACTAACAGACAAAGAGTTTCCTTAGTAGATGGATCTGTATCCAAGATCATGGGTGAAGGTGAGATTAATCTTCCATGTTTGGGGGAAACTGTTCAAAATGTTTTGTTTGTGCCTAATTTTCAAAGTAATCTCTTGTCTGTAGGACAGCTAGTTGCATCAGGTTACGTTGTAACTTTTAAGAAAGAGGGTTGTGAAATTAGGAAGGATGGTAAAGTAATTGCAAAATGTTTGCAGAAAGATTCTCTTTACATTGTACAGAAAGCTGAAAAGCAAATAGCAAAAGCTGTGTTTGAGAATACTCCCATACACGATCAGTGCATCTATTTATTACATAGGAGGTTTGCTCATGCTAATTTTAAGTACATATCTCAAATGCCTAGTTATTCTGCTGATTTAAAATTGAAACCTTGTGATAAGTATCTGGATTGTGCAGTTTGCAAGGAGAATAAAACCACAAGGGCTCCTGTGAAGAAGTTTTCTGATAGGTCCACCTCTAGGCCTCTAGAGATTATTCATTCTGATGTAATAGGCCCCTTTTCTCCTAGTCTTGGGGGAGCAAGGTACATTTTGACCTTCATAGATGATTTTTCCAGGTACACATTTATTTGTTGAAACACAAAGATGAGGTTTTTGATAAATTTAAGGGTTTTGTGGCTTGGGCAAATGGAAAATTCCCAAGGCCAGTGTCTGCCTTGCAATCAGACAGAGCTGGAGAGTATCTATCCTCAAAGTTTAAAAGCTTTTTGTTAGAAAAAGGGATAGAACACATTTTAGCTAACCCTTACACTCCAGAACAGAATTCTGTTGCAGAGAGAAAAGGAAGAACACTGCAGGAAGCAATGATGTGTTTGTTGAAGGATGCCAGTTTACCTTTTAGGTTTTGGGGAGAAGCTGTTTCTACAGTGTGTTATGTTCAGAACAGGCTGTTTAGCAGTGCAGTTCAGGATGTGCCATTTCATTTGTTCTATGGTGTGAAGCCTAAAGTAAATCATCTCAGAGTTTTTGGTAGCACAGCTTGGGTGCACATTCCAGAACAGCTGAGGTGCAAGGGGGCTTCCAGAACAAAGAAAGCAATCTTTGTAGGGTATGAACAAAGTCAGAGGAGCTACAGGTTCATACTGGATAATCAACTGATAATTAGTAAAAGTGCTTCTTTTGCTGAGCAGAATTGGGATAAAATAAACTCTAGTTCTTCAGTTGATTTATCCATGAGGGAGCAGCAAAGTCTTGCTGATGGTGATTTGCAGGAATCACCTAGTGAAGTCAATGAGCAGGAAGTTGACTTGTCTGGGAAGTCAGAGGTTTCTGAGGACAATGGTGGAATTCAGAGTGTAAGTCCTGTCCTACCTCGCAGGTCTGAAAGGATTAATAAGGGGGTTCCACCTGATCATTATCAAGTAGATGTGATAAAGGCTTTTCACATTCACACAGAGCCTGAGTCTTTAGAGGAAATTAAAGAGATGCCACCTGAAATAGCTAAGTGCTGGCATGAAGCCATGCAGCAGTTGGATTCCTTAAAGGAAAATAAAACTTGGAAATTAGTAAGTTTGCCTCCCAATCAGAAGGTTTTAGGTTGTAGGTGGGTGTTTAAACTGAAAAAAGATTCTGATGGTAAAATTCAGAAGTACAAAGCAAGGTTGGTAGCAAAAGGTTTTGCTCAAAGGAAAAATGTGGATTATGACAAAACTTTTGCTCCAGTGACAAAAGCTGAATCTATCAGGTTGCTTTTAAAGGTTGCTGCCATGAAGGAACTGTCTGTCTATCACTATGATATTCAAACTGCTTTTCTGTATGGTGATTTGGAGGAAAAATTGTTTATGCAACAACCTCCTGGTTATGAAAAAGATAAACATATTGTGTGTGAATTGCAGAAATCAATCTATGGATTGAAACAGGCCGCTCGTTGTTGGAATATTAAATTAGATAATATTTTGCAAAAATTTGGGTTTCAGAAGGGAATTGCTGATCCATGTGTGTATGTAAAAAATGATAAGCAAGGTGTAATGTACTTGTGCTTGTATGTTGATGATTTGTTGCTGCTCACATCATCTGATGAACAAAAGCGTGCTTTTGAGGTTTGTATGAAAAACAATTTCACTTTGAAATGTCTTGGAGCAGTTAACAATTACTTAGGATTAGAAATTCAGAGGGAAAAAGATGGCAGTTTTCTCATAAGTAAGAGTAGTAAAATTAAGAAACTGCTGGAGGATTTTAAAATGCAAGACTGTAAGTCTGTCTCCTCCCCCATGCTTCCCGAGTTTCTAAAAGAGGAGGGGGAGAAGGGGGATGGTGAGTTATCTGAAGGAGATAGTTTCAGATCAGCCACTGGTAGTCTTCTTTACATTGCAAACAATAGCCATCCAGACATTTCTAACAGTGTGTCCATTTTGAGCAGGTTTGTGGAAAATCCCACATCTGCTGCAAAGTCTGGATTAAAAAGGCTGTTTCGTTATTTACAAGGCACCAAAGATTTTTGCTTGAGATTGTCTGCTACAGACACAGAGGAAAAGTTAGAATGCTGGTGTGATTCAGATTGGGCTGGAGATCTCAGTGATAGGAAATCTACTTCTGGAAGTGTAATTCAATTTGCAAAGTCCACTATTGCATGGTTCTCCAGAAAACAAACAGTAGTAGCCATTAGCACAGCTGAAGCCGAATTTTATGCTTTAGCACAACTGTGCAATGAGGTAATTTGGTTTACACAATTATTGCAAGACATTGGAGTTATTTTAAGCCAGCCTGTAACAATTCATGAAGACAACCAAGCCTGTCTTCATTTGGCTTTATCTGAAGGAACCAGAAACCGCACTAAGCACATTGATGTGCGTTTTCATCTTGTTAAAGATTTTCTAGCCAAGAAAAAGGTTATTTTGAAATACTGTGATACTAAATTAATGTTAGCTGATATTTTCACCAAGCCTCTAGTTGCCAGTAGGCACTGTGAGTTGGTTACTAGATTGGGTTTGCTTCCATATTCTTTCTAGTCATAAAAAAAGGGGAGTGTTGCATATATTTTTTATGTCTGTAGAATATGGGGTTGAGTTTTTAAAAAAGCCAAGCCTTGAAGTTTCTTTCTGGGCTCTGAGAGCACATGTTCACCCCCCTTTCTCAGGAATGTTAATTTACTTTGGAGCCAGCTAGTCTGGGAGTTTGAGCCAATCAGAATTACCTGTTTAAGCTTTGTCCATATTGGGAATCTGTTGCCTAGATGTTTGGTCACATGCCAGATCCTGTCCACTTAGGTATGGCCAAGTTGCAATTGTAAAAAGCTTTAAAAGTGTTATCTCTGCTTTTGTTCTCTCTCTGCTCTGCTGCTGCTATCTCTTTGTCTTTAAAATGTAAGTACTTAAGCCATGCGCTTCTCTTCTGCTGAAGAAAAGCAAGATTCAATTTTGTTCTTTTGTTTTAAATAAAAAAGCAACATTTTACTTCAGTTTGCTTGTCTCTCAATATTTTTCCATAACTCTGATCACAAATTTTATAAAACAACAAAAGTTTCTTCTAGTTGATCCTTTTTTATTATGACAAAGATGTCATCTACATACCGGATCCATACTTTGGGTTCTATGTGTGGGAGTGCTATCTTTTCTAGATGTTGCATTACAATCTCTGCTATGAGTCCTGAGAGTGGTGATCCCATGGGTGTTCCTTTGATTTGTTGGTATATTTGTTTCAAGTTTTGGTATATTTGGTATATTTGTTACAAGTTTTCTTGTAAGTTCTTTAGCTATGTTGTATGGCTGGGTCCCAGTAGCCCAAGATGAAAAAACAGAAGTTATTTTATTAAGTTATTTGAACATACAAGAATTGTATAAGTCAGGTTCCCTGGGGTTGAGCTCATACATAGTGCTAAGACATAAATTGATATATTCCTTTTTTGTCTTAGCATGAAGAATATGCCCATTTAGTTTTATCTTATAACCTGGTTTTGTGTTTGAGTTGTGTTTGTGCTTTTGATTCAGTCTTGATTCCTGGTGACTATATGGACAAATCCATCCCTTTCTTTCCAACATTTTCAGAAGTGGTTTGCCTTTGCTTTCCTCCTAGGCTGAGAGGAAACAATGGTCCCACAGTCAACCAGTTGGCCTTGCTTCTAAGGCAGGACTAGAATTCATACTTTTTAACCACTATACTACTTTAACCACTATAGCAAACTGGCTTTTGGCTCTCTTTATTATTCGCAGTATAAATAATCTGCATTTATTCTTATTATACTGTGGACTTAGCTTCACAAACTACTAGATTTACAAATATAGGCCATTTAATGGTAGCTTATGGGAAAGACCAATCACAAAGGTGATGTGAAGTTTGAGCCAATTACAATCACCTTCTGCATCCCATAACATACTGAACTTCTCAACAGCTTTTACTTGGTCCTTTTAACTGGAAATGCCAGTACCTGAACCTTAGTTCTTCATGAGAAACATTACTAAGGTAAAGGTAAAGGTTCCCCCCACACATTTGTGCAGTCGTGTCCGACTCTAGGGGCCAGTGCTCATCTCCGTTTCTTATCTGAAGAGCCAGCGCTGTCCAAAGATGCTTCTGTGGTCATGTGGCCGGCATGATGCATGCAGAACGCTGTTACCATCCCGCCGGAGCGGTACCTATTTATCTACTTGCATTTGCATGCTTTCGAATTGCTAGGTTGGCAAGAGCTGGGGCGAGTGTGGGAGATCACTCTGTCACGCGGCGCTCGGGTCTCGAACTGCCGAACTTGTGACCTTCCGATCGACAAGCCTGGTGTACTAAATCTTGCCAAACTTAGAAATACTAACTAATCTTATGCATACATGCACAAACAGAAAACTGCACTAATCACTGCATTTCAATCTCAGTACAGAGATTCAAAATCTTCACAATTAGAATTCCATTGCTTATGATAGAAGTGTTGCTCTGCCCAATAAAGTTGTTTTCTCCAGCACTCTTTTCTCTCTCAACCCATATTTAAGTTTACAGAGACTTTTCACAAATGGAGAATTCACTGGCAATCAAAATTCAAGTAGACAAACATTTAGCAGGTAGGGAGATTGAACAGTTAAGGAGGTTATCACCTCTAGGAAGATACAGCATTAGACACCAGAATGAGAAAAGGTACCAAAGAATGATCAAGTGTTATAAGAACCGTGGTTTAGGGTTTCAAGAGACTTGGGAGTACCAAGGAAGGGGTCACTTGCTGAATAGCAATTAGCATGAATGACTCCAATTTTCTTCCTCTCAGCTTTATTTCAGATGCCAAATGGAGAAGCAAACATTGGGATCTTCCACAAACCACAAGATCCCAGCATTTCAAGTCTGAGCTACACATATTCTCCCCTAAAGCAAATAATGTGTATTCTAGGGAAGCTCTTATAAAGGGGGGGGGCAATATAAATCTAAGGCTAGGTTTCAACAAAAACACTGATGTAATATTTCTTTGATTCTATGTTTGGTGGGGATTTAAATCCCAGCTTAATTTATCTTTTGACTTATCCTGCAGGTAGTACTTGATTATACAGTATTCCAGTGTCACCAGTAATAGGATTGCAGTATTGAATAAAATAATAACAAAAAATGGTTGCTATTAACACTTGGAAAAACAAAGGTTTTAACAGGGGCTGTTGATGGCCTCACCCTGTGTAACACAACACAGATGAATGGCTACATAGCTGTGTCTGTCCCCTGTTGCCTGATTTTAATAACTTTCTGTAAGTGTTACATACAAAAGTTTGAAAACATCATCAATTCAAAAACCTCCTCAGGCCTTATGGACCTCAACTAAAAATCAAAACACCAGATATGGCTCCATAAAAAAAAATTGCCTCTATAAATCTAACCAAAAATCCTGGGCTCTCTATAGAAGGTTGGGACAGCCAGTGGATTAGTGGTCCAAGTACACCCTCAGCTGTGGAAACTCACTGGGTGAGTTTGAGCCAGTCACAAACCCCCACCCCATCTACCTCACAGGGTTGCTATTTTGGAAATAATCCCCATGGAAGCTGCTTGAGTTCTTGAAGAAAAGGCAGAATATAAATCTAATCAATGAAGTAAAATAAATAAACCAACACACTTTAAGAAGGAAGTCGTGGTCATTCCTGGGATGAGGATGAGAGAGGCAGAAGGTATTTACAAACTAGGAAAAGGTTGGCAAGAGAAGAAGGCAATGTGGAGACATTCAAACTGCAAGGAAGAGGAGGGCTATGGCCCCAGAAACTGACCATATTCTTGAACCAATCCAGGAAACTCCAAGTTCATATAAAAAAAGAATTGGTGGAAGAAAGGGTCAAGCTGATTGGATGTGGTGTATAGGCAAATATGTGGAAGAATGGCAATAATTTATCAGCAGGGCAATGCATGTAAAAAAGGGGGTGGGGCATGGATCATGGGGCTGCCATCTTGACTTTTTTGAACCCCCACAGACATCCCTGGTTACAGCAGTTTTCGTGAGAAATAAGTGACACACCATCAGTAGTATTTATTTATTTATTTATTATTTCTAACTTATATCACCGCCCATCTCCCCCCACAAGGGGACTCTGGGCGGTTTACAATCAAGTCAGCAATTAAAAACATATAAAATACTTTATACAATCATTAAAAATATAAAAATATAAAATCCAAGAGGCTGTCAGTGATGTTCACGAACCAAACTATTACGGTGCGAGCCATCCCCAGGAAGAGCTATTACTCATCCCGTCCCAAGCGAGGTGGCAGAGCCAGGTTTTCAGTTGCTTCCTGAAGGTCAGGAGTGTGGGGGCTAGCCTCACCTCAAGGGGCAAGATGTTCCAAAGGGCGGGTGCTACGGCAGAGAAGGCACGCCTCCTGGATCCCGCTAGGTGAAATTCTTTTGCTGATGGGATCCGTAGCATGCCCTCTCTGCATGACCGGGTGGGGCGGGTCGATGCTCTGGGGATGAGGCGGTCTCTAAGGTAGCCTGGTCCCATGCCATGTAGGGCTTTAAAGGTAACAACCAACACCTTGAATTGGACCCGGAAGCAAACTGGTAACCAGTGCAGCTCACGCAGCAGAGGTGTCACGTGTGCCGATCTTGGGGCACTCATAACTGCGCGCGCAGCCGCATTCTGGACCAGCTGAAGCTTCCGGATACTCTTCAAGGGTAGCCCCATGTAGAGTGCATTGCAATAGTCTATATGGGAGATGACCAGGGCATGAGTGACTGTACGGAGGGCATCTCGGTCCAGGAGAGGGCGAAGCTGGCGTACAACTCGAAGTTGCACAAAAGCCCTTCTGGCCACGACTGCCACCTGCTCTTCAAGCAGGAGTCGTGAGTCCAGAAGGACCCCCAGGTTCCGCACTGAGTCTGAACGGGGCAGTGCCACCCCATCCAGATCTAAAGATGACAACTCCTTGGACCCCGAGACGCCATCAATCCACAGCCACTCCGTCTTACCAGGGTTCAGCTGAAGCCTGTTGTTCCCCATCCAGACCCCCACAGCCCTCAGGCACTGAGAAAGGGCAGAAACTGCATCACTTAACTAACCCGGGATGGAGATATATAGTTGAGTACCATCAGCATACTGATGATACCTCATCCCGTATTGGCGGATGATCTCACCCAGCGGTTTCATGTAGATATTAAATAGGAGAGGGGAGAGAACCGAGCCCTGCGGCACCCCACAAAGTAGGGGCCGAGGGTCGGACCTCTCATCTCCTATCACCACCGATTGGGACCGGTCTCGGAGGAAGGAGGTGAACCGGCGCAAAACTACGCCGCCCACCCCCAACTCTCCGAGCCACCCCAAAAGGTACAGGCAAGTCCATTTGTTGTTGTTGTTGTTCAGTCGTTTAGTCGTGTCCGACTCTTCGTGACCTCATGGACCATAGCATGCCAGGCCTTCCTGTCCTCCACTGTCTCTCGGAGTTTACTCAAATTCATGTTCATTACATCGGTGATGCTATCTAACCATCTCATCCTCTGCCGTCCCTTCTCCTTTTGCCTTCAGTCTTTCCCAGCATCAGGGTCTTTTCCAGTGAGTCCTCTCTTCGCATTAGGTGGCCAAAGTATTTGAGCTTCAGCTTCAGCATCTGTCCTTCCAATGAGCAGTCAGGGTTGATTTCCTTTAGGATTGACTGGTTTGACCTCCTTGCAGTCCAAGGGACTCTCAAGAGTCTTCTCCAGCACCACAGTTCGAAAGCATCAATTCTTCGGCGCTCAGCCTTCCTTATGGTCCAACTCTCACAGCCATACATTACTACTGGAAAAACCATAGCTTTAACTATACGGACCTTTGTCGGCAAGGTGATGTCTCTGCTTTTTAATATGGTGTCTAGGTTTGCCATAGCTTTCCTCCCAAGGAGCAAGCGTCTTTTAATTTCATGGCTGCAGTCACCGTCTGCGGTGATCTTGGAGCCCAAGAAAATGAAATCTGTCACTGCTTCCATTTCTTCCCCTTCTATTTGCCAGGAAGTGATGGGACCAGATGCCATGATCTGAGTTTTTTTAATGTTGAGTTTCAAGCCAGCTTTTGCACTCTCCTCTTTCACCCTCATCAAGAGGCTCTTTAGTTCCTCTTCACTTTCTGCCATTAGGGTGGTATCGTCTACATATCTGAGGTTGTTGATATTTCTCCCGGCAATCTTAACTCCGGCTTGTGATTCATCCAGCCCGGCATTTCTCATGATGTACTCTGCATATAAGTTAAATAAGCAGGGTGATAATATACAGCCTTGTCATACTCCTTTCCCAATTTTGAACCAGTCGGTTGTTCCATGTCCGGTTCTAACTGTTGCTTCTTGACCCACATACAGGTTTCTCAGGAGACAGGTAAGGTGGTCTGGTACTCCCATCTCTTTAAGACTTTGCCACAGTTTGTTGTGATCCACACAATCAAAGGCTTTAGCGTAGTCAATGAAGCAGAAGTAGATGTTTTTCTGGAACTCTCTTGCTTTTTCCATGATCCAGCGAATGTTGGCAATCTGATCTCTAGTTCCTCTGCCTCTTCGAAACCCAGCTTGCACTTCTGGTAGTTCTCGGTTCACATACTGCTGAAGCCTAGCTTGTAGGATTTTGAGCATAACCTTGCTAGCATGTGAAATGAGCGCAATTGTACGGTAGTTTGAACATTCTTTGGCATTGCCTTTCTTTGGAATTGGAACGTAAACTGACCTTTTCCAATCCTGTGGCCACTGTTGAGTTTTCCAAATTTGTTGGCATATTGAGTGCAGCACTTTAACAGCATCATCTTTTAGGATTTTAAATAGCTCAGCTGGGATACTGTGTTCTCCGCTAGCTTTGTTGTTAGTAATGCTTCCTAAGGCCCACTTGACTTCACTCTCTAGGATGTCCGGCTCAAGGTCAGTGACCACACCATCGTATTTATCAGGGATATTAAGATCTTTCTTGTATGGTTCTTCTGTGTATTCTTGCCACCTCTTCTTAATCTCTTCCGCTTCTGTTAGGTCCCTGCCTTTTTTGTCCTTTATCATGCCCATCTTTGCACAAAACGTTCCCTTAATATCTCCGATTTTCTTGATGAGATCTCTAGTCTTCCCCATTCTATTGTTTTCCTCGATTTCTTTGCATTGTTCATTTAAGAAGGCCTTCTTATCTCTCCTTGCTATTCTCTGGAATTCTGCATTCAGTTGGTTATATCTTTCCCTTTCTCCCTTGCCTTTTGCTTCCCTTCTTTCCTCAGCTATTTGTAAAGCCTCATCAGTCAGCCACTTTGCTTTCTTGCATTTCTTTTTCTTTGGGATGGTTTTAGTTGCTGCCTCCTGTACAATGTTACGAACCTCCATCCATAGTTCTTTAGGCACTCTGTCTACCAGATCTAATCCTTTAAATCTATTCCTCACCTCCACTGTATATTCATAAGGGATATGATTTAGGTCATACCTGATTGGTCTAGTGGTTTTCTCTACGTTCTTCAATTTAAGCCTAAATTTTGCAATAAGAAGCTCATGATCTGAGCCACAGTCAGCTCCAGGTCTTGTTTTTGCTGATTGTATAGAGCTTCTCCATCTTTGGCTGCAAAGTATATAATCAATCTGATTTCGGTATTGACCATCTGGTGATGTCCATGTGTAGAGTTGTCTCTTGTGTTGTTGGAAAAGTGTTTGCTATGACCAGCGTGTTCTCTTGACAAAACTCTATTAGCCTTTGCCCTGCTTCATTTTGTACTCCGAGGCCAAACTTGCCTGTTATTCCGGTTATTTTTTGACTTCCTACTTTAGCATTCCAGTCCCCTATGATGAAAAGGACATCTTTTTTTGGTGTTAGTTCTAGAAGGTGTTGTAGGTCTTCATAGAACCGGTCAACTTCAGCTTCTTCGGCATCAGTGGTTGGGGCATAGACTTGGATCACTGTGATGTTGAATGGTTTGCCTTGGATTCGAAGTGAAAGCATTCTGTCGTTTTTGAGTTTGTACCCCAGTACTGCCTTTCCCACTCTTTTATTGACTATGAGAGCTACTCCATTTCTTCTAAGGGATTCTTGCCCACAGTAGTATATATAATGGTCTCCTGAATTAAATTCGCCCATTCCTGTCCATTTTAGTTCGCTGATTCCCAATATGTCGATGTTCAATCTTGTCATCTCATGTTTGACCACATCCAGCTTACCTTGATTCATAGATCTTACATTCCAGGTTCCTATTCAATATTGTTCTTTACAGCATCGGACTTTCCTTCCACTTCCAGACACATCCACAACTGAGCATCCTTTCGGCTTTGGCCCAGCCGTTTCACTCTTTCTGGAGCTACTCGGAATTGCCCTCTGCTCTTCCCCAGTAGCATTTTGGACACCTTCCGACCGGAGGGGCTCATCTTCCGGTGTCATATCTTTTAGCCTTTTGATACTGTCCATGGGTTTTCTTGGCAAGGATACTGGAGTGGTTTGCCATTCCCTCCTCCAGTTTTGGACCACGTTTTGTCAGAACTCTCCGTCATGACCTGTTCTTCTTGACCTGACTTCATTGAGTTACGGAAGCCCCTTCGCCACGACAAGGCAGTGATCCATGAAGGGGAGGCAAGTCCATACCAGCATCTTTTAGCTGTTTTGCATGAATCAGAAACACACAGCTGACAGAATACCGAAGCAACCAGGGTTGGTGGAGGCTAACCGTCTCTCTTGAAATGCCAAGTCATTCAGATCACAGCACACACATTATCTTACCCTTCTTTCAGGCTGAGCCTTAGCAATTACGGGTTCCTGCTACAAACTGTACATTTCTTTGATTATTTTCCATTTCTGTCATTCATTTAGCAGTTCCCACATGCTCCTGAAAGTATTAAAAACACTTTATTTAATTTCCTTTTCAATCCTCCATCAAGGCACGGGTTTCTACCATTAAAAAAGTCACTTTTAAAAATTTAATTTTAAGCAACTGCATTACATCTTTCATCTTCTCATATGCTTTATAATGTGACTAAGCAGACACAGGCGGCATGTAAACCTAATGGCATGCATAACAAACAGGTTGCACTGATATTAGTTCTCTTACTTAACACAAATTTAAAGACAACAGTGATCAATTACAGCTCTGTGATTGATCTAGGGCTCAATTTCCTGTCCCCCTAAGCACAGCACAAACGTGCCCCAGAATCTGTTGTTTATGTCATGACTTTGTAACATTGCCATCGTCTCATCCCCAGCCCACAGCTAAGGCAGCTTAAATCCATCTTTATCTTTCAGTTTTAAAGTAGTCTTTCCCCTCTTCTCCTGACACATGTTTGCCATGGATATCATATAGCATGCTTCATCAACAACATGATTGCTGGCACAGTCAGTGTTGGGATCTACCCAATTCCTGTTGGCTATTCTTGCCTCTCTCCAGCTACTGAGAACTGCCCCTTATGGTCACGTTGGCTTGGATTTCAGGAGACACTCTGGTTTCTACAGTGTCATCTGTCCATTGAAAGCCTGACCAAGGCTTTTCAAAGTGCTTGTCAGGTCTTACACAGGCTAATTATGACTTTAATGCTCTTTTATGTTTAAAAAAATCATAGAAAGTTTATTTAAATGGGGAAAAAGAGCCAGGTTCTGCCAGCTGTGTGTTGTTGATTCTACCACCAAGGGGTACATTACAGGTTTCTGCTGCTTCTGCCAACAAGAAGAATCATACTTACTGTACTTTCAACCATTTTTATTCCTTTGGGAGTTAGTGATGGTTAGTATCTGCTTTTTAGCAGATTACCAACAGTGACTACCAGCCGTGAAGGAACCAGCAGTCAAGAAATATATCACAGATCAGCAGTTGAAGGCCTTGGAAAATATTTGTAGATGCCATGATATGTCTATACCTACAAAGATCAGATTGTGTTCTGTTCTGAGTATGAGACCACCAGAACTTTAAGAAAATAGTTTTTATTATTATAAAAAAACTATTTACAAACTTAAGTCCATAAACTCAACTGAAGATTGCTTGGATTAATTGGAGATTCACAACAGGTTGCACTTGGAGGTAGGCAGCTACGCAGTGGCACAAGTAGAGTTCACAACAAGTAGAACAACAGTTCTGGATCAAGATGCTAGGTTGGTTGGTTTCTTCTGATATACTGGGAAAAAGGGCTAAACTGGTTACTTGGCACGGCTGATTGGAGACTGGGACAAGAAGACTACAAGGCAGGCTGGACAAGGTTCTTCTGGTCCACAGGACAATACTGGACTGGAATTGCAGGGCAGAGCTGGACTGGATTCTTGGCAAAGTTCATCTGGATTCTTAGGATACTGCTGGACTGGATCTGCAAGGCAGGACTGGACAGGGTTCCTCTGGATTCCCAGGACTACACTGGACTGTATCTGCAATCATGCTAGACTGGATTCACTGGCAAACTAGAAGGCAGACTGGACTGGTTCCCATGGGCAACTGGACTGAACCCACTAGACAACTGGACTGGAACTGCAGGGCAGACAGGATCCACTAGGCAACTGGACTGGAACTGCAAGGCAGACAGGACTGGAACCACTTGGCAACTGGACTGGAACTGCAAGGCAGACAGGACTGGTTCCACTAGGCAACGCTGCCTGAAAAACCAGGCAGGACAGGGCGTTCCATACTAGAAGACCCCCCAATGGTAGAATGTGGCTGCACCGAATGAGCACGACAAAACACACGAGGACGTACGGAGTATTTAACTGAAGCGTCGAAACGCCACTTTGCCAAGGCTGTTGAACACTGTGAAGCTATCGACACAAGCTGGCAAACTCCCGAAGCAACCGAAGCCTTCTTAGCTGGGCTTGCTGAAAAACTATGAGACAAGGTTCTGTCTCCTTGATGCTGAAGTGAACTTGCTTCTAATGCAGCTGGGGTCAATTCAGAAATGAGGAGAGGCTCTTGCTCTGGTTCCGTGGCAGCTACAGGGCAGAATTCCAAGGACTGTTCTGGCTGGACTTCTCCCGAAGAAGCTGTTATCTCAGTGGAACAGTTGTCACCAGCAGCCTGATGCTTGCGCTGGCGCCCTTTTATCCTGTTCTCCGAATGCCTCTTCTCCTCAGGAGCCAAACGGGCTTCCTTCTGCTTGGCGCGCTTCTCCACCCTTCTTTCACATGCCATGATTGGTGCCCTAGACTTAGTTCCTGGTTCCTGACCAATCAGCTCTCCAGGATTCTCCTGCGCTGCTGGGTCATCTCCAGGTCTGGACTCCTGCACCTCACGAGTATCGCACTTTTGACCCTGCACCTGCCTATCACGAGTTGGATCATGAGTATCACACTTTTGACCCTGCGCTGGTTGCTGCTCAGTATCAGTTTCGTTTCTGAGGTAAGTTTCATTTTCCCCTAGCTCAGAGTCAGAGTCAGACTGAACTCTGACAGATTGTGAAGGCAACAGTTTTCCTTATGACGCTCTATAGAAGTAAACATTGGACTCTGAAAAATTAAGATAGAAAGAGTATTGATGTTTTTGTACTTTGGTATTGGAGAAGAATCCTGAGAATATTATGGGTAGCCAAAAAAAGAAATTAATGCATCACATGGCAAACCAATCCAGAGATCTCACTTGAGGTAAAAATGTCCAGACTCAAATTATCATATTTTGGACAAATTATGTGAAGAACTAGACTTCTCTTGACAAGTCTATAATGCTGAGAGGGTAGAAGGAAGAGAAGAAGATGATGACTAGTAGCTAGGTGGATGGACTCAATTTCAGCAGTGATGGATGCATTATTGGAAGACCTAAAGGGCTAGATTACAGACACATCATCCTGAATAGGGTGTCTATGTAGTTCCTATGAGTCAACACCAAATTGATGGTACACAATCAAGATCTTACTGTGCCCAAAAATACAGCTGAGTTTTCTCTTCAGCAAGTCCTAATTCAATGTCTTCAACAATATTGGAAGACTATTTTAATGGCACCCCATACAAGGATTTTGCTCATGCAAATCAGCTGATGTTGAATCTCTATTCAACATATGTTGATATGGTAACTTTTAAAAAAAGGTAGCAAGCATTTTGTGTCACACTAACTATTGCGGTTGTTTTTCAATGGGTTGAACATTAATATTTATTAGCGTGTGTCATCATTACCCTGTTCTATGGTTTTCCCATGTAAAAATTTAGAGGTTTTAATTTAAAATTTGGGGGTCTTGCTGCACTCTCTTTTCACATTACTTTGATGGATAAATAACTATTCCTGGGACAGGGGTTAAATTCTTAAGCATTTTTGTTATTATTAAGACCTCAAATAATAAAAAGTGACAGCCATTATATATTAAGACAAGACTAAAGCAAAACAAAGAGGTTCAGTATCAACCACTTACAGAAGTCTCCAGAATTAAAAGGGATGATCCATCAAACTGATCTGAATCCACCAGTTAAAAGGGAACAAATACCTCAGTAGTTTGATGAAGTAATGGTCTGCTAATTACATAGGATGGTAGATGCAAGGGTTATCAAACACTGGGAAGTGATAGTGAGATAATCTTTGCATTGATGATCCCCACATTGTACCAAAATAGCAAACAACTAACAGTATATCATTTAGATAAAAGGAATTCTGTATCAATTAAAAAGCTTAAAATATTAGTATTACATTTAAAGTTTTCTTGTGTAATCCTCATTACATGCAGTATGTTGAAAACTGACTGACACTTCCATTCAAACACATCTTGAAGCACAACACATATAGTATATAACGAGGATTCCAAAAGAGTAACTATACATTTTTAATTTACACTAAATTTGTGTCATCCAAGCTAAGGAATGTTCAAAATGGAATGGTCTGGCAACAGAATGGTCTGTTTTACTCCTGGAATGTCCCATTTATTTCTGGAATGTGCCAATCTGAGCATTCCAGGGGTGGTTCATGCAGTTCCAGTAATGCATTAGTTGGAACAGGAAGTAGCAATGCAGATATCTGGAATACCCAGCTCCAGGGCATAAATGTTTAAAATATGTTACAGTTTGCCTCCAGGGCAGGGGGGTCCACAGGATGGGGAGTCAAAGAAGTCAAGATGACAGCCATGACCATTGTATCATAGCCACACCCATGTTTTACATATGTCACATGTAAAAAAGGAACAGGGCTTCAATTGCACAATCATGGCTGCCATCTTGACAATTCTGACACCCCTGCTCATCAGATACTCCTTACTCCATTAATAAAGCTAATCTGCTCACTTTTGCACATACCCTTGTCAAGTGAATACTATTAAATGATTGGTGAGGTAGGGTATTTTGTTTTGTATTGTAGGCTACTAAGGATATGTATTAGAACAATATTAGAACCTATCAAAAAGTAGGCAAAGTTCTACAGATAAAACTATCACTACTTTCTACTGAGGAAGATCTGTGGTCAAAATGTTTGGTTTAAAAAAGTTTCTCAAATGGTTTGTTTGAACAATGTGATATAGACTTTCTGAGCATGAATAGCAGGTGTGGTATGATTGCATACGATTGAAACACATATACTCAGTTCTTTGGATGAGCCATTTGATGCACTGCACTTTACTTTTGGATTCATTACAGACATAGGGGGAGGGCAGGCGGGAGAGGTGATTTGTAAACCCAACACCTGCTCCTGATCATCCCTCATCAAATGTGAGTCTTGGAGCTGGATTTTTATTTTTCATCAAGAGTTCTGCGTCTGGATAAAACAGAAAAGTACATCTTATTTGCAATTTAATAAATATAATGTTATGATATTAAATTATATCACAAACTGCCAGTATTAAACAGTGGCTATCAATCTTTCCAAACCCAAGGACCTTTTATCTCATGGGATCTATTTCTGTCTCTGTCTCTGTCTCTGTCTCTGTCTCTTCTATCTCTATCTCTATCTCTATCTCTATCTCTATCTCTATCTCTATCTCTATCTCTATCTCTATCTCTATCTCTATCGCTATCAAGCTCAGCCAACACTCAATCAAATTGCAACTCATTTCTGGACTGAGATCCACAAGCTTAAGGGTAACATCTCAGATACCTCAACAAGTAAACTGACATGTGCTCCTAGTGTGTGCATGGATGGTGCTAAAACAGTATTCTTTGGATTCCAATCTCTTTAAAAAGTTCATCCCTAGCCATTAGGAAATGCCTAAGCAAAAGAAACTGCCTGTTAAATTAAACCAAGGGACAATTTAAGTCCTTAAAATGTATTGATCTGTTAGCAAACCCAGTTACAGTACTAGCTGGAGGCATCTTCAGACAGGGGAGGGTAATGATGAAAGCATTGCCATTTTTTCCCCATCATGTACATCATGACATCCCACAGAGATATGAAAGGGGCAGAGCTTGTGGTGCGATCCTTTCATTTTGATGAAAGCATCAGATCCTGCAGTTGCTTCTGTTGCTAGAATGTTACACACTATGATTAGTAAATGATATTCTGATGATCAAGGGAGGCAGAGGTCAAGTGACTTGTTCTGAAATGAGAAAGGAAAGTTCAGGCTTAGAAGAGAAGATGAACAGAAAAAAAAAAACCTTAAGCTTAGAGTGACCTTAAAAGTCATCCCAAGTTGATTGTATCAGCAATGCCAGTTAGCTTGCTTCTGACACTTTCCAGTATTTGTGGCCTTAATTGAGGGACCTAAACAAACAAATTAATCACCCCAGCCCATAAAAATGACAGAATTCATATGGCAGCATTCTTCATTCCCTCCAATTTGTTTCTCAGAAATTCCCAAAGCAATTTATTTGCTGAATATGCAAGATTTTCCCCCTTATGAAAATTACAAATTGTTGTCAAGGTTAACGAGTTAATATTCTCATTCAATATTTATTTTATTGGGAAGGTGGCAGGATGGGAGTGGGGGGGGGAGTGAAGGAAGGATGAAAGACCACGATTTGTGCACTTTCTTTTCCTGCAAAGTCTAGTTTCTTAATCAATATGACAAGGACACTGTCCTTTGGATAATACCCTGAATCATCGGGATGAAAAAAAATGAGCTTTATTAATCAACAGCTCCTGATTAATTATTACAAAGTGAGGCTCATACATTTCTGTACATTTTAATAATTCCTGAAGAAAGCTAACAACATCCCTGGTGATTTGAAGGCTTGGGGAGTTTGAATATTTCTGAACAATGTCACAATAAATAGTCCAAGGGTACTAGTGTTCACTAGCTAATCCAGTCCTTTTCAATCCAGCAAATGAGTAAAAACCTTCTTTTTCTCATTTCTCCATCTATAATTCATCATTTGCATACAAAGTAAGAAGCAAGAATCGGCAGCCTCATCAGTTTTCAAAATATCAAGGGACAACCCAGTTGATTTATAGCAGACTGTATTATCTAGTTTATATAACTAGAATTTTGCATTTAAAAAGAGAGAGAGAATGAGAGAGAGCAACAGAAAGATATTTTCATGGCCCTGAAATATTTTGATAATAGGAGCAGGGGGCCATCTAAATCCTTTAAAGAGCATGGGTTTTCCAGGGTATTTATGCGTTACTTGGAACTTCACCTGACACATTAAATAACAGATCCCAAATTTTATTAGAATCAGTACAGAAGACTGAAACGTTTGAGAAAATAATAAAGAATGGAGTACCTCTGAGCATATATATAGTGAATTTACATGCCCACTGAATAATAACAGCTCAGCTAGGTGGTGATGCTTGTCAGGGCTCAGAAGCTAAGAAGGGTCAGACCTGGTAAGTTCTAGGATGGGATCCCAGGGTTGTCTTCTGGATTGAGCAGTTGAAAAAGCCTCTTAACAGAAGGCAATGACAAACCACTTCCATACTGATGCCAAGTAAACCACATGGACGTGGACATGAAGTCATCAGGAATCAAACTTAGTTTGAAGGAAATGTGACCTTTTTAAAATAGCCACAACCAGTTGCCTACCTTCATTATTTGAACTGATATTGATCTTAGGCTTTGGCCTAGAGTTGTGCTAATCATAGGTAAAGGTAAAGGTTCCCCCCACACATTTGTGCAGTCGTGTCCGACTCTAGGGGCCAGTGCTCATCTCTGTTTGTTAGCCGAAGAGTCAGCACTGTCTGAAGACGCTTCCACGGTCATGTGGCCGGCATGACGCTCGCGGAACGCTGTTACCTACCCACCGAACTGGTTCCTATTCATCTACTTGCATTTGCATGCTTTCAAATTGCTAGGTTGGCAAGAGCTGGGGCTGTGCGGGAGCCCCCTCCATCACGCGGGACTAGGGATTCGAACCTCCGAACTTCTGATCTTCCGATCGACAAGCCTGGTGTCTTATCCACTGAGCCACCATGCCCCTTTGTGCTAATCATACTTAGTACTGTTTATAGTATAACTTGTCAGAACAATGATCAACAATATAACTCTCTGTTGTAGGAATAGGGAAAATAAAAGGTTTGGTTCACATTTTAATACAAACCAACTTAATTTTATATTTCCTAAACTTTGTAATCAGGATTACAATATATTGTACAGTGTACCAATGTTTTGTTTGACTACAGAAGGCTCCCACAACAGATAATATCTGATTTAACTTAGCTTCAGACACATTTATCTAATCAGCCACAATGCCTGATTACACTGTAGCGTAATAAATTGCACATCATCCTGTTATTTATAGACTCTATTTTGTAGATTTTGTTTGTTCTTTTTCTTTTTTCCCCCTGCTGATCAGTGTCCATAATAAACCTGGATACTGATACATTGGTTTAATTTATTCTTAATTCTTCAGATTTCACACTTTTTAAAATGCAATTCTCCAATTAAAAAACAACAACATATAAACATCCAACTTTTAGTGAAAGATGCATACAAAGATGCAAGATGCAAGAAGTATATTTTGTATATTTTTTATGTATACAAAAAGACACATTAGGGAAAATCCATACAGATAAGCATTTCTTGTCCATTCAAAAATGAACACAAATTTTCATGTTAGGAAAAAACATTCAAATTGATGTGAAAATGGACAGAACAAACATATGCTTAAAGAACTGTGAGCACAAAACATAAAGATTTAGCCACCCCAAATTTAAATGTCTGTATACCTACAGAATCAGGTAAATCTAAAATCTAGTTTCCAATGGTCATGATCCTTGATGGAGTCATTGACTTTTGGTATTTATAGAATCACACATGAATGTCTTTTTTTCAAATTTCTCCTATCCCTCATCAATGACTTCTCCATCAGTAGACGAATATTGTGTTCTTTTTTAAATTCATATTCTACTGAGTTTTGTTTTAATTTCTATTAAAACAACAAACATAATCTTGATCACAAAAAGTTAAAGTGAAGAAGAACAGAACAACTAAAAGAGAAATGAGAGAAAAAGAGGGAGCAGATTAGAGCAATCAAGACCTCCACCCATCTTTTGCACCACAGCATTTTAAATAATTTGTAGACTGTTATCATGTATCTATCTAAATTTCCCTACATTAAACATACAGCTTTCATTCTGAGAGTACTTTAGTTTATCTTTTTTTTCCCCAACAGTGATACCCAAAATAGGGTGTCAGGGTTGTCCAGAGCAAGATGAGATTTAATCCAGATGACAAAACACTCATTGTGACATCATGATACAAGCTCTGGTTTTTATGTACTTGTGGGTGACATCATGATGCAAGTACAAAATGGGTGGATTTTGTACTGCAATGACACGATGCACATTATTTCCTGAGTATTGGGGAAACTTTTTTCCTCCACATATTCACCCTTGTCAGTGAATAGTATGGCATTGCTTTAGAACATTACAGGACCATTGAGTACCAGCACTTTGCCCTCTAGAAATGAGGGTTGTGGTCATAGATAACTAAAACGAGATTAGGACATTTGCTTACTCCAGAGATAACAGCAGTCTCGGTCATAAAACTACCATATGGCAGATTTGGCAAGCTTTATAGAACTCCGTGGTTTAATTATCACAAAGACAGATTCAGTTCCCTCTTTGCAAAAGGCCCAAGTTCTCCAGACAGCAAAGGCTGGCAGTGCAATTAATGGAAAAGCTGTGTTATACTTGGCTCACATGCGAAGTGACCTTACTGTGTCCAGCCTTGTCACTTCCTAACATTTCACTCATGATTAAGTTTATCATTTCAAGCAAACAACGTCAAATGTCAGGTCTCTGGTCTCCTTAGCAGGAGTTGGGGGTGGGGAGGCTACAGTGAACTAAAGAGACTGCCTTGCCCATGAAGCCTGGTTTAGTATATGTATGTGTGGGTTTGTATGGGTTAAATAATGAAGGGAACAGATGAAGGGAAATATCAAATGTTTACCCCCATCTTCTCTAACTACCTTCAATGGAAAGTTAAGGGCTAATAGCCAATGCCATCCATTTGGATGGCATTTGCACAAACTATTATGGGTCAAAGGAGAAAATGAAGGGTTGAGAGGAGAGAGGTTTCTGCTTAGAGTCTGGGCTTGCATTACATGCTTAGTCTGGGTATTGAATTAACCCATTGTCTAGGTGCACAGGGCGCACCGAATCAGAAGCTAACCAAATGAGGTGGATTTACACAATATGCTAAGCTACAGCAACAACAACAACAACCAAGGTTAAAGCTAAGCTTTAATATTGTGCAGACGTAGGTACTAGATCTTTAACAGAGGTGATTATGTGTGTTGTGTGAACACAGCCTGTACATTAGGTAGTAGTGGAGAGATTATATAAACAACAATAAAGTGATGCTAGTTGGCACGCACAATCCAAATTTCACCTATGCCTTAGTGGGATCTGAACTAGCCATGGATAGGGATCGTGCAGTCACAGTGAACAGCTCAATGAACAACCTTGTGTGAGGGTTAAGAAAGGTCAAGGAAGAACATTGAAAACAGAACTGCTGATATAATGCCCTTACAAAAATCTGTGGTGGGACCATATCCTGAGGAGGGAGATGGGCGGTGATAGAAATTTGATAGATAAACAAATAAATATTTATAGTATGTTATACAGTTTAAGAAAGGTTTGATAGAACATGACAGCCAGTTTGGTGTAGTGGTTAAAAGCTAGAAACTGGGAGACTGTAAATTCTAGTTTTGCCTTAGGCATGAAGCCAGCTGGGTGACCTTGGGTCAGTCACTCTCTCTCTCTCTGCCCTAGGAAGAAGAAGGCAATGGCAAACCACTTCCAAAACTCTTGTCAAGAGAACTGCAGAACAATTTCCAGGCAGTCACTGGGAGTCAAGACTGATTCATGGGCACACTCACATACACAAACACACATGAAACGACTAGAAAAGGTGGAAACAATTAGAAAAAAAGAGTGGGTTTCCAAATATGATCTGGGGGAAGCAACAGGGGAAAGACATAGAGGAGATACATAAAATCCTGCATTCCATAGACAGTATGGACAGAGATAAGTTTTTTCCCCTCTTCCATAATGTTACTACTTGAGTTCATCCCCCAAGCCTAAATGCAGAGAAATTCAGGATGGACAGAAGGAAATATTTTTTTCACACACTGTGGAATTCATTGCCAGCAATTATAGTAATAGCAGCCAATTTGGAAGAAGACCAGACAGGTTCATCAGGATATAAATGGCTACTAATTCTCATGGCTGATTGCTACTTCCTGAACGCTGGCAACAGGCCTTAAATATTGGTTCCTGGGAAGCAACTGGGGAAGGGGGCTATTGCCTTGCAGGATACCCGGAAGAAGGATGCTAGGTACTGATAGTAGCCTTGGCAAGCACAAGACAAAGGAAAGTAAAGAGAAATAGCCAAAGATTACCATATAATGAGTCCAAGCAGAAGATAATGAGAATCTTTAAAACTATTTGAACCTATCTATTACAGAAGGTTTCTATGGGCCCATCAGATCTTTCATATTAAATAGCCACATTCATAGGAACTTTTATATGACTTAAGGGTGGCTTTTTCTTTAACTGTATACCATAATCATATGCCACAAGGTGCTTTATTTATTTGTTTGTTTAAGAGATAAATAGGTCACCTTTCAGATGAAGCCTTCTCATTAGGCAGGTCATGGGAGATAATATGGGGTGGGGTGGTAGTTAAATAGCAGGATGTGGGGGAAATAGAGCTAAAGTTAGATTGTGTGTGCTGCTAGCCATCCTGGCGTCAGAGTTAAAGCTTCATCAATTCCTAAAGGTCAGCTAATGGAAGAGTAGGAGAGAATGTGGTGATGGGAAGCTAGTTTTGGGAGGAAGTAGAGAGTAGCCCAAAAGAAGAAAGGAGCAGGGATCCTCCCCCACCCCAGCCCCAAGCAGAAAGGCTACTCATGACTAAACAGAAGTAGAGTAGTTCAGCCTAGCAGAAATTTCCCTCCTTATACCAACAGGAGAATCAAGGAAGGAGAAACAATCATCCCATAAATGGGGGAAGAGAAGGAACACAGGATCAAGCCTAGGAGGTAGCTAGAGAAAAACTTAGAATCAGCTGAAAGGAGAAGAGGAGAAAAGCAACAGGAAGAAGGAAGAAGAGCCTGAGTGGAGAAGTTACCAAGAAAGAAAATGTCCTATAGAATGTAGGAGAAGCAGAAAGGGGAAAGCAGAGTCTGGCAAGAAATCTGGGAAAGGGAGAGGGAACATCAGGACTTGTTTGCTCACTTTTCCCAGTGTATCTTTATTATTTATTATTTATTTATTTATTATTTAAATTTATATGACCACCCATCTCCCCCAAACAGGGGACTCTGGGTGACTTACAATAAAAATTAAAAATTAAAATACAAGCATAAAATTACAATCTTTCCCTTTTGCTCAATGTTTAGCACTTGAGAAAAGCAAATGCCATAAGTTTTTATAGTACTAATTGTATTGATGTATGCCATGTAAGAGAGGGAATTATATAGTTTATGTATTTTGCTTTAAGAAGACTGTTTATTTTATGTACAGTACTTCTCAATTTGTTCTTATATACTTGAGTGTTCTGTTCAGTCATCTGTCTGCTGTTTCTTAATGATATAAGTCAAAGCTGTAAAAAGGTCACAAAGGGAGGTGGATTTTTTTCTTACCAGATTTGTGGAGGGTGGTGAGAATTGCCCCCTTAGATCCCGCTGTTAATGGAAGACCTGGTACAGACTTCTTTGAAACAAATTTCAAAGGAGCTATTTGGGACATCGCTGAGAAAACTCACTCCTTGAACCCAAGAAAAAGCTTCTGTGTTACACCAGAAGCTAGACAGATATCCTAAAATTACTAAACCAATATCTAAAAATATTAACTGGAAATAGCAATATAAAAAAGAGTGGTTAGAACAGCTAAAAATATGGAAAGAAACTTCAAAAACTATCAATTAAAAGTGTTGTTCTGTTAAACAGCAGAAACTGTAAACAGAATTGGAAGATCATTTTGCAGCACAAATAAAAGCACTGAAAGTTTTGAATTGTATTGACTTGAAAGAGTAAAAAGAGGGTTGGAGGTTCTACCATAGTTGGAGGGCTTTCATCCCACCCCCACCCCCACCCCCAGTGGTGAGTTCAATATGGGAAGACACTTGGAACACAGTCTCCAGACAACAGAAATGGGAATTGCATTCTTTCAGATTTATTTATTTATTATTCAAATTTATATGACCTCCCATCTCCCTCAATGAGGGACTCTGGGTGGCTTACAATAAAAACAAGATTAAAATACAATATACAATATGACATAAAAATATAAATATAAAACCCAATCTGGCGAATTAGGGAGGGTATTATGATATTAACCACCCCCAGGAGGAGCTATTACCTTTTCCTTCCCATGCTAGGCGGCAGAACCAGGTTTTTAGATTTTTCCGGAAGGCCGGGAGGGAGGAAACCCATCTCAACTCTGGGGGTAAGATATTCCAGAGGGCAGGCACCGCTGCAGAGAAGGCCTGCCTCCTGGACACCGTTAGATGGAGTTCTTTTCTTGATGGGGTCCGTAGCAAGCCCTCTCTGCATGATCGGGTGCGGCGGGTCGATGTTATGGGGATAAGACGGTCCATCAGCTACTATGATACCAAGCGACAAAGAGCTTTCAAGCTAATTCCAATATTCTGAACTGGGCCTTGAAAATGCTTACAAAATGCTTTATAGGTGATTACGAGAGTGGCAATACACACACACACACTTCAAAATTTCTTTGCTCAGTCAGACAATTTTCTGTCTAACTTCCTAATGTTGACTCTCTCAAATTTTCAGCAGAGGAAATTGCCAACCTTATCCGAGATCATTTTAACTGGATACGAGAGAGATCATGGCTGCATCCTCTGTAATACAAAGTGTGTCCCATCGCTGAGACATAGATTTAGTCAATATGCAGCTTAACAGACACTCTCTAATCATATTTAATTATTTTTAGTATCTCTGCTAGTGTGATTTCTGTTCTGAGGATCTGTACTTCTAATGTTAAAAAAAAGGAAAGGAAAGAATCTTATGGTAGGAATTAAATGTGCAATTCAAACGTTTTAAGGATTTGAAACTTTTTTTTCTCCAATCATATACTCATTTGATCTAATAATATTATAGACAGTTGTTTTAGAATATCTCATGCATTTTCATAGGGCTCCTTTTTAATTTAACAAGGCAAGACTTTGAACATGTCTTTGTTTGGGTAAGGAGTATCTGTCCAGATGACCTGTCTTTTTGCAAAAGGAAAAACAAGAACCTCGGAATAGTTTCATTTAGAAAACCATGTTATGTGGAATGCCCACTCAGCCTAGGAAGACTGAAAGCCTGAATGTTTAGGAGTGAAACCACAGTCAAACAATCCTTCCCATGTAATGACTTCACTGAAATTTAACTGGAATAATTTCAAAAAACTCCACAATTAGCAAAGGGACAAACAAAACCTTCAAGATTCAAGACGGTTTCTGAACATATGTGGCAACATTATTGAAGTTAGAATGCCATGTCTCTTTCCCAGACCTTCTGTTGCATCTGAAGTGAGTAGATCTTCAGCTCTGTCCTCCTCTCTATTTCCCCACTGCAGAGAGTGCTTTCATGTGAGACTTGACACCAGACCTCACCCTTCTACCTGACTGGTGAATAAGAATAAAGAGAAGAGCTACAGTATATTGCCATTCTAGCCATTTATTTTTTTAATTTATTTTTCAAATTTTGCCACCGCCCATCTCCTCCCAGAAGAGGGACTCTGGGCGGTTTACAGTAAAGCTAACAAGTTAGAAACAATAGCCATAAATAGTATATAAAATATAAATAAAAATACAACATATATAAATAAAAAATAAAATCCAGATGGCAATAAAAGATCGAGTTCAGTTCGTATATATGTGAACTACATTCTAAGGTGCCAGCCATCCACAGGGATAACTACTCCCCTCCCCACCCCAAGCAAGGTGGCAGAGCCAGTTCTTCAGGGTCTTCTAGAAGGTCAGGAGTGATGGGGCTTGCCTCACCTCCGGGGGCAGAATGTTCCAGAGGGCGGGAGCCACTGCAGAGAAGGCCCACTTCCTGGACCCTGCCAAATGAAATTCTCTTGCAGACAGGGTCCATAACATGCCCTCTCTCCATGACTGGGTGGGATGGGTCAATGTAATGTGGATGAGATGGTCCCTCAAGTAACCTGGACCCATGCCATGTAGGGCTTTAAAGGTGATAACCAACACCTTGAATTGGACCTGGAAGCAAACTGGTACCCAATGCAGCTCGCGCAGCAAGCTGTTACATGTGCTGATCTTGGGGCACCAAGAATTGCCTGCACAGCCGCATTCTAGACCAGCTGTAGCTTTCGGATACTCTTCTGTATGATACTCTTCCGGATACCACATCCAGACCCCCAGAGACACCAAGCACCGAGAAAGGGCAGTCACAGCATCACTTACCTCACCCAGGACAGAGATGTATAATTGGGTATCATCAGCGTACTGATGATACCTCATCCCGTGGTGACAGTTGATCTCACCCAGCTGTTTCATGTAGATGTTGAAGAGGAGCAGAGAGAGAACCAAACCCTGTGGCACCCCACAAAGGAGGGGCCGAGGGTAAGATCTCTCTCTCTTATCACCACCGATTGGGACCAGCCCTGGAAGAAGAAGGTGAGCCAACACAAAACCTTGCTGCCCACCCCCAACGCCCTGAGCCACCCCAAAAGGATACCATGGTTGATGGTATCGAAAGCCGCTGAGAGGTCAAGGAGAGCAAGGATGGATACACTGCCCCCATCCCGCTCCCACCAGAGATCATCCATAAGCGCAACCAATGCAGTTTCTGTCCCATATCCAGGCCTGAAACCTGACTGAAAGGGGTCTAGATAATGTGTTTCATCCAGAATCCTCTGGAGTTGCAACACCACCACTTTCTCAACCACTTTCCCGAAGAAGGGGAGGTAGGAGACTGGAGGGTCCAGCAATGGTTTCTTGAGGAGGGGGTGAACCAGCACCTCCTTAAAGGCAGCCGGAAACACCCCCTCTCCCAAGGATGTATTAACCATCGTCTGGACCCAACCACATGTCACCTCCTGAGCTGCCTTCACCAGCCAGGAGGGGCATGGATCTAGATGACAAGTGGTGGCATTTACGGTCTGGAGGATCCTGTCCACTTCCTCAGGTCTAACAGGATCAAACTGTTCCCAGATAACTGGGTCAATACATTCCCTTGACATCTCCCCAGACCATGCCTCATGCTTAGAGTCCAACTTTGAATGGATCTGGGTGATTTTATCCTGCAGATGCTCATAAAACTCCTCTACATGGCCCTGTAGGTGGGTCACTGGGCCCACCTTTCCCAGAAGCGATCGAGTGATCTTAAACAGGGCCGTCAGGCAGCGTTCTGCGGATGCAATAAGAGCGGAGAAATATTGATGTTTCTCCACTCTTACCGCCACAAGGTAGGCCTTAACAGCGGCTCTAGCTTGTGTTTTGTTGGACTCGGTCTTTGTCTTCCTCCAGCAGTGCTCTAGACGTCTCTTAATCCTCTTCAGAACCCTCAGCTCCTCCGTAAACCATGGGGAGTGTCAGGTTTGATGGGACAAAAGAGGTCACACAGGCGCGATCCTGTCCAAGGCCCCAGCTGCCTCCCTATTCCAGGCAGTGGCCAGGGCCTGTGCTGGACCATGCAGCAGATCCTCGGGTATAACCCCCAGCTCCCTCTGAAACCCTGCCGGGTCCATCAGTCACCTGGGTGGACCAATCAAATGGGTCCTGCCTCCCTGCGGAGGGGGGTGGCATAGAGAGACCTAGAGTCCTAATAGGAGGTGGCATATACATTTATACAATAAACATATCAAGTAAGCAAATAAATAGTTTGTTTCCTTTACAGCGTGCTGCAGCTTACTACAGCTGGCCAGCCACCATTACCATCTGTTTAGATGGATTCTGGATTTTGGATTCTACAGAGCTTCAGAAAGCTGACTACTGCCAGCCTGAGGACATTCCTGGCTTAAGAGTTCCATTCAATGTGTCCTCTGTTGTGTGCATGGAGTTCTGTGTGGATTAGCTTCCCAGTTCACTTCAGGAAATTAGAAAAATGCATCTCTTTGCCTCCACTGGGAAGTGATTGCAGGCTAAAGTACTAGAGCATGAAATGGAAAATGCTTTGTTTCAAGTTTGGAACAAATGGGCTCTGTTCCAAAGGGACAAATGAGAAACATCTCAGATGTTCCATCTTCTGATAAAACAAAACACTGGGTGGGGCATATTCTTATCATAGGAAACAATTGGAACTCCTAACAAACCCTTTTGTCCCTTGTTTTTCACTGCAAGAATAGATAGGATGGCAGAGCATGCTGACTGTTACTGGCTGTCCAATTTGGAAAAAAATTGGCCATAGGGTTGATTTTAGAAACATTTCTCAAAATATTAAAGCAAATCTTCCTAACAAACAATGGGAAAGGAGGTCCTATCGTCTCTTACCAAAAGAAAAATTAATGAGTTTTTTTTAATTAGAAAAGCCCGCCCCATACTTACTTCAAAAGAGGGGTTTTTTTCTTTATGTAAATTAACACAAGCACCAATCCCTTTTAACATTCCTTTCAATTAGCATCTCTCACAGCCTGAAGTTAAACAAGCCCAGTTAAGAAAGTACAATTCGTATCTTCTTTCATTCCTATGAAGCTTTTCTTTTTAAAAAAATTAAAAACGAAATTGAAATGCCTTGCCCTGCCCTGCCCAGCTCACAAAAGACTAACAGAAGCAACCATGGTGTTCTTGATGATGTTGTTACTTGCACATAGAAGCTGGCTGCAAGAAAGGGGGGTGGGGTGCACCTTGGTGCTTAACTACAATAATACTCACGTAGAGAGCAGAGAGTATAAGCACACATCAAAACTCAACTAGTCAGACCAAGCCAAAACAGAATTCTTTACATTTTCAAAATACATCTTGAAAGCTCAGCTTCACAGAGGCACAAGACCATGCTCAGAGGGCACACACACCAAAGATAACAAAACAGCAATACCAAGATTGTATGAACTTGGTATTGGCTTTTATGCAGTTTCAATGGCATTAACAACACATGTGGGTGAAGCACTGCAGAACACACACACACACAGCCCTTTACATTACTACCTGTCTGCAAAATATAGCATGGCTCCACAGGCATGTGATCCATCCACCCGTATGGACCCTAACTTCTAAAGATGATGATGATGGTGATGATGATGATGATGTAGTTTCAAGCATGTACCTACAAGGAAGCTTCTTTCTCCGTAACACTCAACTTCCCTTTGACACTCAGCTTCCACATCAAGCCTTCCGATCCACATTAATAGCAGCAGGGACACAACTGTTGTCTGCTGCTTTACTGGCTAAGCTAGCGAAACTCTGGGAAGAAAAGCAGCCTAATCAAGGCCCAGGATACAAGATTCGGAACAACTGGAACATTCCAATATGTCGATGAAGGTTCTCAGTCATCCAGGTGGAATTGTCTGTAGCTTGAATCATGTCAACTGGATTTCTATTTTCTCTGTGGAAACGTTTCGCTCCTTATCCAAGGAGCTTCTTCAGTCTGAGCAAAGTTGGTAAGGGAATCCTAAATATGTTTCTAGGTAGCTGTGTGACCTTACACCTGGGGGCATGGTTATATTGAGATGTTATTTTAAGTCCTTTTATTATTTAAAGGAGGATTTTTTATTATTTAAAGGAAGATTAAGACCATTTCACAAGCTCAACAGCAGCATGGTGATATTAACGATCCTCCTTTAAATAATAAAAGGACTTAAAATAACATCTCAATATAACCATGCCCCCAGGTGTAAGGTCACACAGCTACCTAGAAACATATTTAGGATTCCCTTACCAACTTTGCTCAGACTGAAGAAGCTCCTTGGATAAGGAGCGAAACGTTTCCACAGAGAAAATAGAAATCCAGTTGACATGATTCAAGCTACAGACATGGAACATTCCAAATGATGCTGCTCCAAACAACAAAGTGTGTTTTGTTCTGACCTTGAAGGAAAACTCTGTTTTGTTTCAAGTTTGGAATATACATCTTGAAACAGCCATTTTGGTGTTAGGGCATGTCAAGATTGAAACATTTTGCATGTCCCTATAGAATTCAGCAAATCTAACCACAAGTACTTAAAATACTTTAAAATCTTCCCTTTAATTTTTCATTAAAATTAATTTGTTGGTGAGCATAGCACTGTGCCTTAAGAGTGAAATATTTGGATACTCTAGTATCCTCACTGCTTGAGCGGGTCAAAAGAAAACATTCTTTTTCATTACAAAAAAACTATTAATTGGTGAGAGAAAAGACAAAAAAAATGGATGTATTCAGGAAGGTTTCTATTCTTATGTGTCAGAATAGCCTAATTCAAATCCAAATGGGAGCCCGCCATGCTGGGGGATTCATACAGCTTCAGGTAAACAACTAATGAACAGCCTGCCAGTTTCATTTTTATCAAGAGCCCTCAGAGATTCAACTGTGCCATTTCATAAAATATGCAGATGATAGTGGAGGGAGAATAGCAAAAAAGGCTTTGAAAATGATTCACACAACCTAAAAATGATGTTGAAAAGGGAGGAATTAAATATTCACAAAGTGAGAAAAATTAAGGCATATTAACTGTTAGACTGTGGCAAATGAAGTGACTAACATCCCCACACTGATGAGCACAGGGTGATTATGAAACTGTCAAAAGTTTCTAATTTTGACAGATTGTGATGTTGAGGTGCGAGGTGGCTGGTAAGGGCAGAAAATCAGGGATGGGACATGTAATATGCATTTGACAGATCAGAGAGACAATGAACATTAAGTTCAGATGTGGATCAAGGGTGAAGTTTCAATCCAAGAGAGGAATTCTAATTTTGATTAGCTAACAGGGCCCAAGGGGTCCACTCCTCTGGCCATGTTATTTCTCTCTGTGTGTGCCTGAGTCTGTGTTGCTGTGTGCATTACAGGAGAGATAACCTGGAGCTGAGATATCTCTTTTGGGATCAATTTGGTTACATCAATAGTGCCTCTGACTCTTCAGAAATGGGAAAGATATATCATTATATTGGAAAAAACATGACCCATGATGAATTTTTAGAAAATATATTTTTTATTCTCAAGGACTACAATAAACGAAATAGCAAAATACATTTCCAGTGCCCAGTGGTCTTCATTATGGTGGCCTGGTTTCATCTCCCCATGGGGGTACAAAGCCAAAGTGCATTTTTTTAAATAATAATAATAATAATAATAATAATAATAATAATAATCCGGCAGTGGTGGTCCCAGTGGTTATCAGCACACTGGGTGCCATACCAAAAAACCTTAGATGGCACTTAGAAAATCTGTGCATCGACAAAATTTCCATCTTTCAATTAGAAAAGGCCACACTGCTTGGATCCGCACATATACTACACCAATACATTACGACATCCTAGATTCTTGGGAAGAATTTGATGCAAATAAAGGCCATCACCAGCTAAAGAGTATCCAGAAGCTTCAGTTGGTTCAAAATGCAGTGGCCCGCACAGTTTTGAACAAGTCTAGATTTGTGCATGTGTCACCTCTTTTGCGGGAGCTGCATTAGTTGCTGACTTGCTTCTGGGTCCAATTCAAGGTGCTGGTTATCACCTTTAAAGCCCTACATGGCTTGGGGCCTGGTTATTTGAAGGACTACCTTTCCCCAGTCACATCTACCCGGCCCACCAGAGCGGGGAAGCAGGGTATGTTTTGGGTCCCTCCTATGAGGGAAGTTCATCTAGTGGGACCACGAAAAAGGGCCTTCTCTGTGGTGGCTCCCTCCCTGTGGAACATCATTTCCCCGGAGATTAGATTGGCCCCCACTTTGATGCTTTTCCGAAAGGCCCTAAAGACATGGTTCTGTCAGCGGGCCTGGGGATCCCAGACTGAGACGGAGCCAATCAAGTGGTTGATTTGATTGTGTTGTAGCCACCACAGGGGGATGGGGGGTTGACGGGGTTTTATATTGTGGATTTTAATTTGGTAAGCTGCCCGGAGTCACTGTGTGTGAGTTGGGCGGCCATATAAATTTGTAGAAAGAAAGAAAGAAAGAAAGAAAGAAAGAAAGAAAGAAAGGAAGGAAGGAAGGAAGGAAGGAAGGAAGGAAGGAAGGAAGGAAGGAAGGAAGGAGGGAGGGAGGGAGGGAGGGAGGGAGGGAGGGAGGGAGGGAGGGAGGGAGGAATGGCAGCTGTGGTTTCATGTTGTTGTGTAAATAATAATAATAATAATAATAATAATAATAATAATATCAACAGGAAATAATAATCCATAATTATAATCAAATATCAAAAGACTAATAAAAAAGAATGATAAAAATGAAGCATCAGTTAAGAAAGCATTAAAAAAAAATCTCAGCGAGAGCTAAAAGGCCTGTACATGAGAATACAAAGACACTTAGCTTCTTCATATAGACGTATATGTGAATACACACACACACACACACACACACACACACACACACATATGGGAGCTGCAGTCCCATGGAGGTCATGAAATGATGCTCCCCAGCAACACAAATGAGTTCTCAAATTCTCTATTAATTTCTGGATAGATAGCTATTTCTTAATTTTTTTCTAGGGGCAGGATGCTCCCTTAGTGGTAATTGTATCACCACCCATGATGTCTTCCCTCATGATTTAACTGAAGGGTGAAAAATCAGAGATGTTGCTGACTATTGGAGTGATGATGTGCAGTGAAGACAAGACACTCGTATACAATCTTTGTCTACCTTAAGACAAGAATGCTACGCTCCATTCAAATTTCACCAAACTTCTGTTGTCATTGCTTTCATCACACTGAATGAGAATTGTTAATTTTTAATGCTTTAGAATTTCTCTGACCCTCACTAGTTTCTGCCAACAGAAACAGAAGTAAAATTGGAATAACACTTTGCCTTGCATGCTTCCAAATCTGAGCTGAAGTCTCACCTCAGCGATATTTTGGCTCAGGTCCAAACAAAAATACACACTGAAAGTTAAAAAGCCTAGAAAGGTCATGATTCCTTCATGTCAAGATCAACTCATGAATGCTCCATTTAGTTTTCTTGTGAACAAAATGGAAGTGGTTTATACTTCCTTCTCCAGGATACTTTTCCACTTCTAAGTTGAGCCTACAGCTCTGGGATTTCTTGGCAGGCTTCCATCCAAGACTTAACCATATTTAACTTTTTCAATATCAGGTAAGGTTGGCTAGGTACTGCCACATGCTATGACTTAAAAAGACTAGATGAGTAAAATAAATGTTGCCTTGCACCTAAGTCTCATAAATGTCTCTCTGCACAATAAATATAACCCAAAACAGGATTTTCCAAAATTAGGGACACCATAGGAGTTAAAGCATCATCATCATCATCATCATCATCATCATCATCATCATCTATTTTATATCCCGCCTTTATTATTTTTATAAATAACTCAAGGTGGTGAACATACCTAATACTCCTTCCTCCTCCTATTTTCCCCACAACAACCCTGTGAAATGAGTTGGGCTGAAAGAGAGTGACTGGCCCAAGGTCACCCAGCCGGCTTTCATGCCTAAGGCAGGACTAGAACTCTCAGTCTGCTGATTTCTAGCCCGCTGCCTTAACCACTAGACCAAACTGGTTTTAGTCACCACTTATGTCAATTCATCACTAAGGAGGGATGCCACAAAAAAGGCCTTCATAGTTTACTTTAGAGTTGTCAGGTAACCACATAACCGCAGGTAAGATGCCAGGCTTGTCGATCGGAAGATCTCAAGTTTGGAGGTTCGAATCCCTAGCCCCGCGTGATGGAGTGAGCTCCCGCACTCGCCCCAGCTCTTGCCAACCTAGCAATTCAAAAGCATGTAAATGCAAGTAGATGAATAGGTACCACTTCGGTGGGAAGGTAACAGCGTTCCACGTGCGTCATGCCGGCCACATGACCGTGGAAGCGTCTTTGGACAACGCTGGCTCTTCGGCTAACAAACGGAGATGAGCACCGGCCCCTAGAGTTGGACACGACTGCACAAATGTGCGGGGAGAACCTTTACCTTTTACCTAGGCAGTGTCCCCACTTGTGCATAACCTACATTTTTCTTCTGCCATTTCCATGTGATGTTGCATTCATCTCAACCTCAGCCCATGAGTGAGACAGGCTTCAAAATGGTGGAAATGACCTGGCAAATAAAGCCCTGTGCATTTTTACATGTCTGCAATGTGCATGATGTGTTGGAGGTGTGTGTCTTCTTGCACATGCAGAGCATCAGAAAGCGATCAACACCAGAGACCAATTAATGATGCCAGTCATTGTAGTAACTTAGTTGCAGTTATATTAGCTTCTCATTCAAACAGATAATATTTACAGTCGTCTTCCAGATCCCTGAAAGTATTACAATTCCACATACCTAGGCTGACCATATTTCTTTGAGACAAAAACGGGACATTGGGATGGCAAAACGGGACAGGGTCCCACCTGGTCCTGCAGAGAAGGCATGCTAAGAGCCCCGTCTGTAAGAGTTCCATCGGACGAGGTCCAGGAGGCATGCCTTCTCTGCAGTAGCCCCCGCCCTCTGGAATATTCTTCCCTCTGAAATAAGATCAGCCTCCTCTCTCCTGGACTTTAGAAAAAACCTAAAGACCTGGTTATGCCATCATGCTTGGGGAGTGGAGGGGAACCGCCAGTCTTGGGGTTGGCTGGTCTCTTAGATCTGCCTTGACCAACCTTACCAGCCTATGGGATAGGTAAGACCTACCACTGCTTGGATCGGACAGTATTAGTTATTTTTATTGATTATTATTGTTATTTATGTTTTTATTGATTTTAAACTTTTTATTGTGAACCGCCCAGGGTCCCTCCTTGTGGGGGAGATGGGCGGGATATAAATGTGACAAATAAATAAAAATAATATTCCGTATTCATGAAAAAGACAGGGGTCCCCGCCCCCCGGTCTGAACGATTGGCTCCCGCCTGCAAACCCCGCCCCCTGGTCTGCGCAATTGGCTCCCACCTGCAAATCCCACCCTCCTTTGCCACATGCTGATAGGTGGGAGGGCTTCCTCTTCCAGGCTGCCTCCAATCAGCAGCTCCAGCTCGGATCCTCCTTCCGCGCCATTCCCACCGGGTTTAAAAAATGGTACAAAATTGAGATTTTTATCAAAACGATGGGACAGTTGAAAAATGCTAAAAAAAACGGGACTGTCCCGTTCAAAACGGTATGTATGGTCAGCCTACACATACCAGATAGTAGTAATAAGCAAACAGAAGTAAACAGAAACAGAAACAGAGTAAGCAGTGAGTAGGAAGGCAGGGCGGGGCAGGCAGGCAGGCTCTTTTATACTCTTCAGCCTGGATCACGTGCTGCCTGACCTTTCAAAGTTTACAGGTGTTTACCTAATAAGGCTATATTGCTGTGACTTACTCCTCAAAAGAATAATACACCAACATGATGCACATTAAAAAAGGGTGGTGCCTTGATTGCCTGGTCATGCCCACCATTTTGAAGCAGTGACCTTTGCTTTGGATGCCCCTATTTGTGAATTTTGAGATGGGCAAAACTTTCAGCATACACTTTACATGCATTATAATTTCAAAACCATGGCCTAGATGTGTCAGTAAACAGTAGATCTAAAATGAAAACTCAGAAAGATTTGAAAATGTAGTTGTACTGAACTGAATCTATTAGGTGTGTTAAGCAATACGGAGGCCCAGCTAAAGTTGAAATTCGTCGTAATTATTATATAATATGCAAAGATGGGATTTAAATGACTAACACATTTTCTCTGCTGAGATCATTTAGAGCTGATTCATAGGAGTGATTAAATTAATAGATCTTTTTTCTTTAAGATTGTGAACAGTTTAAACCAGACTCCTAGGCAGATTGCAGAAAAGGATTATGAATCAAGATTTAATAGAAATTGAAAGAGAACTTTCTTGGGGTGTGTGTAAATGTGTATTAAGGGGAAAAAAATACAGCCATCGCCCTCAGAAGAAGAGTAGGGAAACAATATATTTGAACACTGAAATATTCTAATATTCTAGAGGAATTAACCATCAAGGGCTTTGGAAGGTAAAAGCATAAGACATCCAAATTTTCCTCAACAATGGGATGATAGAATGCATTAAAGATTAAAGTGTTTCTATTGAGTTTAGGCTTAGATATTAGGCTTTTCAAGAGAGTGAATGGCTTTATAAAAATCTAACATGAACAGTACTTTTTTCCCCCCACCCACTCAATTTTACTTTTTTTTCCCTGGAATAAATGAAGCAAAACTTTGGTATGTCACCACATTAAGGACATTTACTTACCCACATATAAAGCAGGGAGTAGATCTACCTATTGACAGCATCTTCTCAAACTGCGGCCATCAGAATGTAGGATGCTGCTTAGTGTATAATCAGAACAGACTGATTTAGCCTGATATTGTCTACTCTCTCTAGCAGCAGCTTTCTAGCAGTATAAGCAATTTTTTTCTCCTGCCATTTGCAACTTCAGGCTTTTAAATGAGATTTTAAGGATCAGAAGCCAGGAATTTTCTGTATGCAAAATGTGTGCTCTATTCCTAAAAGATGAACATCTTCCAATATTTATGAACTTACCCTTCCCTTGATTAATATGGTGCTTCCTCTGAGTTAGGGGTCTCTGATTTCCTCCCCCTCCTACACATACCTCCTTGATTACACCAGAATCATCTTTTCCGAAATAGGCTTTTTTTCCCCTGAAAACCTAGAAGCAGCATATGAGTAACAAAAACAGTTAGGCCAGCCCTCCCACCAGGTAGTATGCATCAGCCACTGAATTTTCAATGTCATGAACATCAAAGAAATTGAACTGAATGTACTATTGTTTTGTACTACCAGGAAGTAAAAGAAGCAACTAAGAGCTGTAGAGGAATGTAGAGATAATCTTGATGAAGGTATGCAGGAGCGCTTAAGAGAAAATACAGTAGGAAAAAACTCAATCCTAGGAAAGGGGAAGGTATAAGAAAGAAACTCAAAATAAACCCACCTTGATCTGTTTGGTGTAAGAAGGGGCAGAGGGAAACTCTGGCAGACTTTCAAGATTCTGTTATTATACCCTACAACAGAGCTTTCCAAACTTTTCATGTTGGTGACACACTTTTTAGACATGCATCATTTCGCAACACACTCTTACAGCAGGGCACAAGGCAGGCACTAGGACCTGCGCGGAATCACAGCAGGTTTGGAGGCAGCAAGGCACAAGGCAGGCACTAGGACCTGTGCGGAATCCTGGCAGGGCAGGTTTGGAGGCAGCAAGGCAGAAGGCAGGCACTAGGACCTGTGTGGAAGCCAGGCGGCAGCAGCAGCTGCGACACACCCAGACACTGCAGCTGACACACTAACGTGTCCCGACACAGTTTGGAAAGCTCTGCCCTACAACCATAAAGTCACATTCCTGTAATTTATTTATTTATTTTATTTGTTCAACTTATATCACCGCCCATCTCCCCCCACAAGGGGACTCTGGGCGGTTTACAACAAAGTTAATTATTAAAAACATATAAAATACAATATATCATTCTGAAATAAATTAGAATAAATATGTAATCATTGTGTTGTATGTTTCCTGATCTGGCCTACCTCAAATGACTGACAATACTTACTTAATATTAGTAAGTAAATTTCCTTCAAGTAAAGCTCATGGTGAATTTGTGGACAGCATGGACAGGATCATGGAGTTTTCTTGGAAACAACAGAAAAGTGATTCACTAAATCCTTCTTCTAGGATTTGTTTTTTTAACTTCCTAGTCAAGCCTACAGTTCGGATGTTCCATGGAAGTCTCCTACCCAATCAGGCTCAACCTGATTAGCTTCTGAACCCAGAAAAAGCCAACCGGCTCCTTCAATCACCTATTGAGGGGAGCAAAAGAGGAATAAAATCCCCTTCTGACTTAATATTTTATATAAGCAATGTTTCAGTTTATTACAAGCACATCAAGAAGTAAAGCTGCCACTTGGAGGCAATTACATATTTTAATAACATAAGGTGTTTCTATTTGATCATTTATATCCACAATCCTCTTCTAAAATAAAGCATTCTATCTAAAGCAGTAACTGATTTATGGTACTTTGAAAGGGCAGGATTACTGTAAGTTAGCATTTAGAAAATAAACATGTAGATTCCATTTCTGTAATATTCTGCAATATCCTGCTAAGAGTTACAGTATATTACAGATTTACACCTGGTGAAAAAGGCAGGGATGTATAGAAAAAGTTAAATTCTGGTTGTCACCTGATGTGGCATTACAAATGATAAGGTATAAATAAGGTAAATTACTACCTGGTAAAAACTCTGTTTAGGTTATATTTTGCACATAGAGATGATGAAATATAGTAGGTTTGTGTGAAGTCACCAGGATTCATGTCCTGACAAATTGCTTTATACCCTGGAGGCAACATTACTCACCTAAGGTGCAGGGATGATGCGATTCATCTCATCCAGGTGCTTCATGTCAATTTCAGGCCTGTCCAGCAGCTCTTAGTAGCTAGAAGAGGCTTCCTCCCAACTGATTTCCAGAACTCCAGACAAGATCTCATCAAAGCAGCTCAAAGTAAAACAACAGAGCTGCTTACTTTGTGTTTATAGGTTTGTGGCCACTTTGCTTTGTGAAGCAGCTTCAGAGTTTCTTTGGATGAAACTTAACTGAAAGAAAACACTCCTTGGAAGCTTTGACAGCCTATCATGATATACAGTATATAGTATACTTCTAGGGCAGGGCAGGTTTATTAAAGTACAATTGTGAATCTCTCTCTTTAGTTTCGTAATGGTTGAACTAAGTCTTGGGACTTACTCTAGGGGTCCCATAGGTGTCTCCCTACCGTGACATTTTGGCCATCCTTTCAAAAGATACAGCAGTCAGGTTCTTGAGTGAAACTAACCCATAACTGTGAACTTTACCCACAATCACTCAATCCCTTTTGGGGAAGGTGGGCCCAGTGACCCACCTACAGGGCCATGCGGAGGAGTTTTCTGAGCATCTGCAGGATAAAATTGCTCGGATCCGTTCCGAGTTGGACTCCAAGTGTGAGGCATAGTCTGGGGAGATGCTGAGGGAATTTACTTACCCACTTATCTGGGAACAGTTTGATTCTGTTGGACCTGAGGAAGTGGACAGGATCCTCCAGACTGTAAATGCCACCACTTGTCATCTAGACCCATGCCCCTCCTGGCTGGTGAAAGCAGCCCAGGAGGTGACATGTGGTTGGGTCCAGGTGACGGATAATACATCCTTGAGAGAGGGGGTGTTTCGGGCTGCCTTTAAGGAGGCGCTGGTGCACCCCCTCCTCAAGAAACCATTACTGGACCCTGCTGTGCTGGACAATTTTTGTCTAGTCTCCCACCTCCCATTTTTGGTGAAGGTGGTTGAGAACGTGGTAGCAGTTGGGGGAGTTGGGCGGTCATATAAATTTAAATAATAAATAAATAATAAATAAAAATTGCAACTCCAGAGGATTCTGGATGAAACGGATTATTTAGACCCCTTCCAGTCAGGTTTCAGGCCTGGATATGGGACAGAAACTGCATTGGTCGTGCTTATGGATGATCTCTGGTGGGAGCGGGATGGGGGCAGTGCATCCATCCTGGCTCTTCTTGACCTCTCAGCGGCTTTCAATACCATTGACCATGGTATACTTTTGGGGTGGCTTAGGGAGTTGGGGGTGGGTGGCGTGGTTTTGCGCTGTTTCACCTCCTTCCTCCAGGGCCAGTCCCAATCAGAGGTGATAGGGAGTGAGAGATTGGATCCTCGACCCCTCCTTTTTGGGGTGCCGCAGGGTTTGGTTCTCTCTCCTCTCCTATGCAACATCTACATGAAACCACTGGGTGAGATCATCCATCACCACGGGATGAGATATCATCAGTATGCTGATGATACCCAATTATACATCTCTGTCCCAGGTGAAGGAAGTGATGCAGTGACTGCCCTCTCTCGGTGCCTGGGGGCTGTGGGGGTCTGGATGGGGAACAATAGGCTTCGGCTGAACCTTGGTAAGATGGAGTGGCTCTGGGTTAATGGCTCCTCTGTATCCGGGAAATTGTCATCTTTAGTTCTAGATTGGGTTGCACTGCTTCAGGCAGACCCGGTGCGGAATCTGGGTGTTCTTCTGGACTCACGACTCCTGCTTGAAAAGCAGGTGGCAGTCGTGGCCAGAAGGGTCTTTGCACAACTTTGTGTTGTGCGCCAGTTACTCCCTTTCCTGGATCGAGAAGCCCTCCAAAGAATACCTCATGCCATGGTCATCTCCCATATAGACTATTGCAATGAGCTCTACATGGGGCTACTCTTGAAGAGTATATGGAAACTTCAGCTGGTCCAGAATGCGGCTGCACAGGCAATTCTTGGTGCCCCAAGATTGGCACATATGACACCATTGCTACGCGAGCTGCATTGGGTTCCAGTTTGCTTCCGGGTCCAATTCAAGGTGTTGGTTATCACCTTTAAAGCCCTACATGGCATGGGTCCAGTTTACCTAAGGGACCGTCTCATCCCCATGACATCGAGTAGTCCCACCCGGTCATGCAGAGAGGGCATGTTATAGACCCCATATGTAAAAGAATTTCACTTGGCGGAGTCCAGGAAGTGGGCCTTCTCTGTAATGGCTCCCGCCCTCTGGAACACTCTGCCCCCAGAGGTGAGACAGGCCCCATTGCTCCTGACCTTCCAGAAGAACCTGAAGACTTGGCTCTGCCATCTTGCCTGGGGCAGGAAGGGGAGTAGTTATTCTTGGGTGTGGCTGGCGCCTTAGAGCTCTCCTCACTGAATTAGATCTTTTAAGACCACTTGGATTTTATATTTATTTTATTTTTCTTTTTATATTTGGTAATTTTGTATTTATATTTTAGATGTTATTTATGCTTTTTGTTTTAATGTTCTTGTTATTGTAAACCACCCAGCGTCCCTCTTTTTGGGGGAGATGGATGGTGGCAAAATTTGATAATAAATAAACAAATAAATAAATAAATAAAATATATGAAAAATCATCAACATTTTAACCTTTCCTTAGTGAACTCTGTCCAGTTCTGCAAGTGTTTTGGCTGCTCCACTCTGCTCTTTGAAAACAACTGTCTCCTTTTGTGTTAAAAGAGAACGAAAAGGAGAAACCTCCCAAAGTCTATGTGCTTCCAAGACCTGATTAACTTTGCGTTAGTTTCTGTTAATAATCGAGCACAGAACTAGAGCTGCTTACTGTATATCAGCAACTCTGCTGGGAGAGACCTGTCATCCGTCTCATTCCCTTTTACATGAATTGTGAAATTGATAGGTCACTGGTGTCTTGAGTCACTCAGAAGGCATTGTATTTATTTCAGTTTACGGTTCTCCCTGTGCCATAAAGAATGTCTTTCTACAAAGCATATTTTCACTTCATTTTTCATATTCCTCGGGACAGAACATATGGTAATCTTTAGAAGCCAATCACAGAGGGTTACCCTAATGCTATAGACCAAGCAGGCTTTCTGTTTTTATTGTTAAAATTCATGTTCTGTTCTTATCCCTAAATATTCCACTTCTAGGCATAGACTTTATTTTTTTTAACTGAATACACGGACGCACAGACCCATGCATGTGTGTGTATGTCTATGAGTATCTAGGTGTGTATTCATACGTTATATGCATCACTAATGAAAGGCTTATACAAAATCTGCCAGGAAGAATATGCTGTTTATTTAATTTATTTATTTATTTAATTAAATTTATATAACATATATTTATTTATATATGTTTGGACTTTCCCTTATTTGCCATTATCTATCTTTCCTTTTAAATTGTTTATTTATAGAATTTATATCCCATAGGGTTGAATCACAACATTTATTTGCAATGTGGGAAAGTGCAGATGAACATTCTCCTCTGCCTCCCTCTTTTGTACTATTGCTTGTGAGGACAATTATTGCAAATACTTTTTCCACTGGGAATTGCACTGTTTTACATATGCCTCTATTAGACGCCTTTCTCTGTATATTTTCTCTTATTACACAGATTGATAATGCCTTCTTTCTGAGTTGCATATGTTCTCGGAAGCATGCATTACCCACACAGAACTCATGGCAGCCCTGCTGCTCTGTCTCCATCTCCAAGGTAAACCCACTGGAGGACCGAGAGAAGTTGTTCTGCAGAGAGTGGCCTCGGTCCTACAACAGGTTCTATCTTATTTGTTCGGGGTTATTCTTAGACCAAAATGCCTGAATTTTCAGGCAAATAAGATAGCAGAGATCAAAATATTAAACTACTATCCACCTGCAAGTTTGAGGTGTGGGTGGAGAGAGAAAAGTTTATCAGAAAAAGCTTTTATCTGCTTAATCACACAATGGAGCAAAAATGTACAAACCCATAAGTTTCCCTCCCTCCCTCCCTCCCTCCCTCCCTCCCTTTCTCTCTCTCTCCTTCCTTCCTTCCTTCCTTCCTTCCTTCCTTCCTTCCTTCCTTCCTTCCTTCCTTCCTTCCTTCCTTCCTTCCTTCGTTTTCTACACTTGACCCTTTTAAATCCAGTGCCTTTCAATGGAATTAAAGTAGCTCTGTATGGGATTGCAGCCAATAACTTTTCAGATGTATTTGTATAAAGCAGGGCAGACTAACTGGGTACTTTGTAAGTGATTGACATACTATGATTCAATGTTTACCAGCATTCTATCAGATCAGATCACCTATCACCTGTCACCCTATGTTGCATTGGAGAATGTGTGAACATAAGTACAGGGCAGCCTTGCAGGATTGGATCAAAGTTCTATGTAGTCTGGCATTTTTTCTCATCGCATCTAACTAGATGTGTCTGGGAGCTCAGCCAATATGCAGGACTGCATGCAAGAGCATCCAGAAACTGTTATTTGGAGCCATGTTGCCTCTGATCATGCAAGCAGTATACAGCCAACCTGACTAATAAACACTGCCAGCCTTATTGTCCAAAATAAACAAAATACTTAGTACCAGAGAAGATTCGAATGCCAAAATCTGGCCAAATCCTTTGGTAAATGATCTGTGTAAATTTGGCAGATAGGCAGCCATATTTTTAATATTCTTTTATGTTTAAAAAAATTGCTCTATAATAAGACAATGTGAATAGCAGGGAATGAGCTGGGATGGAACATTTCTTTCTGATCTGCTCTATCATTGCCTTGTTTTATTTACAAGAATAAATGGAATATATATGGAATATATGGAAAAGCAATCAAAATTGCAACTTATTTGCCAGGTTTGAAATCTTGCCTTCTGAAGTCATACCACTTTCTGCACCATCATTTAGGTTGCAAATGCAAACGAGGCCTTATGTCAGAAGGAAAAAAACTCTAAAACAGTGTTCTAGAGAAAGTGCTCTAAAAGAAAGAGTTTCCCTGACTAATCTCAAACTATGAGGAAATCCTTAATAGAAAGGTTTTACTTGTGAAAAGGAATTCAGTTGTCAGCCACATTTCCAATTTTTTATTTTGTCCTCTTGATGACTGTCCAAACGGTTAAAACGTATTCCATAGGAAGAAAAAGAGTTAGTGGAGAATGCATTTTTCAAGTTTTGGTTCAGGGAACCTACTCTGTGTCAACATATTCTTGACTGAATCAATTGTGCATCTGTGGCAAGCCATCGTGACAAGACATTGTGGAGAATATTCTAGGATGCACATTCACACAGTTCACACCTTAAGCTCAGTATCTCTCACATGAGTCTGCACCCTAGAGCCTATCTTTTAGTGTGTGTTTGCCTGCTATTATTAATCACGACCTAGTTCAAATAGTGTGCCTTGTGTTGTTTGTTTTTTAAATACAGTTTACTGACTATATATGATTGATTGGACTCACACATTGCAAAAACATGGTTTACAAATGGCAGTGGTTAGGTTATTATAGCATGCTAAGTGAAAGCCAAACAAACTACATTATGGCTTAGCTGTTCTCACAATAACATCTCAGGAGGGTTCCCTAGAAGAACATCTAAAAACTACTGCAATGCTAAACTATGAGTGTCTCTTGGCTCCCCTCTATTCCTGGGTCCAACGCTAAACTTTCTGACCATGGGCAACTCATTTAACCTCTTCTGCCCCCTATTCTCCAATCTGCAGAATGAGGATATTGACATTTACATTCTCGTATAAAGTGCTTTTAGATCTATGGATGAAAAACGCTAAGTAAACCAAAACTCCCAATTAAATTAATTGGAGAGAAGAAGGCAGGTCAATCCTGTAGCAAGCTTCATTTCCACAATTCTTAAATTTCTCTTGTCTTGTTATTGAACATCCCATTTATTGTACACCAAACATCCTCACCCACAGAGGTGAAGTCCCCAGGTCAGTGTGAAGGCACTTCCTTGGGGCTGGATTCAAGATGCTTACATTGCTTCAGAAGAAAGAACATTGGGGTTTAGCTTACAGGCAATCAATCCAATATCTTTCCAGACCAAGTCTCTCTTTTTCATTCTTTCTTAAACACATGAACATGAACATTAAGTAGAGGCAAATGAAATCTTTCTGGTGTATCATTGCTTCAATATTTTGTAGGTGAGAAGAAAATAAATTTAACTGAGAAGATGATTTCACTCAGCAGCTACTGCTGATTTCTATTTTGTACAGGGAGAGAGAGGTGAAATGTACATCTGGAAACTCCTTCATATTCACAAACAGAAAGTAGTTATTGAATATATTGCATAATGTTGGAGATGCGCCCACATGCTTATCATATAATAAAGCCAAGCACTGATGTTATAAATAGAATGCATCTCTATATGAAAAAAAGAAGTTTGGTTATCAAACTAACACTTCGGACTGTTTCACACATGCTTGAATATAATAACTTTTCTCCCTTTGATGATTGGCAGCTGAATGTGCAAACTGACTCCTCTGGAAGGCAACATATACAGTATGAGATGGTTATGTGAGATAGCAAGAAAGTCACTCTATGGCATTAGTGATGGCACTGTAATAACCCCTGAAAACAAACACATTCTTGATTTGAATATGACTTGTATTTCATGATAGGCATCAACATATATACCTCTTTAACCCATGTCCATTTTATTCTTATGATTTCAAATACTACCTGTTTGCAATATATCCTGAGCAGTAAAACATAGGAGTAAAATAAAAGACTGAGTTAAATACATCCTCAAGTCATGGTCAACTTCTGGAGAAATCATATCCATGCAGATGTCTGTGGATAATATCCACTAAGATGAATGTATATGGATTTGATTGAGTAAATGGATCCTAACTATCTGGTCATATAATCTAGTATCATCTAGGAGTGTCTTGGATTCTTTTTAGCCTTAGCCAATGTGGCCAATGGAAAAGGATTCTGTGAATTACGTGCCAACAAGCTGCCTACCCTACCATATAATATGGTTCCATGTGACAAAAATTGTCCAATACAGTAGGGTCCAGTGATGTTTTCTTGAATTCATAGACAAAAACTTAGAACAAGGTTTTATCCGCCCAGCAACCTCACCAATGGCAGCACCAGTCTTGTTCAGGAAAAAGAAAGACGGTTCGTTGCATTTATGCAGACTACTGGGGGTTGAATGCTATCTGCACATCAAACAAGTACCCCCTACTCCTGATGATGGAAATGTTGGTGCACCTATTGAAAGGCAAAGTATTCACCAAGCTAGACTTAAGAGAAGTGTACTTCCGAGTTTGAATTTGGGAGGGAGACAAGTGGAAAACAGAATTTAATTGTCAACTGGGTTGTTTTCAGTATTTAGTAATGCCATTCGGCCTAAAAGGCGGGCCTGGGGTGTTCATGCATTTAATTAATGAAGTGTTGCACAACTTTTTATATTGGGGAATATTAGTCTACCTAGACGATACTTTGGTCTACTTGGAGACACTGGAAGAACATGTACTGTTGGTGCAGGAGGTGTTGAAACGTCTGTTGGAAAACCAGTTGTAAGTTAAACTGTCAAAGTGCAAATTTCACAAGGAACAATTAGATTATCTAGGGTATCGGGTATCGAGCAGAAGGATTAAAATGGATCCAGGGAAAATACAGGATGTGGTGGCTTGGGAACCCACAAAACCAGGAGGCAACTGCAGAGTTTCTTAGGGTTCACAAATGTTTATAGGCAATTTATACATAACTTTGCACAAGTGGCATTGCCACTCACAGACTTACTAAAAACAAAAGGGAAAGGGGACCCCAAGGTAAGGAAAAAACTGGGGGCAAAATTACAGTGGTCTGAGGAATGCCAGGGAGTATTTGATCAATTAAAGAAATTATTCACATCAGAACCAATACTACAACATCCCGACCCCACTAAGCCCCTAATCATACAAGTAGACACATCAGATGTAGCTTTGGGGGGCATTTTATTACAGAAAGATGACCAAGGGAAACTGAAGCCATATGCATATCTCTCCTGCAAATTCAGCGAGATGGAACGCCACTGGCATGTTTGGGAAAAGGAAGCATATGCTGTACAATGTGCGCTAGCTAGCTGGAGACACCTATTGGAGGGTGCACCACACACATTCGAGGTGTGGACAGACCACAAAAATTTAGAGGCACTGAACACTCCAAGGAAGCTGAATCCCAAACACGTTAGATGGGCGTAGTTTTTCAGCAGGTTCAATTTCACCCTGAAGTACATACCTGGGGGAAAGAACTTCCTGGCTGATGCCTTATCCCATTTACCTCAGCACAACAGCCAGAGAGAAGAAATAATAGATTTGATCATCCCCTCACCACAGGCAGGGATGGTAGCAGTCACTAGGAGCCAGAGAAAACAACTAGAGCATCCAGTAAGGGGGGAGTTACAAAATGAACTGCAGTCGAAATTGGAAACTGACAAATGTCTGCGAGACAATAAAATGATTCTGACAGAAAAACAAGGACTTTGGTGGCACAGGGACCGACTGTACATACCAGAACCCCTAAGAATAAAAATAATAGAAAGATGCCATGATGCAAAGTCAGCTGGCCATTTTAGATTTTTGAAAACTTTACACCTATTGAGATGACAATTCTGGTGGCCTTCCATTCGCAAGGATGTGGAAGAGTATATAGCCAGCTGCCCAACTTGTGCCATGGCAAAGAGAGTAGGAGGGAAGCCCAGAGGATTATTACAAAACATAGCAAGCCCCACCCAACCTTGGAAACAAATAGCCAAAGATTTCATAGTAATGGGGGTTTCTCCCTGACGGCAAGGATACTTGCTATGAATGCAGCAATATTCAAACAACTACCCATCTTTTACAGTGCCCTTTGGGACCGACATGCACACAGAGTGAAATTGACTGGAAACACCTCTGCCATCAATGTGGCCCAGCATTGGGCTAGAGTTATATAAATGTTATATTTTTATTAAATGTTTTAACTTTTTAAATTTTAATTAATATTTTCCCTTTTTTATTTCCTGCATTTCTGACATGAAACGAGACAAGACCAGAAAGCCACAAAAAATGGTGATCTGGGTAGTAACAGATCTGTTCTCAAAACAAGCCCATTTCATTCCTTGCGCAAGCATACCAAATGCAGGGCAATTGGCGAGGATGTTCGTACAACACGTGTACAGAATACACGGAACCCCGGAGCGAATAATAAGCGACCAGGGCACCCAATTCACATCCAAATTTTGGAGGGCATTTTTAAAAATAATTGGTGTGGGGCAAGGTTTAAGTTCCAGGTTTCATCCAGAGACAGATGGAGGGTGTGAACGAACTAACCAATTATAAGAACAATACCTTAGATGCTACGTCAGCTATCAGCAAGACAATTGGGTAGACCTACTTCCATTCGTGGAGGTAGCCTACAGCAATTCCGTGCATCAGAGCACGGGGTTTCCCTCCTTTCAAGTAGTAAATGGACAGGAGTCCTGGCATTCCCGGAACTACCCAGCAACAAAACTGAAATTGTTAATTTAGATGACTGGATAAAATACATAGCTGAGGGATGGCCAGTAATAGAACAAGCATTAATAGATGCCAAGGAGGTATACAAAAAATACGCTGACCGGAAAAGGGCACCAGAATGGCCGCTGAAAGTAGGAGAAAAGGTGTACTTATCCACCAAATCCCTAAAGTCTTCACAACCCTCCAAAAAGCTGGGGCCAAAATACGTAGGTCCTTTTCCCATTACCAAAATCATAAATAGCGTAACGGTATAATTGCAACTCCCAAAAAACATGAGGAAGATTCACCCCATTTTCCATTGTAGTCTATTAAAACCAGTAAAAAACTCAGATCGGTGGTACCCAGAGCAACCCGCACCAATGCCGATAATGATAGACGGGGAACAGCACTTTGAAGTGCAAGAGATCTTAGATTCAAGAAAACACCGGGGGTGATTGCAATACCTAATCCAATGGAAACATTTTAATGAATCTCAGTGAGAGTAGGTAGACGCCTGACACGTACAGGCACCCAAACTACAGAAAAAGTTCCATAACAAATTCCCAGCCAAGCCAAATTAGGAAGGGGAGAGATGGTCTTCGAGCAGCAGGATGTCACGGTGGCATCCATGCCACCTTGCCATGGCATACAATTCCACCAAACCACATCACCCGGCCAAGGCGACAAAGCACTCAATAGGAAGGAGCTCAGCAGCAAAGCTGCCAGATGGGCAAAGCGCTGAGAGATGTGTAATAACTGAAAAGCATTCAGCACTACAGGAGATCAAACAGAACGTGCTGGCTGGAATGGAACAGACGAAAACGTGAGAGACAGAGAGGAATGTAATTGATTAACACATTCTAGAGGGAGGGGGAAATCGGGAACTATTAAACTGTAAGATTTTGCAACTATGTCTCTCTTGAATCTTTAAACTGAAATGGATCGCTCGCTGTAAATTAAAGCTTCTACATATCCTTCGTGGCTTGTGTTGGAACTTTGATTTATTAGTCGTAGGATCGGACCCTCACACTTATCCAAGCAGTCACCAGGAGTCAAGACTGACTCAAAGGCACCCCTCCCCTCAAAAAAGGCTATCCCAATCTGTTATGATTCTGGGCAGCTTACAGAATACAAGAATACAACAATACTATAAAATGCAGAAATCAGCACATGTCTGGAAAAAAGAATAATTTAAAAAACTGGAATACCATGCAAGGGGACCATCACTCACACTGACCCAAGACCTTGGGGATATGGCAAAGACTTAAGGGCTCATTTAAACAGGACCAGGGTGGAAGCCATACAAATCTCGGGGGAGAATGGTGTTCCAGAGGGCAGGTGCATTGACATAGAAGGCCTGTTTCCTTGGTTCCACCAGACAGCATTGTTTAATTGATGGGACCCAGAGCATGCCAATTGTGTCAAACCATGTGGGTTATGTTATTTATTTTGTTGTACTGTATTCATTATAAACTGCCTAAATATTGAGGCAGAATACAAGACCTGGTAATATGCAAATAAACAATTTTGAAATCCCAAAAGAAGGCATGAGAAGTAATTTCTCCCAAGGAGCTTTTTTGATTTAGAAGTAATGGTACCCTTGGAAGTTTTAGACAGATGGAGAGATGTAAAGCAAAAAGCACAAAAGTCCAGCCGTGGCCTCTCCTCTGTCACCTCCACCGATAACAGGAGTGTGCAGGGAGGAAGGGGGGAAGTGGTCAAAAAAGTGAAGATGGTCATCACAGCTGAGCAACTGAAATCCTGCCTCTTCTATATATGCATGTAACACACACACAGTTTTAACTTGAACTCCCCAAACCCCAGGACACGCCTGAAACAGCTACAGAAAAGAATTCACAAGAAATGCCAAAGCACCCTGGGGTAAAATAGGAAAACTGAAAGGAAGGGAAGAAAACCTTGGAGTATGCTATCAGGATCCCTCTCAGTCTTCAATTACAAGAAGTAACAAAGCAAAGAAGGAAGGGAATTTTGAATAGCAAAGCATCATAGTTCTCTACTATAGAAAATGAAATAGACTTCCAACTGAAATAGCTATTCTGTTGGTCCAAGCACATCTCCTCATCAGAAAAAAATAAAAACACTGGTGACTCCCATGTCTTTCTACCTTTCCTAGCACTTCCTGTGTCAGAGCAGGAAAACAACAAGATACCTTCTTTATTAGTAGTCAAAACTACCAAGGAAATGAAACAGAATGTTGAAGATGTAAATGAGGTAACATAAATTATCAGGAAAAAAAATAATGTGCTGCTACTAACCTGCCTGAGGATCTTAAACCACCAGATACCAAAAATCTACACCACACAACCAAAATTTATTTATTTATTTATTTATTTATTTATTTATTTATTTATTTATTTATTTATCAGATTTATCACCGCCCATCTCCCCTGATGGAGAGACTTCCTTCTTCAAATTGGTGGCCAATAAGTGGGTTTGACCCAGATCTCCAGGAATTTTCAACCAAAATTCCCATCATATCTAAAGGAAGAGGAGGAGAGAAAAGCTGCAGATTCTGTATTTGTCATACCCAATTGAGAATTAACATCAGCAATCCCCACAAAAAAGAAAGAAAGAGAAAGAGAAAGAGAAAGAGAAAGAGAAAGAGAAAGAGAGAGAGAGAGAGAGAGAGAGAGAGAGAGAGAGAGAGAGAGAGAGAGAGAGAGAGAATATATGCTTGAAAACCAAAGTTCCAATGTTAAATACAGAATCTAATGTATTTAAAAATTGTGATAAAATCATATGCAATGTAGCTATCCTTAGAAGCAGACAACATTTCCATCCAGCAGGGGTCAAGTTCCATAAGATGTGGAACATTCATAATCAGATCTCATAATCATTTTATTTTTCCTCTACTGCAGCCATTGGGTGGGAAGAAGAAGAGGTAATTCATTTCTCACAGTAGTTATCCTTAATGAAATAATCCCAGCTTTTCTTTCTTGTCTTTTTTTAAATGCCTCATAAAATAGCTGATGTACTTTAAAACATAACACAATTACAGCCAAATCACAGCAAAACAATAGAATCCTAGCTAACATGAAACTGAGATACCAGCACAGCATAAAATATAATACAATTTTTAAAATTGTAAAAAAAATTCTATGATATGACAAATGCAGGCTTTGGAGTAGGAAAAATATTAAACTCGCTTTCCCCAAGAATTGTTGCTGTAATCAGATTCAGAGGCTCTCATGATTTCTTTAGAATAAAAATAAAACTTCTAAGAAATTCAATCATAGTTCCCTGGTTTGTCTTTTGGGGTACTACAGGTGCTAACAATCAAGGAAGGTGAATCTGAGATCATGTTAATTTATTTTTTGCCTTGGCTCTGAATTGCAATCATTTTTCCTTATTCTAGTAGGCAGAGTTCTGAGGGATTAATAAAGAAAGTGGCCCTTGATTTCCTTAGACCTTTTAATCTCCTCATTGACTACAACATCCTTTATCATTTGTTTGTGATGGGACTTGAGAAGCTACATGTATATCACTCTCTTCCTGTTTTGGTGAAAAGATTTTAGAAGATGATAATATGGAATGGCATTTCAGCACCAGGCCTTCATGCTACAAGGTGCTATCAATATGCAGAGATCTTTAATGGTCTCGCCTTTCCATCCAATGTAGGTGCTAACACGGATGCTGCAAATGTGTGCTAGATAAAATTATAAACTGAAGTTTGAGACAGTATAGAAATGTTGTTCATTGCTAAAAAATATAACTTTTCTGTAGTGACACCCAGACTCAGTACTCAAATTTCTTTTGCCTTGTGCTTTTCTGGTATTTTCAAATGTCAAGCAATATCTGTCCTCTTCACTTAACCTTTTAATAGTAATTGGAATCTCTCCTCTTATTGTGATGAGGTGATACTTTGGTGTCCTATTATTTAATATCTATTTTGCAAAACTATTTGCTTATAGATAAGTATTCTGACTTCATAGAAGATGCAGGAGTACATGCAAAGCTTGAATGGTACACCTTACAATCATCTCAAGAGTAGCTTCATTGTATGATTTTATTAATGTTTTGCCTCTTTTAATCTCTTGTGAGCTGCCTTGAATGGAGGGGTGACCAGGGACCAGATTTTCAATAAAGATAAATAAATATAGAAAGAGACGTGAAATATATCATTTTGGCCCAAGATGGCTTTAAAATGAACAATAGTTACATAACAGATTAATATTGGTATTTTGTTCACTATATATTCCATTTCATTGCCATTATTTCCACCTTAATTTTAGCAGGACTGAGAAGTCAACCCCAGAGGTATCTGCAAGATATGGTCAAAAAAGTCAAGATGGCAGCCATAATGGTTTGATTGAAGTTCCACCTGTTTTTATGTGCATCTTTGACAGAGCTTCGATTGCACCATCACGACTGTCACCTTGACTTTTTTGACCATTCCCCATAGATACCCCTGTAACCAGCCAACCTTATTACCCCTATTTTACAGATAAAGAAACTGGGGAAAGAAGATTCTCAAAAGCCTCCAAATGCATTTATGGCCATATTCTGCACCACTTTGATATCTCTGCAGTGCTATTCAAGCTGAAAATAAGAAAAGAAAGATATAACCAAAAAGACAGAACTTCAGCTGTCCACAGACATAAGCTATTGTTTAAGTGGATTTTTTTTTAAAGTAATAAGGGGTGTGGTGGCTCAGCGGGTAAGACGCCAGGCTTGTTGATCGGAAGATTGCAAGTTCGGAGGTTCGAATCCCTAGCCCTGCGTGCGGAGTGAGCTCCTGCACTAGCTCCAGCTCTTGCCAACCTAGCAATTTGAAAGCATGCAAATGCAAGTAGATGAATAGGTACCACTTCGGTGGGTAGGTAACAGCGTTCCGCTCGTGTCATGCTGCCACATGACTGCGGAAGCGTCTTTGGACAACGCTGGCTCTTTGGCTAACAAACGGAGATGAGCACCGGCCCCTAGAGTCGGACACGACTGCACAAATGTGCAGGGGGTACCTTTACCTTTACTAATAATTGATTATGATTATGAGCCTCACAGGAGGAAAGATAACCAGCGAAGTTTGTCATTGCTTTATCAGAAAGTTCTTCACTAAAACTTGTAGATGTTTTAGGCCTACAAAGCCTGTCTTGTGGATCATTCAGTTTCCATCAGTTTAGCACCAATGGCCATAACCCCTTATTAGAACCCAGGAAATACTAACAGGGGGCAGCAATAATTATTAACATTTCTTAACACTTTAAAAGAGTTTACCTTATTTGAGCATTATGTACAACTCACCCACCCATCTATTTTTTCTTCTTCTTCTTCTATCCTTCCCATCACACAGGCTAGTTGTTTGAAGCATATGCCAAAAAAAAAAATCTATAAACTCTTTCCAGGAATACAAAAGCCTTCTCTATGATGTTGATAAGGAACAGGACAGTCACTCTCCGTTGACATATTTGTTCTTTAAAAACAAATCAATGGCACTGAGATTTGGCACCTGAATACTGAGCTTCAGCTTGATGAGGCAAAGATTGTCTTCATTAAGGGCATTAATATTCATAGAGAGTAGAAAATCTGACACAAGAGAGGACTCACTAACCTTTTCTCATATTAGATTTTTACTTCTTAACACAATTACAGTCCGGCAATGACTTAATTAATGCTGCTTTTCGTCAGCCTGCTTTAAAGAGCTGTCAATTTGGTCCTGCAGAGGCTGTCAGCCAAAGAGAAAGACACTCATGGAGGCTAAAAAAGACACAGGAAGGAATTCAAACACTTAATAATATTCAAAGTGCTATGCAAAGTCACACATCAGCCTGGATTAAAGCAATTTTTTGTCTCTCCACCCCCTTTCGTAGTTATCCTAATAATACGCAGGTATGAAAATGGGGCAGTTATCAACTTGTGGCTTGGTGGGCAGGGAAGAGAAGGAGAAGGCCAGCAAAATTGCGTTATCCTTTCTATCATAACCATCAGGCATGTTGAAAAGTTACTCTTCAAAGAAATGTATCCAGATACATCTTAATGCACACATAATTTAAAATATGCACCAAGTATACCCCAACTGTGTTTGCACTTCTGCACTTGCACTTCTAGACACCTTTAACAACTGCCCGTACAGTGAGAGAAATGCATCTGTTTATAGAACCATCTCTGCATGCTTATTCTTTCTTTAGTGGCCCTTACACCCAGATAAGTGTAGATGGCAAGGTAGCTAAACAGCACAATCCTATGCAAATCTGCTCAAAGGTAAATACCACTGAGTACATATGGCTTACCCACATGTAAGTAGCCTTGGTTATTTGTATGCTATGACCACTTGTCATAATTTCTGGAATTATGACTTTTAAAAAATCCTTTTTGGTAGGCCTAATTACATTATGATTTTAAAAAGGCAGGTGTTTTCAATCTGTGAGAACACTATTCCACACTGGTAATATTTCATTTCTCTTCTGCAGTTTGTTGCCAATAAATTATTTATTTCCATGTGTACATTTGTAAATAGAGAGCCAGTTTGGTCTAGTGGTTAAGATGCTGGGCTAGAAACCAGGAGTCTGTGAGTTCTAGTCCTGCCTGAGGCATGAAAGCCGGCTGGGTGATCTTGGGCCAATCACTCTCTCTCAGCCCTAGGAAGGAGCCAATGGCAAATCAGGAGACTGAGAGTTCTAGTCCCGCCTTAGAGATCAAAGCCGGCTGGGTGATCTTGGGCCAGTCGCTCTCTCTCAGCCCAACTCACCTCACAGGGTTGCTGTTGTGGGGAAAATAGGAGGAGGAAGGAGTATTAGGTATGTTCGCTGCCTTGAGTTATTTATAAAAAAATAATAAAGGCAGGATCAAAATAAATAAATAAATAAATAAATAAATAAATAAATAAATAAATAAATAAATTGTGCTGTATCTGAGTAAACTCCATTAGATGGTAGCCTTTTGTCCCCATGTTTACTGTTTGAAGGGTTATCAGAGGACAGTCTTCTATTTAAATATGTTCTTGGTTTGAAGTGCTGTCCCATTTAAGTCTCTTTTAAAGATAAAGAACCCCATGGGGTGATGCTGAATAGAAATCTTGAACTTGCTCATCAGTTTTTAGCCTCTGGCCATCTCAATGAATGAGCACACAAGTAATTTTTTCCACATGTACTGTTTTTCAATCTACATTAGTAATTAATTCCAAATTTGTGTCTATAACTACACATTTACAAAGGCACAGTTTATGCAGATACAAATGATCCCTTGGGTCCTTTGGGGAATATAATTTTGGGGAGGGGGAATGAATAAGTGCCCAGGTTTATAATGCAACCTGACCACTTCTGCAAAGATCATATGTCTTGTTTCTGTTAGAGGTCTTGCCCCAGGCTTGCTAAATGTACTTTTAAAAAGAAATGCTAGGGAATGAAATGCTCAACCATGCATTTAGCAAGCCATAATAGGAGGCTGCATTTGGTCTGACTGAGCAGGTTATTCTGGAACCAATGTATCTTTAGTCTTCCTTTGCCCATATGAGTCTTCCATCTTCCTTAACTCTTCTATAGAAATGTGCATACAGGAGAGTAAAGCCAACCAATTTAACTCACCATCTAAATCTTAATGTCCACATTTCCCACAGACTATCACAGAACATCAACAGAAATCTATAACACTTTTTGTGCATTTGACAGGAATGTAAAAAGCTAAGGAGAGGGCAAAATGTATCCAATTTCAAACACAAGAAGGGAGAAGGGATTGTGATAAGCCACCTTTACATTTTATTTTTTTAGGAAAGGAAGTTGTCAAGAATGCTTTCATTTCTTGGCACAACTGGATTAAATTTGCGGCAAAGTTTGACCTTTTTCAGGAGGTGAAACCTGGCAAATTTCAGATAAATCAGTTTAGGTTTTAATGCATAAATATATTTTTCAGTTTGAGGTTATAGAGGTTATAACCACTGTAAATAAGTAAATCATTATTTAACTGAAAGCCTCAGGCCATATGTTTGTTTAGTTGTTTGGGGCATTATGAAAATGACTGCTGGCTGAGATAATCTGCAACCCTGCCTTTTCATCTACTTATTCTCCTCCTCCTCCTCCTCCTCCTCCTCCTCCTCCTCCTCCTCCTCCTCCTCCTCCTCCTCCTCCTCCTTCTTCTTCTCATAGTTTGCTCCTTTTGTTTGGGCAATGGTCTACCTCTGGCCCTTTACCAATGCATAATGCACTTATTTTCTTTCCATTTCGGGTGGCCCTTCTGCCTGTTTGGACCAGTATATCTTGGTAAAGCAATAGTACACTTTATGGCACATTGTGACATATGCTGAACAAGCCTTGCAAATATCAGCAGCTGTGGGAAAACATGAATTTGGAACCTTCTTCAAGCCTCTTCTTCTTTATCCAATCCGTGGCACTATTTGTACTCTCACATGAGGTCTTTTACAGCTTCTGTGCACAGTTCCCAATGTTCTGTTGTATCACAGTGTAATTCCCATAGCCCCAGCCAGCTTTATTGGCTTCAAAACAAAGTCAAATAACTTGGGCTCCTTCAGATAAATTTGTAGGGTTTCTGCTGGGATTTTATTTCCACAGTTAAAGCAGATACTCTATTTTGTGTGTGGGTGTGTGTGCCTTTGAGTAAGTTTTTGACTCCTGGCAACTACCTGGATACATCCCTGCAGTTTTCTTGGCAAGGTTTTTTGGTGGTTTGCCATTGCCTCCTTCTTGCTAGGGCCTAGAGGGTGTGACTGGTCACCTAGCTGGCTTTGTGCCTAAGGCGGGACTAAAACCCAGTTTCTAGCCTGGTGCCTTATCCGCTACACCAACCTGGCTCTCAGATATTCTATATACTGTTCTTATATTTAATACATTGTCTTCAGTGAAATGAAACACAACACCCATTTTGAATTCACCAGTTATCCTTGTGGTGGTGAAGTCTCTGGCAGTGAGAGGTTCAGCTGCTCATTTGTCACAGAAGGCAGGGCACCCACAAAGTCTCTATCTGCCACTGATTGGTATGCAAAGTTCCTTAAAAGGGACAAGTCAGGGAGAAGGAACAAAGAAAATAAGAATGATGGACTGAGGAAAAATACCAGCATGCATATATCTGCCCATTTTGAAGTGGCTTTCATGAGGATGTCTTCTGATATAGATAGGAGATGGTTTGCCAGGATTTTGCCTGCTGTGGCTAGAAGGGAGATGCCTCGATAGTTTCCACAGTCTGTTCTATCACCCTTTTTAAAGAGAGTGATAATTATGGCATCCCTAAAGTCTGCATCCCTAAAGCTAGTGGACCTGATGGGATTCCTGCTGAAGTCTTTAAAGAAGGCGGGCCTGAACTTACACAACAACTTCATAAGCTCATCGAAAAAATCTGGATGAGGGAGGAGATTCCAGCAGACTTTAAGGCTTTCATGAAGTAAGTATAAATATAAAATGAAATCTAACTAGAAGAGATTAACTTCCCCTACCAGTTCCTTAACCTAGATTTTGGTGACACACATCAGGATGTACTCCCCATCAATAAAAAAATAACTAATGAGAAAAAAAATATTGTTTTGGACAGACCTGAAGAAATGACAAGTAACTAGTCCAAACATTCCTTCTGTCTGTTTGTGACATACAGTGGTATGGATTCCCTAGGCTAGTATTTTGAGAGTTTATTAATTTACAGCATTTATTTACATCTTGCCCTCACTGAAAGAACCCAGGAGAATTTGACATGGTTGATCCTGCCTTTGGGACAGAAACTGGACCATGTGGCTTTTTTGTGAAAGTCAACAAAAACCAATTGCATTCTTCTACAAATTTATTCTACATGAGAAGACAGCTCCATTTAAAATTGACATCTCTATTTTCTAATCACAGTGAATGGTCCATTAGAAGCTTCCAGGCATTTGCTGTGAGGAAGTTTTCTGCTTATAAAAAGGTGCAGCTGCAAAAACAAACAAACAAACAAAAAGACAATGAATGACTTTTGATCCATTTGGAACAGCCTTCAGAATATTTTAGGGACCATCTTCAATTCAAACTACATGCTGTTGGCTAACAGTAGTTCTTAGCTTTTAGGAATGATCTCCACATCCATGAATTTGCCAAATACTGAACTTTCCAGCAAATGTTATTTAATTTATGTTGGGTCTATTTACTGTAATAAATTTTACTACTACTACTTCTATTTAATTCTTTCTACAGACAACAAATCCCATGAATGTATCTCTTTGAAAAGGGTCATGTTTCCTACCTGAAGTCACTTCTCCACAGTTAGTTGCTTTTATCAATATTTACTTCCAAAACTGGGGTGAGGGGAATTCCCTACACATTGAAAACACTTCCTTTGCACACAGCTCTTTCCCTCATCTGAGATATCTGAGACTGGTAAGATTTGTCCACATAACAGAAGCAACTATGGCTGCACAATTCTGTTCAAAATGAGTGACATTTTATAGTAAAATAATATCTTCAAAAGCTATCCCCAAAAGTCCTGCACATATTTTTCTGACACTGGGTAGTCTATTGTTTCCACAAATTAAATTACAATTTCTTAAAAGACAAAGCAGGTACAAAAAAGATATTGTTTTTGTTACTTCAGTCAACAGGAGAGATGAACCTTGCTATAGATCAGGCTTTGAGTCAAAACAGGTATTCTCTGATTCCATTGAATCAAAATGGGCTATTGTCCAGAATGTTGAATTGGTTGCAAACCTGATATTGTAGTTAATACATACAGCAATATTTGCTTGAGGCTATAGGTTGCACTGAAATATGATACGATAAAAGGTGAAAATATTGAAAATTAATAATTAATAATTAAAATAATACTTTTAAATATTTGATTTGAATTGAAATATATAAATAAATATATGTTTTTAGGAAAGACCAGACTATGAAGATAAAATTGTATTTCTGATAGGACAGTCTAAATACATAGAATTTCCTTTGAGCTGAGTTCAACACCAAGGGCTAACTCCATCCAGGTACTAAATTGGTCTGGCCTTACTTAGGCTTTTGAGATCAGCTAATATCACACACATACACACACACACACACACACACACACACACACCCTGCCAGACATACATTAGTCCTTTGCTTCAGTTAAGCCATTTGGTAAAGCAACAGTAGCCTCACATTTCTAAGATTGAAGTGAAACATCCATGATGCTTTGCTTTGGTCTGTTACCTAGATAACATATTCCATAGTATGACATTTTTGAAGCTGGAAGGAGACCCTTTACCCAATGCTGTCTTGGGGGAGGGGATGTTGTCCAAATAGTCAAGATGGCAGGGGCAAGATTTTAATTGCACTGTTGTGGCTTCTATCTTGACTTCCTTGACCCTCCTTTTGGATGTCCCCCATGTGGTCTTCTTCCCTGTTTACCTAGGAATAGAAACAATTACATCCCAACACAGTCTCTCCTTCCTTATAGGAGGAAGAGTTGCAGTTCTAACATGACAGTTGGCCAGCTGGGCATTTTGGAGTATTTAGAACCTTCCCTCAGTTTCTCCTTGACTTTTGGTGGTCTTGCATCAGAACAAGTGTCAAGAATTATGTTTCATCACGCCAAACCCATTAGTATGCCAAGCCTCCAAACAACCAACCTTCTGGATATTACATCTTCTCCCTCCCCTCCCCTCCCCATAGAGGCCTTGGGATACAGTTTCATTTTATGAGTATCAAAGGCCTGGATTTGATTCTGGTTAATAGTTGATCTATTTTCTAAGATGTCTCAATTCCACCTTGCAACAGCTTGTCTGTTTGTTCAAGTTTTCCAGAACCCCAGCTTGCCCAGTTGACTGATATTTGACATAGACTCACAATTCAAGCAAGATCATCGCAGACGGTGACTGCAGCCATGAAATTAAAAGATGCTTGCTCCTTGGGAGGAAAGCTATGGCAAACCTAGACAGCATATTAAAAAGCAGAGACATCACCTTGCCGACAAAGGTCCGTATAGTTAAAGCTATGGTTTTTCCAGTAGTAATGTATGGCTGTGAGAGTTGGACCATAAGGAAGGCTGAGCGCCGAAGAATTGATGCTTTTGAGCTGTGGTGCTGGAGAAGACTCTTGAGAGTCCCTTGGACTGCAAGGAGGTCAAACCAGTCAATCCTGAAGGAAATCAACCCTGACTGCTCATTGGAAGGACAGATGCTGAAGCTGAAGCTCAAATACTTTGGCCACCTAATGCGAAGAGAGGACTCCCTGGAAAAGACCCTGATGCTGGGAAAGACTGAAGGCAAAAGGAGAAAGGGACGGCAGAGGATGAGATGGTTAGATAGCATCACCGATGTAATGAACATGAATTTGAGTAAACTCCGAGAGACAGTGGAGGACAGGAAGGCCTGGCGTGCTATGGTCCATGAGGTCACGAAGAGTCGGACACGACTAAACAACTGAACAACAACAACAAAAACACAATTCAAGGCTGTTTAGAACAATAATCTAAGAAGCTGAATGCCAAGTCTATCGGACCATTTTCTATAATAGTACAAATCAATCCTGTTTCTCTGCAGCTTTCAGCCACGCTGAAAATACACCCACTATTCCTTCCTAATGCTGGAATGCTCTCCTTGCCCTTTACATACCTCTACTCCAATGTTTCTCAACCTTGGCAACTTTAAGATGTGTCGATGTCAACTCCCGGAAGTTGCCAAGGTTGAGAAACACTGCTCCACTACATCATGCCTTATCTCAGTGAGGGGATGAAAAACTATTTTCAACTCTTTTGGTGCAGGAGGGGTAGGGTTAAATGTTTGATTCATTGAAGGGCTACCCAGACACAGAATGTTCTGGGGGAAGTGATGTACAAGAATCCTGCCTCCTTCAGCAGATCCACTACAAAACCCTCACAGCCGAAGGTACTTGAATAGTTATACAGCAACATTTCTGAAAGTCATGGCAGGTATGATTCTGCAGAAAAAGAGGACTTGATTGGGCAGGGAATATTTATTTATTTGTTTGTTTGTTTGTTTATTGAGTTATTGAGTTATTGAGTTATTGAGTTATTGAGTTATTGAGTTATTGAGTTATTTATTGAGTTATTATTTGAGTTATTTATTGAGTTATTGAGTTATATAGCTGCCCATCTTATGTACCATAAGCTTACCAACAACAGTAAAAACAGTAAAAAGCATAGCAACCATCACAAAAACTCCTGGTGCCCCTAAAAGTAACACATCCCCACATATCCTTAAACAACTTTACTGGGCTCCAGCCTCACTCTATCCCAATGCTTGTGGGAAAAGTCAAGTCTTCAAGGCTTTCTAGAAGGGTAGGAGGGTAGGATCCACTACTAAGAAGATGAACTGGCTAGGTCCCGTTAGATGGAAACATTTAAAGGAAGGGACGTGGAGTGCATCCACCCTATCTGACCTGGTGGAATGGGAAGATACCCTCAGGGAAAGGCAGCCCTGAAAATAACCTGGCTTATTCAGGGCTTCCAGATGATAGTGCCAAATTATTACATTTACTAGCAAATAAAAGGGAAGTCTTCTTAACTTTATTAGTAACACTATAGTAGCTATATGAAAGAGAAATAGGTCTATATACCAATAGTTGGAGAGAGAGAGAGAGAGAGAGAGAGAGAGAGAGAGAGAGAGAGAGAGAGAGAGAGAGAGAGAGAGATTCAAGAAGTTTCTTTTGTTTTGTATAATGCTAAAATGACTCTTCATTATCTGTTAGAAAGCCAAGCACCTGTGTAGGATGAGACCAGAGACATACATGGTCCAGCCACCTCTTACCTCAGTGGCCATCTCAGTGGCCATCCAGAAGCAAAGAAAGTCCACACATACCCACTCATGGTCTCCAGCAAATGGTACTGAGTTTACTGCAAAGCACTTTTGCTCCTGCTACTACATTGTTGTAGATTTAATTGTTTCCATTCTTTTGTGGCCCAATAGACATCATTTCACCAGGACTATCTGTCTATTCATCCTTGAGTTCTTGTAAGTTCATGCTTATGTCATCACTGATAGTAACTTGCTGCCTGTCAGCCTCTTTGTTTGATTACCTTCAATTTTCCAAGCAGCAAAGTCTTCTCCAACAACTCTTGTCTTCACATTATATGTCCAGTATTTAAGCTTTAGCTTCATTATTAGTGCTTCCAGTAGTGTTAAGAAGTATCCAAAACAATTTAAATGTCTTATATGATTGCCAGGTTATCCAATTAACTCTTTGTCACCTATCATTTCTACTGATATCTATATTGTCTCTTCCTTCCTTTGATATAATTATAAGTAGTGAACCATTCACACATGCAATTTAATTACTTTTTTCTGTACCATTTTGGGTTTAGCCTCCAGCAGAAGAGTTCTAAGGTGACAGAATGGACTTAGTATTTCAATATTCAGGTGAATCAACACATACTTAAATGCTCTTTTGCTATTAAAAGAAACCCTTTTCTATAATTAGAAAATTAGCAGAGGACTTGGTAGAATACTTTTTTCCGTTGTACTTAGTCTTTATATGCAGAATGTATTTTTCATGGTGGAACATTCTTAAACGGCATTTCTCAGCCTGCCTTCAACCTGAAGTTACACAGTCTACCCTATTAATGATTTCAGGACTCTACCATCCCATTTTGTTGCTTGTATGGAACTGATTTCTCTTTAGATAAGAGGACTTTTACATGACGGGATCCTCGGCTGCTAGGCATGGCCTGATGTCAGCCCCTTCAAGATAGACCAAGTCAGAAAACAGACACCACAAGAAATACTAGAAAATCTACTTTATTGATATAGGTTTTCAAGAAAATTGAAAGCCTGAGAGTGATTCTCCTTCCCTCCTTCCCTCCTTCTTATACCAAAGAGAGTCAAGGCAGGTCATTCTTGAGTTTCTTTCTCATGCCTTCTTGTTTTCCTGGGCTAAGTTCATGTTTTCCTAAAAGGAGCTGCATCATTTCTTCAAGGCCACCTCCGTACTCCTCCACACCTAGTGAGGGCTCAGTCATTAAGTCTATCCTCATTTAACTAAAGAAATACATACTATGCATGTATGACCACTTAGAAGTTTTCATATAATTGAGAGGGCTGCAAATCCACAGAACAGAGTAAAAAAAAAAAGACCCAGTAGCCCAAGAAGGAAAAACAGGAGTTATCTACAACATACAGTGTAAGGACTGTAACAGCCACTATGTAGGACAGACTGGCAGAAAACTAGCAGAACGCATCCACGAACACCAACTAGCAGTCAGAAGACATGATGAAAACTCCTTAATCGCACAACACATGGACAGACTTAATCATACTTTCAACTGGGAAACTGTGAGCATCTTAAACCAAACCAAATCCAAAAGTGCTAGAGAATTCCTGGAAGCTTGGCACTCAGACAAAGCAGCCATCAACAGACACATAGAGGTAAACAACATTTACATACCATTCATAAGAGACAATAGAAAAGCCAGAAGACCAGAACACCTCCTTGCCAGCAATCAACAACCAGATAGGCAAAGATTAACAGCAAGATTAGCAGAGGAGCAATCAAACAACACAATATAACCTAATTAAGGAACTTTTAACTCAGTCAATCAACCAAGCAGCAAACAACAACCCAATCAAGGTACTACCAAGGAGAGTACAACACCCCCACGAACACAGGCAGGACAAGCCAGGGTATATAAACAGAGAGCAAGTCCCACTCCCTTTTCGCACTGAAGGTGTTTCGTAGTCTGGCAATGAAATGTCTGCAAGAAAACAACAAGGCTCAGAGAGCACCCAGGACTCCATAGAGTAAATTCTTTTGAGTAAACTAGCTGCCTGAAAAGCATTCTGTTTGAGGGAGAATATGATATTTCACATAGATTAGCTTCCATCAGATGCTATAGAAAGCCAGGAATTTCCTACCATTAGAGGGAATGAAGCAACTGCTTTAGGTAGCAGACGGGTGGCAAATTGAATCAAAGCCCCTTTCCTGTTCTCCCACTCTGTTGCTAGTATTAGCTGCATCGTTGCATTGGTGCCACTTGTCATTCCAGTTGGCTGTCCTATAGCATCATTCCAAAAGGATTGGGGCAAACAAATTTCATGGTGGCCTGGGACAGCCTTCAATGTCCTCTCAATCACCTGACCTGATAATATTTCTTTCAATGGCTCTCTCAAAGTGATGCCTTTAAGTGTCCAGCTGAGATGGCACGTGTCTCTAGTGCAATGAAGCAGCTGCTGTTGGTAGCAGTTTGAGAGGACGTTGAGTTGCCAATGGAAAAGAGTCCACAAGCGTTGGAAGGGTTAGTGGAAGCGGGACAGCATGGCAGATTCTCCCCTGCCTTCAGACAAAGGATCTTCTTGGATCACACTGCCAAGATGAATGTCAAACATGCCTGTGTAGGCAGATCCTGTGTGATGTTAATCATAGTGCCTCTTGAGTGACTGTTAGATAAAATGTGGGTTGCCTGTATTTCCAAATGTTCCCCTCCCTTTTGATTGCCCATGAAAGATATATTACACATTTCAACATAGCAAACACTGACTTTCTCTTAGGCTTACTTGTCCATACAAAGAAGACGAAATCTTCCCATTAAATACTGAGGGAGAGCCAGTCCTGAGCTAACATTCAGAAGTGTCTCATCCCTTTCCATCCTGTTTGCCTGTGAAGTGACTAGTGTGTTGTTGGCATCATGGAAAGAGGGGAATAAATAATCAAAACTGCCTTTCATTGCATCTGAAGCTAGCCCTGTTATAAATCACTATTACAGTCAACATTAAGGTTTGCTTTTTCTATTTTATTGGCTCTCTGGAGCATGTCCAACCAGGAAGGCCTTGTCAAACTGCAAAACTAGAGATTCTTAAACAACACAGAACATGAGTCCAAATATATTCTTGACTGGGACTTGTTGCATAAGGCATGCAAATAAGAGTTTAAAGTTTGCCAGGAAAAATAATACCCTCTTTATTTAAGATTTTCTTCCCCTCGTTGAATTATCTGTTTCCATGACAACCTTAATTTGAATTAGTATTTGGTCTGATAGAGGCAACCATTTCTGAAGTAAAAATTTATCACTGAGAAACCAAAAGACAGGCTGATCATTTGGGAAACTTATTGATGACTATTTTACTATATATATTGGTACGTGCACACATGCATATGTGTGACCCACATACAGGTATAGTGCATGCATATGGAATGGAAAATCCTTTTTACCAAGTGATACAAATTGGTCCAGATCACCAAATTTGGCCAGGGAGAGAAAGTTCATCCCAGAATAGTTTATTTTCTTTAAGAGTTCCTTGGGATGGCCATTTTTTTTAAAACTATCCTCAAACCAAATTCAACATGAGGTGACTCATTCATTATCTCTGATTCATGCCAAACAAATCTTGTTTCAATTGTCACCACATAACTAGACAAGTTTCTTCCCAGAGACCAATTCCAGGCTATTTCAACAACTGTTTGCTGGTCCATGGGCAGTTTTTTAGTTTTTGTCTTATGGTTTATGGTAGGCTGACCATACGTCCCATTTTGAACGGGATAGTCCCGTTTTTTAAACAATTCCCGACCGTCCCGTCATTTTAATAAAAATGTCCATTTTGTCCCGTTCTCAATGAGAGAGAGTCCACCCGCCCCGTTTGCCGGGGCGCCGCAGGGACCGCGCTGCCGGCAACGCTGTTAGATGGAGTGTGTGCATGTGTGCGGGCGTGAGGGCGGGCGTGTGTGCGCATGCACGCCCACTTTGTCCGGCGAGCCGTGGGTAGGTTAGGGCCCCATTTTTGTCTCAAGGAAATACGGTCAGCCTAGTTTATGCTTTTTATGATTTTGTGGTTTTATTGTTGTTGTGAGCCGCCCAGAGTTGTGCTTTAAGATAGGTGGCCATACAAATATTTTAAATAAAGAAATAAACTCCGGCTTTTAAGCTGGGCTTGTGGTGTTTTGATATTTGTGGACTGTCGATAGTCGCTATAGATAACAGGGAGAACGGTGAGATCCTCTGTTCAGCTTTCAACCCACTTCTATGCAATACAAAAGAAACCTTGGTACCTTTATTAGGTTGTGTCTGTGTGAGTGTGAGTGTCTGTGGTGTGTGTGTGCAGGCCACTAACTGCTGAAGAACTGTACAATTCATTTCCAGAAGGAGAGACTCCGAGAGAAAAGGAGACGAATCAGAAAGTAAAATTTGCAGGGTCTCTTAAAACTAAACCTATACACCCTCACCAACACATGACACAGCTTATTTAAAGGAATAGTCCTTGTTTTTTGTTCGCTTCTTTGTTTCATCGGGCTGTGTATGTCAATGTCTTTTTTTTTCTGTACACAAAGGGGAGACATGTACATTCTTTTAAATATGTAAATAAATATGTGGTAACATTTGTTTATCAGTTGGGAAGGGAAATACTATCTATCCCATACATTCAAAATAAAAGAGTACCGGAGAAATTGTGTTTGGGCAACATAGTCTTTCTTTTCTTCTTCTTATTGCTTTAATATACAAAGAAAAGAGAAAAGAAGAACATTATTAAAATAAAGAGAAAGAAAAAAAGAAAATAACCGAAACATACCATTTTATATGTAGAAAAAGACACTCAACCCAAATTTTAAACACACTGCCAAATGTTGACCACATAGAATACTACCGATATTTTTTTTTCATTATAATGATACAGAACCAGTTCACAGACAGAAAGTGATCCCATATCAGCGATCCAAGATTGTCATCTTGAGGCACACTGTCTTTCAGTATCAAAGAATATTCTTTCTTGCTGTACCCAATGCACAGTGAATCCATAATTCTTCATATAGGGATAAATTCCAAATCCTTGGTATGTTCCACATGCTACTGATTTTTGTAACAGAATATTAATAAATATATGACTGTAAACATAAACTGGCCCTCTTTAGAGGCCTTCTGGATTATCCTGCCACAGTGCTATGGAAACATTAACCATCTTCGTGGAACTTTCCTTTATCTCAGGAGCTGAAATCATCGGGAGCTTTGGGTGGACAATGGAAGGACGTCTATGCATGTGTGTGCTTTTCTTTTTTTATTTCCGAATCTTCTAATGGGAAGTTGCAGGCAATTATTCCTTATTAACTGCCTGAAGCATAGCTCCTCTTTCACCTTTGCTGGAATGCTTCTGCATTAGGTGAACAACACAGTGCTGTCTTATCATAATGAGGCTTTGCTATTCTGTAGCAAGAACTTGTCAGAAACAGATTGTGATGTTGATTTCTCCATGGGGGAGGGCGAGGGCTTAAATTAGACTTCTATAAAAAGGATATTGCATATTTATTTCCACAATAATGCCAAAGGGGAAGAAAAAAGTGGTGGTGGGGGGAAATGTTAGTCAAGAAGCAAGCAATTGGGTGAATAAATAAGCTTGTCTTTGTTCTCATCAATTAAGTTATTACATCAGTTGGAAAACCAGTGAATTATAATACAGATGTTTAATGAAACACTGCTGTGCCTATAAGTCAAACTCCTATTTTGTAGTGTGATTTTGGCTGCATAGTTTTGTGTGTGTTAAACCGTATTTATTAGCTGATACCCATTATTATTTTGAGCAAGGTATAATTCAGTTGTCAGGCTCCAGCACGGGGAAGGAGATTTAATCAGCAAGAACCCGCTTTGCTGCTGAGCATAAAACAATGCGGGTTTCATGAAGCAATCACACCAGTGTGGAAAAAATGGGATTAATTAGTATTGTACAAGAACAGGCAGCATGCTCATTAAAACCTTGTGAGCTGCCTCTTGATAAACTGCCACTTGATAGGGCCGCATTAATGTGACAAGGCAAAGACTTTATTTCCAAATCCTTTCTGATTATATCGCACTTTTAAGTTACCTGGATTGACTCTCTAAGGCAGCCCGGGATCCCCAAGACACCTGGATGAAGGCAGCTATGCATCGACAGCAAGGTTTCAAAAGCCAACTTCTGCTTCTGCTTCTTCTCCTTCTTTTTCCTCTCTCTTTTAGACTCCTGTTCAAACATTAATCAATTGCTGTAAAATGAGGCAGCTCCTAAGGTGGTAAATTTGCATTTACACTCAGCAGGTTGGTCTGAAACTCATTTGACAATTGGCAACTCTCCTTAATGATTCTCATATACAAATTTCACTGGCTGCTTACTGAATGCTGCTTCGATTTATGTAGAAGTAAGTCTTACCAATATTTTTAAATCTTTAAAAGTGCTCTATGCAAACAAGCAACACAGAAACACTCCTGAGAGTGTATTAGCTTTATATTGTTAAAATGTGATTCAGATATAGGTGAATTTCTTTGTATTGCCACCTACTCATCCATAGCCTTTTCTCCAGCTAAAACATCTATTTTCACTAACATATTGGTTTCAACGTGGAAAAAAAACCAACAAAAATTGAGAAGAAACAAGCCTGAATAACAATGGTAAATGTTCAGTAGGATGCCATTTTGATCTTGTGTGTTATTTTCCTCTAGGCATGTTTTATTCCTTCCTGAATTTGTAGTAGTTTTGATGATTTACTCATACACCAATTTTGTTCCCACTTTCCTGTGCCCCTTGGCTCTTCTGAATTAGCAGCTATAAAATTTAATTTCAACTTTTAATAGTTAAAGGAATCTATAGCCTGCTCCCCGATGTCTTGGCAATCTGAGATTCTGATTTTACATGTAGCTTTTAGCTGACATTGTATGCAAGGTAATTGCAGTGCAATGCACTTATCTGTCAGTATGTATTTGTAGGTGTGGAAAATGCCACTCAGAGATTCAAATCTCCAGTTCCCCAAAGCTTTCCCTCCCAACTATTTTAGTTTTAAAAATACAGGGGGGAAAAAGCTTGTTAAATCTCAATATCATATTAAATTAATGTTTCTTTTCCTCTATGACCACCCAGTTTTCAAGTTACCAATTATAGATTCTTTGCAACTGAATTTATGCCATTTCAGCCCAATCTAGGAAGGGTAGGCAACAGACCACAGGCCAGGTGCGAGATACTGGTCTGATAGGGATCAGTACAACCCTTTAACTGAGTGATGTATTGCAATAATATTAATTTAGAACCCTAAGATCTCATTGTTGTGATCTGGATTGCATGAGGTAATGCAAGATGACAGCCATTGAATTAATAGAAAATGGGATTCATCTCTTGAAATTTCACACAAAACACAAACAGGGAAAAATAGACGAAACAAAAGGCTGATAGATAGACAGATAAATGTCACTAATATAAACTGAATGGGTGAGACATTTTTTAAAAATGTGAATGGTAGTTAATCGATACAGGGATGGAAGAGGACTCGTTCTTTCCTCCAATTGAGATTTTGGAGAATATTTTACTTTTATTTTCACAAATGAAATGTCTGGAGCTGAGAAAAGCTTAAATAAAATTCTCCAGCACCAGAGTCTTACAGCACAAACAAAAGCTTTCATTCCCCTTCTAACAAGTATGTGGACTCCTTTACAATCCTATATCTCTGTAATAAATTATCTAGCTAATTTAAATTATTAGTTTCTTCTATGGAATCTGCCTTGTTGTTTCATTCAGGAACGTGAGAAGAAATAGGGGCTGGAAACATTTCCTGATCCACCGATACAGACTCCATTTCAAGCCAGGTAATAACTATGCGTGGAATACACTACCACCCTTTCTCTTGGCTGAAAATATATATAAAACAATATCTTTGTTAGAAGCTATGGAAAATTCCGTACAAAATTTCTTGTGGAAAAGTATGGATGAAGGGCACATCCAGATTTTCTCGTATTTAATATATGGATGCATGCCATATTAATAGAATCTGGATTTAGACTGATTCACACATCCCAAATAAAACAGAAGAAAGGTTAGCCCCTTCATATTACATCTCTCAAATATCTGAGATAGTGTAAAAGGTTATTTCTAAATATTATTTCAATTATGAAAACTATATCTCTGCTTCAGTTATGACTGCTGTGTCATAAATGTATCTCAATATTATAATATCGTAAAATAATAAATTAGTGTGTCTCAAACAAAACAAGACAAACTCCAATCTAGGATACATGGCCTCCAAAAAGGAAAGTAGGTGGAGCAAAATAATTTATGCTTTCCTTTGTATTGTATTGTATTTATTAAAATATTTAATCAATATTTTTAATATTTAAAATTTTTTTGTGGCCATCTACCTCCAAATAAATCTGTCCATCCCAAGAGATCTGACTGGATGGACATGTTCCAGGTCTTCTCTGTAAAACAATGTCATCTAGTAGGACCCAGGAGCTGTGCCTTCTCTGTTGCAGCCCCCACCCCCCTGAGATTCACGTCCCATCCCTATTGGCTTCCCACAAGGCTTTGATGACCCCAAGGACTGAGCCAGAGTGGTGGATGAACCCATCAGTAATAGTTTGTACAGAATGATTGTGGAGTGGCCTCAATGACATCATTTTGTTGTCATTTTTATTTTTATTTTTGTTGGTCTTTTTATTTGGCTTCATCTTACATTAACTGCCCAGGGTCGCAATTTGCAAGTTAGCAGGCCCTATAAATTAATTGATTAAATACATACATACATACATACATACATACATACATACATACATTTACAAGCCTCCTTTATTTCATTACAATTGCAAAGACCTACAGATTGCCTACCAGGACCCCACATACTCACTGTGTCCATTACATGCTGTCTTTCCATCTCTACTGTACCATTATTTAGTGAGTATATTTCAATGTATATTTCACTTCAGATTAGGATGTAAATGAAAAGTTCCTACAGGTAGTCCTTGGTTAATGATGGTAATTGAGTCCAGGAACTCTGTCATTAAGCGATGCGGTCATAAAGCATGACATCATGTGACCATGCTGACTTATGATGGCAATTCTGGCAGTTCCAGTTGCAGTTGTTAGGTGAATCCCATGCAATCATTAGACGTGACATCACGTGATCACCCATTTGTGACCTCCTGCTGGCTTCCCCATTGGTTTTGCTTGTCAGAAGCCAACAGTGAACGTCGCAAATGGCAATCACATGACCACAGGATGCTGCAACCGTCATAAATGCGAGCTGGTTGCCAAGCACCCAAATCACGATCATGTGACACAAGGACACTGCGGCAGACGCAACTTCGAGGACTGGCCATAAGTCTCCTTGTTCAGCACCATTGTAACTTTGAACAGTCGCTTAACAAATGGTTGTTAACCAAGGACTACCTATATATTGTGCAGCTTGTTGTCTTTACTTTGCCCCTTGTGCACTTTGCATTTCTATCCTACCTGAAAAAGTTTTGCCTTTATGTGTCAATCAAAAGAACATGACACAAACCTGCATCTTTTGGCTCCATTCTGCAGAGTGCATTTATTGCCATGGCTCATGTTCAGTTCCCCGACTGAAAATGAGAGAATGCATTCATTCAGCGGTACCTGTAGAGGCCTCCAACCCTAACTGCACAATTTTTGACTGAGTGGAATCACAGAGCCACAAATTCTTGCTTTCACTCCTCACTTTTAGGCCTTATGTACCTCTTTAAATAAGGTTATAGTTTCTTGAAGGAGTAGAATATGAAGAGATCAGTAGCAATACAATAATCAGTATTGTATTATAATAAGTCTTATAATAAATTTGGGATTATAACTCCTAAAATTTCCAGCCAGCATGGATGGTCACATTCAGACACCTGGTTCACACATGCAGCAAAATGAAATGGAAAGATAAATGTTAGTATTTGAACTGCAGGTATGTAGAGGAGTCAGATAAATGGTGTAACCCATTAGTTGCAGTAGAGTTGAGAGATAATTGAAGGATGGTGCAGACTTTGCTAGGAAGATGCATAATGATGAAGAAGTCTGCTTGAGGGGGTCTGTAACTAGAGGAAATTAAAATTTCTTCTGAGTTAGTATTCTGGTTCCAAAGGTCTATAACTGGAAGAAATCAGAGACAGAGGAAATAGGAACCTTGGAGATGCTAAGGTACTTATAGGCAGAGATTAAGAGAAGCAATAAGAAGCTTCTTATTAAGAAGCTTCTTATTAGAAGCTTCTTAAAGTCAGTAAGAAAATCAGAATTAAGGACCTCTGGCAAGGGAGATGTTTGTCCCAAATGGTAGAGAGGCAAGAATTGAAGCTCAGAACCCTTAGGGAAGATAAAAAAGCTGTGGAGCTGTGGATGCAGGCACAGGCAAATCCACAGGGGGGTGGGGAACAGTTTAGCCCCGTGTCCTAGCTAGGAGAGCCTCGTGTGGCGCAGAGTGGTAGGCAGCAGTACTGCAACCGAAACTCTCCCCACAACCTGAGTTCGATCCCAGCGGAAGTTGGTTTCTCAGGTAGCCGGCTCGAGTTGACTTAGCCTTCCATCCTTCCGAAGTCAGTAAAATGAGTACCCAGCTAAACTGGGGGAAAGGTAATCACGACTGGGGAAGGCAATGGCAAACCACCCCGCTATAAGTCTGCCTAGAAAACGTCAGCGAAAGCGGCGTCCCTCCAAAGGGTCAGTAATGACTCGGTGCTTGCGCAGAGGACCTTTCACTTTCACCTAGCTAGGAAGAAAAAGAAAAGGGGAAAAAAAGTTTGCCTAGACAGGGGAAGCCTAAGAAATAAATGAGGGAGAGAGCTTTAAAACAAGAGAGATGAAAAGGCCACTGTCCTGACTTCGAGTGAAGGAAACACGCTGAGACTTGGTGTACAGGCTCTAGTGTTTTATTGTTCTACTCTGCTAGACAGAATCCGGCTAAACTAAAATGAACTAGTAATGCTCAGAGAAAGGGCCCAAGAAATTAGGGCGGTACCACCCTCAGCCTCTTATGATGAAAGCAAAGCGATTCAGTACTGCACATGTGTTTATCCCCCTGGAGGGAGCCCCCTCCTTCTTCACCAGTTATCTCCCTGACAGCCACTCATTTTTTCCCAGTACTTTGCCCAGCTCAGACCCTCTTCTCTGTAGCCAACAAAGGTGGAGAGACTGCTTGGGAAATGTAACAGGATAAGCACATCAATCGGCAGCCCAGCCAGTGTAGGGAGAGAGAAAGAGGGGTGGGTAGTTTTTGAGCAAGGATTGAAGCTTGAATAGCTGAGAAGAGAATCCAACTGGACCACATGGGAGGAGATAAAACACTGGAGGTAGGAAGAGGACAGTAAGGCTCTTGTATGAGGCTTTGGCAGAGACTACTGTTGCTGTGGTCATTTGAATTGGGTTGTTTAAATGTGTACTGTGCTTGTAAGGACACTGCTCAGTATGTTGAGGTGAACTGCTTACTCTCTGTAGGACCCAAGGATGTTCTTCCCATGGTGCTCAGTAGCTTACTGTTGTTAAGTTTATTTATTTTATTTTATTTTATTTATAATTCAAATTTATCACCGCCCATCTCCCGCAATGGGGGACTCTGGGCGGTTTACAACAGAGTCAACAATTAAAACCTGTAAACATAAGTTACAATCTAGACCAGAGCTTTCCAAACTTTTCATGTTGGTGACACACTTTTTAGACATGCTTCATTTCGCGACACACTCTTACAGCAGGGCACAAGGCAGGCACTAGGACCTGCGCGGAATCCTGGCAGGGCAGGTTTGGAGGCAGGCAGGCACAAGGCAGGCACTAGGACCTGCGTGGAAGCCTGGCAGGGCTCGGAGGCAGCAGCAGCTGCGACACACCCAGACACTGCAGCCGACACACTAACGTGTCCCGACACACAGTTTGGAAAGCTATGATCTAGACCAATATAATAAATAATAGATAAAAATCCAAGGGATGATAACATCTCATATAAAAAGGAGGACACTATGGGGCCAGCACCTATGCAATCTGTCAGTATATTTATATGCAAGTAGTAAAGTTGTCATTGGCTGTTCATAAGTAAAGGTTTAACATTTTTTCTTATTGGATGACTCAGGAGGGATGGGGGAAGTCACTCCTTAGAACGTATCCCCCTACCCACCCCGCCCTTGCTGGGGGAAGATTTGGCAGCAGGCTTGATTAAAATCAATTGCAAAGGAGCTAAAAAAAATCCTGTTTGGGAGATCTCTAGGGGAGCCAGCTCCTTGAACCTAGAATAGTTTCTGTGTTAAAACAGGAGCTGCAGCAAAAACACTAACACAGTAGAAATTATTGTCCCTAACGTACTAAGCTTTTGTCCCACTGTTCTTAAGTTGAGGAAGGCTTTTTTTTTTTCCTCATTAGGAACTTTGCAGCCTGAAATAGTACAGCCTGTTTTACCACTGAATTCTGCTGCATAGATTAGCCATATGCTATATTTCTTACATTTTAAATCAAGAATGTTGTTAAATCAGATGTCGTATCACTAGATACATTGAACAGCATTAGCTATGATTGAAAGACAATGATCTCAGAGACATAGATGCAATGCAAACTTCCTGCCAAAAAGTTTGGATATTTTATTAACAGTGAAAATTACTTAAGGATTTGGATCCTCTAACAGCAAAATTATACTCCTGGAATTTGAACTGAATTTATTGTCTGGATGTTTTGAATAATAGCAGAAGGCTGTTAAGGTAATACGTATTCCTAAGTATATTATTGCACTGTGCATGATGTTATGGGAAGTGATGAAGGGTTTATGTTAACCATCATGCAAAATCTCTGCCATGGGATCCCTTCTATTCTGCAAAGTTCAGAAACAAGTCTCCAAATACTGGAAGCCAATTTTGAAAAAGGATAATAAGAGTGCTCTAATAGCCAAAAGTTATTACTGCTAAAGTGTAAATCAATGCACTGTGTGTATGTTCCAAGAATGGAATGTAAGTCTGAATGAGATTTGTCTTAATGGAAAAAAGAATTTTAGATTACTCTGTCTGTGTGGAGCCAGCTTCTGCAGAGACAATTAGAGATTTAAAACTGCAGCCTTATTTTTAGTTATTTATGTCTAAGTCACACTGTGTCAGTGGGCCTTTTCATGCATTACTGATAACGGGATTGAATCCTTAGATATTTGAAGTGTGTTGGTATCTCTTGTTCTTGGAGCAATTGGGTAAAACCTCATTTATGTATTTATTTGTTTGCTTATTCACATTTCTAAGGCACCCAACTCTTTGAAGACTTGGTAGTGTACAGAATTAAAAACAAAACCTATATCCCACCATAGGCAAAAATGTGGGGAAAGAACCAGGACTTCAAGATATGTTTAAAGGAGTGCAGGGTTGTGGCTGTGTGATCTCTGGGGGAATGGTGTTGCAGAGGACAGGTGCTGCGACAGGGAAGGCATACCTTATGGGTCCTATCAGATGACATTGCTAAATGGATGGGATCTGGAGCATGCTGACCCTGTCTGATCTTATAGAATGGGCAGGAACATTTGGTTTCAACATTATTTTGTTCCTCAAATAACTAGGCCCTAGTGGGGGCTTTGTAAGTGAATTGCACCCAGAAGAATATGTGAACCAGTGCACCTGGTACAGCCAAAGTATTGCATGGGGGCACCCTGGTGCATGCATAATTGCTCATGCTGCTGTATTCTGGACCAGCTGAAGCTTCCGAATGGTTTTCAAAGGCAGACCCACATAGCGTATATTGCAGTAGTCAACACGCAAGATGACCAAGAGATGAGTGACTTTGAGAAGGACCTTCTGGCCCAGGAATTAGAGAATTCTCACAATTAGAGAATGAGATGGATCTGTGCAAATCTATGATTTTGGAGAGCTGAAAATGCAGAAGGGTATGAAAGAAGAAAGTAATTTCTTCTTTGAGAAGATAGTTATTTAACAATGACAGTCAACTCTTACAATGGTGACAGTGGTTTGTCAGGGCAGTCATGATGATTTCAACCTTCTAGTAACATACATGAAGGTAGTCACATGTATGATACAAAATGCTAAATGGAACAGATTTGACTAGCCGAAAATAAAAAAAATAGGTCCTATTATTTTTAATCATGATCTAGTGATTACAGAATGAATATTTTCTATTGAATTATTTTATACATACTCCCAATGATTTTTACATGACGTTTTATTCAAACTTCTACTGTGACATGGATATGGATATTTGTTTCTGAATAGATTGTTACTGAGAAGAAGAAGAAAGAAGAAGAAAGAAGAAAGAAGAAAGAAAGAAGAAAGAAAGAAGAAAGAAGAAAAAAGAAAAAAGAAAAGAAGGAAAATAAGGAAAATAAGGAGGAGGAGGAGGAGGAGGAGGAGGAGGAGGAGGAGGAGGAGGAGGAGGAGGAGGAGGAGGAGGAGGAGGAGGAGAAGAAGAAGAAGAAGAAGAAGAAGAAGAAGAAGAAGAAGAAGAAGAAGAAGAAGAAGAAGTTTATTGTTACTGTAAATTGTGATGGTCTCACATATGCATTTTGCCATGCCACTGAAGTCAGGGGCACAACAAGTATTTATATCATCATCATCATCATCATTGGATTCAAAACTGACAAAAAGTTACTTTGTTCAAAACATTGGCTTAAAATACTAAATAGCAATAACAAAACATACTTAAAATTTTCTATTAGGCCATTGTTATAGGATCAGAAATGTTAATTAAAATTAAAACCAGTGTTTTCAAATACATTTCCTGTTGAAAGTTAAAGAATTTTAGAGTGAAGGCTAGTATTTCATAAACACATCTGTTTATATTTGGTACATTGAGGACTTTAATTCATTATTTATAAGAAAAACAAGTTTAATGTGCTTTAATAAGACATCAACTTACTGTATATATGTTTACCAGATAAAAGGGGAAATAAGTAGAAAAGAAAAGAAAAGAAAAGAAAAGAAAAGAAAAGAAAAGAAAAGAAAAGAAAAGAAAAGAAAAGAAAAGAAAAGAAAAGAAATAACCCTTCTACTGGAGACCAGAGATGTAATGTTTTGAAACAAGTTAAAAGGATGATTACCAACATCCTTCTTTCACATGTTAGACCCAACTAATCAACTACTTTAGAAACAAGTGGTGTTTCAAACCCAGCTAGAAACTGGAGTGTAGAAAAAGCTTTTAAAAAAACCCACATCCTTTGTTGTATTTGCATTTCACAGAGAAGCAGACCCTTCACTCTAAAAATTCTTTAACGTTCAGCAAGAAATGTGTTTGAAAATACTAGCTTTAATTTTAATTGGCACTTCTGAGTCTATAACAATGGCCAGTCATATTAGTAAGAAGGGGTATTGCCCATGGCCCTGGATGCATACAAACAATTTATCATTTAGTTTTGAAAAATTCTGTTAAGACGAGGGGAACTATTGCCAATTGCATTTAGTTATCAGAATTAACCCTGGATATCTAGGGTCTTGTTTCAAGGACTCTTCTAATAATAATAAGTCAGAGGTTCATTTATACTGAATGTCTTTATTAGCTAACAACTTCCACATCCAGCCTCCTGCTCTAACTACTTGTTGAATAAATGAAACTACTTCCTGGGCCAAAGGCCGTACTTCCAAGCAGAGGGCGTGCTTCCCCAATCTCAGTCCTTCCTCTGTTACCAACTTTGTCCTCCTGACTCTACCACTTAGTTCCACCTATTGATACAGGTCTCATCCCCAAATCACAGAAAATCCATTTCTACATAACTGTGCTTTCTTAGATACATCCTTTAACTATCTCTCCATTGCCTGTCTTCTCAATTCTACTGCCTAATTGTAGATTGCACATTCACTGGAACCAAGATTTATCTTATCTCACAGTATAACATGCCATGCCCTCAAAGGATGCTTCAGTAATTAATAATAGTAGCTCTATGCTATCCTTTGCTGCAGTGAATACTTGGAAATGCATTGCACATAATCTCTGTGATGCGAACTCTCTACTTCAGATTCTTTCTTAGCTAAGAATGTTGTGTGTTACTACCTAGTCTCCATGCCATGTGATAACTAAGCTTAATACCTTTTCTGTGTTGTTTCACTTGTTTTACCCTTTTGATTGTAAGCATCTCAGTGCACATAGAAGATGTAATGTTATCTGGCAGAAACATACCTTAATGGAGCTATGAAGCCTGTTATATGTTGTGATTCAGAGTTTGCAGCTCACTAGAATTGCTATCAACTAAGTCATTTAAATCCAGTAAATGATAGGATTATGGGGAAAATGGTTCATTTTTTAATGATGCTTTAAATGGAATGATGTGCAACCCATTTTAGACAACAGCTTCAGTCCAAAAAATAATTGGGATAGGAGAAAGAACTGGATGGGGACTAGTTCAAAATTAAAATCAAATTAAATGAGAATTACATAAAATTAATTATAGTTGATATGATTTCTTCACATGCATTTAATAGATTTCTCTCTTTGATCCCATAAAAATTACAATTTGTTGCCAATTTTTGTAGCTGCTTTTGGAGTCTACATGCGGCTCTGGGACCTTACATTTTTTTAAAGTACACATGAGCTTCAAAATGCATAAGGGTAGAGCAGATTTTGTAAAAAGGCAAGCATTTTCTTCTGCAGGAACTCAATTATAATTTGAGGGTTATATAGGAGTTGGAGGACATAGTAAAATCTACAGAAATCAGAGAAATTAGGGTTTGGGTTTTTTTTTTTTAAATACCAGGTCTGCAATACAGATTATTATTATTATTATTATTATTATTATTATTATCGCCTTCAAGTCAGTGTTGACTCCAAGCAACTGCCTGGAAAAGTCCCTGCAATTTCTTGGCAATATTTTTCAAAAGTGGTTTGCCATTGCCTGTTTCCTAGGGCTGAGAGAGAATGACTGGCCCAAGGTCACCCAGCTTTATGCCTAAGGTGGGACTAGAACTCATGGTCTCTTGTTTTCTAGCCTGATGCCCTAGCCACTACACCAAACTGGCTCTCTCTTACTATTACATATATATTCATCATGCCATTCCCTTTCAGGAAAAGCAATATTATGCAAAGTGCAAAAAAGTAATAAGAAATAGTATGCCAAAGAAATTAAAGCCTTGAGAAAAGAAAACATAGCTACAACTGGTTTACATCACCATTTACTAGACTTCTCCACACCTTTCTGTGGATATCAACTCAGCTGGAGTTGGTGGTTCTCTGAAATCTGTTATAAATTAAAATAAAAATAAATTCCACCCTTATGTACTCATATCTCAATGTCTGGCGCAAATACATAGTCTGTCATTTTTGTATCATGATGTACAGTATATTTTGTCACTTGCCTGGTCTTTGCCTCTCCCTGGGAATAACTGTATATTCAGTATGAGATGAGGCTTAGCCAGACCTCTATTTTTTCTATTTCCGGCTCTTCAAAAGTTACCAGAATGTTCTATGCACTTTTGATCTCCAGTCGATGCTAAAATTGCTTGGATTACTAATCTCTTATTGTGAGTGAGTCCTGAACTCATCCAAGAGGAAGTGGTCTAACATTATGTACATATAATTATCTGTTAATTTGGTTGTCTATATTATCCTGCCAAGGATCAACATTTACTTTTATTTTATTTTAAATGACTTTAGAATATACCTGATCTCTATGCACACCATATAAAGTAGTGGAACATGAATCTTTACTAGTTCTACTGACGTTTTCTCTCCCTTCACTTTCCAGGTCTATGTACGTATAGCTCAATTTACATGGTCAATTATCTTGGGATGACAATTTTGAGTGATTTAGAATGGATACAGATAATTATTAACCAAGTGAGCAATTACCATGGTGTATGTATAGCCATCTGATCATTCAATAATTTGCATTGTTTTGCCAAGGGATAAGAAGGAGTTTATCATTCCCTAGATATCTGATCCAAAGTAGAAGTGCGGTAAGAAGATTCTAGCTAAAGGTTTACTTTTTTATGTGATATGGTAAATCTCCAAATCTTAATGGTCTATTTTATGTTTGTCAACCTACAATCATGCTATTGGGTTAAATCCAAAGCACACAGCAGTAATCCATAATCTATCAGTGACTTTTTCCCTTGTATCCAAACAATTCCAAAGGCCTCTTACCTGTTTTAATTAGACCATGCATGGGCTAGATAATTAATCTGGTGATGGGAGAAAAACAAGATACACAGCATGTAAAAAAAAATCACTTGTCTCAGTCTGGGCTGTTTCAGTCATCTACGTGAGGAATTTCTTTGAAAGACTTGCCATAAAAAAGAAGATAGTTTGCAAGTATTACAGCACTTTTGAAATTGATGCCCTCTAAATTCCAACATTGCAAAAGGAGCAATTTGATTCATTATGACTACATATATTGTGAGTTTCCTGTATGAGAGAGTAAGAGTTTAATTTCAAATATTTTTTGTGGTTGGGTTGTTGGGGATTTTTTGCAGGCCCTGGTGGGATAAATTAAGTCTATTTTCCCCTTGATTGCCTTGTTGGATCTCTTTGTAACTTCACCTTGTATTCCTTTCTGTTCAATACTTTTCAAAGTACTGAGAGTTTAAAGAGGCACAATAAATCCCAGATCAGTTTTTAATGACCATGGTAAGCCTTCTTGTAATATGTCAGTAAGCTGAGCCTAAAAGCCAATAGGGAATAGGCCATTTCTGCCTTAGTAATTGCCTCCACAGAAAGATTTATAATGTCATTATGTGAATCTACAAGAAATAACTCATAGAAACGAAATACCTTTAAAAAATTACAATTCTCTTAAAAAGCTAGTATTTCATTAAACCTAAATCATAAAACTACTTCTTAAAGATATTTTGAGTTTAATATTAAAACTCAATAAAAAAAGAAATGCAAGGAGATTAAATCAATCAGGTGCCTCTTGTATGTTTGCAGCAGCTCGCTTATATGTCGTGCAGAGGAGTGATGCAGTACACAATTAAGGTCTGATTGTTTGTTCCTAAAATCAGACACAAGGACAGAAAGAAATATGTTTTTTTAGGCATTTTTCCTGTCTCAGAGATAAGCCAGACATGGGAGGGGGGAGGTAGGTACAGAGAAATCCTGGAATAGAACAATTGATTAGTAGGGGAATAAAATGTATGTTTCTTTGAAGGTACATTTGAATCCTTCACAAAGGCCACTTACTTTTTTTTTTAGCCCTTTTATTTTTGTGACTATGCCTTCACAGAACAGGAACTAAAGATTAAAAATACCCACATTAGTAAAAATGAACAGTACTTCAAGAAGTCACACTTAGTTATTATAAACTAATCTTAATACTTGGATTCAAGGCAGAATCTGCAAAGCACAATTTAGTAGGAAGGGAATTCTACAGATGCTGATTACCAATAGATTACTGAGGAAAAAAAGAAACATCCCAGTACAATTTGGCACCAAGGATGCAATTATTTGGCCCCTGGAATAGCATCCAAGGGTGGAGTCATGTGCTAAATTAGACTTCCTCCTCAGAAGTCAGCTTGTGGGGAAGAAAATCCCTCAGAGAGTAGTCCTGAGCTGTAAAGATTAAGACTGTTTTAACCTTAATTCCCAAACACTTTATGCTACCAGCAGAGACTTGTTTCCCTAAATATTTTAGCCACCTAGACAACAGACTGTTTTGGTTCTGTCAGCCTTACCAGGTAGACCAGACAGGAAATATGACCATAAGCTAATTCTACTTTAGTGTAAAGCTCCATTAACAGAATCTTGCAAGTTTGAAAGTACAATTCTCCTGCCACCTCCTTTACAGCCCGAGAAACTAGGGAGGGTCCCTTCCGAGCTTCTTGCCCCACCCACTATTCAGCTGCGGGTTACGCTGTCTCTTATCTGACCGTTCCCTAGGCAGCTTCTCTTCTCCCCATCTCCCAAGGTCTTTCCCTCATACCATCACAGGTTCTGATCACATGAGGAAAAACAATGCATATTATTTTCTTAGTATTTTGCTCCCTCCTCTCCTTATGCAAACCAGCATCATCATCTATTCATCATGTCCCTTTTGGGGTAAGCAATGTTATGCAAAGCTACCCTTCCAGCCTTTATTTTACTTTTTAATTTCCTTCACTTTGCTGGAAGCTCTTTTTTAGCCCTTTCAGCCCTTTCCATTTTTGAAAATTTCCATGAAAATCCTTCTGCATTTCCTTTGCCTTTATAAATCTTAACGGTTCCTTGTGCTCTTTGACTGTATTTGTTGTGAGTATCTTTTTCTCTCCATGCACATTTTATAATATCCTTTTCTCATTCTTATTTTTGCAGCAATTATGCTCTTAAATGCACTTTTTTCTTATCCATAGCTTCTTCCATTTCATCGTTCTACCAATTCCATTTTGTTACTTCCTATTAGCATAAACTCCACTTCTCTCACAGTCTGTAGCATAATTCTCTTCACTGTGTTTCAAGCAGCTTCTATTTTCTCTTCCACATATCCATTTCCAATTCATTCTGTTTGGAGGTGAATCCACTTCCTAATACTTTTTCACATAGGACTTGTATTTTTTCTTCCTGCAATTATTCCACTTCCAGGTTTGCTGTTTCCCTACTTGATTTTTCTTCCACGTCCATATTGTTTTCCAAGCCTATAGACCTACATGGGGCAATGATAATCAACTTCTGAGTTGGAATCCCCATACTGAGCAATGTAGTCACATACAAAGGGAGTCCATTGGCCAGCAACTGTCATAACTGAGGCAGATCTTGAGAATGCCAAAGCATTGAAAGCTGTAAGGACCCTATACCCAATGAAGCACAAATGGTGTCAAATTTTGATTTACTGCCAACATCTGGGTGACTATTATGAGAGACTAGGACTTGTTTTTGCTTGGAAATTTAGCCAACTGGCCTTCCTAGACTTATATTATCTTACTTAAGGTAGAAAGGATTAGTGCACAGGTCAATGGTGGATGCATTTTGACCTAACAGGGATCTCTAGAAGGTTGTGTTGCCCATTATACTTTGGGACTAGAGGACAAAACTTACTCTTTGTCTGTAGAAGCACCAACCTATCTTCTGGGAGTGATGTGAAAATGCATAGACTCACACTTAAGAAAATCTATAAGTGAAAAAACATTGTCAGGTTACAGCATTAAATGTGTATTGGCACAATGGAGCTCAGCCATTAAAAGTGAATTGGCGCAAATACTGTATAGGCTTTGTAGCTACAAAGCACCACTTCATCTTGGCAAATGCTCCACCATATTAGATTATTCATCCTTCTGCTGTCATTTGCATACAATGAAATAAGCCAACTCCTGGTAATTATGGGCTCTCAGATCTATCTAGAGAGGATACTGATAACTCTATTACCTGAACTTCATGCAGATGCATCACAGCCCTTCTGCATCCCTACAATTCCCATTAGCATTAGTTACAAGATCTGAGCATACAGACACAGAGAGAAATACATTTACGAGAGCCTTGATTTACTTACCTCTGCTATCTACTCTCAACAAAACTGCATTTTTAAACCTTTAGAGGATCCTATCTGGGTTCTGTGGAGGGTGGAGAGAAATTCTCAGTATTTCTCAAGCAGGCAAAGGGGCTTAATGATGCCGAAGGACTAATGGAACTGAAATTTTGGAAGCAACTGCTTTGAAATGATGCCTCCACAGAATTCTGAAAGTTCATCCATCTTTCAAAAGGAGCTACCCAGCATGTAGATTTAGATTTATATTTTGAAAGCAATGGGACGCACAGTTGATTGTTAGTTTCCCCACCACCACCCCTTTTTTTTTTAGGAAAAGAAAGTGTAAATATCTGAACTGCTACCAGGGGATAACTGTTAAAGTAATGATTGTAAAAGAGCAAGATTGTGGATCCATGATGGATGGGGTGGGGATGACAGCTCCGAATATGCTTTTGGAAAAGTGAATACTCTGAAGCCACTGTGTTAATCTGAGAAAAAAGCTTATTTTCAAAGAGATTACAGAGAATAGGAAGAAGTTTATGGATGATTAAAAATTGATAAAAACAAAAGATGTCAAACCCCAGCTTGCTACTTTTTTAATGGAGGTATCCTGTAAGGATTTTACAAAATAGGCTTAAAGAAAGTAGAGACGATAGTCAGTAGAAAATAGCAGTGATTGATTTTATGTAATTTCCTCTTTTCTGTGTTGTAGTTCAGTCACATCTTTGGTTCATGTACACTGGAATAAAAAACAGCTGATTAGGGTCAGATCATGGGAGTAAAAAAAAAAACAACATATCTGGAAGGCACCAGGTTGGGAAATGTTAGACTAGGCAAGGCTCGGCTCGGCTTGGTAAGGTTAGGGTGACATGCTAGGCACTGAACTTGTCATTCCCATCTACTAAATATGGCTTATGGCTGATAGCATCAGAAATGTCTTTGAAAGACATGGACGTGAAAAAAATCAACCCAGAAAGTATTTTGTATAAATTATATGCCAAGGAAAAATGTTGATGGCAAAGAATTTGCAAAATATTGGAGCCTATTCTATTTGCTTTCCCTACAGCTCTGACTGGTATTTTCAGGTGCTCCCAGTTTTCTCCTTCAGTCCGGCAGTGTAGAAGAAAGTCCCAGAAATAAGGGCTGCACGGAAGATGTTGGATAGGCAGGTTGTGATCCAGTAAAGCACTAGATTAAAAAATGCTTTTTGGAAAGCCACAGATTTATTTATTTTATTTATTTTTCAAATTTATTCCCCGCCCATCTCCCATGCAAGGGACTCTGGGCGGGTTACAATAAATAAAAAATTTAAAAACTATACAAAATATCTAAAAACACAAGCATAACATAATAAAATAAAATCCAAGATGGATTTGAACCCGCAGAATAGATCGTGGAGCTACGGGGCCAGCCAACCCCAGAAGGCACTACCACCTCCATCGTCCCAGGCCAGGTGGCAGAGCCAGGTCTTAAGGGCCTTCCGAAAGGCCAGGAGGGAGGGGGCCAGTCTCACCTCCGGGGGCAGAATATTCCACAAGGCGGGCGCTATCGCAGAGAAGGCACGCCTCCTGGACCCCGCTAGATGGAATTCTCTTGTTGAGGGGGTCCGGAGCATGCCCTCCCTGCGTGCACGGGTGGGGCAGGCCGACATTATCGGGACGAGACGGTCCCTCAGGTACCCTGGTCCTATGCCATGTAGGGCTTTAAAGGTAATCACCAACATTGGTGATTGGTGAATTGGACCCGGAAGCAAACTGGCACCCAATGCAGCTCGCGTAGCAGGGGTGTCACATGAGTCAGGTCCTGACTCAAGTGGTTTTCCTGGCATTGGCATCTGCAGGCCAAGAGGCCCGTTCCACCAAAGCAATGCATAGACAAGCTGAAGCAAGTGGCTCCTTCCCTCAGCTGAGGCTCCTACCACAGCTCTGGTCCAGATCAGCTCTGACCTGCAGGGGTGAGATGGGGCTAGGAGGATATCAGTGGCTCCACCTTTCCCTCCTCCCTTCAAGCACACAGGATAGTAAAAGCCAAGAGCCCGGTTTTCTTAATCTCTTTATTTTTTAGCTTCCTCCATGTTTATGCAGTTAAAAACATGATAGTGTCTATACCCATTACAGGCTCAGGTACATTTCCTAGGCTGAACTTGGACATTAGAAGAAGGGGCATTAGAGTAAGGGAAAAATGAAGCATTACCTGGAATTTGTATTACCTCATTCCACTTTTTCTTTAATTATAAATGGAATAGTAAAGGTACTATTTACTATTTACCCGCACATTTGTGCAGTCGTGTCCGACTCTAGGGGCCGGTGCTCATCTCCGTTTGTTAGCCGAAGAGCCAGCGTTGTCCGAAGACACTTCCACGGTCATGTGGCCGGCATGATGCGCGTGGAACGCTGTTACCTTCCCACCGAAGTGGTACCTATTAATCTACTTGCATTTGCATGCTTTCGAATTGCTAGGTTGGCAAGAGCTGGAGCTAGTGCGGGAGCTCACTCCGCACGCAGGGCTAGGGATTCAAACCTCCGAACTTGCAATCTTCCGATCGACAAGCCTGGCGTCTTACCCGCTGAGCCACCACGCCCCTTTATATAAATGGAATAGTCTATATCTTTTCCCTGGCCCATTTCTTTGGAAAAAAATTGCATACAGCCTGCCTCCTTCCTTCCTTCCTTCCTTCCTTCCTTCCTTCCTTCCTTCCTTCCTTCCTTCCTTCCTATCATTATTTATTTATTAAATTTCTATGACCGCCCATCTCCCCCTCAAGGAGGGACTCTGGGCGGTTTACAACCATAACAACCTCATTAAAATACAATAAATATAACAATAAAAATATAAATACAATAAAATCCAAGTGGCAGGTGGTTCTTACAGTGAAGCTAAAAATATTTAAAATATTTGAGGCGGCTCTAAGAGATCAGCCATCCCCAAGCGTGACCACTTTCCTTCTTGCCCCAGGCGAGATCACAGAGCCAAGTTTTTAATTTTTTCATTTATTTTCATTTATTTATTTATTTATTTAATTAAAAGTATTTTATTTATTTTTATTTTATTTAATTTATTTTATTTAATTTATTAATTATTTTTTTTAAATTATAGTCCAAAACACTGATGTATGTGTGGAAAGGAGAAGTTTTCCTTTAAAAGATGGTCTAGTAATTAAGACCTCAGATGTTGTTAAGAAATTGAGAAAGTAAAGGGATGTCTTTCAAGATAATCCTTGTGAATCATTTTTTCCTGTTTGTTTCTCTGAATCAAATACTGTAGTTCTAGAGTTATAAGAAGTTGCATTTAAACTTCTTTAAACTCACAGGATTGACTATCAGTTCAGTAGATTTCCTTTCAAAATATCGTCTCATAATATACTATATTTACATGAAAAGAAGACTAGATTCTTTTTCCCCAAAGAAATTATCCTTAAAAAGGAGAGGGTTTCTTCAATTTACTGAAAATCTGGTGATGGAAGTCGATTTTTTTTTCCCCTATCAAGAAGATCAAACCAGTCCATACTCCAGGAAATAAAGCCAGACTGCTCACTTGAGGGAATGATATTAAAGGCAAAACTGAAGTACTTTGGCCACATAATGAGAAGACAGGATATCCTGGAGAAGAAGCTGATGCTAGGGAAAGTGGAAGGCAAAAGGAAGAGGGGCCGACCAAGGGCAAGATGGATGGATGATATTCTGGAGGTGACGGACTCGACCGTGGGGGAGCTGGGGATGGTGACGGCCGACAGGAAGCTCTGGCGTGGGCTGGTCCATGAAGTCACGAAGAATCGGAAGCGACTGAACGAATAAACAACAAAAAATCTTCCTTTTGGGTAAATAAAAGTAATATTAAGAAGAAAGAGACAAAGAGAAAAGGCAGTAAGATAGTAGAAAGTGAATCTGTCAGACATTTGAGAAAAGCACATTCTTTCCTTTTATAATTGCCTCCATAAAAACATTTTAGGCAATCCTTTAAAATCATGATCCTCCAAATGCATTTTCTATCATCTGCTTGTTGTTAAGAGACATAGTTGTTCAGGAGAACGAAAGCACTTGAAGTACTCAGAGTGTTGCTGTTTTTTAAGGGAAAAAAAGGCAAAACCTGAACGATGCTTAGAATGATGAAGGATGCTGTTAATGCATCCAAAGTCTTCAAGTGATTTGCAGGACAGTAATCAACAGAGGGGGGAAAACCCACACACAATAAAATAGAGGGAGTAGTCACTTTATCACTTTAAAAGCAACCTATAAATATAATTTTAGGAGGTGATATTCACAAGCTGCTCAGTTGTTGGGATTGCTACAAGCAAAGAGTCTTATGTACTGTCTTCACATCATGGTCATGTGAATAAATGAAGCTGCTTTATACTAGACCAGAGCTTTCCAAACTGTGTGTCGGGACACGTTAGTGTGTCGGATGCAGTGTCTGGGTGTGTCATGGCTGCTGCTGCCTCCGAGCCCTGCCAGGATTCCGCGCAGGTCCTAGTGCCTGCCTTGTGCCTTGCTGCCTCCAAACCTGCCCTGCCAGGATTCCGCACAGATCCTAGTGCCTGCCTTGTGCCTTGCTGCCTCCAAACCAGTTGTGATTCCGAACAGGTCCTAGTGCCTGCCTTGTGCCTTGCTGCCTCCAAACCAGTTGTGATTCCGAACAGGTCCTAGTGCCTGCCTTGTGCCTTGCTGCCTCCAAACCTGCTGTGATTCCCCGCAGGTCCTAGTGCCTGCCTTGTGCCTTGCTGCCTCCAAACCTGCTGTGATTCCGAACAGGTCCTAGTGCCTGCCTTGTGCCCTGCTATAAGAGTTTGTCGCGAAATGATGCCCTGCTGTAAGAGTGTGTCGCGAAATGATGCATGTCTAAAAAGTGTGTCGCCAACATGAAACGTTTGGAAAGCTCTGTTCTAGATTATCCCATTGGTCTATTCCACCCAGTATTGACTGTTCTGATTGGTTTGGGAGGAAATATTGTATCAGTAAAGGCATCTGATCTTCTGGTTGAGGAACATAGCAAAATATTTACTCTTTAACCAATTGAGTCTACCACTCTGTCTACAATGACTGATGTTTCTCTGTTTGTTCATTTACTGTATTTGTAGTCCTCCCAATAGCAAATATTCCATGAAGTACACGAACAGTTCAATTATAAAAAAGCAAACTATCTCAAACCTACATAAAGAACAGCACAACTAATAAGATAAAAATCAGGAGCTGTAATAATAATTGCAATAAAATAGTAAAAATATAGCAACACATTACAACAAATAAAGGTAAAGTTTCCCCCCGCACATTTGTGCAGTCATGTCCGACTCTAGAGGCCAGTGCTCATCTCTGTTTGTTAGCCGAAGAGCCAGCGTTGTCCGAAGACACTTCCACGGTCATGTGGCCGGCATGACGCACGCGGAACGCTGTTTACAACAAATACAGCAACATACAAACAAATTACAACAAATACAGCAACATATAATAAAATAGGAACAAATTACCGAAATTCTAGACCCCTAAATGGCTCTTGAATTGCCTGGGGAAATAAAATAAAAAGCTTCCTCAGTGCTGAAATTATTATAATGAAGATGCTAAACTTAAAGAGGCCTTTTCCTTGTAGCAAAACCGTTGCCTTATTGGTCACAAATTCTGTCATGTATGTTGGTGGACTCTGCGTTAGTAATACTAACGCAGAGCCTACTGCCACTCATATAGTTTGAAACAGCCCTATTTATTGGATGGAGATTTGTCAGCATTCTTTACCAGAGGTATCCACAGGGGTGGTCAAAAAAGTCAATATGGCAGCCAGAACCATGTGATTGAAAGCCTGTCCTAAGTACAAAAAATATTGGGGCTTCAGTTGCAGTTGTGGATGCTGTCTTGCCTTTTTTAAACCCTGCTGCAGCCCCCCCTTCTTTACAGTTGATTCATAAAAGTTAGTTCTTCGCACATGTCTACTGTTTCCCTTTTTCCCTACAACACAATGCACTCACCAAACACTTTCTTCTTCCTTTATACCTCCATTTCCACAGCATGAGAATCATGGTTTCATATTTCTATCAACTCTTCCCATTTCTTATAGGTATGGAATAGATGGAATTTATAGGTATGGTAAAGCTGCCTAGGGAGGTTTTACAAGGAAATGGTTCATTTTTTGTGATAAGAATTTATCCAGACTTTCAGATTTCTTTGCAAAGAATGCAGCATGGTCCTGTAGATTCTTTGAGTAGCTGTAATAATGGCATTTGCTGTGAATTGGTGAGAATTTTTATTTGCTTCTAAACAGGAAGAAAAAAAACCCTTGAGTGTAAAACATTCAGAGATGTTGAAGAAAGCATGATTAATAGATATAGATTCATTTTCAAGTTATACTGCTATTCTGCCTAATAAAGATTTCACAGAGATCCAAATGCTATCACCTTTTGTCTCATATAAAGACCAGTCAGATGAAATTGTTTTTCCCATGTTCCTGTTCACCCAACATGCATCCAGTATTCACCGACAGGCTGAATTCACATAATAATCAGATCAAAGTAAAGACCTAACAGATACATTTGTATAACAACATAAGCTTTCTTAACTTTCTTTAAAGCATCTTCGTGTGCTTCTAAATCTACCCCTTCAATTAGTTTTCTACATCAGTGCAATGTGCAAAGGCAGAAAATGGATTAGTTCACTAACCAAGGCAAGTACATTGTGTGAAAACAACTAGTAACCAGCCCGAGGCCAAGCCAGTAACCAACCCAAAGGCAAACCCATAAATGTGCTCCATTTCCATCAGCAGCAGCTGCAGTGCAGTCAAATATTCCTGCTGGGGGAAGTGGGTAAAGTGTGTGATTTTCCTTTCCTTTCTCCGGTCCAAAACCATTAAAGATATGTTTGGGGTGGAGGTGGGGAGTTTCTGTTTTATCTCTCAGCAATTGGTGACTCATCCATGTGTCAACATCCAAGGATGCTCAGGAACTGGAAAGAGTGCCGAGAAGAGAAACAAAGATAGTAAGGGCCTTGGAGGCTAAATACTACAAAGAGCAGTTAAAAGAACTTGAAGAAGAGAAGGCTAAGGGGAGACATGAGAGCAGTCTTCCAATTCATGAAGAGATGTCACAGGGAAGAGGGAATAGATCTATTCTCCCTAGCAGCTGAGGGTAAGCGAAGAACCAATGGGTGGAAGCTTTACTGTGAGAGATCTAAACTTGAACTAAGGAGGAGTTTCCTGATTGTGAGAGCTATTAAGCCTGAAGTTGTGGATGCTCCATCACTGGAGGTTTTCCAGAAAAGACTGGACAGCCATTCATCTAGAATGGTATGAGGATTTCTGCACTGGGCAGGGGGTTGGGCTAGAAGACCTCCAAGGTCCCTTCCAACCCTAGGATTATATGTTCTAAACTTTTCCCCACAGGAGAAGAAGGCAGAAAGAATTGCTACAATATCCGGGGTTGGTTGGAGTAAAGAAGTAGCTTTATTCCAATAAGCTTGAGCAGAAGTGTGTTTTTATGCTTGTGCTGCTTTTCATTGCTATTGCCTGCCTTTATTTTGCCCCCTTGCCAAAGGTTCCAGGCAAAAAGAAAAAAAAAAGGTTTGGGATTTACAAAATGACACAAAATACTATAACATTTGAAATATTAAAGGAGATCTTCAAAGAATGGAGCCAGAAATTAGTAGCCACAATATAAACAATATCAGTAACAATGTCTACTTCTAATGAAGGAATGACAGATGTGAAACAAATCTTTCTTGAGGTAGAAATAGTGGAACCAGAAATATTGGATAAAAAGTGTAGATTACAAGATAGAGAAGGTATTTAAAGTGGAAATACAAGTGGCAGACCAAGAGAATGACCTAGATTAGGACTCTTTACTGGATATACAAAAGAAGCTGGCTGAAGTTTTCAAAATTAAAGGGGAAATACAAATGTTAAACCAAGAGAATGGCCTGGATAATGTTTTTTTATTGGATTTAACAATAAACAATAATAAGAAATAGATAGATAGATAGATAGATAGATAGATAGATAGATAGATAGATAGATAGATAGATAGATATCAATTCATAGTAAATAAAGAAGCACCCTTTTCCTCTATCCACAGAAAGGATTGGACTGATCATGAGAAAAATAATTCAGAGGATAAATCACAGATAATATGTGTCTGTCCCCAAGAATGCCAATGGTATCAGTGAAATATTTGGGAACTATTTATTAGTTTGTTAGATGTATATCCCACTGTTCCTCAAGGAGCAAAAGGTTGTGTACACTGCCTTCCTCCCATTTTTTCCCAGAACAACCACCCCGCTGAGTGGTTAAAAGTCACCCAGCAAGCTTCTGTGGGTATGAGTAGGCTTGAACCTCGGTTTCCCTAGTCCAGGTCCAACACCTTAACCACTATACCACTGATTTGGGGTGAGGCAGAGAGGAAGAGATCTATAATTCCCGCTTCCCACTTCAATACTCAAATCTAGACTTTCCATCTCTTTACCCAGATGATTCTTTTTGTATTAGATAGACTTCTCTTCCCATACTACTCTTGTCAAAGCATGTCAGCTCTTTTCTCATAGGACTTCTGTCTACTCAGCCTGCCAGATCTGCAAAGAGATGAGTAAGGTATGGTTTCCTCAATACTCTGGTCACTATAAATCACTAGTCACCCGTACCAACTTAAATCTCAAAACTCAAGGTGGCAGCATCTAACTTGACAAGACTCTTGAAGCAGAAAAAAAATCAGGACTTGTATCTCTAAAGAAAAAGAAACACAAGTGACACAGCGTAAAATGAACTCCTTTTACAATGGAAAATCCAAACTGAGAAAGGGGAAACAACCCCACAAACAATACATTTATTTGCCTGCAAGCAGAGAAATAAACTGTAGTAAAGTGCCTACTCTGTACTCTGATGAGGAAAGTAGCTGGCAGATTGTTATGAGAGGCTCTAGGTTTCAATTATGTTTTAGGCTAAAATAAGCAGCCTAAATAAATGCATAAGAAGCGCTGTCAGTTCTTAGCAGAAGACAGGAAAACCACTATTGAATTTCTATTACAATAGGATCAAGCCCGGTTCAAAAGGGGAGGGAATTTAATTATTTATTTATTTATTTATTTATTTATTTATTTATTTGCATACATACATACATATATATAAATACATATATATATATATATGTCAACTTGTATTACCACACCATCTCCCCCAAGGGGGACTCTGGGCGGTTTACAATACAACAATTTAAAAACTTTAAAAATAACTACAATTTAAAATACATTACAAAACTAATAAATTAAATATAAAATTCTTGATAATATTGAATTCTTCAATATACACCTAGCAATCCAGGAAAAGGACTCAACAGTCCTAGATGATAAATGCACTGAACTCACAAAACCTTTTGAGCAGTGTGAGTTTTTATTGAATAGCAAAGTATTCCATTCTTCACACTCTTTATTTCTAGATGCCAAAATAAATAGCATCACATATGTACCAAGCTTACTGTCCAACTCCTTTGACTAGGACACCCCTGTGAATTGCACTTTTGGATGGATGCAGATCAGATCTTCCCCCATCCAGGTAAGGAGGATGAAATCCTGCATGGTTTCTTGCTTGTTTATATCTTGTTCTTTTCATTCTTGGAAACAGGTCCAAAGCTTATTGTTTGTAAAGGAAACCAATGGAAGAGAACACGGGTTTTAATTCAGAGTGCAACTAAGATATAGGCTGGGTTCATATATCAATCTAATTTGTTTTCATTACGATTTGTTGAACAAGCCAGATGCAGTTTTTTAAAGATGAGCAGGCTAATTGTGGCTTGTCCACTTGATTTCTGGTTTGTGTCCTTTCTGTTTTTTTACTATTCTTCCCTTGGATTACTAGAGGCTAGGGACAGATATAAAAACTCACCAGATTTAAAACAGGAGACCACTAATAAGCCATACCAAACCATATCATTAAACCGCATAGCAGACTAATAACAAATTATAGGGAACAAGGCTATGTATTTTAACTTTATTTTTCCCCTCCTGCATTGTTAGTATTCTGTATCACTTCTTTCAAAATATCAAATATAACATCATTAATACCAAACCAGCATCATAATCTGTAATATTAACCTGATTTTTAAGTGTTTATGTGCACAATGGAGAATTTGAGATATTAGCTGGGAAACTGTCTTGCAACATAATTGGCTTTTTATGAACTGCTGCTATATAATGAACATGGGAAGAAAAAAATTAGAGAGAGAGAGAGAATACACACACACACACACACACACACACACACACCAATTGAAAGTGTGTTATACTAAATAGGGTCTCATGCTAAGAAATGGCCTTAAAAATAAATTTACAGCTGAGGTGGCATTTTTAAGTCACATGCACTTTTAGCTTGATGGCTGCAGCCAGTTCTGTGACATCTTTGGAATAAGATCTTGCTTTTCCAGCAAAACAAAAGAACCATTAATGACACCAATTAACCAGTGTAATTCTCATTTGCGCCTCTTTATTACCTTCAACGTACAGTGTATGATACATCCCATTAATTGTTAACATACACGCAAGTCAAGATCTTTTATTAGACTAGGTCATCTATCACTGATGCAGTCAGATAGCTGCATTTTTGCTGAGCTTGCTGATCCCAACCTCAGCAAAGAATGCAGCAGCATTTTTACGGCAAAACTAATTTTGACAAATACTAACAAGGCCTTTATATTTAAAAAAAATGCTCCAAGCTTTATATTTAAGTAGCTTTGCATTCATTGTTTGTGTAATTTCCATTGTTTTTATTCTTATGTTGAGGCTCTTCAATACCTTTTGCTCTCTGATTGCTTCTTAGGACCATTTTCATTCATTATTATTGCTATTTATCTTCCAATGTTCAGCTAAATTTTTAGATTTATTGTTTGATGTGGTTATCCATAGCCTCACTTGCCCTCTTCATCTTGATTCTGATGGCTGTAACGTTCCGTGTGATTTTGTTGATGTGACCTCTAATGTGATGATGTGGTAAACGTTTTTTTAATGAAACCGTATCAGTTACCGCAGCCAATCACATTCATACTTGCAGCGGGGTAGAATTAACACCTTTTAACACCATCCTATACCCACACTTTAGAGATGGAACCACATGGGCAAAATTAACTCTGTTGGCATGTGCATAAGGCAAACAGAGGTAACATGTATGAACCTGACTTTTGGGACTCACAAAGCAGAGCTCACAAGCTGCCTTTTCAAATCACCCAGATAAACACAACAGTGATAGGAGCCTATTGAAAATGACCAAATTATCAGTCATGGGTATTTACATTTGGGAGGAGATATGGACCTTACCTTGAAAACAAGGCATTTGAACAATGGGATGTTTCTATTCTCTCCCCACCCCCACCCCGCACCAATGAAGCTTTTAAATTAAAAATACTGCTCCAGTATTTTTTAATTGTAATTAAATTAAACCCAATTTTCCAGTGCAGATTCTGAGATCACATGAGGAATAGTGGGAGGGGGAACCGATCAGGAGCAATAGAAGTGATTCAGTGCCCAGTTTCAGCCCCTAGCATGGATTCAAAGATTCCTGAGGAATTTTGCCAGTTCTTTTCCTGATTTTTGAACTGCACTGCTCTGAGTTACATGGCAAACTCAGCCTAAAACTTACAAAGCAGTATAAGCAATTAGAGTTTATGAAGAAAAAAAAAGGTGGGAGAAAGAAATAAAGAGTTTATAATTACATGATAGATATGTATGTTCTGTAAGCTTTTCATATCTCTCAATCTTCCTTCAAAAATAGACTGCAGAGAGGGGGCGAGATGTTGGTTTTCATTGAAAACACTAATTATCTAAGTTATACTGAAAGTTAGTATGCAATACTTAAGAATATATTATAACACATTCCGTTAGCATAACACTGGATACCGTCAGAGTAGAGCAAGTGAATTCTGTAGATTGGAAGCCAATTCTCATACTTCATTCCAAAAGTCCTCAAGGTGGCATCACTAGCATTCAGTGTTCTCATTAATACTTCTCTTAATATCCACCAGTTTTTCTTCCTGCTTTGAGTATTTTAGATTCTTTGAATTAAAATAAATAAATGGGAAGCTAGCATGCTACCAAGCAAAGTACCAATCCTCAAACATAAACTGTATTTTGAACAATGTCACCAAACTACATATAGATCCCAAGAACTTTTTCAGGGAAGAAAATTGAGGATTACAGTCCATTGCTTTGTTTGGAAATCCAGAAAAGGGGGCTTGAGAATCCAGCAGGAAACAACATTAACACTTTGTCTTCTGGTAAATAGCTTTTGTGACTAGCCACAAAACATATTCCCAATTTTCAAGATATGACCACCAGGGTGAAAATGTTGGTAATTCCTACTTCATCCCATATTCCAGTTTTGGAATTTGAAGTAGAATCTAGAGACAGAAAGACACTGTCTGTTTAAATAAGGTTCATAACAAATTAGGATGACCATATTTCCTCGAGACAAAAACGGGACAAGAGGAACCGAGAGCCGGAAGTAGTTGGAGCGGTGCAAAAGAGCCAGAGGAGCTGATTGGAGGGAACCCGGAAGAGGAATCGCCTCTGCCTATCAGCATGTGACAAAGGAGGTGGAAGTTGGAGGGAACCCGGAAGAGGAATCGCCTCCACCTATCGCACTGCTCGGCCCGCCTCTCCCACCTCCTTTGCCATGCACTGATAGGCGGAGGCGATTCCTCTTCCGGGTTCCCTCCAATCAGCTGCTCTGGCTCTTTCACGCCGCTCCAGCTATTTCCAGCTCTCGGTTCCGGCTCTCGGGGTCTGGCAAGTTTCTGACAGTTTTTTTCAAAAACGAGACAAAATTGACTTTTATATTAGAATGACAGGACGGTATGGAAATGTTAAAAAAACAGGACTGTCCCATTCAAAACGGGACATATGGTCAGCCTATAACAAATACCTTGAGATTTAGGATGTTCCAAAGAAGTTTAAAGCTCGAGTAGCTCATCCCAGTGTTAGGATGATGGGGAAGTAGGGAAAAAAAAAAGAGGGGGGAGTAAGTGTCGGGGAAATCCTGCCTAGATAATTTGGCTATTCCAACAAGTCATCAACTTTGTACTGTTGCCTTCCTGAAGAGTATTCTTTTAGCTTAAATATCAAAACTTAGAACAGGGCCAGGCAATCTTTATGTCTCTGATGTCAGACTGACTTCATGTCCTTGATGTCAAGGTTAGCATGTGAATATCTTTTCAAACAATCATACACTCACCTGTGTACCTATTTGCTCCTGCATATATCATACATGCATCACGCATGTGTGTGTGTGAAGGTTCTCAGCAAATGAGGGAGGCAAGACAACTCATAATTCTCCTAGTGATCCTTCCAGAGATATCAATTTTTTTTGCAGTCAATGGGACACATTTTTCTGTGGCTAAAGGCTGTGGGTTGCCCCATGTAGTGCTTAAGGGAACATTCAGTAGCTACTGTAAGAAGCTGAGAAAATAAATGCCAGAAAATTAAGTGGGCTTTCTGTCCAGATCTAAGAGGTATGTAGTGCCATACTTATGAATGGATGAGGAGCACAGACCCAGCTCTGCCTGTCCTCTTCCTTTCCCGTGGTGCTAGAGTTTTATAAGGAGGTTTTAAAAGACTGAAAAGAAGTGAAGACAACTGCCAGCCCACCTCATAAGAAGGTGTGGGGGTAGTGTTACCAGACATCTGGCAAAAGGAGAACGTGTCCTTCTTTTTGTCCTCATGTCCTCCGTCTGTCAGGCATAGCCTTAAAATCAACTATTATCCAGCTTTTTGAGTGTCATGTGATTTTTTTTATGGGACTGTTTTCACAACAGTAGTCATTGAAACTTTTGTATATTGTCACCTTGTAAATTGTCTGATTCTTTCTTTCCCTCACTCCATCGATAGACTCACCAGCCTAGATTTGCATTATTTAATTTATTTCCTGATTCCAGCAATCAGCTTCAACCCAGCCCCTCCAAATCTACAACCACTGTAGTCTGTAGATCACATGACTTGTCATAGTTTCTACGGTGAAATTTGAAAAACGTGTAGTTGTCGATTCTATGTTATCACTAGCATATGTTCTTGAAAAGAAAGATTCGTTGGAAAAATACTGCAAGTGAAAAACCAACCTTTCTGATGCTGTAAAAATAATTTCATATACATGTAGGCTTAAGCACATTTTTTGCAGTTTTTGCTGTAATTTTTTTCAAGGATGCCAAGAGAGTTAAGCAGTTAGTGTGTTCTCCTTTCCTCCCCCATCCCACCCATTTGTCCTCCTTTCCAATTGTCCATGTCCTCCTTTGCCTGTTCAGATATCTGGTAGTCCTATGCGGAGGAAATGGATGGAGAGGGCTTAGACCAAATGGAAACCATTCCCTTTATTATTAAGCTGCATGCAGGAAAGGAATGAAGAGGTTGCTTTTTATTTCTTCTAAAAGGGGAGGAGCAACTCTGATTGTGCAGTGGGGAGAGAGGAAATGGGGGGGAGATATCCATAGTATTAATGAATATCAATGTCAAATATATTTGGCTTTGCACTGGAAATATATGCTCTTTAAAATAACTATTGTTAGCATAACACATTTCTTTTGGAGGCTAATATCTCTGAATATCTCCCTTTCTCTTTTATTTCTGATTCTGATTCCAGTGCAGTCAGTCTGTCTGGCTGTCTCTCAATAGGCTATTGAATTCTGCTAAAACAACAACAAGGAAATATTAAACTTTGATGTTTGGTAAATAAAAAAAGAAAGATGACCCTAATCCAGTTAGTTAATCTATAGTCAGATCTGATGGAATTCCTCCTCCTCCTCCTCCTCCTCCTCCTCCTCCTCCTCCTCCTCCTCCTCCTCCTCCTCCTCCTTGACTGGGAAGAAAATACTACAGAGAGCATACCAGCCATTCTCTATGCTGAAAACTTCCTATGAAAATTCACCACATGAATACATGGCTGTATGAAGGCTAGCTAGGTCTGTTGGAAGGTCCTGTGGTATTGGCTGTTGTGGGTCTTCTGGGCTGTGTGGCTGTGTTCTGGAAATTGTGGTTCCTAATGTTTCGCCAGCATCTGTGGCCAGCATCTTCAGAAGGCAGGAGCACAGAAAGAAGCGAAATCTCTGTGCCCAGGTAGAGTGGCAATGTTTTGTTTGTTTTCTATTTATAGAGCTAAGTTATAGGAGATTAGGTGGGGTTTTTTGTTGTGTTGAAATGTTAACGAGTGGCTGATGAGCGTGATTAGCATGTTCATTGTGAGTATTGCCATGTCCTGGTGGTTGGACAGAGTTCGTTGACCTTTTGCAGGCTGTGTTTTTCAGGACTGGTAGCCAGGTTTTGCTAATTTTTAGACTTTCTTCTTTTTTTATTGTAACTGTGCTGGTGTTTGTGAATTTCAATGGCTTCTCTGTATAATCTGGTGTAGTGGCTTTTGGTGTTGTCCAGTATTTCTGTATTCATTCTAGAAGCTTCTAGAAGCTGCTGGCCAATTTAATATGGTTTTCTCCTTCGAGTTTAGGGGAATGGCTCCTCAGACTAGGCTTCTACCTATGCATCCAAAAAATCCAAACAAAGAACATACAGCCCTCCTGTTTTTTCACCATACTATTTTAATACCATTCCTGAGTTACTATATAAATTGGGGCAGAGCATCTTATTCTTTTATTTATTTATTTATCTATGCCCTAATCAAATAACTGTGGGGTGGTGATTATTTTTATTTTTGTTATCTTTTTATTTTTTTCAATTTATACAGCTGCCCCATTCTCTAAAGCGATGCTAGGTAGCTAACATAATATTAAAACCAGTAATTAGAACAGAATAGAAAACAAACACACATTCCAGCCATCAAAGATTATAATACAGTATTGTCAGGATGGGGCTGCTGCTGTTTTACACCGAAACCTTAAATATTTAAGTTACACCCTCAATTCAAGTAATCGTCCTGAAAAAATCAGGGCATATTTCCAGGAGATGAGAACAGGAAAGGAAAGCACCAACTGAGATTTCTACTGAAATCTAATGGGAATTTCTGTCTAATAGCCTAACTGTGGAGGAGGGAGAAAAGTCAGAGTGAACAATTAGCAACAGTTTCTCAAGCTGCCCTAAAGAATCAAAAGTTATACTTTGGTAAGTCCTAAAGCTTGTCAAAAGGAGAGCAGAAGGTATATTGCAGATGGTACGTTGCAGAAGGAAATTTTACAAAAACACTGACCTCAAACAGGAAACTTAAGTAAAAGCAATTCATGAGATAAGAAATTTCTTTCTTTTTCCTGCCACAGTCACATTGTATAAAATGATTTGGTTGCGAACTGCAAAACTAGGCAATTGTATCACAGTTCTCTTTCCATGCCATTCTTAAGTAGACAGACAGACAGACACTAGAAGAACTTCCCTGGAGAAATTCCCCCAGCAATTTTCTGGGGAAAATTCTTGGGAGGAAGGGAGGTTATTGATGGGATAGGGAAAGATCCAGTCAATTAGTCCTGCTCAACTGAAATGTTCTGTTGTTTCCCCTCTTCCCGTCCACCTTGACATTTGAATTTGGGTTTGTTGGGTTGTGGAAGGAGAGAATGGGGGCTACATAGTTAATTAGGAGTTGTATTGCACATATCTATTTAAGGGTAGAAGCTGTCTCAAGTTGAGCTTGATTTCTGGTGACTATACATCCATGTCATTTTCTTGGCAATAATACGCAAATGGTTTGCCACTGCCGCCTTCTGCTTGTTTGTTTGTTTGTTTTGACATCCCAGTCTAGCTTACAGCTTTGGTATTTCCTTATGGCAAAAATTTCCAAACTGTGTGTCGCGACACACTACTGTGTCGCCTGAAGTGTCCTGGTGTGTCGCGCGGTGTCGGGATCATGCCTGGGGCGTCTGCCATGCTGGACTCTGAAGAAGAGCCGGCAACAGGATGCTGTGGTCAGAAAATGAACCAGAAGCACTGATTGGAGGGGACCCAGAAGAAGAGGCACCCCTGCCAATCAGCATGCACCAAAGGAGGGCAGAGAGTGGGCCGAACAGTGTGAGGCCCAATTGGCCCCCACTCACCTGCCGCATGCGCGCGCCGAGGATAATCCAGTTTGGAAGCCAGCCCAGTCCTTGCCGTGTCGCGTTGGTAAGTGGGGACCGGGAGCGGTCACGGGCTCCCCTCTGCCTCCCCTCACTGCTCTTCTGAGCCGTCCTGCCTGAGGAAGGAAAGGAGCGGGTGGTGCGCAAGCCTGCTGCGGTGGAGGAGGAGGAGAAGGGAAGCAGCGGTAGTGCAAGTGGGCCGGGGGTCATGAGGGGGCGGGCAGCACGAGGAGGGTGAACCTGCGGCTGGGAGACTTGGTGGGGGGGAAGCTGGGCTGATATCCTCCTAGGCCAGGAAAAATTGTTAACCCACCTAAGGACCTGAAGAAACCACATGGGAAGAAGTGCTTCTTTATGAAGTTTTTCGGAGCTGAAGACCATGCTTTGATTAGTGCAGCTGAAGCCTTACCATGCCCACAAAGAAGAAATGATCAAAATTAACAAAGGCAAGAGGTTCCAACAAGCTGTGGATGCTGTGGAAGAATTCCTCAAGAAAGGCAAAGGCAAAGGATTATCTTACAAATCATATATTTTTAAAAATATAAATATAAATATAAAAATAATATAAATATAAATAATATAAATATAAATATAAATATAAATATAAATATAAATATAAATATAAATATAAATATAAATATAAATAATATAAATAGGCACGAGGGACCAGTTTCGTGGAAGACAACTTTTCCACGGACCAGGGGGGCAGAGTTTGCAGGCGGGAGCCAATCGCGTGGGTGGTGGGCGGGGAGCCCTGTTATTACTGTGTCGTGAAATGATGCATGTCTAAAAGGTGTGTCACCAACATGAAAAGTTTGGAAAGCTCTGCCTTATGGTATCACATCCAAGTCCTAACCAATCCTGCTTATCTTTTTCAAGATCAGTCATGGTTAGCTAAGTACTGCCATCTCCTGTGGACCTACTGTTACTTACAAGAAGGAACCATTGTGGTCAAGCTCCTTTGCAGAGAGGAGACCAAGAATCACATTCATTATTATACTTTGAAATAACAAAAAGGGATCTTCCACGTAATTCCCCAGCTGGTAGCTGTCCAGACAGCATCTCTCTGTCTTCTGAAGTAATTAAAAAAACCACACAGCCTGTTCCAAAAACTCCCTTGCCAGATAGCTTGAAATAATCAAATCTAAACTTTTTTTTTAGGATTCACTTTCATTCTTGTAGTAGGTTTCACTGTTCTTGATGCTTTGTTTAAATTTGTCAGTAATTTGATTATCAAATGCAGCTTTCAGGGTTTTATAAGTGAGGTGCAAAATTTTACTGAGTGTTAACAAACTAAATCCTGACAAACTTGTTCTGGTAGCCTTGAATAACAAGTGAAGAGGATGGGTGTTTGCCATGGAGATATTTCTCCTTTGGGAACTGACCTGGGATCAGCAATTTCACTTCGTGCTGACCACCAAACAGCCAACAGATGGTAGTAGTTTTCAGCTCATACAGTATACAATGTGGCTTGGATGGTCTGTCTGGACTCAAGGGGCTTCTTTGATTTATTACCATTTCAAAGGATTTGATTAAACTTAACTCCTAAGTGTCAATAAGTTTGCATCATTTTGCAAGAAATGAAAAGTACCCCTTGCTTAACAACTTCAAAGCCAACAACCTTTTCCTCATTTATTTCAAAGCAATTTCATTATTTTACCAACGCAAATGAGAAGTCTTCCTTTCCTTGCTAATAATATATATCTTATTATTTTATGTTATTTTTCCAAATATCTGATTATTCATTGCAGGGTTATTTATTACCTTGAAAAATAAGATTGTGAAGTCTTGGTGATAAGATTTTTCCCTGTACTTACAGACATTAATATTAAGCTTTAACAAAGGCAAACTACATACCACAAATCTATCACAGAAGCCATTCAGCACGCATTGTAAATCTATGCATTGGTCCCTTTGCTTTCATAATTTTCAAGAAAGAACTTGTCAATCCGGGGACCTCAGTTTACTAATCCTCATCTTTTTAAAAGTGCTGGTGGATAGGCATAGATTGCAGAGCTTTGCATGCAATTTTTCAGATGCTCTTCTTGCTATATGGGCATTTTATTGTGTTTAATGTTTTTTAGTCTCCTATTTTCCCTGCATAATGAGAACAGCACCACCAGAAGCTTCAGCCTAAAAAGTGCAGTAGAGTTCATTAGTCAAGCTTGCTGTTGTTAGTGCTTATATTAGCAGTTTGGGCTTCGGAATGCAAAAAGATCTCTTCTTGCTGAGCGTTGCATCATCTGATGCTTTCGTTTATCCACATTTGAATACTGTGTGGGCTGAATAGAATAAATCAAAGTTGTTGAGTGGGTTGAAGTGTTTGTTACAGATCATCAGTTTGGTATCCTTATGCCAGAGCATCAACAGAGCCTTGATTTTTGTTCAAACTGGTTCTACCAGACTGTGCTGGAGAAATAGTAGCATCTACCTACTTCACAGAAGGACCTCCATTAACACTAACTTTAAGAAAGGGCCTATAAGTAGTAGAGCTCCAGAATTCTCAGCATTTCCTTCTCCAGACAACAGCAATCTCAGGCAAAGAGGAATGGATTCAGTTTCCTCTTTCATTAGCTCTCAGGTGACAATTCTACAATATACTCCATCTCCTTTAAAGCACATTCAAACTCCCTCTTCCCTTTCAGGCTAAGCTAATGTTTTTTGTAATGGCTGCTGCATCTTTTCTTCAGGGCCATCTCTATACTCCTCTACAGTTTTCCTCTGCCCCCTCTTATACCAAAGAGAATCAGGGCAAGGTTACTTTGAATTTCTTTCTCATGCCTTCCCCCCCCCCCCCCAGGACTGAGTTAAATCTTTTACTTAACAGTTCTTGCATTCCTTCATCAAGGTTATCTCTGTACTCCATGCTAGGAATAGTTCTCACTCTGAGCTGCTGACGTTACCACTAAATGCACATTTGCAGGAGCGTGCAAGCACCTTTGTACTGTCGTATACAGGCCCTTGATTTTCATGCATGTATCAAAATTCTGTACATCTGGCAACACTGATTTATTAGAGGCACAATCTGGCACACACTTTTTGTGCAAAACAGAGCTTACCTTTCCTAAGTGGCATCTGTTACACTCCTAGGCAAGCTCCATTGTGAAAGGAGTACCACATGTCTGCCGTGTGATAAATTCACAATTGTGACAAATAAAGATTAAATTTGACAGAATTTAACAGCCTCTCTCTGCTCCAGCAAGCTGTGTTGGTGGCAGAAGACTTCTGGGCTGTGCGTGAATCAAAATAATGGACATGGAAGAAGAGAGAGAAACAGTGAAATATAACAGCAGCACCAGGAAACTTTGCTGCAGAGAACCCAGACAGATTATTTTGGATTAAAGATTTGGGGAACAGTCACCTTCCAGTGGAGGAGAAACAGAATCAGTTAATTGGACTTTGAAAGAGCCTTCTTTCACTGCATCATAATTCATAGATTAGGAGTTTATACCTACTTTCCCAGTAAATGGTTTGTGTGTTTCTTATGTAAATAATAACTGCTTTCTGGATAAAAATGCCCCCGTGCTTGGCTTTTGAGGAAATCCCTGTTTTGAAGTGTGTCTTTCAGAGACATGATGCTGGGGTCTTCTTGGCAGAAGCATCCAGACTGTACCAGATTACCCCACAATCTACTTCATTCTACATGTTTCAGTAACTTTCTCATTTGAACATGCTGCTTCTGGAATCGGTTCCGTCTTTAATTGCTGCTGTACGCCAAAGTGTTATGTTCTCTGTTGTGCAACCATTGGATTTACTTGCTTTGTTACTGTTTTAATCATTATATATTTTTATAAGCTGTTCTGATTTTTTTTAGTAAGATTTAGTAAGATAGAATAAGTAGAGAGCCGTTAGTCTTGCAAACAAATGAAATAAGGATCTTTTGTAGGAATATTTATAGGAAAACATATATGTGCTTATTTTACATCACTTGCAAAAACAGCAGGACACCAGCAGTGCTCTCTGTAAACAAACTGCAGGGAATAAATCATGAACATTCTGGCAGAAAAATCAAAGGAGATCTCTTTCTTCCATACTACATAGAATACTCTAGAAGAGAATGGCATATAAAGTGGGACCATGTAGTAAAGTCTCAGAGAAACTCAAGACATGTCCATGTAGTTTTCTTGATAGCAACATGAAAATGTTTTGCCACTCCTTTTCTTCTGAGATTTTTTTCAACTACTCACTCTAGCCTAAGGCCCTGTTATTTCCCCATATGGTCTCCCATCCAAGTACCAACCAGTTCTAGCTTTTTTGTTGTTGTTCAGTCGTTTAGTCATGTCCGACTCTTCATGATGCCATGGACCATAGCACGCCAGGCCTTTCTGTCCTCCACTGTCTCCTGGAGTTTACTCAAATTCATGTTCGTTACATCGGTGATGCTATCTAACCATCTCATCCTCTGCCGTCCCCTTCTCCTTTTGCCTTCAGTCTTTCCCAGCATCAGGGTCTTTTCCAGTGAGTCCTCTCTTCGCATTAGGTGGCCAAAGTATTTGAGCTTCACCTTCAGTATCTGTCCTTCCAATGAGCAGTCAGGGTTGATTTCCTTTAGGATTGACTGGTTTGACCTCCTTGCAGTCCAAGGGACTCTCAAGAGTCTTCTCCAGCACCACAGCTCAAAAGCATCAATTCTTCAGCGCTCAGCCTTCCTTATGGTCCAACTCTCACAGCCATACATTACTCCTGGGAAAACCATAGCTTTAATTATACGGACCTTTGTTGGCAAGGTGATGTCTCTGTTTTTTAATATGCTGTCTAGGTTTGCCATAGCTTTCCTCCCAAGGAGCAAGCGTCTTTTAATTTCATGGCTGCAGTCACTGTCTGCGGTGATCTTGGAGCCCAAGAAAATAAAATCTGTCACTGCTTCCATTTCTTCCCCTTCTATTTGCCAGGAAGAGATGGGACCAGATGCCATGATCTGAGTTTTTTTAATGTTGAGTTTCAAGCCAGCTTTTGCACTCTCCTTTTTCACCCTCATCAAGAGGCTCTTTAGTTCCTCTTCGCTTTCTGCCATTAAGGTGGTATCATCTGCATATCTGAGGTTGTTGATATTTCTCCCGGCAATCTTAACTCCATCTTGTGATTCATCCAGCCCGGCATTTCTCATGATGTACTCTGCATATAAGTTAAATAAGCAGGGTGATAATATACAGCCTTGTCGTACTCCTTTCCCAATTTTGAACCAATCGGTTGTTCCATGTCCGGTTCTAACTGTTGCTTCTTGACCCGCATACAGGTTTCTCAGGAGACAGGCAAGGTGGTCTGGTACTCCCATCTCTCTAAGAATTTGCCACAGTTTGTTGTGATCCACACAATCAAAGGCTTTAGTGTAGTCAATGAAGCAGAAGTAGATGTTTTTCTGGAACTCTCTTGCTTTTTCCATGATCCAGCGAATGTTGGCAATCTGATCTCTAGTTCCTCTGCCTCTTCGAAACCCAGCTTGCACTTCTGGTAGTTCTCGGTTCACATACTGCTGAAGCCTAGCTTGTAGGATTTTGAGCATAACCTTGCTAGCATGTGAAATGAGCGCAATTGTACAGTAGTTTGAACATTCTTTGGCATTGCCCTTCTTTGGAATTGGAACGTAAACTGACCTTTTCCAATCCTGTGGCCACTGTTGAGTTTTCCAAATTTGTTGGCATATTGGGTGCAGCACTTTAACAGCATCATCTTTTAGGATTTTAAATAGCTCAGCTGGGATACTGTCTTCTCCGCTAGCTTTGTTGTTAGTAATGCTTCCTAAGGCCCACTTGACTTCACTCTCTAGGATGTCCGGCTCAAGGTCAGTGACCACACCATCGTATTTATCAGGGACATTAAGATCTTTCTTGTATAGTTCTTCTGTGTATTCTTGCCACCTCTTCTTAATGTCTTCTGCTTCTGTTAGGTCCCTGCCTTTTTTGTCCTTTATCATGCCCATCTTTGCACAAGACGTTCCCTTGATATCTCCGATTTTCTTGAAGAGATCTCTAGTCTTCCCCATTCTATTGTTTTCCTCGATTTCTTTGCATTGTTCATTTAAGAAGGCCTTCTTATCTCTCCTTGCTATTCTCTGAAAATCTGCATTCAGTTGGTTATATCTTTCCCTTTCTCCCTTGCCTTTTGCTTTCCTTCTTTCCTCAGCTATTTGTAAAGCCTCATCAGACAGCCACTTTGCTTTCTTGCATTTCTTTTTCTTTGGGATGGTTTTTGTTGCTGCCTTTAGGTCAGTCAAATTTGGTTGCTGCCATCTATCTGGGCAAAGGACCACCATCTAAATGTTACCTGTTGAGGCTCAGGACACATTGCCATTTCCTCATTAATCATTTAAAAATGTCATTCAACCATAGTTGTGCCTATCTAATAATAACAAGAATAGACTTGATATTGCCACAGCAACGGCTGGGTGAAATTAGGAGACATTAGAAGTCACTAGTGAGGAAACAGCCACGTCTCCTTTTGTATTTACCTGTGAGTTCAAGAGCCATATGAATGTGCAATCTAGTTTTCTTAAGGTTATTTAAACTGTCAGGAATGAGACTGCAAACTTTATTCATGGTTAGATGGCTATTTAAAGCACTGTTGTCACCAGAACCTTTAGATCTGGGCTGCTAGAGGGGAGATAATACTGGGCAATGGTGCAAGACCTATGTGAAGGAGGTGCATTAGCAACATTGGCATAACCTCACCATTTACGTCTCCTGTGATTGAGCTCCCATAGGAAATAGCCAAGAGAAATCTCCAAAATGGGCTGTTTGGGGAGATAAGGTAGACACAGACTTCTGTCCAATACTGTAAATCCAATTCCAACCCCATCCTAGCCCACCCCACCAGGGCCTTGGAACTGGGGTCTTTTTCCTTTTCTGTTGTAGCTGATGGGAAGTAAAATTTGTAAAAAAAAATCCCTTGCAAATTGAGGATAAAACAGGAAAAGTTGCCCATTTTCTGCTGATCAAAAGAATGAGGTTTATGATTTGACAAACTATTAATGATTGCAGTCTCTCCCTCTTGTAATATAAAGTAACCAATATTGACAAATATTATCATATAACATCTCTAACCAAAATTAACTAGTGGGATTTTTATTTGCACACAATCACAATTTTGGACAATTATTAATAAATCCTCCTTCCATTTGACAATCACATTGGATGCTCTGACCTCATAACTAAATTTAGCTGTCATCCATTCCAAATGGTTCAGACCCCTGTCAGCAAAATGGTGCACCCAGAAGCTCTATTTGCAACCTGCTTCTTACCAGGTGAGGTTTTCTTCACAAGCAGCTGCATTATATTCCTGCTTTGGTTCCTTAAACAGAGTCCAAAATGGAATTTCAAAGATGAAAAAAAAATAAAGTAGCTAAATCTTTTACAAAGGAAGCCGTGTGCCACACTTTAGATAAGATAGCCACAGTTTCAAGGCATTTTCTGTTTTGAAAGCAGACTGGTCCAAGTCAGATTTAAAGATAAATAATCAACCCACTTTCCACCTGGATAGCAAACTGAGCAGACACACAGTCAGTATCTATATTTAGATGCTCTACAGTCCTGTTTAAACTACAGTAAGATGGATGGATGGATGGATGGACGGACGGACGGACGGACGGACATATATACATTTTACATAAATCCTTAACTCTTTTTTAAAGTTCTTTTGGTAGGACTGAAATATAAATGGACATCCTATACTGGTAATCACTCACTCACTCACTCACTCACTCACTCACTCACTCACTCACTCTATCTATCATCTATCTATCTCCTTATTTATTTTTAAATTGGTTGTTTGCCTATGGTTTCTATAGTGTGTTTTTATGTTTTTGTAGGTGACCTAAATAAGTGTCCATGGAGGAGTGTCCAAGATGATTATGGTCACCATATTGATTTTTTTGACATTCCTGTAGACATCCCTGCACCAGAGGTTATTTTTTACTTGTCTATATGGGCAGTCATATCAATTTTGCTAAATAAATAAACCTCTCTTTCATTAGGTAAATGTAAAGTTCCCCTGCACAGTCATGTCCAACTCTAGGGGCCGGTGCTCATCTCTGTTTGTTAGCCGAAGAGCCAGCGTTATCCGAAAACGCTTCCGCAGTCATGTGACCGGCATGACGCGCACGGAATGCTGTTACCTTCCCACCAAAGTGGTACTACTTGCATTTGCATGCTTTCAAATTGCTAGGTTACATCAAATTAATTTTGAAGCCATTCCACAGACTCCCAGTTTGTTCTTACCTTATCAATTCTTACCAGTTTAGTTCTTATTGTGAAGAAAGTCTGTTTTAGAATCCAATATTAATTTTTATAATATTAAAAATCAGAGCAGCAGCACTTATCTAACCTTAGATGACCTCAAAAAAAGCTGATTAATGTTGGACTGGGGTAGTACCTGGATAGGAAACCACCCATGAGATCCTGTAGCTAGACTGGATAGTCAGAAGAAGGCAATTGCAACATTCCACATTGTTGCCAAGAAAACTATATATACATGCAAACCATAGGAGCTAAGCTCAATTCAAGAGTCACTATCTTCTTTTTCCACCTGATGCTGGGAAAGACTGAAGGCAAAAGGAGAAGGGGATGGCAGAGGATGAGATGGTTAGATAGCATCACCGATGTAATGAACATGAATTTGAGTAAACTCCGAGAGACAGTGGAGGACAGGAAGGCCTGGTGTGCTATGGTCCATGAGGTCACGAAGAGTCAGACATGACTAAACGACTGAACAACAACAACAACAAATGCTCAAGGCATATTTCACGGGACCAAGAATAGATATTTGCTATAATAATCTATACTAAGGCGCTACAAAAGTATCTGAAGAAACAAGTTATTTTAATCAGAGTGATATTCCCCTGTTAACCACATCCAAGAGGCATTACAAAGACAGAGAGAGCCAGGAAATAATTGAGGGTTTCAGCCATAGGTAGGAAGATTTTGCCCAGACACCAGATCTACCCTTTGAACAGTAGGGTTAACTGATATACATGTCCCAGGGTTAGGTCTACCAGAAATGGCAGTTCAGTTCAATTCAGATCAGCTGTTGTTGCTGTTGTTAATGTGCAATTTCAAAAAATTAGTCCCAAAATATTTGTGCAGTTAAGCTAACTTTCACATTATCTGATTTTTAAATGTGGATTCATTGGCGATCACTCGTAGCCGAGTAAGATTGTCTTCCAAAGGTAAAGTTTTAACAGTGGATCCTTAAGTGGCTATAAAGGCCAATTCTGGATCCGCACAACCTCCCACAGTGAGGGCATAGGTTTCCGGGTGGGAGACGGTCATGATGAGGGTTTGCCTGATGTGCCTTCCTTTTAGCTCTTTTCTCCCTTTCGCCCTGTACTCGTGCTGTACTGTACTCGTGGATATAAAGAGTAGCACTTAACCCTGTGGCTACCAGGTAATAATATAAGCCCCTTTACAACTTTGCATGTTGATGTCATGCACCCATTTCTTCTTTCCCTACCTAAGACCCTGCTCTGGATTCCAAAGCTCCATCTCATACAGCATTCAGCAGTGTTTCTATGATCAAGAAAATTATTCTAGTATATAAGCACCCTTTTTCTAACTGGTTGGAAGAGGTCGCCAGTGTTCTGATAAAGTGTTTAATGCTAGGAAAATATTCTATGTATTTTTTGGGTAGCCAAGAGGCAACAGCTGGGTGGCAACAGTCAGCTGATCTAGCTGGACTTAAATTATTTCATAAAGCTAAGCAGAGTTGGACCTGGTCAGTACCTGCAGAAATTCCAGGACTGGAGACTAGACTAAGAAGTAAAAAAAAAAATCCCAGAAGAAGGCAATAACAAACCACAACTGTATTGCTGCTAATAAAACTATTTGGGTGTGTCCATGAAGTTACCAGGAAACTAACTCAAATCAGTCTCAATAGATTTTACTTAGTGTTTTTGCTCACCAGTTTTCCCCTTCTTTTATTTAAAATATTCCACTTTGTAGTTAACATTTGTGGCAGCTCTGATACATGTCCTGTATAGTTTGAACATCACATTTTTCAGCATATTACTATTAAAATTCCTGGGCAGCCTTAGACATTAAAGCACACCACACAAGGAAAATACACAAAAGTATCATACTCATGCTCTAAGTACACTTATTAGACCCTTATGCCACATTAAAGTTTTGCTTGTCCTTACCTAACTACAGAAATCTACTTTCCCTGGAAATCAGCCATTTTCTATTTTTCCAGGGAAGAATTACTTTTGATGAGATTTGTTGCTTGACCATATCTCTGTTATTTCAGTAGAATTCATAAGCATCTAAAAATGATGGGAGTAGATCTTTGTTCTTTTCCATGTGCTTTGTTTGTTTGTTTATTTATTTATTTGATTTCTATAGCTGCCCATCTCAACAAGTGACTCTTTTGTTGTTCTTTTGTTGTTCATCCTTCATATGTAATGATCCATTATGAAACCATTGCTCTGAATCCTTTCCCACCATAAACACAAGAAGTATGGGATACGGGGTATAGCTTTTGCAGGAGAGATGGTACATGACAATGCAATGTTGACGTAAGTAGGACTTTAGATAAAGGAAATCAGCAATGGCAAGCCTTTGGGAACAGCTCTGGGTAATGGTTTTCTGCCTAGAATGTGGAAACTAGGCTACCTAGCAACAAAATCAGAAATACAAAGTCAATAAATTACAGCAGAATCATTAGGCAAGTCAAGGTTCATGTGTGAGATTCGTGGCAAAGTCAGATTCCAAGAGTGGAGTTCAAGGTCAAGCTAAGAGTCAACAACCATGGAATCAGCAGTAAAGATAAAAGTGTGTTAATAAGCTCAAAAGATCAGAGAAAACAACCAATCCTGGTTAAAATTAGCAGAGTATTTACAAATTTTGAGCCCCAAAGATTCCACCCATACTCTACCTGCCCATTCTTTATCACTTCTTCTTAAAATGATCTCCTGAATAAGCACCAGATACTTATAGCCCGAACCAGCAAATGCTTCTTTCTTAAGGGCTTTGGCCTCTCCATCTCATTGAGGATGCAGGATCTGCTTAGCTTCCCAAGCCTTTCTGCTTCTTTTCCTAACACAAGCATATCCCATGGAACATAGGAGTTTACTTTCCTAAAATTGAGGAGAATGAACGCTCAGCATTCATTTAAACTCAGTGTCCCTGGTCCAACATTCTGCCAACTGAGTGTTAAGTTACATTAAGATTTCCTCTCTTTGTGATGCGCACAGTCTTTCTCATATCTCCCGATGACTTTAACCTATTCCTCTTTTTACTATTTGTTTCCATGCTATTAATGTTTATTTATTATTTATTTATAAGCTTTCTAAACCACCTAGAGCTTTTGGACTGAGATCATTTATTAATATTGTAAAGAATACATTGATAAATTAAAATAATCCAAAAAGATGTTTATCCTCAGATACATATTGCCAAAGAAAAATAAAAGTGAATATTTGGAGTGTTAAGTTCTTGTCCATAGATCAGGGCTTCATTTTGCTTTTTTGACTTGATGTACTGTCTCATTTCTTAAAGCCACCAGTGAGTCATTCATAAGCACACACACAATGGTTATCAGATGCCACAGAGACATGAAAAATTTCCAGTCTAATAACCACCATCGTCACTGTCACCTCTTTATGATGTGCAAGAGGGTACATACACAGGATTGCCAGCTTTTCTTCCACACAAAATGTGACACCCTTCTCTTGGGAATGCTATTTCTCATCAAACTGTCCTCCCCAGGAGTTAACACAATACAGTTCAGAGAGATAGCTTCCTGCATGTAAATTTACACACCGGTGTGCTCCTGTCTTGAGACAATTTGGAGACTGAATGGACTCTGTATTTTTTATTTATTTATTTATTTATTAAATTTCTATCACCGCCCATCTTCCCCCAAAGGACGGTTGAATCCTCATTGCCTCTGAAGTTCGTTATTTTAAAATGGGATAAAATATTGCAATGAAAACTCTAATGGAATTCATGGTAAAAAAAATTTCCATGTCTGTATACAGACTGTTCAAATGGCCAGTGTACTGCCACCTTGCACAAGTACTAATATCTATATGGATTTAAGGTGGAGACACACAACTGTAGAAGTGAAGTAGATTTGATTTTGATCACAAAAAGAGTATGAGAAGATTTTATCCCTTTGGCTGCCAGAAAACATGTTCATTTACAGCAACAGGCCAGATTCCAGGGCAAATTTATTTATTTTATTTATTTATTATTCAAATTTATCACCGCCCATCTCTACAGCAGTAGACTCTGGGTGGTTTACAATAATAATATTAAAATTAAAACCTATACATTTTAAAATACAATATAATAATAAATAGAAAAAAAATCCAGAGGATGGTGAGATCTTAAAAGGAGGATATTACTAAGCCAACCGCCCCCAGGAGGAACTATTACTTCCTTTGTCCCAAGCAAGGTGGCAGAACCAGGTCTTTAAAGACCTCCGGAAGGCCAGGAGCGAGGGTGCCCGCCTCACCTCTGAGGGCAAGATATTCCACAGGGCGGGTGCTATCGCAGAGAAGCCCCGCCTCCTGGACCCTGCTAGATGAAATTCTTTTATTGATGGGGTCCGAAGCATGCCCTCCCTGCATGACCGGGTGGGGTGGGTAGACGTGGTCGGGATGAGACGGTCCCTCGGGTACCCTGGCCCCATGCCATGTAGGGCTTTAAAGGTGATCACCAACACCTTGAATTGGACCCGGAAGCAAACTGGTACCCAATGCAGCTCGCGGAGCAGTGGTGTTACATGTGCTGATCTTATAGCACCTGTGACTGCCCACGCAGCCGCATTCTGAGCGCAACTGTTGCACAACCCGAAGCTGTGCAAAGGCCCTCCTGGCCACGACTGCCACCTGCTCTTCGAGCAGGAGTCGTGAGTCCAGGAGGACCCCCGAGTTCCGCACTGAATCTGAACGGGGCAGTGCCACCCCATCCAGATAGATGTTTATCCTCAGATACATATTGCCAAAGAAAAGTAAAAGTGAATATTTGGAGTGTTAAGTTCTTGTCCGTAGAATGCCAAATATCTCATCACTCAAGTCTTGTCAGCACAAAGGTTCTAAACGGCACAGACAGGCCAGTTGTACAAAATGCATTCTAAAGAGGAAACGAATTAGCTAAGTAAGTGCATCATCTCAGACTAAGGGTTGATCTACATGGCCAGCTGGTCCCAGCACAAATACAGGCCACTAACCAATTTTTGAGGGCAGGAACACAAGAAGTTGTCCTCTACCAGCACCTAGCCCACTGGGAGGGCAACATCTTTGTTTGATGTGTTTCAAAAGTAATGCTTTCTGACTTGTGCCAGCTCAAGCAGTGCTGTCTCCTTGTTAACAAAATTCACCAGTGGAATGGTGAAAACCTTCCTTTTTTTTTTCCAGCCCAAAAGGGTAAAGAAGCAGGGAAATCCATCAGTTCGAGGTACAGTTGGTAAACATGTCCAGAAAAACATCAAGCCATGCACTGTGGCAAAAGCAGAGGAAGGAATTGAAATCTAGAAAGGGATTTCTTAAGACAGCTTAATTTCCAGACGGTTTTACACACGGGAGACAAGCAGCAGAAGATTGCAGTGCAGAAAAGCCCTAAGTGTGCATAGGATTACAAGATAAGATGCCTAAGTAAAGAAAAGAATGTTTATCTCAGGGAGCACAGAAAAATCCCATCTCTACTGTCCAGGGCCATAGCAATCCATGGGTAACTGAAACAGTTGACCTAACTCTGTAACTCCTTCAAGAACTTCTGTTCTTTACATTCTCTTTACAGTTGGAGATCCTACTTATTCTAAAAGCCTTATTCTGCATCTGCAGGTTATATGTATCCGTGCTGAAACTGCCTAACAATAGCAACCACTTTCAACCTTCTTTAAACCTTGGATGAAAAGCCTTATTCTTAAAAAAAAGATAAATAAAATAGATGCATTGCCATCCTGTACTTAAAAGAAAAATATAAGGTCTTTCCATCTCCTTTGGAAAACTTTTACTGCAGTGTAAATTTATGAAACTTTATCTCTGAATAACATGTTTTAGGAAGTAAACACACTTAATTACACCAGAAGAAATGCTTCAGCCAACTTTTTGATGCTTGAAGATAAAAGCATCAACAAATTAATATAAAAAATAAATTGAATTTTAATGGTATAGGATAATGATATTAGTATGTGTGACTGGCATACTCCTATAGTGACACAGCCAGAAGAAGAAATAGAAAACTCTCCTATTTCTTCATTGCAAATTTGGAACAACTCCACTAGATTCCCAATTTATGCTAGCTTAGTTGGATTCAAGGTTCAGCCTTATTCCTGGCTATACTCCTATTCAGAAGATGAGCCTGGTAATGAAAAATCTGTCTTGCAAATGACTCACTCTTAAGAAGACTGAGCTGAGGCTGTTGAAAAACAGGATGATGTATGTGGAAATGAAATTAATCAATATGAAGATGAGGATCAGCAGTCTATCACAGCCGAGCTGTTTCATAATAATGAAATGGAGGAAACAGGCAGAGCTGGGGCAACACAAGAAAGTACAGGAAATGTCACTGACAATAATGAATTAGCAACTATTTCTAGAAATGCAAAAGGTAAGGAATTGCAGATGAAGTGCTGTGCATTAAAAAAATGTAGCAAGCTTGGAATATGCAAATGTTGGTACTATACTGAGCAGCACTTTAAGGTCTCAATCTTCCACTCCTAACTACTGCCATCAGTCTGTTCAAATCTGGCAATTAACTAAGACAAATAAAACTGATTAATAGTTCATCTTTCCATTGGTGCCCCCTTCATTTGAACAGAGTTCTCCCTGTGATTAGACTGGCACAAACCTAGTTGGGGTTTAGGAAAGCCATTAAGATCTGGTTGGCCTTTGGGGCATTATGTGACTGGGTCTCTGTTGGAGAGTGTGTTTTCTTGCACACGCAGAGTATCAGAAAGCGATCAGCACCAGAGACCAATTAATGATGCCAGTCATTTTAGTAACTTAGTTGCAGTTATATTAGTTACTCATACAAACAGATATTTACAGTTATCTTCCAGATCCCTGGAAGTGTTATAAAATCCACATACCAGAAGTAGTAAGCAAGCAAACAGGAGTAAACAGGAAGCAGGAAGGTGGGCGGGCAGGCAGGCAGGTTCTTTTATACTCTTCAGCCTGGATCACGTGCTTCCTGACCTTTTAAAGTATGTAGGTGATTACCTAATAAGGCTATATTGCTGTGACTTACTCCTCAAAAGAATGATACACCAACACTCCTCTTATTATGCTAGAGGTGTAAGCCACAACCCAATTTTTTCAGTTAACTCCTTGTGTTTTACTGCAGCAAGGGGCTTTGTTAGAAAATGAGCAGTCATGTCTTTTGAGTCACAATACTTTAACATGATTTCACCTTTGGCTATTAAAACCTTGACATGATAGCATTGTATATCAATATGCTTAGTTCTGTTTCTACAACCCTCAGACTGAGCCACATGAATACATGATTGATTATCTTCAAAACCAGTTACAGGCTGGTGCAATTTCATGCCTATATCTTTTAATAATTCTTTAAACCATAAAATCTCATTACAGATTTGCGCTAGGCTATAAAATTCTGCTTCTGCTGTAGATAGAGCAACAAGTGTCTGTTTCTTAGGATAAAATAATGTATGCTTTTGTTAGAGGTGTAAACGCCATTCCTCTCTCTTGCAATTCTACAAATAGCTGCTGCATGAAATGCAAATGTTCAGGCAGGCTCCCTTCTTCTGACAGATAAGCCTTATACAGTTTTCTAGTTAGAGTAACCTTACTTCCAGCTGTTGCTTTGATATGCAAATTTCTCAGTGCCTCCCACAGTTGCTGTTAAGGTTTGGGAATTAAACCTAGAATTTACAGATAGAACAGAATGGAAATGTATCCATTGTATCTAGGTGAAAGGGTATAGAAACTGCTATGTCATTCTATCAGCAAAAAAGATGATGACACAAGGATGTAGTAGGACTGATGCAACCTACTGGCAAGAGTATGCAAATGTGTCATGTGGCTGATGCAGTGCTACTGTAATGTGAGTCCTGATTGGACAGATATATGTATAAAGGTACTGTGTAAGGTGCTATACTTTCTCTTTCTATTTGATGTGCCTCTGGAAAACGTATCTGTATTTCTTGGACTGCTGTGTATGAAGACTGTGTATGTATAATTGTAAATAGACTTTTTACCTAAACCTCTTTTGTGTGAGTCTGTTTACTCCTATCAGGACTGGAAGAATGTACTGCTCTAAGGTTTCTTGGATATTGGGATGCCCCAGAACTGCTGACTCTGACAGGTTATGGGCCCAGGAGTGTGGATCTGAGGGTGGATTTGGAGCTCTGACAGGTTCCGTGCCCGGCTGTTTGGATCCAAGGACAGGTTTGGAGCTGTGAGAAGTTCTTCGGCAGAGTCCTGTGTGAAGTTTTCATTGCTGTCTTGCCCAGGAGGGGCTGTGGGTGGTGAGCACAGCAAGATGCAGTCTGCTATCGGGAGAGGATTCCCTCTCACCCAGCTGAATGAAACTAATTACATCACGTGGTCATATAAAATGGAGATGTGTTTATGCCGTGAAGGTATTTGGCAAGCCGTGAGTAACCCTCCTGATGATTTAGAGGAAGAGGATGTGAGGTGGAATGTGAGAGCACTAGCAAGCATAATATTATGTTTGGAGGACAGCCAGCTGATACATGTACAGAGGTTTGTGTTAGCTCAGGAATGCTGGAATGCACTGAGAATGGTTTATGTAAGAGACACTGCTGGAAGCAAGGTTCCATTAACCCGTAAATTGTATCATGCAAGGCTGAGGGAAGGAGATAATCTTTCTGCACATTTACAGTATATGGCAAATGTTTTTCTTGAATTAGATGAACGTGGCATGCATTTTGATGAAGCTCATAAAGTATATGTTCTACTGAGTTAATTGAATGAGTCCTGGGGTATGTTAGCTACAAGTCTCGGGTCTATGTCAGAAAGAGACCTGACAGTGAGTTATTTAACTGGTCAGCTTCTGGAGGAAGAGCGGAGGTGTCAGGAACATACCCAAGCAAATGGGAGTAATAATATGCCATGGAAGAGAGACTCTGTATTGCAAAGAGTTTCCTCAACAGAGGGAGATAAAGTTTTTGCCTTGAAGTGTTGTTACCAGTGTGGATCCAGAACTCACCTGCAGTGGGACTGTGATATAAAAAAGAAGACAAAAGGCAGAGACAGACCAGCTCAGCAAAGGAGCGATGCCCAGATATCTGTGATTAAGTCAGCGGAGAGGAGTTCCAGAGACCTGTGGTTGCTAGATAGTTGGGCAAGTGAGCATATTGCCAACAAGTCAGAACTGTTTACAGGTCTATCACCAGCTGTTCCTGATCACGTAAGCCTGGCAAATGGGAATTGTGCCTCTGTAATAGGGCAAGGGACTGTTTATGTGCCATGTTTAAATGTAAGGTTATGATAGGATGTACGCTGGTTCAAAGGGAAAAAATCAAGGCTTGAGAATAAACAGACAAGAGTGCAGCGTTTAGGGCTAAAAGTGTTTACTTGTAGCATAAGGCAATAAATGCATATATAGTTAAGGCAATAAATGCAAATGTTACATTATTGCAATAAGGAAAAACAAAAACAAACTTATAAGCAGAGATATGTGTATTGTTTCCAGGGCCAGAGTTCATGCCATGCACAGCCAGGCATAGCTACGCACTGCCCATTCCTCAGAAGTAGAATACACACACAAACATGACTAACAAGACCAGACAGAAGTCAAGAAGAATAGAACACCATTTTGCATGGTTAGATATTCAGTTCTTCCAGCTTTCTGATTGGCTGAAAGTTAGGTGTGACACACACCAGGCCTAAAGCATAGGCTATAGTACATAGCATGACCTGCTATTGGGTGGCAGTGCTGCATCTAAGCAAGCACGTGATCTCCCCCCCTCCCTTGCTCTAATCAGAGCAAGGCGTCCCACAGACGGAATCAGGAGGACTTGTTCTCATGGGAAGGTCCCATTGCTTGTGTAGGCACTAGCCATAACAATACACACGTGACAGTTGTTATCTGGCCACCTGCAGTTCACGTCACCATGAGAACGCTGTGTATAGAAACCAATTTGCCAAAACAATTTTCATGTGGGAAATCTGACACCCCTCCCAAATTGGTTTTCGGCACACAGTAGTAATGATGGAAGTTGTTCAAAGCTGTAAAATACATTTTTGCAGAAACAAGAAAAACATGGTTATTACATGTATTAATCACACTATTCAAGTTACAGTTTTTACAACCAATAGTCATCCAGAAACTAGAAATGGTTTAAAAACACTTGTTACACATATGTAATGCACAATATACACTTTATGCAATGTTTTATTCAGATACATACAAATACATCAAAAGAATACAAATTATGCAGTAATAGAACACAGTACATAGAACAGGGCTTTCCAAAGTGGCGACACACCCAGCGGTGGCGGCGGCGACACGTGCGCGCACGGTGGCGGCGCGGGGGGCGTGCGGCGGCACGCGCGTGCATGGCGGCTGCCGTGCACACGCGTGACACCGCTTCCGGGTGGTTTGGCGACACACCACGCTGTGTGTGGCGACACACTTTTGTGTCGCGACACACAGTTTGAAAAGCTCTGACATAGAAGAATCGCCCATATATGTTCTGTCCCCTCCTTTGCAAAAATGCAGCTGGCATAGATAAGCAGAACTTCCAAACTTGCTAGCTGCTTCTGTTTGAAGCAAAGGTTTGTTTTGATTTTTAGAAAAACCACAGGACTGTTTCAACCCTTGTCAGCCTCGCATAGATGGCTAAACCATTTTGTAGGCTTGGTATTTTACCTGGGCAAACTAGGTAAACTAAATCAGGGTGTATTCACTGTGTTACTGCAGAGTGATATACAACAAAGTAAGGATAAGCTTCCTTTACACAAATGACACTCTGTAGGAAATCAAGAACCATAGGATTCTCTGTTCTGGGCTTTTGAACCTTCAACACCAAGATAAATGCTTGAATTTGTGCCAACTCCCTCAGCTGGAAATACTACCTCAGCTGCCTGACAAATTCTTATACAAGGTGGAAACATTCAGTTTCTAAGCAGAAAATAACTACATAAGTAAGAAGTCCTACACAAACTTCTACACTCTCTTATGTACACACAGAAAACAGCACGTGACTGTTCTACACATCCCTGTTTTTGTACACATCAATGACTGGCCTGCTTTAAGATCCATAAAGCACCCTGTGAAGTCAATGGACTTTCTGGGAATTGTCACACATGTATAGCCAAAAGCTTGCCTTACACACACTGTTTCAGGGAGATCTATATTCAAATATGCTGTGTCAACATCACAATATATAAATGGACACCTGTTTCATGCTACCCAACCAGAAAACGTACCACACGTAAACATTCTGGCCTAGCTGTGGGTGCATACATTAGATCATAGTTCACAAACTCCTTCTGTGAAACAAATCCCTGGGCAACAAAGCTGGCTTTACACTGCAGAGTATTATCAGGAAGAAATATCTTTCTGAACATTCATTTGGAACCTACAGCTTACTAAAACAAAGGACAGGTTGGTTACTTTTAACACTTCACCAAAACTCTCAAACTGACTATCCTCAGCTGTGTTCCAATGTTCTTGCCTCTCAAAAGGCAGGAGCAACACGTCTTGAAAAGACTGGGTTTTTTCAGGTAACTTGACACACTGTCACCTGCTAAGTCACAAATCTGTCAGGCTTCACACCCTGGAATAAGAGGACCCATGAGGAATGACCACTGTACTTCCTCATCCCCATCGTCTTTCCACTACCTGACTCCCTCTCCAGGCCCTGCACCTGCTCAGGTGAAATTTCCACTCCTTCACCTGAGGGGCCCTTTTAACACACTATGAGACTGGGGAACAGAAGAAACCTGAACTGGTTTTTGTCCATCTACTGAAGCATGGACAGTAGGTTTTACACTAGCAATGCAGCAACACTTCTGCAACCTTAGCATGTAACCTTTCCCAACCAGTAGGCTGCTTAAAAATAAAGCACTTCTGGAGATTTGGATTTGACCATGGCCTAATGAAACAATGATAAGCCTTGGATTTTAATCAACAACCAACAACCAACAACCTGAAGCACTGTGCTTTTGGTTGGTTCTTCCTTCGCTGTGACCTGGGGATGTGAACACATGCAAATGTTCCACAGACATGCAGGTACTTCAGTGAAGGGCGCTTGCCAAACCAAAGAAAAAATAATGAACTTCTTTTTACAGTTGAATTCTACAACCTGTTAGCTAGAAACACACTGTAGTCAAGGTAGCCTCTCCCCAGACATGGGATGGCACCTGAGCAACTAACATCAGGCTATTTTTAATGGTATTTACAACACCAACACTCAGCTAGAATTCCAACATTGGCAAGTCTTTGGGAGAATACTTTCCTACAAAGTCAATTCTAGAACACATGGCTCAGGAACTCTCCACTACAATCAGACTGGAACTGACCTACTAGATAACCATATTTTCTTCCTACTATTGCTACATACACCTCAAAGCGAGCACAGACCTTCGCTTTAGACTTCAACAAGTAGCAACAATACAAACAGGTATGATCATCAACCAGAAGGAACATGAAACTCGCACCCCACCATTACTTGGGACATTGGAGCTAACTAGATCTCTATGAACCTACTGAAATGGTCTAGTTAACGTACTGTCACTTTGCCTAGCAACAGATACAGTCTTGATATTAGATTGTTTACACACAATCTACACACAAATGATGCAATGCTACTGTAATGTGAGTCCTGATTGGACAGATATATGTATAAAGGTACTGTGTAAGGTGCTATACATTCTCTTTCTATTTGATATGCCTCTGGACAACGTATCTGTATTTCTTGGACTGCTGTGTATGAAGACTGTGTATGTATAATTGTAAATAGACTTTTTACCTAAACCTCTTTCGTGTGAGTCTGTTTACTCCTATCAGGACTGGAAGAACGTACTGCTCTAAGGTTTCTTGGATATTGGGCTGTCCCAGAACCGCTGACTCTGACAGTTGCTTTGCAGAGTGTAAGCAATGCACATTCACTAGCTGACTGTCTTCAACTCCCAAAATAATAGACGCTCTGGCACATTCATCCAGTCTCAGCCATGCATTGGAGGGATTTGCTGAAGTAGGTTCAGCTATAGGGGACCATGAATCTTCCCTCCAAAGATACATTTCCGTTTTCAAACTCCAGTTTAAGTAATTAGAATCTGATAAACATTTGAGTGGCATTCCTAAGTACTGATAATCAGTTATGGCTTCTATCTTTACACAGGACCTCGTAAATTCCTCAGCTTAGCTTTTCAGCAAACAGATAGCTGCTAGAAGCCTCCTGGTAACTTCAAAGAGAAAAACACTTCGCTTGTCTTGTTTACTTTTCTTCAGATGCTATCCTGTTCTGACTAAGACAGACACCGGAAGTGTTATTTAAATCCCTTTATTTACAAATTGCAAAAAGACTGCCAATCTATACTAGATTCTCCTTCCTTTATAGGCAAGGAGGAACTGGCTGGGAAGCGGAACTCGGCTGCAGAAGCTTGGAAGGCAGGCAGAGGGGGCTGGAGGTCCTGGTCCCCACGGGCACAGAAGGTGGTCCAATCCACACTTGCCCTAGGCTTGTGTGAGGCCGGCTCTGGAAACAGGGTCTCTGCGGTCAGCAGGCTGGGCACAAAAGGCAGGTAAGGCTCAGGCGTGGAACTGTCCTTGGTGGCAAGGGCCAGCACAACAGGGAGGCCGGGTGGGGTTTCGTCAGTGTCCCGGGCGCAATAAAACACCAAACCAGTGTCTGCCCAGAATTCGACCTGGTCTGGGCTTGGGAGACATTCCGCGGTCCTGTCTGGGCTCGACAGACCTTCCGCGGCCTGGGTTGCAGTTCCAGAAGGAGTCTGGGTGACAGGAAGAGGTGTGGATGCAGTACTGGTCTGAGTGGCAGGGACTGACTCGGTCGCAGGGTGGAGTGGCAAGGAAGTGGCGCTTACCAATGCGGCAGTTCCGAGGGCTGGGAAGGCAGCAGCAGGACACGGAGCAGGAACCGTCAAGGCAAGGACTGAGTTTGGACCCAAACTGGGTTCTGCAGCGGTAGCTGGGCATGGAGCAGGGACCGGTGACACAGCAAGGACTGGACTGGTTCCCAAACTGGTTTCTTTGGTGACGGCAGGATTCCACATGGCACGGTTCTCGTCCTCCTTGGCGCGAGCAGGTGGCAGGTAAGAACGGTTGTCTCAGGCAACCTTGGCCTGTTGCGCTGGCTTTTTATTTAGAATTTCGCACCGTTTGTGGGTAGGGGCCAATCGGGCCTCACACTGCTCTGCCCGCCTCTCTGCCCTCCTTTGGCGTGCACTGATTGGCGGGGGTGCCTCTTCTTCCAGGTCGTCTCCAATCAGCGCTTCCAGTTCGTCTAGCGTGTTTGTGCCAAGCCCACTGCATTAAAACTATTAACATTAAAAAAACCAAAGTGCTCTACCAGCAAGTTCGAACCAATCCCTCCGCAGCACCATCAATCCAGCTTAAAGGTGTGTCACTAGAAAATGTTGACCACTTTTCTTATCTCAGCAGCCATCTATCTACAAAAGCTGACATCGACGCTGAAATTCAGCATCGCCTGAGCTCTGCGAGTGTAGCTTTCTCCCGAATGAAGCGTAGAGTGTTTGAGGATCGGGACATTCGCAGGGAGACCAAAATGCTTGTTTACAAAGCCATTGTACTACCAACCCTTCTGTACGCCTGTGAAACATGGACCCTCTACAAACGCCACCTCCAACTTCTTGAAAGATTCCATCAACGCTGCCTCCGAAAAATTCTGCAAATTACTTGGGAAGATAGGCAGACTAATGTTAGTGTATTAGAAGAAGCAAAAACCACCAGCATTGAAACAATGATCATCCAACATCAACTTCGCTGGACCGGCCATGTTGTTCGAATGCCTGACCATCGTCTTCCAAAGCAGCTACTTTACTCCCAACTTAAGAATGGAAAATGGAATATTGGTGGACAGCAAAAGAGATTCAAAGACACTCTCAAAGCTAATTTAAAAAAATGTAATATCAGCATTGAGAACTGGGAAGCCCTAACTCATGAGCGTTTCAATTGGAGGTCAGCCTTTATTAAAGGTGCTATGGACTTTGAAGAAGCACGAGTACAGGGCAAAAGGGAGAAAAGAGCTAAAAGGAAGGCCTGTCAAGCAAACCCTCATCATGACCGTCTCCCACCAGGAAACCTATGCCCTCATTGTGGGAGATTGTACGGATCCAGAATTGGCCTTTATAGCCACTTACGGATCCACTGTTAAAATTTTACCCTTGGGAGACAATCTTACTCGGCTACGAGTGATCGCCAATGAATTCTCTGTTAGCACTTGCTTCTACAGTTTAGGGACTCAACATGTCTAAATCCCATACAGAATTCTAGATAGAATTCTAGATATTCTCCCCGTTGGAGGAGTTGGGCGGTCATATAAATTTAATAAATAAATAAATAAATAAATAAATATTAATTTGGGAATGGAAAGTATAATTTAATAGATAAATGGGGCTAGAAGAAAGTTGTTCATCTTAATCATTGGAAAGAAAGAAAGAAAGAAAGAAAGAAAGAAAGAAAGAAAGAAAGAAAGAGAGAGAGAGAGAGAGAGAGAGAGAGAGAGAGAGAGAGAGAAAGTTTTTTTTTAAAAAAAAATTAGAATGCATTTAAAATGTAATTTATACATAGAATTGTAAAATTTCCCTTGAGTCAAATGCAGCTCCTGGTGACTACCTCGATATATCCATACCATTTTCTTGGCAACAGTGTGGAAGCATTTTGTTAAATAATAAGCAAAGTTCAGTTCTCAAAAGAGTATGGATTGGATTTACCTGGCCAAACAAAAATGAATCATGTACTTTACAGTACTGTTTGTACTACAATAAACCATATCAAATCTAGCATATGATCCCTTTTTTTGAAGAAAAAAAAATCAAGGCATACCAAATACTTTATCCAGTGTGAGACTTTTAATGATCAGAATTGCATGAATGATGTTCAACTTCCGGTGAAGATGGACGGCGGCTGGAGCAAGGTAGAGGAGGCTCCGTGAAGAAAGCTGGAAAATGCGCAGATCTGAGCCTTTTTGAAAAGTTAAGAACTAGAAACGGCGATAGAAAGAGTGGGAGACTTGGCTCTTTCTGAAAGTTAATCTTTCGGTGGCTTTGGAGGCTTTAGAAGGTTAAAAAAAAGAAAGCGAATCAGTGTTGTACTGTTTAATGTTTTTTCTACGATTCGCGGAGAAGAACAAGCCGGTAAGCTAAAAGCGAAAGTCGGAGCTGCGGAGCGAAAGTCTTGAAATAGACAAGCGTCGCTGTTCACTTCATAAAACAATTTAAAGAAACTGGCAAAAAGAGAAAGCAATTGTTTCCAAGTGAAGAAACAAAGCAGAGGAGATTAGAAAGAATATACATAGTTTCCTTACAGTGAACTATAACCAAGACTGAATTAATTATTTAATTAAAAAACAACGAGAAGCCATTTTATATTGTCAAAACTACAATACAACTTTTGCATGAACTTGCTGTATAAGGTATAAAGTATAAGAAATATTGGTTGTTATATTATTGTTTGAGTATATTATTACATTATTACTCCTATATATAATTAGATAAGTATAAGATATATATATACATATTCATATATTTAGTTAAATATATTATAATTAGAAAAAAGGGTATATAAGTATATAAATATTTAGGAAATACTTTTATCCCTATCTTGTTACAATTTAATACAGAAGGTATAAGTTTTGGAAAATGTGTGTCAGTACTAGGAGACAGATTGTACAAGGCAGAAGAGGATCAGAACCTGGGGAAGGTGATTGGTTAAAATCTTTATTTGAAGATTTCACAGTTAAAACCACCCAGACAATTACACAAACTGTAACAAAAGTGTTGGAAGAAAAATTAGAGGATTTTGAGAAAAGATTAGAACAGAAACTAGGAAAAATAGAAAAAAAGTTAAAAGAGGATATTTCTGAAGTTAAAAAACAGATAGAAAGCTGTGAAGAAGACTTAGAGAAAGAAGAAGAGCATATAACATTACTGGAATTTAAAGAAAAAGAATATTGTATAAGATTGAGAGGGATACCAGAAGGAAAAGAAAGTAATGTAAGAGAAATAATTATACATATGCTTGCCAATTTAATCGAATGGGAAGAAGAAAGCCTAGAAGCTGAAACTGAAAAAATATATAGAATAAATTCAAAGTATGCAAATATGCATAATAAGCCAAGAGATGTTTTGATAGAATTCTCAAAAAAAAAGATAAGAAATATAGTAATACAAGCATCCTATAACCAAAAAATTGAAATAGAAGGGAAGGATATCACTATCTTTAAAGAAATTCCAGTCAAAATTTTAAGAAAGAGGAAAGAATATAGATTCTTGACTGATCTTCTAAGTAAAAATAACATTAGCTTCAGGTGGGAAATACCAGAAGGGTTGAGTTTGACGTTCAAAGATCAAAGATATAAATTAAATTCAATACCAAAAACAAAAAGTTTTTTGAAAAAGTTTGAAAAAGAAACAGCACAGACTAAAGAGCAGAGACAAGGAAGGGAAGATAAATCTCAATATCAAAAAGAAAGAGGAGCTTCTAACACTAAAGAGTTCACTTCACTACTAGTAAATGAATGAAATTAGAGTAACCACATGGAATATCAATGGAGTAAATTCGCCTGTTAAAAGAAAACGTATATTTCAAATATTAAATAAATTAAAACTTGATATAGTATGTCTCCAGGAAACACACATTAAAAGAACAGATATAAAATATCTAATTAACAAGAAATTAGGAGTAGAACTTATTGCTGCAAATGAGAAAAAAAATGGAGTAGTAATATATACAAAACCATATTTAAAACCTAAATTAATTTAAAAAGATGAAAACGGGGACTCCAAGCCTGGCTGGCAGCTCGACAAGTCAGAGTTTCTCAGAGCTCTGAGCTCTGAGACCTGGCTAACTTTCTATCTTGTTTGCAGGGGTCTACAGACCACTGAAGTTTCCCCCTGGAGAAGGGGGAACCAGAAGATTGCTCACAGAGCCATTGTAATTGCCCACTCCTGTTTTTCTTTGTTGTTTCCACCGTGGAGAAGAACGGGGGTGAAAGCAGTGAAATGGCCGAAGGAGGATCCTAGCTCTGCAGAGAACGTAAGTCTCTTGGGAGACACAAGAGTGACAGCCAGCTTTTAGACCACTTTATATTAGTTTTCTTTTTTAGATTAGTACATTTTTATTATCTAAAATTTATCTTTGGACTTCGTTCAAAATGTTGGCTAATTTTGTGTTTTCTTTGCTATAATTAATTTTGGTGGAAGTTTGATAGATTTTATTTTGGCAACATAGTGAACAAGTTTGTATTTTTCTGCCTTTCTTTTGTATCAGATAAATTGGGACTTAAGAGACTTTGTTGGTATTTCTCACTCGACAAACTAACTGACTTTTGAGAAATTGTTTGTTTGGGTTAAGCAGCTTGCAGCCTGAAGAATAAAGAGGAATAAAGAATAAAGTATAGAGAATGTGTGCCTCTTTACCTTTTTTTTTTTCTACTTTTTTTTAGAAAGGACTATCTTTCATTTGGAATATATTTTCATCTTTCCTTTTACAAACTGTTTGAAATACTGCTCTGTGGAATTTTTTCATCTTTTACTTTAAAAGCTTTTCTCACTTAAAGAAATAGACATTATTGATAAATAATAGAGCAGCTGTTCCCTGCTCCCTGAGAAAGTTTTTTGTTTTGACTACGGCAGCTGATTACGGTTTGAACAACAAATAATGGCATTTCTCACAGCACTTCAGGATTTTAAGGAAGAAACCAGCAAAAAATTTTTGCAAATTAAGAAATCCATAGAACGTATATTAATAGTTTTGGTGGCTCAGGAACAGAAGATACAAGGGACAGATTTAGAAACAGAGGAAAGACCTTTCGAATCAGTAGAGAAACAGGGGAAGAGGACTTTGAATGTATTGGTACAGAAGAAGATTATGATATTTTACAGGAAGTGGTCTATTAAATGTTTGGGCATAAATACATTGTGGCAGCTGAGACAGGAAGATTTTAATATGCAAATTGATAGATATGGCAAAATAAACATTTTGACATCCCACATGAGTTACAGAAATAAACAAGTTGCATATTGTGATATTGGCATAACCTAAACAGGAGATTTATTGATATTGATTTGGAATGCAAGGTTAATGAAAATGCGGATTTGGTATTGTACACAGAGTAAGCACAGATATGAGAAACTGTACAGATGCATAAAAACATGATATTTTAAGTGTAAGATACAAGATTATAAATAAATATGTTGATATTATATATTACTCTTTCTGGAGACACATTTATGAGAAGACAATGAGATGATGAGATGGAATTAGAATGTAGGTTATTACAAGAATATGTTGTATGTATTAGGTTATATGTTATGTTAGGTTTTGTATTTTTGCTATATTATGTATTATGTTATGTAATATGTTAGATTATGTATTAATGGAATATATAGTCATAACATGAACAGAATATACTGTATTTTATTAGACGTAGATAAGGCCTTTATTTGTTATACTAACTGGACTTTATTGAAGATATAAATATAGATGTAAAAATGGAAAGAGCAAATGGAAAACATTTAATTGATGCAACAATGAACATTTGATTACTATTCTAAGGAGTAGAAACCAGAGATGGATTGTTGGAAGATATCAAGAAAGGCGAAACCTATATGAAGAACAGAAGATTGGATTATAGAAATCATAGGGTATATGACAAAGAAAAGTTTCTGTGTATTGTATGAAGGACTAACATTTAAAGTTAATTGTTGTACTTAAAGTTCAAGGATAAATTGGAGGACATCTATTTTCTATATTTTCTTTGTTTCTTATTTTTTGACTTCACTTTTTCTTTTCCTTTTTCTTACTTTGTATTTCTATTTCTTTTCTTTTGTATTAGCTCTTAATATGTATTTTAAAATTTAATAAAACTTATGGAAAAAAAAAATTAAAAAGATGAAAACGGAAGGTATATTATTATCAAAATTGAAATTCAAAATTCTAAAATGATATTAATTGGCATTTATGCCCCAAATAAAAATCAAAAATTTTTTATAAAGAATTATCAAATATTTGCGATGAATATACACAAAACAATTGGATTGTGATGGGAGATTTAAATGGAGTAGTCGACTCAAAATTAGATAAGAAATCACAAAGTCAGATTAACAAACATCAAGGTAAATTGCCAAAAGAATTTTTTGAAATGGCCAAAAACTTGACATTAATTGATGCATGGAGAAGCATAAATGGTAATGAGAGAGATTATACATTTTATTCAAATAGACATCAATCATTTTCAAGAATAGATATGATATGATTATCAAAGAATTTGGAAAATAAAATTAAAAAATCTACAATATTGGCAAAAACTTTATCTGATCACAACCCTGTACAAATAAATTTGAAAATAAATTCTAGAAACTTTAGATGGAGACTAAACGAAAATATTTTGAAAAACAATCAAGACTTAGAGGATCTTAAAAAAAATGCAAGAATGTTTCCTTTGGAATTCAGGCACAGAAGTAAAATTAGAAACAGTATGGGATGCAAGCAAGGCATTTATGAGAGGGCATTTCATAGCAGTTAACAGCGATCAAAAAAAAAATAATTCCAAAAAACTGCAGATAATTATGGACCAAATTAAAGAAAAGGAAAGAGAATTACAAAATAATAAAAATAAAGATGAAATTTTGAATCAGATTAAATTACTTCAACTTCAGGTCCAAATTTTGACAACAGAGGATATCGATAAAAAATTGAAATATATTAGGCAGAGAAATTTCAAAAATGCAAATAAATCAGGTAGATGGCTGGCTTATAAATTAAGGAAAGAAAGAGAAAAAAGAATAATTTCTAAAATTAGAGAAAACGATGTGGATCTAATTCAAAATGATAAAATTAAAGAAGCCTTTCATATTTATTATTCGGAATTATATAAAAAACAGGAAATACCATTAGAAAAAATTGAACAATATATACAGGAGTGCAACCTAAAAAAATTAACCAATGATCAAAAAGATATAACTAATAACTTAATCACAACTCAAGAAATAATAGATGCAATAGATAGATTAAAAACAGGTAAAACTCCAGGACCTGATGGACTTTCGGATGGATATTATAAATACTTCAAAGAAGAATTGTTAGACCCACTAAAAATGCTTTTTAATTCAATTTTAGAGGGAAATAAGGTACCACAATCATGGACAGAGGCCAAGATCGCCTTAATTCCAAAGGAAAATCAAGATCTAACAAAATGTCAGAATTATAGACCGATTTCTTTATTAAATAATGATTATAAAATATTCACTATTATATTGGCTGAAAGATTAAAATTTTTTTTTACAAGATTTGATAAATGGTGACCAAAATGGATTTATGCCTAATAGACAAATTAAAGACAATTTAAGGACAGTAATAAATCTTATAGAATATGCAAATGTACATAATGAAAAATCTATAATGTTGTTATTTTTAGACGCGGAAAAAGCATTTGATAATGTTAATTGGGACTATATAATAAAACCTTTAGAATATAGAAATTTTGGAAATAAATTTATAAAAGCTATACAAGCAATTTACAAAGTACAGAAAGCCAATGTCATAGTGAATGAAGAAGAAACGCAAGAAATAAATATAGGAAAAGGTACACGTCAGGGATGCCCAATGTCACCATTAATATTTATATTAGTATTGGAAAGTCTACTGGAAAAAATTAGGAAAGAGGATAATATCGAAGGAATAAAAATTAAAAAAGAAATTTATAAACTAAAACCATTTGCCGACGATTTGGTGATAACAGTTCAAAATCCATTAGATTCAGTAGAAAATTTAAATAAAATGTTAAAAGAATTTGGTGATTTGGCAGGTTTCAAAATAAATAAAGAAAAGACCAAAATGATAAATCTAAATATGAGGGGGGAAAAATGAAATTGGAATATATAACAGGATTTCAAAATGTGAAACAAATTAAATATTTAGGAGTTCAGATTACAGCAAAAAACATAGATTTATTTAAAAATAACTATGTTAAAATATGGAAAGATATTAAAAAAGATTTAGAAAGATGGGAATCCCTACAAATATCATTATTAGGTAGAATAGCAACAATAAAAATGAATGTACTACCTAGAATTTTTGTCTATGAAGGTTCTCAGTCATCCAGGTGGAATTGTCTGTAGCTTGAAACATGTCAACTGGATTTCTATTTTCTTAATGGAAACGTTTCGCTCCTTATCCAAGGGGCTTCTTCAGTCTGAGCAAAGTTGGTAAGGGAATCCTAAATATGTTCCTAGGTAGCTGTGTGACCTTACACCTGGGGCTAGGTCATGGTTATATTGAGATGTAATTTTTAAGTCCTTTTATCATCTAATGGAGGGTCGTTAAAAACACCATGCTGCTGTTGAGCTTCTGAAATGGTCTTAATCTTCCTAGGCACAGAAGACAACACGGGGAGGAAGATGGGGGAGAGTTTGTGCCTGAGGCCCCCACCTCTATTCAAGGAAGGATTTTCCAAGTTGGCATAAATGGATGAGAGAGGGGTCAAGGAATCCATTTATGCCAACTTGGAAAATCCTTCCTTGAATAGAGGTGGGGGCCTCAGGCACAAACTCTCCCCCATCTTCCTCCCCGTGTTGTCTTCTGTGCCTAGGAAGATTAAGACCATTTCAGAAGCTCAACAGCAGCATGGTGTTTTTAACGACCCTCCATTAGATGATAAAAGGACTTAAAAATTACATCTCAATATAACCATGACCTAGCCCCAGGTGTAAGGTCACACAGCTACCTAGGAACATATTTAGGATTCCCTTACCAACTTTGCTCAGACTGAAGAAGCCCCTTGGATAAGGAGCGAAACGTTTCCATTAAGAAAATAGAAATCCAGTTGACATGTTTCAAGCTACAGATACCTAGAATTTTGTATCTGTTCCAGACGATACCCATAGAAATTACAGACCAAACCTTCTTAAATTGGCAAAAAGATATAACAAAATTCATTTGGCAAGGGAAAAAAACCAGAATAAAATTAAGATATTTACAAGATATAAAAGAAAGAGGAGGATTGGGATTACCAAATTTAAAATTATATTATGAAACTTGCGGTTTGGTCTGGTTAAAAGAATGGATGAAATTGGATAATACAAATATATTAAATTTAGAAGGCCATGATAATAGATTTGGATGGCATGGGTATATGTTGTATAATAAAAGTAAAATCAATAAAACATTTAGTAATCATATAATTAGGAAATCATTATTAAAAATATGGAACAGATACAAAAACTATCTACTACCTGTACTACCATTGTGGACATCTCCTCAAGAGGCAAATGCCAAAATAGAGAATCCAAAAGATAAAAAATGGATAAGATATAAAAATTTACTTAAATTTAATGGAAATATTTATGAATTTAAAACAAGGGAAGAATTAGAAAGAGAAGGTTTTGAATGCCATTGGTTTAGATATTTACAACTAAAAGAACAATTTAAATTAGATCAAAAGACATTTAAATTTGTGAATCTATCAGAGAATTGGGATAATATATTATGGAATGAGAAAGATCATCTAATATCTAAATTGTATAAAAAATTATTGGATCTTAAAATGAGTGACATAAGACCAAAAAATTATATGATAAAATGGGAGGAAAATTTAGACAGAGAGATCAACAATAATGAATGGCAAACTATCTGGATGAAAAATAATAAATTCTCCTTAAGCAATATCCTTATTATAAGGATTTCGACATATCCTTAAGCAATAGTTTAAGAGAGAACAATTATAAAATGATCTTTAGATGGTATTTGCCTCCGGAGAGATTGTATAAAATGAAGTGTCTAAGATCGAATGTATGTTGGAAATGTAATATAAAGGTGGGCTCTTTCTATCATTTATGGTGGACCGGCAAAAAAACTAAAAAATATTGGGAAAAAATACACGATAATATCTGCAAAATATTTGACATCAACATGGAAAAAAATACCAGAAATATACCTATTGGGACTTATGGATACAAAGATAAATAAAGATAATAAAAGACTACTATATCACCTGACAACAGCAGCAAGGATAATTTTTGCAAAGCATTGGAAAGAAGAATACATCCCAACAACAGAAGAATGGATGATCAAAGCAATGGAAATAGCACAGATGGACAGATTAACAATTTTAATAAAACACAAAGAAATTGGAGACTATGAACTAATTTGGAATCCCTTTCTAAAATTCTTACAAAAGGAATATAATATAAAAATATCATAAAGAGTTCAAAATATTTAAGAGAAAAATAATATAAAGAGAATAAATGTTATATATGTATAAATTATTAGGAAAAGGAAATTTAAAAATGTTAAAAACAAATTGCAAATAGCAATAGTAATAGTAATATTAAAGGGAAGAGGAAAAAAATAATAGAAATAGAGTATATATGGATAAATGTAAAAGTGCTTCTTCATGAAAGAAACAGGAAGTCTTTTTTTTAATTGATTGTTCTAAGTGTAATTTGGTTTATTTGTTTAATGTTAGGTGTAAGTCGTCATGTATGTATTGTAAATCTGTGTAAATGTATCTATCTGTATGTTTAATTTTTTTAATAATAAAAACTATTTTTAGAATTGCATGAATGATGTTGAGAAGCAAAGACATTCTATACTTCAGGGTTTCACCTCACTTTAGTTTTGTGAATAATGAGGTCTACAGAGATCACAGGATTGCCAGTGATCAAGGTGCTACCTGAAGTCTTTTTAGATAAATCAATGCTTGAGATCTTCAATGGCATTGACACCAATTTCTTTCACATATTCATGATCAAACCCTTTTTTTTAAAAGGCCAGGTGACTGCTCTCCCATCCAGTATTTTTATATTTGAATTGACAAGAATAGATCTGGATGAGTGTTATAGCTATCTTTATTGTATTTACCATAAATGCAATTTCCCCCCTATTTATTTATTTATTTATTTATTTATTTATTTATTAATTATTTAAATTTATATCACCACCCATCTCCCCCAAACTTGTATATGAGTTCCTATTCACTAAGTGGATTAAGTTTAGACTATAACATACTTGACTTCCTTCTATTTTCTGTGTGATTTTCATTACTTTCTGTGAGATGTTTGTAGTTTACACTTGTGATGAATAAAGTAACTAGGTATGGGAAATGAGAAATGACATAAAACTAGATGCAAAACACTAGACAACGTTATTGTATAGGTTCCAAGATCAGTGCAGCAGAGTGGTGTCAGTAACACTGGGGAGATCAACTGGTGACCCTGGGCTATCCATATTTATTAATTTATTACCCTAAATTATCTTGTGGAATTTTTGTTTATATCGATACAGTGAGAAAAAAAATAATCTAACAAATATTCTGTTCTGTGCTTGCAAGATTGTAACGTAAAAGAAAGATGGGCATGTGATGTACTGTGGTTAGTCCAACCACTGATAAAATGAACTGAATAAAAGCCTATGGGGTGGGTTCCAACTGCAGACCATTTTAGGCAGTTCCATACTTATAGCAATTCTGGCACCTCTATAGTTTACTCACTAATTTCCAGTTCCTTGAATTACTTAATAAAGCCTCCTACATAGCACAGATTGGAGATACAAAACCTATGGCCCTCCAGATGTTGTTGAACAACTCCCAGCATCCCTCATCACTAGCCATGCTTGCTAGAAATGAAGTATTTTTGATCTTAATAAGACTTGCTTCCAAGCAAGCTACAAGTGAATGTATTTTAATAACTTAATAATAACTTGCTGTATTAAACCTGTCATTTTAATAATAGCCAGTTCTAAATAAGACTGCCAATAGATTTCAAGACTTTCCCCAATTATTTGACTCTAATGGAGTCAATTAATTGACTGGTTAATTTGTTCAGATTTATGACCAAGCTTCCTGAAATGATTCAGGGTATAACTACTTTGCTTTATCAATCACATCAGGGGAAAGTGTTCTGACTCAAAGTATGGAAGGAATCAGTTTTCAGGTTACCCTAGAATTCAGCTCCCAGTTTGGATGACTACCATTTCATCACATCAAATCAAATCAAATTAATTTTTATTTGGTCATAGACCAGGAGAACCATTTCATCATCCCTATAACAAAGTTGCTTGAACAGTTTGCTTTAATTGTTCAGTACTGGTCTGTTGTAGTACAACTGAAGAGCTGTGTTCACATTCTCACAACAGATGCTGAGAATTGCATATTGACATATATTGAAAGCTTAAGTTCAGCTTAAACTTGAGAACAAAAGTTCCAGCAATTTTTCATAGCAGAATGTAAATGCTATATAAGCTCGCCTTGGCTATTTTTATGGATATTATTTTAAATTTCATTTTCATCAAGCAATTTTAAGACCACTGGTGACAACAAGGGAAACCAGACACAAAATATCACTCATGACCCATTGTAATAAATTCTTTGCCTCAAGTTCCAAGCATGTTATAAAATGAAACTTGAGGTAATCTTCTAAGCAGAGCTCCAGGGCACCTGTGACTTTTCAATGGAATTATGCCGTTCCAAGGGAAATACACACTTTCAAAAATGAAGCTTGAGGTTTAAAGCTTTGAACAATAAATCTTTCCCACACATGTGTTTCTCTTGAGATGAATAAACAACGGAAAAAGGAGGGCACTTTGGGACAGTCCTTCTCAGCTACCACAGTCCCCTTGTCACTTGCTAAACATCAGGTTGAAATAGGAGCATAAGAAGATGTCATTCTACTGAGCTGGTCTATTGATCCAACTAGCTCAGTACTGTCAACAGTAGCTTTCCCCCCACCTGGAGCCTTCAGTGCATGTTGAACATCTTTGGCCATCCTGTTGTTGTTGTTGTTCAGTCGTTCAGTCGTGTCCGACTCTTCGTGACCTCATGGACCATAGCACGCCAGGCCTTCCTGTCCTCCACTGTCTCTCGGAGTTTACTCAAATTCATGTTCATTACATCGGTGATGCTATCTAACCATCTCATCCTCTGCCGTCCCCTTCTCCTTTTGCCCTCAGTCTTTCCCAGCATCAGGGTCTTTTCCAGTGAGTCCTCTCTTCTCATTAGGTGGCCAAAGTATTTGAGCTTCAGCTTCAGCATCTGTCCTTCCAATGAGCAGTCAGGGTTGATTTCCTTCAGGATTGACTGGTTTGACCTCCTTGCAGTCCAAGGGACTCTCAAGAGTCTTCTCCAGCACCACAGCTCGAAAGCATCAATTCTTCGGCGCTCAGCCTTCCTTATGGTCCAACTCTCACAGCCATACATTGCTACTGGAAAAACCATAGCTTTAACTATACGGACCTTTGTCGGCAAGGTGATGTCTCTGCTTTTTAATATGCTGTCTAGGTTTGCCATAGCTTTCCTTCCAAGGAGCAAGCGTCTTTTAATTTCATGGCTGCAGTCACCGTCTGCGGTGATCTTGGAGCCCAAGAAAATGAAATCTGTCACTGCTTCCATTTCTTCCCCTTCTATTTGCCAGGAAGTGATGGGACCAGATGCCATGATCTGGGTTTTTTTAATGTTGAGTTTCAAGCCAGCTTTTGCACTCTCCTCTTTCACCCTCATCAAGAGGCTCTTTAGTTCCTCTTCACTTTCTGCCATTAGGGTGGTATCGTCTGCATATCTGAGGTTGTTGATATTTTTCCCGGCAATCTTAGCTCCGGCTTGTGATTCATCCAGCCCGGCATTTCTCATGATGTACTCTGCATATAAGTTAAATAAGCAGGGTGATAATATACAGCCTTGTCGTACTCCTTTCCCAATTTTGAACCAGTCGGTTGTTCCATGTCCGGTTCTAACTGTTGCTTCTTGACCCACATACAGGTTTCTCAGGAGACAGGTAAGGTGGTCTGGTACTCCCATCTCTTTAAGAATTTGCCACAGTTTGTTGTGATCCACACAATCAAAGGCTTTAGCGTAGTCAATGAAGCAGAAGTAGATGTTTTTCTGGAACTCTCTTGCTTTTTCCATGATCCAGCGAATGTTGGCAATCTGATCTCTAGTTCCTCTGCCTCTTCGAAACCCAGCTTGCACTTCTGGTAGTTCTCGGTTCACATGCTGCTGAAGCCTAGCTTGTAGGATTTTGAGCATAACCTTGCTTTGGCCATCCTGACTGAAAATAATTGGAGCTGCCCCAATACATTTGGAAGACACCAGGTTGGGGAAGGCTGGTTTACATTCCAAGGGTGAGTTCACCTTTCCTTTCAGGAAAAAGAAGGGGATAGTTGCTCCCAGCCTGTTTCTGGACACAAGACTGGCCTTCTTCATGGATATCAGGATGTTGAGAGGAAGAAGGGCCTTCCTTGAGCCCATGGGCCAACTGTGGATATCTGATTGCCAAAACTGGTTCTTTATTTCTGATTTATGAAACACTGGACGAAGTCTTTCAGAAGCTTGACTGGACTGCCACCAATGCACGGCTAAGATTCAATTCTACCTTTTTCCTCCCACTTAAGGATCCAAGATTGGCTATGCATGACTTAAATGAGGACCTGGGTATTGTAATGGAATACATGGGGGAAAATAAACTGAAAGATATTCCAGATGAGGTCGACAAACATATTTGTTAAATCGTAACAACTTGGCCTGTGGAAGTCATGACTGCTTTGCCCTGTGAAGACTTATCACTCTTTGTGATGGCCACAAAATGCCTTGCAGAGGTGAGTTACAACACCTCTATAAAACATGGAAGTAGAGCAGATTGTAAATCAGCTACTATTTTTCAACAGTAAAAAGTTCTGTACAAGTGCTGAATAGACACAGAACCCACATTAGGCAAATGAAGCACAACTGCAATTTCATTTTGCTGGTTAGAAGGCACCACATCTGGCAGTCACATGATTACCATTTGTGACCTTCACAGCCAGCTTCTGACAAGCCCATCCCCTTTTACATATGTGCAATGCATGCAACACATATTATAAAGGGGTGGGATTCAGTTGCCTGGTCACTTGTACCTTTTTGATGCTGTGGAGCCCCACCCCCACCCCCATGGATGAACCTGATTCCCCATAAAGCCCTATATAATTGAATATCAAAGTATCTAAAAGGACCAACTTCCCCCATGCAGAATTGCCAATATATTTCAATCTTTGGGGTTCTGCTCATGTTAAATAATTAGATGCAGAATTCAAACTGTAAGTTTTTCAGTGGTGATCTTTTAATTGAAGAAATGTCACATTGATGGGATATACGCTGGCTTAAAGGGGAAAAACCAAGGCTTGAGAATAAACAGACAAGAATGCAGCTTGTTAGGGCTAACAGTGTTTACTGGTAGCATAAGGCAATAATGTATATACAATCACATTATCGCAAAAATGAAAGTTGAATACACAGTACATGGTACAGCATTGCAAAATGAAAACAAAAACTAACTTATAAGCAGAGATACGTGTATTGATCCCAGGGCCAGAGTTCACACCACGGCCTATACACAAAGGCAGGCATATCTGCTCTGCTCAGCCCTTAGAAGTAGGATACACACACAAACATGACTAACAAGACCAGACAGACGTCAAGAAACCAAGAAGTATAGAACACCATTTTGCATGGTTAGATATGCAGTTCTTTCAGCATTCTGATAGGCTGACAGTTAGGTGTGACACACACCAGGCCTCAAAGCACACAGCATTGGGTGGCAGTGGCTTGCATCTCAGCAAGCACGTGAGTTCCCCCCCTCCTTGCTTAGGGGGCCTGGGCAAGGCTTCCCACAGAAGGAAATCAGGAGGATTTGTTCTCATGGGAAGATTTCCATTGCTAGCCATAACATGGTACCTTCTCGCTCCCTATCTCATGAAGATGTAAACAACGCCATTCAAAATTATGGGAATGCTTGTTATCTAGCCACCTGGCGTTCACGTCATCATGAGAACGCTTTGCTGGTAAAGGATGCAATTTGCCAAAACACTTCTCATATGGGTAATCTGACACACATATCTTTGCTGCAGGCCTTTAACAAAGTTTTTGAAATGCATTTGAACACGTTTGAACATTTTTTTAATAATAATGCTTATTAAAGATTGCAATTAGAAAAAAAATACAAACTACAAAAAACAAAAAACAAAAAAATATAAGAATAAAAAGAAAAGAGTGTAGAAAAGAAAAAAGAAAGAAAAAGAAAAAGAGAAAGTACATAAAGAAGTAACTTCCCCCTTCATCACAAGTATAAACAATTTTAGTAACTTATCACCATCGCTTAAAATACAACAAAATCCAAACATATCTCTTAACTATCAACAAAATCCAAAAGCCTTGTCATTCATTCCTTATCAGCGAAAGTCCATTAAGGGTTACCAGATATAACTACATATCTATTTTAACCTTAATCAAATATGCCAACTGTATATTCCCTGTCCTTTTAATAATCTTGGTTTTTAATCCCTTCAAATAATATTCTAAAACTTGATTTCTTTTGGGTTTTTTCTTTGTCCCATCTCAAAAAAATCTTTAGATTCAAAAGATTTCTTTTGTACATACAGTAAGAAAAGATTATCTAAATCACCCTTCTGATATTATTATTATTATATTTTTATCCCACCTTTTATATATATAACTCTTGTATGTTCCCTTTAAATATTAAGACATCTAATTGTTTCATTTCTATGTCCAGTATATCATCTTGTTCCATGTTGTTCTTGTAACTTGTCATACTTAAATCCAGATCCAAATCAATTTCAGTCTTATCTGGGATAGCTTGTTCTTCTTCTGTAACATCAATAACACATCTATGGTATCAGACATACTTAAAATTAATTTCTGAGTCCATTGTTCAAAAATATCCTTCAAAATATTCACTGTTAAAGTATTTTGCTCCATTCTTTGTTAATGAGTTGAATTTAAGTATTCTTCTCCTTTAATTGTAATCTATTTTCTTCTAGTTCCCTGTAGTGTCCAATCTTCAAAGTGATATCCTATCATGTTTCATTTTCCAAAGAACCTAAACAACCAGTTTCCCATGGGAAGGATTTTTATAATTAATTTAGTCCATTTTTAACTTTCCAAAAACAACACTCTAAACACACTTTTCCTGTTTATTCCAAAAAATAATTTCCATGTCCTTAAAATCGCATTTAAAATTTCTTTCTTTAAGAAGGAGACTCACCCAGTGAATGCAATAAAAACTTGATGTTCTGAAGAATCTTAATATTTCCAAAGCACTAAAAATACAGTATTTCCAAAGGTGATTAAGAAATGAGGCTTGGTCAAGCTTTTTGTCCATAAAAGGTTGCCTTACGACTGTGAGCTTAGATGGTATTCCTTGACTCCCAGCTGCTCAACTCATAAGCCGACTGCAAAAGCTCAGTTCCTGCAGTCTACTCACGAGGAGCGGCTGTCCAGAGTACACATGGGCAATCTCATGATCTCTCCTTTCTCCAGAGAGATTTTCCAGCCAGGATCCAGCACCCAGCTGCCAATCTCCGCTGTAAATGCCATCCCGTTTGGCAGGGACATCTAGCTCATCATGGCGCTTACCGGAAGAACCAAGTTTGAATATTTTTTTAAATGGATTTGCAGTGAATAGATATGCCCAGCTTGGTAATACTTTATGTGAAAAAAAAATCTTGAAATAGTCATTAAATAGAAACTGAAAGTAAGTCAGTACTAAGATGTGCTGCAAAAACACTGTCATTTATTCTGCAGCGCCAGTTTGATGTAGCGGTTAAGGTGCTGGGCTAGAAACCAGGAGACTCTGAGTTCTAGGCCTCCCTTAGGTGTGAAAGTCGGCTGGGTGACCGGGCCAGTCACTCTCTCTCAGCCCTAGGAAGGAGCCAATAGGAAACCAGGAGACTGAGAGTTCTAGTCCCGCCTTAGGCATGAAAGCTGGCTGAGTGACCTTGGGCCAGTCACTCTCTCTCAGCCCTAGGAAGGAGCAAATAGGAAACCAGGAGACTGAGAGTTCTAGTCCTGCCTTAGGCATGAAAGCTGGCTGAGTAACCTTGGGCCAGTCACTCTCTCTCAGCCCTAGGAAGGAGCCAATAGGAAACCAGGAGACTGAGAGTTCTAGTCCCGCCTTAGGCATGAAAGCTGGCTGGGTGACCTTGGGCCAGTCACTCTCTCTCAGCCCAACCCACCTCACAGGGTTGTTGTTGTGGGGAAAATAGGAGGAGGAAGGAGTATTAGGTATCTTCATTGCCTTGAGTTGACTCTCTCTCTCTCTCTCTGTGTGTGTGTGTGTGTGTGTGCATGTACACAGCATAATTAGGGTTAGGAAATAGTTTGTATTGGTCAGTCTTCATCTAAAGTATTGTGCTCAGTTCTGGGCACTACATTTTAAGAAGAATTTAGACAAATGGAAACAGGTGCAGACAAGATCAGAGAGGATGAACAGACAATTCAGCATTAAATCCTATGAGAAGAAAGGGCAGATATGTAGTCTTGAAAAGAAAAGCAGGATATAACACTCCTTAGGTACCTGAAAGAGAGAGTAGAGGGATTATCTGTTCTTCATTATCCCATAGTGCAGAACAAAGAAGAACTATATTGTATTGTCGAAGGCTTTCACGGCCGGAGATCAATGGCTGTTGTGGGTCTTCCGGGCTGTGTGGCCGTGTTCTGGAAGTTGTGGTTCCTAACGTTTCACCAGCATCTGTGGCCAGCATCTTCAGAGGGCAGGAGCACAGATAGAAGCAAAATCTAGAGATTTTGCTTCTATCTGTGCTCCTGCCCTCTGAAGATGCTGGCCACAGATGCTGGCGAAACGTTAGGAACCACAACTTCCAGAACACGGCCACACAGCCTGGAAGACCCACAACAGCCAAAGAACTATATTGTTACAAGGAGGAAGATCTCAGTTAATGTTTAAAAGCTCCTAAAATAAGAACTTTGCCAGTACAGCTAATTGCCTGCTTAAGATGGCGGGCTTCCCTTTGATACATATGTTTAAGCATAGGCTGGACAGTCCTCTGCTGAGGATGCTTTATGTTGAATTCACTGAAGCACACTGTGCTTAGAGTGACACTTTCTATGCACAAACTCCCCAAACTCCAAGGACTTCACTTGAGAATTGCCAGTGCCCATATTGTGGTCTTTTCAATGTGAAGTTAACATCTTTTATTATTGTTGAGTATAATTCTTTTCTTTTGTTCGTAGTTGATTATTCTTACTTGTGTATGACAACCTAATTCATTTTGTGAAAAATTCCAGAACGACAGAGTAGTTCTAAAATGTAAGAAATAAAATAGCATAAATGAGTGTTCCCTCAAGATTTAGATGGCACTTTATGGTGCAAAAAAGAGCGTGCTCTGCCCCTGTGAGTTTTGAATTGCATTTCAGGGCCGGGAACATGAAGGGCCTGTACTAAAGTTTCAAAACTAACTAAAAAACAGCCTATGTCCATTTTACTCCTTTCTTCATAATTCTCCCTTGTCGTGCATGAGTGAAAGATAGCTATGCTTTGTTTCCATCACTTTTGAAATTTGGCTACAAAACTGTATGCATGTCACCATCATTGTGATAAATCTGGTCATGGAAGTGTCAGCTGTTTATATACTACTGCAATAGAACGCCAAGGCCAATGAATAATATGCTTGCATTTAGCTGTTTTGCTTATGGCATGTTTTCCTCATGGATTGAAGAGGAAGGTGCCTTGGGTAGAGGCATTCGTTTTTCAGACCATTGAGGTGTTGCCTGTTTGGTCAATATGATGATTATTTCTCTGATGACCCTTCTTAAACTCTTTAATGAGATTCTAAACGGCATGAGAGTGTGGGCAAAGTTAAAATAACTCACATCTGATGGTTAGTAACTCGTCAGATTCCTAAAGGGGCCATGACCCCAATTGTTAATCCCCTCCTGTACCCTCTTCCCCTAGAGCCATATAATATTTTTAGCTGTGAAAGGAAATTTTATGCCATCCAAGATTAGCCCACACTAATGCAAGGTCAAAAATAATAGAATCAATAAGCAAACTCAATACGGTTAACATTTTGAGAAAATTACTACAGAAAACAATGTCAACAACAGATTGAAATGGGGCTGCAATATTGTCACATTGATTTCCTTTCAGTTTCATGACAATTTAACTCTTTTTTCCTTTGCAATATGGTATCTAATGTTCTTGGCTTCCATCTTTCAGCTCTGTTGCTTTAACTAGTGGACTTTTTTTTCCCTTTGGATATTCAAAATCTTTTCTGGCAAAATGAACATATTCAGCCTGCTTTCATTACCCCCAGCACAAGTAAACACACGGTGGGTGCCCTTATTTATTAATTTATTTGTTGGAATTACATGTCATCTTTCAAAAGCAGCTTTCGCAAGGCAGAAAACAATCAAATATCCCTCAAATTATTATGAAAACCAATATATAAAAAATGAATGAAAAAGCTAGAGAATAGTTTATTAATGAAAACTACTAAAATGCCTACTAAAACATGTTAAAAATGAGTTAATAAAGCCAATAAGTTACTGAAATTGAAAAACTTAAAAATAAAGTGGTTTTTTTGTTAATCTTGTAAAGATTTTCTAAGACCATGTTGCATTAAAAAGTGCAGAAAATGGACACAAAGGCTTTGGAAAATAAAAAGGTATTTGTATGGCACCAAAAAGATAGTAGAATAAGCAACACTCATACCTTCCTAGGATAGCATTCCAGAATTGAATAGCCATAATTCAGAAGGCCCATTCTGAGTGACCAAATGCTGTCCCTCCATATAGATGGGTACTTGAAGTAGGTTGTGGAGATGAGTATGACAGGCCTTCAATGTCACCAACCACAGTAACTTTCTCATTGGATTTCTGCATTGAGGATTAGAGCGACATGAAAGATTTTCTGAGATTGAAGGCTGTTGGCTATGTTGTCCAGTGATTCTGGGAGTTGTAGCTCTAATGCATCTGGAGGAAATGGTTGGAGAAAGTTGAGTTATTTCCTAGACCCAGATTGTATGAGGATCTGAAAGACTATCCCATCAACACTGCTCTAGCAGATAACCTAATTGCAATCCATGTAGGGCTTTAAAAGTTAAAACCAGCACTTTGAGTTGAACAAGAAAAGAAATTAAAAGTCAAGTGGAAAGCACTCATGGCTCGAAGGGGTCTTTTAAGCCATTAAATCCAACCTATTGCTCCATGCAGGAATGAATGAATGAATGAATTTAATTTAATTTAATTTAATTTAATTTAATTTAATTTAATTTAATTTAATTTAATTTAATTTAATTTAATTTAATTTAATTTAATTTAATTTAATTTAAATGACCGCCCATCTCCCCCAACGGGGAATTCAAAGTAAAGCATCTTCCCATCATCATCTCTAAGTTCCTCCATCACCTGAAACATATGTACAGTAGGTGGCGGTGCATTCCTCACTTTCGAAAACCCTCATCAGAACGATCTGCATGGCTCTTTAGTTGCAATCCTCTGCACATCAAGCAAAAACATTTCAGCTCTTTTTAAGAGCTGATCATGCTTTTAAGATAGTCTGTACATTTGAACAAGCCATTGCTGTTTGTTGGGTTGTATGGTTTGTTATTTTTCTATGGGGAGTAATTCTTTGTTAGCTACTCTACAAAACACAAATGCATGTTGAAGGTGTGGATATATGTATAGAAATAAATACATTTTGTTTCAATGAAAACTCTTCTGCATGCAAATTCCTTAGGCTGCAGTGATTTTTTTGAAACAAGGAAGCCAACATATGCAAGAATTAACATGACTATGGTTTAACCCCTTTTGCTGTCTGATCTCAGACACAAATATTACCAATATAACTGTAACATTACTGGTGTTCCATTCATATGTTGTGGTCTGTAATAGTGCACTTCTGAAGCAGCTGTTATATATATTCTTGAGTAATTTGCTAGTGCAACAAATGTTAGAATCAGGTTCTTAGTCTTGTTGATTTGGGCTGGACTGCTCAGTCACACAATCAAAAATTGACTCAGGCTACTAGGAAAGAAAAATTATCTCATAATTGACTTAAAACAGGATTATCATTCCACCATCAAATTAGGTGCTATATACATTGAACTGGCTATGCAGCTGCATTTATTTAAATCCACCAGCATGATTGAATGCTAACCATTGTCCCAGTTAATCTGATTGTAACTTTAGAAATATAAATGTGTTGCTGAATGCTATAGTGTCCATGAAAGAAAAGGAAGTAGTACCAACAAAACAGAATGAAGAAGAGATATCTGGAAATGTTATGAACTGAAGGTATTCTATTGTGAAATCTAATGGTTTTTAATAACAGTCAATCCTCTGGTGTGCTTTTTGATGCAAGGAAAATGCAAGGAAAAATGTTTTAGAGACTGTTGTAGAAACAAAAGTGAATGCAATTCTTTTTTCCCATTCACTTGCCTTTTGTATGACAGAGACTCTAAACCTTTTTCCTGAATTGTTCTTGCCAGAAAAAAAAAATCCTCTGAGGAAAGAATCATGTCCAGAATACATTGGGCTTCACCATACAATATATCCATTTCATAACACGTGGAGATCCTTCGTTTTTTTTCTGTCATGAATGAAAGGGAGAGACCAGCTATTCACTGATTCACCCCCATCCTCTACATAATCTTGTACTAATCTCCAAAAGCAGCTTTGCAGGTTTGGGTGATTATCTAGAACAGCCGTTCTCAACTTTTAACCCTGAAGGAACCCTTGAAATATTTTTTAGGCCTTGGGGAACCCCTGCACATTCAGGCTCAAATATAGGCCAGAAGTTACAAAAGTATTATATTTGTTTCATGTGTAGGCCTGTATGTATGCATTAACAGTGTTCTTAAACTAAAAATAAAGAATGAAACATACTCTTTAATGTGAAGTTGCCCGAATTTGAAATAATTTTTTAAATAAATCGTGATCTCTCAGGGAACCCCTAGTGACTTCTTGTGGAACCCTAGGGTTCCAAGGAACCCTGGTTGAGAAACCCTGATCTAGAACTATATCTGGGACTGAAGGACAAAGGAGAAACTAATTGCAAAATTTCCTTTCTCCTTTTGTCCTTCATGGAAGCTTCCATGGATTCTTAGTAAAGTGGGTTGGATTCAACCCACTGTTCATGTTCTTCTTTGTCCTCCCAAGATTTGGCAGCAGGAAAGTTTCAGTTTTCATTCTATATCACCAAATTCCCCTTATGTCAGGACAAACAAACTGTTGCTCTCTAGATGTTGGGCTTCAACTATTGTCTCTATTAGCCAGCTTGGTTAATGGCAAGGGACTGTGAGAGTTGGAAGTGCAGACCATCTGAAACGCACCAGCCAGCTTATCTCTGCCCTTGTCATTCAATACAGAGTCCAATTAAAATCGTATTATTCATATAAACACATATACAGATAAAAATAGTACTCTGTTTTCAGAGGGGGCACTGAGAAAAGAAATATTCTTAGTCTCATCACTAAATGAACTTACACGTAAGGAGAACAAGCCTGCTGTCCTTTATATCTTACCTGAATATAGTTTGCCAAACCTATTTTTCTAAAACATCTCCTTTTTGAAATTTTTCAGATTCTTTAGTGTCACTTGCCTTAATGGAATCTTATCCATGTTTCTCCAGAATTAGAGTCATTGCCAATATTAAATTACATGCACCAATCAAGAGCTGGTGATATATAGGCTCCTGTCCAGCACGTATTGAGCTGGAACCACTAAATTCATTTTGTGTAGGGACTTCATTCTGAGTGCAGTATTAGGGATAAATGGTCAGTGCTTTAATGGGCATTTCACACTTCATCATCAAGTCAACCATTCACCATATGCACCATTTAAGTCTTCCCTTCTGATGCTTCTGTTCACATTACAAGGAAAATGAACGTAACATAGCACCTACTGGAGAGAAGGAAGGAAGGAAGGAAGGAAGGAAGGAAGGAAGGAAGGAAGGAAGGAAGGAAGGAAGGAAGGAAGGAAGGAAGTTAAGGTTGGTGTCTTTGCTTGGCTAGACTTGCTTTGAAAGGGGGAAAATATTCCTTGTACCTGAATTTCTCATGACATGAAGAAACAACACAAAAGATTGTTTTAACCACCAAGCTTGCAGCCTGCTTCCATTTCACGAACTGACATGCATTTAACATGAAAAAGGTCAGAGTCAGAGGGAAAAAAAGAGATGGGTTCCCAGCTTTGACAGCAGACATTTTAACGAGAAGCATTCTGGACACACTACGGTTTAAAATAATTTAGTAAAATAATTGCAATGATTGATTTAAAACAAAAACAAAAAAATCCCCGGGTTCATACCATACACTTTCACATGACAACTCTCTTTGCACTCTCTCTCTCTCTTAAATTATTACAGCTGTGACAAGAACTGCATTTCAAAGAAGTCCAGGGCAACTGTCAGAGCCTGATCAGATATACAAACTCTGTCACTGTTTGCCTGTTAAGTCCCAAGCTTGGAGCAGCTGCCGAAAGGAGTTTTCTTCAGGCAGCTGTTTCTGCTGGCAGCATTGGGTTAGGCCAGTGTTTCTCAACCTTGGCAGCTTGATGATGTGTGGACTTCAACTCCCAGAATTCCCCAGCCAGCATGCTGGCTGGGGAATTCTGGGAGTTGAAGTCCACACCTCTTCAAGCTGCCAAGGTTGTGACATGCTGGGTTAGGCAGTAGAACAGAACCATTTGCTTTGACTTCAGGTGGTCAGCCAACCTATTTGACAAGTCTCCAAAGTTCAGATACTTGCTATTGCTGAAAAGGCAGATGTTGCTGCTGTGGTAACCACATCAGGAATTCATAACACACTTACCCTTGCACATGGGAATGTCTTGTTAATGCAACGAAAAATTAAAGCTAGTTCAACCTTTTTGTAAAATTGCTTGTCCCAAGTACATCAATGTTTGGCATGAAAACCAAATGTGAAGATATGGAAGTGAAGCAGGTAGGCCCAAAAGTCTCCTTTTGATATTAGAAGCTTAATTAACATTTCTCTGTTGCAAACATAAGACAGAGATAGAAGTCTTGCTCAATGTTCTTGCACGGATACTAACCCTTGTAACACAAAGGTGCAGACATTGTAAGTTCCCTATACTTCCCTAAACTCACATATGGTTTATGATAAGTTCCTCTTTTGTTATCCTGTTTTGATGTGCTAATTATAAACAAGCTGCGCTTGTGACACGTAAGTTGATTCTATGTCTGGAACAATCTGTCTGAAACAAGCTGAGCTTGTGACACGTAAGATCTTGTCATATCCTGATTGTCTGGATTACAAACCCTATAAAAGATAAGCCCCGGGTGTGACCCGGTGTTCAGAATTTGCCAAGTTATTACTCTGAACCTTGCTAGCAATAAACCTGTGTTCTCTAACTTCGCTTGGTCTCGTGTCCTGTCATTGGGAAGGTGAGTTTTTCCCGCTACATTTCTGGCACCCCAGATGGGACATGACGGGGCCCTGAGGCCCCTCTGGAGGGTCACCACGCTCACAGGGATTTGGTAAGTCAAGGGGAATTTCCCAGGCGCCATCGGACACTTTTTGTTCCGAGGGACTTCCCAGTGACACCAGCTCCCTGTGGCATCGGCTGACGCCTTCAAGAACCACTTGCGAGGAACTGAGACCAGGCAGAACCCCAGCGCTGGAAGATGAGGAAACAAGCCCTGCAGGCGAGTATTGGGGAAGGGAGCTCCCACAGAGAACGACTCGAGACGATGGGAGGGGTTGATCACCCCCGAGGCGAACAGGGGCCAGGGTTGGCCAGCTGCGGTTCCTCGAAAAAATCCCTATTGAGTCGGGGATGTACCAGTGAGACCGAGGTGTAAAAAAGAAAAAAAAAAAAGGGAAAAGGAGGGGAGGTTGTGTGTTGTGATTGCTGTGTGAATGTTCACTGCGTTTTCCAACGGTGACCGTTGAGTGTCCGGCACCTTGGGCCAGTGAGAAGTGAGTGAAGTCTGCAGTTCCCAGTGGAGACCGTGAGTGTCCGGCTCCTGGGGTCAGGCTTGAGAACGTGACCAGTCCCTCTATGTTATCCCGAGAGTGAAGGACCCCTTACCTTTCTCTCAAACCCCCTTCCCTCATTGTCTTGTCTGGTGCCCTGGGAGGAATATGGGTGGAGGAGGTAGTGTGCCCTCTATCCCCTTAGGATGCATGATGAAGCATTTTAAGTCTGCGTATGTCAGTCAGGACTACGGCATTAAGTGGAGCAGAATGCAGTTAAAAAGCTTTTGTAAGGGAGAATGGCCAACCTTTCAAGTCGGGTGGCTGGCCAAGGGTACATTTGCCATCCCACGGAAGGCCATCCCGATCAGGCCCTCTACATCGATGTGTGGCTCGATTTAATCCAAGACATTTCAGCCCCCTTCGGTGGAAACCCCTTTCACGATAGTTGTTCGGTACGATAAATAGCCTTTAAAGGCTGCCAGCGTGTGCTGGGAGGCTGTTTGTGGGAAAGCAATAACCTTTAAAATTAGCCAGCGTGTGCTGGGGGGTTATTGGGAGACAGGACCTTAAATTTATCTGGTGAACGAGTCCAGCGCGTGCTGGAGGTTCTAGATAAGGACCTTAAATTTGGTTACCAAATAAGTCCAGCGCTTGCTGGAGGTCCTGGATCTAAGAGAAAATAAGATTCAGAAGAGAACAACTTTCAATTGTGCGGCCCCTCGACTGCACTCCCCCCCACCCATCCATTCCTGTTTATTTATGTATTTATTTATCACTGTTATCACTGTTCCTGTGAGCTCCTCATGGGCTTCCGCTGCCGGCCACGGGCAGCTGCCGCGGCCAGCGGAGACACAGGGCCGGTGAGGATGGAAAGAACAGGAAAACCTCAAAAACCCTTTTAAATGTGTTTTAAGAAACTGGAAGTTTTTAAAACCCAAGGCGGCATGACCCCTGCAAGTCACGCCTTGGAGCCTTTTGCTCCGATGTCTGGCCATTCTATCCACCATGGGACATTGGACTCTGATTATCTCCAAGCATTCTTTAATTACTTAATCTCAATGGCCGAGCAGATTCACTGGAACAAGTGGCATTTTTGTTCCTAACAAGCTGCTCTCAGCCGCACCTCCCTACCACCTCCGGAAGAAGGAGAGGGGGAGGAGGATGGCATCCCTATGACCCCCCCCCCCACTCACAAAGTGATATTAAAACTGGTCCTTGTTAGCCAAAAGTGCCCCTAAGGTCTAGAGAGAACTGTAAAAACTCCAAGCCCTTATGGCTGCATTCACTGACAAAGAAGGAAAAATGCATAAACAGGCTAACATTCAGCAAGAAATCTTACCGTAAGAATACGGGGGGCCATCCAACTGCCGTCAGCTAAGCCTCCATAATGTGTGTGTGTGCCTGAAAGGGTGTGTTTCAGTTGTAAAGCAAAGGTTGTGAAATTGCGTGAGTTTGTCTTTCTCCCTCCCCCTTGCCCAAATCTCCACTGTCATGTTTCAATAACAGCCTCTGTTTTGTACAGTTTGAATGCTGGTTTCCTGTGTGTGTGCGTAACTATCTAGGCTCTGCCTTCTGCCCTTGTGGGGGAAGAGGAGGGGGGTGGAAAAAAGCCCATAAGAGCTGATATGAGCAAAATTAGAATGCTGAGAAGTAACAGGGAAAATGCACACAGAAATTCCTCTCGCCTGTGTTGGCTCCCTAGAAGCATGTAGATAGAACTGGGAATTTTCCGGAAGATGGGCGAGGAGACAGAGGAAAAGGCAAGGATTTTCCAATGCACAAGGGGTTGATAATGCATCAGCTAAACTTTGGGCCCCTTTACTAGAATTTTATCTGAGTCTTAACTTATGAGTGTGTGGTTGTGTGTGTATGTTTTCAGTTTGTTGAACTGTGTGGTGTGTGAATAACCAAAAAAAAGGAAGAAGAGTTTTTTTATTTCTGAAGATTTTGGCAATAATGGAGCCTCCATGGATTGGCATAGTCTATCTGGAGGTTTTGTTTTTTCTCCGTTTTTTAAAATTTTTATTGCAAAAGCAGTCTACTCCTTACATTACATTATGTCAATGCTAATTTTTATTTTCTAGCCCTCTAGGCATGTTTTTGGATTTTTATTTTTATGCATGTTCTATCTCACACATCAGAAGTTGCTGATGTGGTGAGTGCATGTGTGGGGGAAAGGAATCATATACTGGGAGATTAAGGATTTTGCATACCCTGAGCTATTTGTTTTTGCTTCTGTAACACGCTTACATGCATTATTTGACTATAAGCTATTTGGACTGGTTCAGTAATATTTTCACTGATTAGAGATGCATTGTTTTTCTGGTTTTACTTGCTCTGGGAAATCTTCTTTTCTCTTTGCTTCCAAATGTCTTCCATTGATGGGATAACTGTTATTACCACACATTGCTTGAACCCAGTGATTACTGAGTATTACTACTGAGTGTTACTACTCAGGTGTGTTCCTTATGAGTGCACCCCTTTGGTGGGCTGGCCACTAGCGAATAGTATTTCGCTTGTTTATACAAAGGGAGAAATGTAAGGATTAGCTTAGCATAACCTACGCCATCAGCCTGGCGAGTGGAGAGGGACCCTGCCCAGCCCCTGAGGCTACCTTTGCATAAACCCATATGAAAGGTCTCCCCTTCTGGTGACACTCCGGAAGCTGTCCCTCTATGAACGGGAGATGAAGACAAGGCATCTCACCCCTTGCAGGTGTTGCTCCAGAGGCCAACACCCGTCGCACGGGCTACGAGGCTCCTCTCTTATTTGGTTGCCAAAAGGGGGACCCACGGGATGGATGCACACCAAAGGTTGAGTGCCACTGCTTGCATCCGTGTGGGCCTCATGCCTTCCATCTGGGTGGTTATGATTCTCCTGCTAATTAGTATTGTCGTTAACTTCTTTTACCTATACCATGTCTTGCTTGGGAAAGGGGGGAATGGAGGTGAGGGTGGCGATGGGCCAGGAGAGACAACTTGCGGTTGGGTAACCGTAACAGAAGAGCTGTATCTGCAACAGCACATGTTCCCAGTGGGCATGCACCATGGAATTTAACTGATTTCAAGAGATGACAGCACCCATCTGATCTGGTCTGAATTCAGAATACAAGTAGAGTCAGGTCTGGTTAGTATTTGGATGGATGTTTCCGGGAAATATCAAGATGTTTCCAGGAAATATCAAGATGTTTCCAGGAAATATCAAGATGTTTCCAGGAAATATCAAGACTGGAAAGTCGAAAGACATCCCAGAAGAAAGCAGTGGTAGGCCGCTTCTGTACTGTTGCCAAGAAAACTTCAAGGACATGTTCATGAAATTACCAGAAGTCAAGCTAGACACAAAGGAGAATTACTGAGCTAACTCCATAGGAGACAGAACCAGGAGTCAGAATGTTTTGATAAGATTCGAACAATAGAATGAAATTAACTATGTGAAATACAACAGATATAACTGTGCTATCAAATGTTGGTCCATGAAATTAAAATCGCAAGTATTAGGTGAAGGAAACCATATTGGGGAACAATATATGTTAAAAAGATAGGTAAAGGTAAAGGTTCCCCCCGCACATTTGTGCAGTCGTGTCTGACTCTAGGGGCCGGTGCCCATCTCCGTTTGTTAGCTGAAGAGCCAGTGTTGTCCGAAGATGCTTCCACGGTCATGTGGCCAGCATGACGCATGCGGAACACTGTCACCTACCCACCGAAGTGGTACCTATTCATCTACTTGCATTTGCATGCTTTCAAATTGCTAGGTTGGCAAGAGTTGGGGCTAGTGCTGGAGCTCACTCCGTCATGCGGGACTAGGGATTCGAACCTCCGAACTTGTGATCTTCCAATCGACAAGCCTGGCGTCTTACCCGCTGAGCCACCACGCCCCTTAAAAAGATATAGGTGCCTTAATGTGCAAAGGTTCAGTTTGAAGATTTGGTTTGAAAAGGATTCTGTCAAATCACTTTTTCAAACTGAATAGGCAAATTGATTCAATGCATGGAATCAGATCAGGTGCCTTCAAATCAATTCAGTAATCTCATGGACTTTTGCACATGCATGCACATACTTTTCATTGAACAGATGCATTAGACTTAAATTGTCAAATTGAATCAACCTGTCAAACTGCTGATTTGAATAGGATCTTGGCTGATTTGTATACCTCTAGTGGATAACAAGGTGAATGTAAGTCAACTTTGTGATGTGGCTGCTGGAAAAGTTAATCTAACATGAGGTCTTATTAAAGAAGCCTATTGCTCAGGATAGAGAAGAAATTGTTCTACTCTGTGATGCAATTGTACTGTAATTCAATTTAATTCTCAGCCTCATGTTTTAAGAAACATAGTGAGAAACTTGATATAGAGAAACAAATAAGATAGTGAGGAGGATGGAACCAAGTCCTACAAGGAACAGTATTTTTAATCTAGAAAAACATAAAATTAAGACAAAACCTAATAGTAAAGGCAGTCAAAGGATGGAGCAAATATGTTTCCTGTTGCTCCACAGAGCTGTACTGTTGGGAATTGCAGGGAACCAGATTTCAATCCAATAATATGAGATATGTCTTGGCCTTAATTGCTGTTCAACAGGCAAACAGACTGTGTCAGGAGGTAATAGACTCCTCTTGCTGGAGATAAGCAAGCAGAGGATGGGTGACCATCTTTTGGGAAGAATTTAGTTGAATGCAGTGCAATGCAATATTTATTTATTTTATTTACTTATTATTAAACTTCTATCACCGCACCATCTCCCCCAAAGGGGACTCTGGGCGGTTTACAAACATAAAGATTAAAATTCTATTATAAAATATAAAAATACAATATACAACTACTTATTATTATAAATTAAATAGAATATAATGCAGAAGCATTGTAGATTCCGCACCAAACAAGATATCGTTTTCCTCCATGATTCTGTGGATCCCTCATGCTTAATACTAGAATGATAAGCAGATACAGGTAGTCCTTGCTTACCGACTTCTCATTCAGCAACTGTTCAAAGTTACGATGGTGCTGAAAAAGGAGATTTATGACCAGTCCTCGAAGTTGCGGCCAGTCATGTAATCGCTATTTGTGACCTTCACAGCCAGCTTCCAACAAGCAAAGTCAATGGGGAAGCTGGCAGGAAGTCACAAGTCATGGTCATGTGATGTCGCATTTAACAACTGCACGTGATTCACTTAATGACTGCAGCTGGAACTGACATCATAAGTCTGTGCAGTCACGTGACGTTTCACTTTACAACTCCAGCACTTAGCAATGGAGTTGCCGGTCCCAATTGCAGTCAGAAGTGAGGACTACCTGAATATCATATGTTATTAAAGATTTTAAAAACAATATACAGGCATATACAACCAGTGTTCTTCAAGTCCTTTTGATGCTTCTTTCTAAGTATCGACTTTATCTGTAAGAGCTGTAGTATCTGGTAATCATGTGAATAGAGCACACCATGGTCACTGATCACCTGAATACATTGTCAATTAGTTCTAACTACATTTCAGTCATACCCATCCTTTTGGGTTTATGTACTACAAAATCCTGGATGTTAATGGATTCATAAAACACAATACAGCTAAATCCAAGCTAACAGAACACAACTGCTGTGTTGACCTAACCTACTTGCTCAAAGAAACCAGACTATATCACAAAACAATGTCAGCTCTTTGAGATAGGCAAGGTCAAGAAACAGGAGCAGCAGAGATCCCAGGAATGCTGTTTATTGTTGTTGGGTAGAATAAATAATCTTGAAAGCCAGTCAGAGTTTCTCTCTTCTCCATCTTATACCAAATAAAATCAAGTCAAGTTGGGGTTATTTTGAGTTTCTTTCTCACGTTTTCCTCTTTCTCAGGACTGAGTAATCTTTTCTGACATTTCTCCCTTAACTGTTTGACCATTCCTTCTCCCTTCCAAAAGCCACTACTTTCCCACACAATGACCTGGTTCACACGATATGCTGAGCTGACGTCTGGATTCCCAGATGCTGAATCACAAAAGGTGCCACGATGTAAGGAATTGCAGATGGGCGCAATTGTCACGACCCCACAATATCTGAAGCAACTTTTTGCCTTATATTTCACACTTCAAAATGCTTATAACGAAGCTCTATGTCGATCTGCTCTCTGTTTATTCTAACATGCTAATTTTGTTAACATAAATTGCACTGAGCCATTTAGGAAGGGCTAATATAGAAATAAAATATAACAATAGCAATAACAATACAGATGTTTTAAAAATAAACTCAACGTATTTGGAAATGCATATTTCCAGTTCTCGGCATCTGAAAGTATTCTTTGAGCAGAACCATTGGGCTTCATTGCAAAATTTCAGTAGGGAAAAATAATTTCATGACCATCTAATGGATTTTGAATTTGATAATACTTCCTCTCAGTGAAATATCCTCTTCCTATTTGTGCTTTACGCATGGTAGAAATAAAACTGAGGCCATTAAATGGGAGAAGATCAGAAGGCAACTCTAGTTTGTCAGATGCATCTGTCTCTCCTAATGAATTAGTCTGATTACAACTCCATCTCAGTCCCGGGCCAGATGTGAACCGTTAGCTCTTTGCACACTAAACTGAACAGTACAGCCGGTAACATCTGACCAGCCAAATGTAAATGTGCTCCAGTGCAATTCTGCTTCATGGCTTGAAACCAGAAAAAAATATATCCTTGAAGATAGATTTTCATATGGAGAAAATGAGGCTTGGTGCTTTAGTTTTTTCTTGCTGAGATTATTTGACTGTGATGATTAATGAAGAATTGAAGGCTGCTTATAAGTCTATTGCATCTTGCTGGTGGTGGTGGGGGGGAAAACTACTCAAAGCATTTCTTGAAAAACACCCAATAGAATGTTCCCTCATCATTGGCGATCACTCGTAGCCGAGTAAGATTGTCTTCCAAAGGTAAAATTTTAACGGTGAGTCCGTAAGTGGCTATAAAGGCCAATTCTGGATCCGCACAACCTCCCACAATGAGGGCATAGGTTTCCGGGTGGGAGACGGTCATGATGAGGGTTTGCCTGACGTGCCTTCCTTTTAGCTCTCTTCTCCTTTTCGCCCTGTACTCGTGCTTCTTCAAAGTCCATAGCGCCATTAATAAAGGCTGTCCTCCAATTGAAACGCTCATGGGTTAGGGCTTCCCAGTTCTCAATGCTGATATTACATTTTTTTAAATTAGCTTTGAGAGTATCTTTGAATCTCTTTTGCTGTCCACCAATATTCCGTTTTCCATTCTTAAGTTGGGAGTAAAGTAGCTGCTTTGGAAGACGATGGTCAGGCATTCGTACAACATGACCGGTCCAGCGAAGTTGATGTTGGATGATCATTGTTTCAATGCTGGTGGTTTTCGCTTCTTCTAATACGCTAACATTAGTCCGCCTATCTTCCCAAGTAATTTGCAGAATTTTTCGGAGGCAGCGTTGATGGAATCTTTCAAGAAGTTGGAGGTGGCGTTTGTAGAGGGTCCATGTTTCACAGGCGTACAGAAGGGTTGGTAGTACAATGGCTTTGTAAACAAGCATTTTGGTCTCCCTGCGAATGTCCCGATCCTCAAACACTCTACGCTTCATTCGGGAGAAAGCTACACTCGCAGAGCTCAGGCGATGCTGAATTTCAGCGTCGATGTCGGCTTTTGTTGATAGATGGCTGCCGAGATAAGAAAAGTGGTCGACATTTTCTAGTGACACACCTTTAAGCTGGATTGATGGCGCTGCAGAGGGATTGGTTCGAACTTGCTGGTAAAGCACTTTGGTTTTTTTAATGTTAATCGAGAGGCCGAGTTTTTCATATGCTTCTGCAAAGATGTTTAGGATAGTTTGAAGATCTTCCTCGGAGTGTGCACAGACTACGTTATCATCAGCATATTGAAGTTCTATAACAGAAGTTGCAGTTACCTTATTTTTTGCTTTCAGCCTACTAAGATTAAAAAGCTTTCCATCTGTTCGATATATAATTTCTACACCTGTAGGAAGTTTCTCTTCAACAAGGTGCATAATCATAGCGATGAAGATAGCGAATAAGGTTGGAGCAATAACACATCCCTGTTTAACGCCGGATTCCACTTTAAATGGATCGCTTTGAGAGCCATTGTTATTCAGGATTGTTGCCATCATGTCGTCATGGAGTAACCGCAAGATGTTCACAAATTTATCAGGGCATCCGATTTTCAGAAGGATGGTCCAGAGAGCAGTACGATTTACAGTATCAAAAGCTTTAGTCAGATCAATAAACGCCATGTACAGAGGGCGGTTTTGCTCCTTGCATTTTTCTTGAAGCTGTCGTGCAGTGAAGATCATATCCACTGTTCCTCTGGAAGGGCGGAAGCCATTTTGCGTTTCAGGGAGGATGTCTTCTGATACAGATAGGAGACGGTTTGCGATGATCTTTGCCAGGATTTTGCCTGCTGTGGCTAGAAGGGAGATGCCTCGGTAGTTTCCACAGTCTGTTCTATCACCCTTTTTAAAGAGAGTGATAATTATGGCATCCCTAAAGTCTGCTGGAATCTCCTCCCTCATCCAGATTTTTTCGATGAGCTTATGAAGTTGTTGTGTAAGTTCAGGCCCGCCTTCTTTAAAGACTTCAGCAGGAATCCCATCAGGTCCACTAGCTTTGTTATTTTTCATTTGTTTAGTGGCTTTACTGACTTCCTCCAAACTAGGGGGTACTGCAAGCTCATTTCTTATTTGTTTTTGCGGGATTTGCAAGAAGACTTCGTCAGCCACAGTAGAGTGACGATTAAGGAGATTGCAGTAATGCTCTTTCCAGCGCAGTGCAATAGACTCTTTGTCCTTTAGAAGTTTAGCACCATCTACTGAGCGTAAGGGATTTGTACCATGGTTTGTTGGTCCATAGATGGCCTTTATGGCATTAAAAAAGCCCCGTGCATCATGAGCATCTGCAAAATGTTGGGTTTCTTGGGCTTTTTTTATCCACCATATGTTCTTAAGTTCTCTAGTTCTTCTTTGGACTTCTGCCTTTGCACTGGCGTAGATTTTTTTCTTAACGGCACAGTTAATATCTTTTTGCCATATCTGGAAGGCTTTCCTTTTCTTGTCAATAATATGTTCAATCTCACTATCGTTCTCATCAAACCAGTCCTGATGTCTCTTAGTCTGGTATCCGATAGTTTGTTCACAGGCTGAAATGATAGAAGTCTTCAATTTAATCCAGTGTTCCTCAACATTTTCAGGAAGTTCCATAGGCAGATGTTCCTTGAGAGTTGATTGAAAGCAAGCTCGTTTAATAGGATCTTGAAGGGCCAGTGTATTCATTTTACGCCTTGGTTTTCTTCCTTGGAGCCTAAGATGAGGGACAATCTTTATGGCCATCGTGGATCGAATTAATCGATGGTCTGTCCAGCAGTCATCGGCGCTCGTCATGGCTCTGGTGAGAAGTACATCACGGCGATCTCTAGCACGGACAATTACATAATCTAAAAGATGCCAGTGCTTCGACCGTGGGTGCTTCCATGATGTTTTAAATTTATTTTTCTGGCGAAAGAGTGTGTTAGTAATGACAAGGTTATGCTCTGCACATTTAGTCAGAAGTAAGATTCCATTCGTGTTGCTGTTGTCAACTCCTTCTTTCCCAATGATCCCTGGCCACAAATCAAAATCACGCCCAACTCTTGCATTGAAATCGCCCAGGAGGATAATTTTATCCTCCTTTGGTATCTCTGATAAGATGGTGTCCAGCTGGGTATAAAATTTTTCCTTGATATCCTCATCTGCATCTAGTGTTGGTGCGTAAGCACTTATGATAGTTGCCTGTTGGTTTTTGGTGAGTTTTATTCGCAGAGTTGAGAGTCGTTCGTTAATCCCAGTGGGAACTTCTGACAAGAGCTTCACAATGTCGTTTTTGATAGCAAAGCCTACCCCATGTATTCGTCGTTCTTGTTCAGACAGTCCTTTCCAAAAGAAGGTATAACCTCCTTTTTCTTCCTTCAACTGTCCTTCTCCTGCTCTTCGAGTTTCTTGGAGTGCTGCTATATCAATATTAAAACGTCTCAGCTCCCTTGCAATAATGGCAGTCCTACGTTCAGGTCGTTCACTATCCATATTGTCTTGCAGTGTCCGTATATTCCATGTTCCAAAATTCATGTGTTTTTTACGACCGCTAGATGGTGACCCCACTGGTCGCGGTAATCCAGTCAGGGAGAAAATGAGGCAGACTATGTTTAGGGCACCTTTTCTAGCCCCCTCCCCATATGGGGTGAGCAGAGTGGATCCTAAATAGGGCTGCTCAGTCGTGGATACAGCTGCCGAACTACTCAACTGCCTCGATCCTTGAGTCAGGGCGACTGAATCCGTATCCACCGCCCATGTGCTGATCCATGACTAGGAGCTTCCGGATTTCACAGTCCTGCCCCCGTTGCCATTCGTCAATCGCCATGGGACTTTTGGTTGTTTTGGGTTTGGTGTGGTTGGAAGACGCCTGTGCGTGAATTTGTTTTATGTGTGGAGATCGGTGCACAACGATCAGCACACAACCTTCACAGAAAAAGGCTCTAATCCAATGGCATGGATACCATGACGATTGGTGACCTTTTGTCTGCTGCAGCCTTCATCCGCCTTCGCAGCCGTTGTAACAATACACCTTGTTATCTTCCGCCTGTTCTGCCGTTGAGGACTTTCTTGGATCGTTCTTTGTCTGGTTCCTCCCCCTGGACCTTACCGCCATGGGTGACCCTGCCAGGAGTACATGACTCCCGACGGCTTTGCTCACAGGGTTCATTGGGAACACACAAGCCCACTCACCACAACAAGGTGACGATCCAGCGAGTGAGAGAATGTTCCATCTATTATTAAATCACACAGTTCCCATTCACATTTCTTATGTATAGTAGTAATTCTACTTCCATATGGGTAAGTTTAATAAGCTTACCTGCTTTATTAAACATTATCAGCTTGGACCCAGCCAAAATATAATAAAGCAGTAGAGCAAAATCACAGCACTTCTACTAAAGTGGTTTGCATCTGTGACATTTTGTTCTGTAACCAGGAAGGAAGGCACAATATAGCCTTCCTTATATAGCCAATATAATAGTATGGATTGAAACATACCACAACTTCTCTGGCTTTAATGTTGCCTGCTCAAGATCTTAAGATGGCCTAAATTCAGGGTTGGCAACCTGCCCTCCAAACTTCAGCTCTTTTCACTGCCAGTCAATATATCTAATGGCAAGGGATTATAGGGGCTGTCTTCCAAACCATTGGGTAGACACCAGGTTATTTAACCTAAAGCTAGAAAACAGTCTGAAGTAATACAGCTTTGATCTGATTCTGCTCAGCACATAGATTCAGATTGGTGAGCCAAATCTGAAAGTAATTTTGATTTCACACTTTAATTGGGTGGATTTGATTTAGATCTCCAGGTGTCAGGGAGATAACTGGCGAAGAAGGAGGGGGCTCCCTCCAGGGGGAGAAACGCACGCATAGTACTGAATCACTTTGCTTTCCTCCCAAGAGGCTAAAGAAGGCCCCGCCCTGATTTCTTGGACCCTTTCTCTGAGCATTACTAGTTAATTTTAGTTTAGCTGGATTCTGTCTAGTAGAGTAGGACAATAAAGCACAAGAGCCTCAACTCCAAGTCTCAGCGTGTTTTCCTTCACTCAAAGTCAGGACACCAAGGTGATTCAGAGGTATTTGATTCAATTCCACAACTGGCACTAAATTTTCAAGCTAATCTGGAAACCTAGTTCAGTACTGAGGTGTGATCAAATTGCCTCCCGATCAAATCTCCAAATGGATGCTTTGCACAAGTCTCCTGAAAATTTAGTCATTTGTTCTGATTGGTATTTGTAGTAAGCTGCAGATACTGTAAGAATGGGGAGATTGGGATACAGAATTAAACACAGTCTGGACTTGAGGTCCAACCCAGAGGCTGAACCAAATAACATATCATAAAGTAAAAATAACACCATGAAAGGCCACTATTGGACAACTTAATAGCAAAAAAACCCTTTATTTCATTTGTTTTTATTTTGCTTTTTACCAAGAGGTGCAGTTATGTGGCAGATCAGAGGGTCAGCAGCTCCATGTGAAACAAGCTACAATCTATGCTATCAGAGTGGGCACACAACTTTTATCTCTCTCTCTCTCTCTCTCTCTCTCTCTCTCTCTCTCTCTATCTCTCTCTCTCTCTCTCTCTCTCTCTCTCTATCTCTATCTCTATCTCTATCTCTATCTCTATCTCTATCATCTCTATCATCTCTATCTCTATCTCTATCTCTATCTCTATCTCTATCTCTATCTCTATCTCTATCTCTCTATCTCTATCATCGAAGTCAACTCAAGACAGCTTGCAAAAGTGGCCATCAAGTGTGGCATATACCAAGGTGATGCACTGTCCCCACTGCTGTTCTGCATGGGCCTGAACCCCCTCAGCCAGATTATCACAAGAACTGGATACGGATACAAGTTCAAGAGTGGAACTACCATCAGCCACCTCCTCTACATGGATGACATCAAGCTGTATGCTAAGAGTGAACAAGACATCGACTCACTGATCCACCTGACACGGATCTACAGGGAGGACATTGGGATGTCATTCGGACTAGAGAAGTGTGGCCGGATGGTAGTAAAGAGAGGGAAGGTAGTTAAGACTTATGGGATGGAACTACCAGCAGGCCACATAGCAGACATACAGACCAGCTACAAGTACCTTGGTATCCCACAGTCACATGGGAACCATGATGAGGAGGCAAGGAAGACAGCAACATCCAAGTACCACCAAAGGATAAGACAGGTCCTGAAGAGCCAGCTCAATGGGAAGAACAAGATCCATGCCATTAACATACTGTATATGCCCTGCCAGTCATCAGATACCCTAAAGGTATAGTGAGCTGGCCAAAGGAGGACATGGAGGCTGCTGATGTGAAGACGCGGAAGCTCCTCACAATGTACGGAGGTTTCCACCCCAAGTCCAACACCCAGAGACTGTACACCAGCTGGAAAGAGGGCAGGTGGGGTCTGGTGAGTGTCAAAGCCATTGTCCTAGATGATACCCAGAGCATCCAGGAGTACATCAGTAAGATGGCACCTAAACATGAGCTGCTGAGAGAATGCCTGAAGCAGCAGCAGACATGGAAGAAAGATCAAGCAGAGGAAGTGCCATGGCAAGACAAGACTATGCATGGGATGTACCATCGACAGATAGCTGAGGTGGCTGACCTTGGGAAATCCTGCCAGTGGCTGGAAAGGGCTGGACTGAAAGACAGCACTGAGGCATTGATCATAGCAGCACAAGAACAGGCACTAAGCACTCGATCCATAGAAGCAGGGGTCTACCACACTAGACAGGACTCAAGGTGCAGACTGTGCAGAGAGGCCTCAGAGACAGTCCAACACATGGTGGCAGGGTGTAAGATGGAGGCAGGAACAGCATACACTGAACGGCACAGGAACATCTGCACAGCGTATGGGCTAGACCCTCCCAAGTCCAGATGGGAGATTCCACAGAAGGTCATGGAGAATGACAGGGCTAAGATCCTGTGGGACTTCCAGATCCAGACAGACAGGCAGGTACTGGCCAATCAACCAGACATCATGGTAGTTGACAAGGACCAGAAGACAGCGGTGGTGATAGATGTAGCTGTGCCAAGTGACAGCAACATCAGGAAGAAGGAGTATGAGAAGCTGGAGAAGTACCAGGGCCTGAAGGAAGAACTGGAGAGGATGTGGAAAGTGAAGGCCAAAGTGGTCCCAGTGGTGGTAGGAGCACTCAGGGCTGTGACTCCTAAGCTGGGAGAGTGGCTCCAACAGATCCCAGGAGCAACATCAGAGCTCTCTGTCCAGAAGAGTGCAGTGCTAGGAACAGCTAAGATACTGCGCAGAACCCTCAAACTCCCAGGCCTCTGGTAGAGGACCCAAGGTTGAGGAAGACACATACCACCCATAGGGGTGAGAAGGGAATTTTTTTTTCTATATCTAGTAGAAAACCAGGGATTTGCCCAGAGATAGAACTAATCCAGAAGATAAATACAGATAGTCTGAAATGCAGGCTGTTTGCTCTACTCTGATAACCTTAAATAGCATTGTTGATATAGATCATCCATTCTTCTTTGAAAGGAGACTTCTGAAATCATTGCATGACATATAATACAAGATTGGAAATACATTCACTCATTGTCAACGTCCTACTTCTCCATTGGTTGATTTTTTATATCTTCTCCCAAGGTGTCAGTCTACAAGTGCACCTCTTTGTTTTCTCCTCCATCTTGTCTCCTTTGCCATAAAAATAGGTTACACTGAGATAGAAAGAAACCAAGGTTTGTACATTGCACTAACCCATGTGGTTTATTATATTTTGGCTTTGCATGTTTCATAAACCCCACCAATTGTAATGTATGAAGTGAATCACAATTAAGGAAACAATGGTTTGGGGTAATGTGCAAACCAAGTTGAACAGTATGCTCACAGAATAGGGATTTGAATCTTTCCTGGCCTTCTAAGTACTACATGACACTATCTTGTTCCTCCACAGAAGATTTGGGCTACAGAGATAGTGGCTATTTTTTTTAAAGGGCAAGATTCAAAGAAGTGATTTAGGACACTGGAACTGCATTTCTGGAAAGTGTCCTGAGAGATGTGCATAAAGGAGACACAAGATTCCCCCATTGTTTTTTTAAAAAAGCTTTTGAGCCAGCCCTCTGTATAAAGTGTGATCTTTTCCTAGCTAGAATCACTATAATAAAAATGTGCATTTAACCTGCGTATTCTGAAATGTGTCCTGCCACAGATGCCCTAAAAATCTAAACTTAGCCATATATAACGCAAGTGTAGCTTTCTCACGTTATTTCTGTATCTGGAAAGTTTCACCTCGGGGGCTCTATCAATATTTATTCATGCATAGCGAACTAGAACCTGTGATTATTACTCATACAATCTCTTGCTTTACAAGCTTCAAGTCAGAAGTATAAAACCACATCTGCTCCTGCTTATTCCCCATATTTTATTCAATGTTTTAACAGCTTTGCTGTAAATATCTCATCCATTACGATTCAGTTGTGACTGTATCAACTTCACATCTCCTGCTTTATTGCTGTCATTACAGTTAAACAACGCACTGTTAATTTTTTTTTAACTAACAAGTTTATTGTTCTCGCCAGTCAGCCATCACTGCTTGTTGAGTCCACACACACTGTTGCTGGTTATAAATTAAAGCTGGCCTGACTGAAACACCGCCTTAGCTAGGAAGAAGCAGTGTTTTCTTTTTCAGTGTGATATGTTCCTACAATGATGCACATTAAGCAGGGACTATTGCTGTATGCTGACATTCAGAAGATCAGGATGATGCTGGCCAATTCTTCTGTTCCCATAAGCTACCTTCCTGGCACATGTGAAAGCCATATTTTTGAACCTTTGGCCCTCCAGATGCTACTCAACTATAACTCCCAGCAGATCCACGCATATGCCATGATGGTAAAGAAGGTTGAGAGGTATCGTTCAGCAATATTTTGGAGGGCCTTAAGTTCCCCATTCCTGCATCACTTTTAGATAGGGTCTACTAGGGCTGCGATCTTCAAAGGGATGTTTCACTTCAATGAAGTTTCAAGCAAGGTCTGGAAGCTGTTTCTCAAAGCAACACAATCCCTTGCTTCACACAGCCTCTCCTCAGCATCTTCAAAAGGCTTTTGAATTTGCATAGCTCCTGCACAGAACCCTCTTCTGGTTTTCTGAGTGCTGGAGAAAGATAAAAGAAGGTTGCATTCTCCAGCACTTGCAACATCTAAAGCAATGTCTGTACCAAGGGCAGAGCCTGCACTGAAGCCTCTTTCAGCTTTTGCAAGTGGCACAGGGAAAGACAATAGAGAGACGTTGAGGCCACATGAAGTGCTTTGTTGAGGCAAATCACATTAGTCTTTGCCTCAACAAAGAGAATCCCATCACCTCTCAAGCATAAAGCCCTTAGTCAAAGTGAGTTTAACTTGTGGAGTCCTTGGTGCTCTCTGAGACTTGTTGTTTTCTTGCAAGACGTTTCATTGCCACACAAGGCAACATCTTCAGTGCAAAAAGGGAGTGGGACTTGCTCTCTGTATATATACCATGGCTTGTCCTGCTTGTGTTGGTGGAGGTGTTGTTCTCCCCTTAGGAGTTCCTTGATTGGGCTGTTGTTTGCTGCTTGGTTGATTGACTGAGTTAATAGTTCCTTGATTAGGGTATGTTGTGCTGTTTGATTGTTCCTCTGGTGCTAATCTAATTGCTAATGCACCAAGGAGTCCACAGTTCAACCCTGAGCTACAAATATTCTCTTTGATTGATATTGTGTACTGTTTGATTGTTCGTCTGGTGTTAATCCTGGTGTTAATCTTTGCATATATGGGTGTTGATTGCTGGCAAGGAGGTGTTCTGGTCTTTTAGCTTTTCTATTGTTTCTTTTGAATGGTATGTAAATGTTGTTTACCTCTATGTGCCTGTTGATGGCTGACTTGTCTGAGTGCCAAGCTTCCAGGCATTCCCTAGCATTTTTGGATTTGGCTTGGTTTAGGATGCTCACAGTTCCCCAGTTGAAAGTATGGTTGAATCTGTCCATGTGTTGTGAGATTAAGGAGTTTCTCTTTAATTGGTTAGTTTAACCTGCCACATAGAGGTCTAAGGTCTACATGTGTAGGTCTCCAGTTTTGATGGGTAGCAATCACATGCTTGTAAATATCTGAGCAGGCCTTATGCAAATATTATGTTATAATTATGTTATAGCAAAAGTTTGAGTCTAGTCAATGTAATCCCAGGAACATTCCCACCCTCTAATTATGCAACAACTCTGGATTCTGGATTCTGGATTCAAAGCATAGAAGCTCTGTGTTTCATAGCTCATATAAAGTCCTATTTGTCATCAACCATGATTAATTTTTTAACTGAACAGTCATGTATGTATGAATGAAATGTATGAATCTGATAAAGTTCATTTTAAACTTGGTGATTTAAAGAAAGTGTATGACAAAAATAAATAAATAAAGGAAATAAAGCCAGACTGCTCACTTGAGGGAATGATATTAAAGGCAAAACTGAAGTACTTTGGCCACATAATGAGAAGACAGGATACCCTGGAGAAGATGCTGATGCTAGGGAAAGTGGAAGGCAAAAGGAAGAGGGGCTGACCAAGGGCAAGATGGATGGATGATATTCTGGAGGTGACAGACTCAACCATGGGGGAGCTGGGGGTGGCGACGGCCGACAGGAAGCTCTGGCGTGGGCTGGTCCATGAAGTCACGAAGAGTCGGAAGCGACTGAATGAATAAACAACAACAAAATGACAAAAATAGACTTGAATTATGAAATAGTTGTGTGAATATGGAGCTGAACATTGGTTGCTGAATGTGATAAGAGTGGTATATGATGAAAGTAAAGCATGCATGAGGCTAAATGAAATGCTTAACAAATCACTCAACATTGAGCAGGGAATAAGATAAGGATGTGTGATATTCCCTTGATTGTTTAATGTATTTATATACATGTATAAGGAATGTTTGTGATGATATGATTGGGGACATGAATATGTACAGGTATTTCCTATATGCAAATGGGGCATATTGTTGGTCAAGAATTCATATGATTTCAAGCAAATGGTAGGTAAGTAGATAGAATGATACAATGAGGTGTATGGATATGGCAGGTAAGAAATTTAATGGTTTGCACAGATAGAAAGGTACAGAAAAGTCTAGTGAATGGTGCTGATGCAAACTAATTTACAGTAGATGTGTCTCTTTTTCTTTTTCTTATCTCATGCCTTTAATTTTTTTTTAATTTACTGTTTCTTGCTCCATGCATGATGTCATCTAAGATTATTGAGCCAATAGTGCACTCAGGACAAGTATACACAATGGCCAGAACTGCTGCAGTTGCACAAAAGGTAAGATATACTTTGTCATAGGAAAGAAGTGTCTTCAGGAGACCCAAATATTTTCCCCCACAAGCAATTCCTTATTTATTTATTTGTGCTACAAGCCAGATTTTTTAAAAACATATTTAAAAGAATGTAAATGAAAAAACTGTAGCTTGAATCATGTCAACTGGATTTCTATTTTCTTAATGGAAACGTTTTGCTCCTTATCCAAGGAGCTTCTTCAGTCTGAGCAAAGTTGGTAAGGGAATCCTAAATATGTTCCTAGGTAGCTGTGTGACCTTACACCTGGGGCTAGGTCATGGTTATATTGAGATGTAATTTTTAAGTCCTTTTATCATCTAAAGGAGGGTCGTTAAAAACACCATGCTGCTGTTGAGCTTCTGAAATGGTCTTAATCTTCCTAGGCACAGAAGACAACACGGGGAGGAAGATGGGGGAGAGTTTGTGCCTGAGGCCCCCACCTCTATTCAAGGAAGGATTTTCCAAGTTGGCATAAATGGATTCCTTGACCCCTCTCTCAAACCACCTATCTTCTCTGTCTAGAATCTTGAGAGAGGGGTCAAGGAATCCATTTATGCCAACTTGGAAAATCCTTCCTTGAATAGAGGTGGGGGCCTCAGGCACAAACTCTCCCCCATCTTCCTCCCCGTGTTGTCTTCTGTGCCTAGGAAGATTAAGACCATTTCAGAAGCTCAACAGCAGCATGGTGTTTTTAACGACCCTCCATTAGATGATAAAAGGACTTAAAAATTACATCTCAATATAACCATGACCTAGCCCCAGGTGTAAGGTCACACAGCTACCTAGGAACATATTTAGGATTCCCTTACCAACTTTGCTCAGACTGAAGAAGCCCCTTGGATAAGGAGCGAAACGTTTCCATTAAGAAAATAGAAATCCAGTTGACATGATTCAAGCTACAGACAATTCCACCTGGATGACTGAGAACCTTCATAGACGTAAATGAAAAAAGTATAAGTAAAAGAGAACGATATAAACAATACATGTAAGAAAACAAAAGATAAGGTACAGATAGTTATCCTTATTGAACTTTAAATTGAGCATGCTGGCTTAAGACAATACAAATCACTAGCACAACTAAAAACTGTAAACAATACATTAAATCAGTACTGAAAATGATAGATCAAGTAAATATATCATTCTATGGAAGAGAAAACCCAAATCTTGGATGTGGCACAAAACTATATATAACATTATAATCCAATAATGGATTTCAATTAGAATTAAATTCTGAATCAGATTTACTTTTAATCTAGGAAGTTAATCTTAACACAAAGCATACTCCCACAACTGAGTTAACCATTTTTCCAGAGAAGGAACCAAAGATCTTTTCAACACATATAAAATCCCTACAGCCATTAGCACATACAATGCTAGTTCAGTAAATTCTGAAGGAATATATGGTTTGGTGAAATTTAATAGAAATTCAACCTTAGGTTGAAATTGAATTACAACCTTCAAAATCTGTTCCATTGCACCATTAATAATTTTCCAGTATTTTGGGGCTTTATAACATTCCCACCACATATGAAAAAAGGATCCAACCTGTTCCTTGCATTTCCAACATTTTTTAGAGAGAAAAAATATTCATTTTGGCACTCAAGGATGAGGTAATGTGTCAAGAGTAAAATCCCTTATATCAATTCTTTCCAAGTATAATGTTTGAAGTAAATTTAATATTTTTCTTCCATTGAAATTCCCACTGTTGCATATCTATAACTATGTCCAAATTCTTCATCCATTTAATCATACAGTCTTTAACTTGTTCAGATTCTGAATCATACTTCAATAGTAGTTCATAAATTGTATCTAACAGTTGTTCAGTATTATGTATTATAAGATTTTCAAATGCGGTCAAATCTCTCAATGTTCCTCCTTGTTTATATAGTTCTTTTGTTGCAGTACTACTTATTGGAAGATACTGAAACCAGTCAAATAGAGGGTTGTATGGTAAGAGACACTGTGAGGGTTCTTTGTTTTCAAAGGACTGGACACAGCACAGCATAGCAGATAACTGTACACAATGCTTTATTGTGTCACACACCTTCCCCAACAATAGGCTGTTGCTCTGGGTTAACTCCACCCTCCTAGGCCTTGCAAGTTGATGTAGCCACATAAATAAATCCTGGACTCACGACTCCTGCTTGAGGAGCAGGTAGCAGTCGTGGCTAGGAGGATGTTTGCTCAACTTCATGTTGTGCACCACTTGCACCCTTTCCTGGATCGAGAAGCCCTTCTTTCAGTCACGCCCTGGTCATCTCCTGTATGGACTAATGCAATGCGCTCTATATGAGGCTACCCTTGAAAAGTATCCAGAAGCTGCAGCTGGTGCAGAATGCGGCAACGCGGGCAGTTATGGGTGCCTCAAGGGCTGCACATGTAACACCTCTGCTGTGTAAGCTGCATTGGGTGCCGGTGTGCTTCCGGGTTGAATTCAAGGTGTTTGTTATTACCTTTAAAGCCCTTCATGGCATAGGCCCAGGTTACCTGAGGAACCATCTCATCCCAATTACATTGACCTGTCCCACCCAATCGGGCAGGAAGGGCATGCTGTCATCGGTTAAAGAATTCCGACTGGCGGGGTTGAGGAGGAGAGCCTTTTCTGCCATTGCCCCTGCCCTGTGGAACACCTTGCCCCCTGAGGTGAGGTTGGCCCCCACTCTTCTGGCCTTCAGGAAGAGCATCAAGACCTGGCTCTGCCAACTAGCTTGGGGATCCAAGAGTGATAGGCAGCCCTGGGGATGGTTGGTGGCTTAAGACGCTCTCTCTGTCTTTCAGTTTCCCTCTTTTATCTTCTTCTATTTTTTTGTACTTTCTATTTTTATAATGGTTTTATAATTTTTATTTGTAAGCCACCCAGAGCCACTTTTATAGTGAGATGGGTGGTGTATAAATTTAATAATTAAATAATTAAATAAGTCTTTAATACTCAGTCTTTATAGCAAACAAAAGTCTCAAAATCTGTAAAGTGGCATACAACCTTTACCTCCCTCCAAATGTTCTTGCACTGGTTGGGATGAGGTGCTGCCTCAGTGTGGTTGCTTCTTTTCTTGTTGCTGCCAAGCTCCAGGCCAAGCTCCAAGCTCTGCTCTTAAGCAGTATTGCTATTGAGCACTCCAGCTGAGCTCCCGAGCCAAGCTCCAGGCAGGAATCCCACCAGGATATGCTGCTTACCGTAGCTTGTGTTCCTGGTAGTTGACTGATAGCCCTCTTGCCTGCCTGTAATAGTTGTAAATTTCCAGATGTCGCCTCCCGCTTCCTCATCTGCTTGCTGTTTTCTTATCTCCTTTTCTCCTACACACCCACAGTTTTGTAGGCTAAGGGCCTGGGTGGGGTGAGGCTGCCTATGGATGTTGGCATGTTCCTAAAAATGCCAAGGTGTGGCTCAGTTAGACACCTGGAATGCTGGCGTGGATGCTTGTGTGTAAACTGTGACTGAGAGGGAGGGATGGATGGATGGATGGATGGATGGATGGATGGATGAATGAATGAATGAATGAATGAATGAATGAATGAATGAATGAACGAACGAACCCATCTCCTCTCAGGTTTCTGGGGCTGTAAACATTTATGACCCTTTGAGACAGAGCATGAGCCATGCTGAGCCTTGGGGAATTAGGGGTGGGAAGCGTTTCTGCCTGGCTGCAGCTGCTTTTCCCAAATGCAAACAGCGACCCCAGCTTCATTCCCTCACAGACACAGAAGTTTTCATCTTGCAATCTAAAGAAGTTATGATCTTTCCATAGAGCAAATTTCTTATCATCTTCATTTCATGAAAGTAGACATTTAATAATGAAGTGAGGAAAGAAAAACCAGAATTTAATCTTTTCCCATATTTATCCCAAACAGCCAGTTACTTAGTTTAGCATGGTCTCTTATAACTTGTTTATTTCTGTTTGTGTCAGCCAAAATATACCTATGCAGCTCCTCTGGGTGATCTGCCCCTTCCACTGGGGTTATAGGACCATATGGAGACGACAATCCATTCTGAAATCCACACTAAGATGCTGGCATGATAATAAAATATGGGGCCATTGGCCACCTCATTCTCTTAGGACCTGCAGGTTCTTGAATGTAATTCTTGTCCTTTGGCTAGACCATATATAATTTGTTACTTGTCTGTGCCAGTCATTTAGTACTTTATTCTTAATAAAGACTGGAATCATTTCAAAAAGAAAATTAAGCTTTGGTAGAATATTCATTTTAATGGCTGCAATTCTTCCTAGCCAAGAGAATTTGAATTTTTTCCATCTGGAAATGTCTGTTATGAGGTTTTTCCAAACTGGGAAATGATTATTCTTAAATAAATCTTAATTGTTTCTTGTCTGAACATTCGTAAATATTTAACCTTCTTAACACCATGTTGAAGCCTGTTGTTTGATACATATTTTGCTTTTCTTCCTCTGTCAAGTTCCATGTCAACATTTGAGTTTTCAGGAGATCCAATTATTTCTGATTTTACGAATGGTAATCCTTTTGTGCACCTTATACTTAAATTATTTTATTCTTAATAAACATGGGTTAGATAATAATCTGTAAAAAAATGAGAGCCTGCGACAAAAATGGTGCAGTGCTCAAGGGGCATACAAGCATTTGAAGCTCTAGACTGGGTCCAAACTATCCCTTCTCAAATAAGGAAGAATGGAAACCACAATTTAGGAAGAACATTGAGAGACTCCAGAGGCAGCAACCAAGATGAAAAAGGAGCCTAGAGATGTTGGATATGTTGAGTTTGGTGAAGACTGTGGGAAAACTTCAAGTAGAAGATGGCATAGACATGTTCCAGATGACAAGACAAAAAAAAAATTGGCCTAAATTAGAAGGAAGAGTTGTTCAACAATGGAAGAGATTATCTTGGGAACTGGTGAGTTCTCCTTCATTCAAGGTATTAAGCAGTGGCTGGATGGCCACCTGTCAGAAATGCCATAGTACTGGATTCCTACATTAACCAAGAGATTGAACTAGATGACGTCCAAGGTTCCAATCAACCCTTCCATTCTAAGATAGCAGCAGAATCGATTATCCCTGTATTTGGACCTGGTGGATGCTGAATTCACGGAATGGTGGCCCACAAAAATCAGCAGTCCAAAACAGTTTGTGCATTGGAATTGGGAGGAAATGGGTAAGTGGCTACTAAAATATTAAACATATCCTCTTTGAGATACAGAAATGAAGTGATTTTACAATATGAGTAAGCTTGTCTTATTTTTAGATGTATGCAGTCATTAGATCTAATTTTTTTAAAATGTACAATTCCTAAAGGAATTTATACCTTGCCTATGATTTGAAAGCTGCCTCTTGAGATATCACTGGTGCCTGGTGATCATTTGAATTCCTTGCACTCCTTAAATTTGATTGCTGTGTGTTAGAAGTAATTTTAAATGAAGTGAATAAAACTCACATGTAATATGTGCCAGCATATGATGAATTCCCAGGCAATATGACTCAAATCTTGTAGGGATTTATTTTTCTTATTTTAAGATTCATAAATGGGAATGGACACATCCAGTTTTAATAGCATATTGCTGTCTTTTTAGGGTGGGGAAAGGGATAAGCAGGTAGAAAGAGTGAGGAAACTAAAACCCTCAGTAGAAATATACTGTACAAAGAGGCAAACGGTTCAAATTACTTGTATACCTCATTAGTATGCAGTTAGTAGGCATGGCTCATGAAGGCATTGTATTCTTATTTTTCATAATGACATTTGATAATTTTCTGATTTCAGATTAAGAGTAACCCAGTTCTGTGTTATCTTTGCCCCTTCAGGAAGGATGGGATACATACAGAATGAACACTAACTGTTTGTTCTGTAATTTTTTACCTTGAGCTCTTCTAGTGAGCAGTGGAGTTTGGTTTTGTTTCACTTTCTCTTGGTCACATCTCTGTGCTCCTGCCATTCTCACAATGTTTTAGGTAGGTAAGGTAAAGGTAAAGGATCCCCCGCACATTTGTGCAGTCGTGTCCGACTCTAGGGACTGGTGCTCATCTCCGTTTGTTAGCTGAAGAGCCAGCGTTGTCCGAAGACGCTTCCGTGGTCATGTGGCCGGCATGACGCACGCGGAACGCTGTTACCTACCCACCGAAGTGGTACCTATTAATCTAATTGCATTTGCATGCTTTCAAATTGCTAGGTTGGCAAGAGCTGGGGCTAGTGCGGGAGCTCACTCCGTCACGCGGGGCTAGGGATTCAAACCTCTGAACTTGCAATCTTCCGATTGACAAGCCTGGCGTCTTACCCGCTGAGCCACCACACCCCCTTAGCCAGGTAGGACAAAACCTAAAATATTTGTGTACTAGTTCTGCTTTTTAACTTGGACAAGAAGCCACTAGAAATTTCACCAAAGGCAGGAGACACTTCTGACATATCAAGCTTTCACACAATTTTGTGATATTCTGGGTGGTCTTAATGAAAGTATTACCCAACTATGGATTTTCCCTGCTATTTTTATTCTAATCCCATAGTGTTCAAAGAAACATATTCCCATGTAAGCATGCAACAGTTAGTAGTCTTCCAGGCCAAGGAGAATTCTATGGTAGATTTTTTTTTAGTTTGACTGAATTCTTCCTAATTCATACCTTAAGTTTAGCTGGTAATATTTCTTCCCCATAGACAGCCAGCTCAAAACAGTTTAATGCTCACACTGCATTGAATTTTACATTGCATGTCAAACTAAGCCAAGTAGTTTTGCCACTAAGCCAGAGAAAATGGAGTTTATGAAGTCCACTTAGTTATAATTTCAGAAATTGTGATAATACATAGAAGAAGAAGGGATTTCATTCTGAAGCATTTAATAACCATTTTAAGAATAATCCAGAGAGTTCTTCCTATAAAGGTTAACAAGGGATAATTGCTTTCTCAGGAAATCATGAGAATGACATGGTTTGCTACTTCATTTTTACTGAAGTTTCATGATGCTCACTTTTCACTACTTCTAAATGAAACAAATGGGGTTAGATGGCAAAGATTAAGAAAGAAATTAGCTATAATGAGTCTAGTAACTAAAAACATTAGTATGAAAAATTGAGTTGACCTTACTTTTATAATTATTCATTTTCTTAATTTTTTTTTACAGGAATAATTGGAACAAATTCAAATGATATCAAATACAAATCTCACACATAATCATATGCTTGCTGTAGATTAATAACTTTTTCAAACAAACTTGTCAAACTCATAAGTTTCCCATGTGGAAACTGGGAGCACAACTATTTAAAGATTTTGCACCAGTCTGAAAGCAGCTTCCAGATGAGAACTGCACCCGTTCTAAAACAGTGGTAATCCCATCACTCACGCTGAGGCAATTTATTTTTGGCTAAAGTATTTGAAACTGCAGTATGACTTGTCTTCTTCTCCCCCCAATGTTTTAGTTCTATAGAACTTGAATATGGTCCGTATTCTCTTTTGCAACTACTTTTGGCCCATTGCACCTCCTGTCTCCCAGACTTCAGGTTTTTCCAAAGGAAAGATGACTTGAAAGGTGCCTTTTCAAAACCATCTCATGCTGCGAATTTTTTGCCCATATAATCAGGCAACATGGATTCAGGATGTGGTTTGGGGGAGGATGGAGGGTGCAAATAATTTACCTAGTTCCCTTTTGCATGGAGTATGGATAGGCTGACCATACGTCCCGTTTTGAACGGGACAGTCCCGTTTTTTTAGTATTTTTCAACTGTCCCATCATTTTGATAAAAATCTCAGTTTTGTCCCTTTTTTTAAACCTGGCGGGAATGGCACGGAAGGAGGATCCGAGCTGGAGCTGCCGATTGGAGGCAGCCCAGAGGAGGAAGCCCTCCCACCTATCAGCGTGCAGCAAAGGAGGGCGGGATTTGCAGGTGGGAGCCAATCGTGCAGACTGGGGGACGGGGACCCCTGTCTTTTTCATGAATATGGAATATTACATAAGACCCCATCCCATTTTGCCATCCCAATGTCCCGCTTTTGTCTCAAGGATATATGGTCAGCCTAAGTATGGATGACTATAGGACCTGCAGACAGTGATTTTTGTCCCTTGCTCTTGCTGTTTTGAGAGAGTCCTGAGAAAGTCTCCAGAGGTTTTGGGGGAGAAGAATTTTGAAATAATAACAGCAACAACAACTATTTGCTAATATCTTTGATTCTGCAATTTTAAGCATTCAAGTTTCCCACTTTCTTAAGTGCCAAGATGTTCCATATGTACAGTATACTTTTAAAAAGTCATTTGTTTTCTGAGCAGCTGAAGTTTGTGGTGTTTTTTCTAACAGAAGACAATAAGAATACTCAATTTAATTTTTAAAAGAGAACTGATTCTCCCCAAGCCAAACTATGGCCTACTTGTTCAAGATCTCTTCTTTCCAAATGCCAAGAAAACCTGATTTTCCCCCTTGGTTAAATCAGCTCAATTTGGATATTCAGAACTCCCAAGTTATTCTAATTGCATGGGGAGAGTGACACTGAACACGTTAGCTCACAGAATATCATCCAAGGTCAGCTGCTTCCATCACATTCTTCTCACCAGCCCTGTTACCCTTTGGTTTTGGGGATCACCCGTTCACAGATGCTTTGCTCATATAATCTAGAAATTTGGATAATCAGATTTTTTTTAAAAAAAAAAATAAGGTATGTACACAAATAGAACTGATTTCTAACCAATGACATTTGCTGTATAGATTGTGGAAGTCAGGGAGATTGATGAGAAGAAAAGATCTTCCCTGCCTTCTCACCAAGGATTCCAGTTGTGTGGAGGATTTTGCTACCTAAAGAGTTATTGGAAATTGCTAATCTGTTCCCCTCAGTCTCACGTGAACAGTGACATCCAGCAATATAAAAGCCCCTAAAACAAGATGCTTAGAAAGGTGGCTTTTCCCCATGGCTTAGTATTTTGTTATCTATGGGACCATCTTTCTCCTATTATTTCTTCCTGACCAGTAATATCTAGAGAAGCTGGTGCACTTCAGGTGCCAGCTATAAAGCAGTACCATCTTGTGAGACCTAAGAGACACATCTTCTCAGTAGCTGCACATACCCTGTGGAACTGCATTCTCTCTGCAGTCTGCGTGGGCCAAACCATGTTCAATTCTCATGTAGCCAAAACGTGCCTTTTCCCACAGGCCCTGGAGCAGAACAATTATTGACTCCCTGATGGTGGTTTGTTGGGAATATGTTTGTTTATTTACCCTTCCCCAATGGGCATCATGTATTTTACTGTTGATTTTTCCCCCACTTGTTCATTTTCACTTTCTTTTACCTATTTTAATCCTATTCTTTAAGCCAAATAAAGTCACTTTGTGATCAAGATGGCATACTCGTAGATAGATAGATAGATAGATAGATAGATAGATAGATAGATAGATAGATAGATAGATAGATAGATAGATCTTTCAACACATAGAAGTGAAACAAAAAAGAGAGCTCTTGAGCACAAGTCTTCCAAAAAACCAGACTTTATAATTTTGGAAGCCATGCCTCCTAATCCCTGACATGGGCAGCTAAGTGGCATGCTCAGAGAAGCATTTGTCTTCAAATATGTTGACTCAATCCTGCAGAGGAGATTTAGATGTAAGCTCTGGGCAGTCAGAAACAAATTAAGACATCAGCAGAAAGTGAAATGTTTGTCCTCTTGTCACAGGAAGAGTTTTACAAGGAATAGATTTTCAGCTTACACTGACCCCTTTTGGTTGATGCAAGACTGCATTTTGATTCACAGTGTGTTTGGGAATGGATGGGAGGCACCAAAGCTGAATGCAAAAAGCTCAAGCAAAGAAAAATGAATCTACTTCCTAGTAGCTGCCTATGGCTCTGATCTCACCATGTTCCACATAGCCCCTTAAAAATCCCAATTTAATAAGGCCATCAAGCAATGGGTAAACTGATTGTCACTGAGCACAGCTACATGTTCTGTTCACTTTGATGCAGTACCTAACCATAAGTTTTTAAATGAGGAAATGGGAATTAACAGTGCTCCCTGTCCAATTACTAATTCTGTAGAAACCCAAATAACTCAGCAAAATAAAACCGCTACTGCTCTCAGGCTTCATCTAAACAGATAGACTAAATAGTCGGGGGGCTATTCTTCCTGAATAAAGCAGACCTCTGTTTTTGTTTTGCTTCTTTTTACTATCCCCTCAAGTTCTTTCACTTTTTTTTTTGTCAAAAGATTCAGTAATTTATTATCAAATCAAGACCAGGGAAGTGCTGCCTCAGATAATACCAGACTTCTACTAATGTAGAGCTATCTAGCAAAAAAGCAGTTTCTTATTCATGTGTAGAACCAGATCTGAGGGTTCCCTTTCATAGCTTCCATTTTCTCTCATGAAAGTCCTTATACATCTCATACAGAGCTTAAAAATACATTCTGCATCTTTCTAGCAAGTAAAAAAACATAGTGATTAAAAAAAATAATTAGGCAGTTAACAGAGGCATAATTACCAGGAGGAAGAAGCAGGATTAATTTTGGAAGAATGAAAAGAAATGCCTCCCTATTCTTTAGGATATAATCTCCCCATCATGCTTCCAAATTACCACCATTTTCAATATACGGAGCATACAGACACATGTGTTTAAAAGTGGTTACAGGACAGAGTCAAAACAGCAATGTTATCTTTCAGTCTCACTGATGCTCTGATGGAAAATTGTATATTTATTTTGGAAACCAGCAATGGGAATACATATGTGAATGTGTATGCATGTGGAGTTGCTGTATCTGACTCTAAAAATAAAGAATTTTATAGGTCTGACCTGACTTTGTAATGGGCTACTTTGGGCTACTTACATTATTGAACAAAATCCTGATCTAACTGAAATGAGGATGGAGAACTTAGAAAGGCTGCCATGGAAAAATGTATAAGAAATGTTTGTGATGACGTTAGAGATATGTTCTGGGGATGGAAATGTGCATGTAAAAGGTGCAGCCCTGTTGGTTGAGAATACATATTATTTGCAATGAATTACAAATGAATTGTATGATACACTGAGGAATATGGATATAAAATATACCGTAACATATCAAAGACCAAATTGCTTGGGTTTGACTAGGTAAATGGAGTAAATGATTGTTATCTATCTGTCCATCCATCCATCCATCCATCCACAGACACACATCACCAAAAATGAGACCAAGTAGATTAATTTGCATACTTTGGTAGAACGTAAAGGTGAGGAAGTGGATGGAGAAATTTTAAGTTGTACAAATGCTGGTAAAAAGTAGTGGGTAGTATGTGATTTGTTGTGAAGAATGAATGATTATTGAAAAAGCAATAATGGATGTGCATAAGCTTGTGCTTATGCCAATTTGTTATATGGAAGTAGAGTAGGATATACCAGGAGAAACATCAAAGTAAGTTGAATGCAGTGGGAATAGAATAGCCAGTTTGGTGTAGTGGTTAAGACATCAGGCTAGAAACCAGGAGACTGTGAGTTATAATCCCACTTTAAGCATGAAGCCATCTGAGTGACCTTGGGCCAGTCACTCTCTCTCTCAGTCCTAGGAAGGAGACATGGCAAAACACTTCCAAAAAACCTTCCCAAGAAATCTGCAGGGACTACTCCAGGTAGTCGCCAAGAATCAACCCTGACTCAAAGGCACCTAGGAAGGAGACATGGCAAAACACTTCCAAAAAACCTTCCCAAGAAATCTGCAGGGACTACTCCAGGTAGTCGCCAAGAATCAACCCTGACTCAAAGGCACCTAGGAAGGAGACATGGCAAAACACTTCCAAAAAACCTTCCCAAGAAATCTGCAGGGACTACTCCAGGTAGTCGCCAAGAATCAACCCTGACTCAAAGGCACACAAAAACAAACACAAGAAAGAGATAGAGTCAAGAATGAAGGAGGGCTAAATGAATGTGAATTAAATACAAAAGCAAGTGACTTCTTTTTTATGTCTTTAATTGTTATCGTTTTCTTGATTTTTAAAAAATATTTCTTCTTTTTGTGTATTTTTCAGTTGGAGAGTTTCAACTTTTAGTTGAAGCTTTGTGTAAAAGGATACAAACAAGGTTTCTATTTTACAAAATGAGTTATTCTTTGTGTTGACCTATAATGGAGTAATAGCATCAGCTCTGGGGGAAAGAACTCCTGTAATTTTAAATACAACTTGTGGCACAATCTTGGAACACTGTTGACATACAGCTACCATAAATTTGCCAGTGGCATATTGATGTGGACCTTCATAATTCCTTAATTGTGCAGAAACCATTAAACAAGAAAGTTAAGGTGAAAAGGAAAACCTGGTAGATGTTAAAAGAGACTACAAGCATATCAAGTTGCTTAAATTAAAAGGGGTTATAAAGGTCAAGAACATTCTTTCATTCTGATAGATGTATGAAGGAGGAGGCCTGGGAAGGGTGGGGGGAAAAAATAAATGAATTCAAGGAAACAAACAAAATGACATTTTCCTCTGCGTAGAAGCCAAAAAATGAATCATATGGAAAGAGACTTATGTTAGTTGCTTCTTTGTTACCTCCTTCCCAAAGGTGTGCAGATCTTTAGTCATGGAACGGTATTCTGTAACTAAGAAGGCAACAGTGTTCTGGACAACTGCTGTGAAGCAGAACAACTGAGAATTTTCATAAAAGGAGGGAAGACATTCAAAGGACTGCCATGAATAGAAGCCTCCATGTTGTTAACTCCACTCTATTTGAAAGATGGAGGAACAGTAGCTTTTACTGCTAACTTTGTCTCTCATTCATAGATACAGTAAAACTGAGCCCCCCTCATAGCAGAGGTGCTCAAAATAGCTCCATGCCCAGTGTCTCTGCACTGAACACTAGAAGTAGAGCTAGCATCCGCATCCCAAGTCACAGGCATCCACACTGGGAGGGAGTGTTGAAATGTGCACTGTGACACAAATCCCACCCTTTATGTACTTGCATACAATATTGCAACACGAGTACAAAAGGCCAGAGCTTGCATCATGACATCACAACACATATTTCATCATTTTGGCATCATCATGGTTAGGACTCACCTTCAGGTTAGCATTTCCAGATGGATGCCTGAGCAAGTATCTCTCTAGTCTTGTCTCATACCTTCATCTTTTGTCTAACAGTCAGGTCAGGTCTTTTCCCTGGATCTCGTATCCCTTGGATTTAAAGTCAGCATGATATCTTCTAAGGCATTTGGAAGAATTATTCTCAAGCACACATTTGCTTTGCCAGCTTTATGATTTGTTACCCATCTTGTGGGTTTTTAAAAAGAAACTGTACTTAGTCTTCAAATTAATGGTCTGCAGTATATGTATGGGTAAAAACATTGAGTACAATGTACCTAATAGTTGTGTTTGTGATATACATACTTGGTAAAAGCTTTCCCATTTTCATCATTCAGACAGGTATAATCTAATAAATCATAAATGGGAAATAGCAGTGGGATAAATGTTATGTGAAAATAGAGGATTTTATAGTGGATTATACAAAAAGCCTTGTCCATTTCTACCACATTTTTTCCTTAGTTTTTTTTAATGCAGGGATATGCAAAGTTTTTGACTACGTTGAAGCCATCAGGAAGAATGAAAAGGTGACTAATACTATCTCCTCTTTGTAGAGAGACAAAGGGGGAGTCTACTGCAATAGGATTTGTCTAGGTCAATAGGGCTGATGCCAGAATCTAGGATCCTTCAGCAGTACTCTGAACCCAATTTTCTTCTTACTTGCTAGTGTTCTGTTCAGAATGTACTGTGCTAAATTTATTATTTATTTATTTATTATTTGAATTTATCCCCGCCCATCTCCACCATGGTAGACTCTGGGCGGTTTACAATCACAATATAAAAAGTTAAAAACCTATACATCTAAAAACTACTATAAAAAATAAATAAAAAAATCCAAAAGATGGTGTGTTCTTAAAAGGAGGATATTACTAAACTAACCACCCCCAGGAGGAACTATTATTTCCTTCATTCCAGGCAAGGCGGCAGAACCAGGTCTTTAAAGACTTCCTGAAGGCCAGGAGCGAGGGTGCCTGTCTCACCTCAGGGGGCAAGTTATTTCACAAGGCGGGTGCTATCGCAGAGAAGGCACGCCTCCTGGACCCCGCTAGATGGAATTCTTTTAGTGATGGGATCCGAAGCATGCCCTCCCTGCATGATCAGGTGGGGCAGGTGGATGTGATCGGGATAAGACGGTCCCTCAGATACCCTGGGCCCATGCCATGTAGGGCTTTAAAGGTGATAACCAACACCTTGAATTGGACCCGGAAGCAGACTGGTACCCAATGCAGCTCACAGAGTAGCGGTGTTACATGTGCTGATCTTATAGCACAAAGAACTACCCGTGCAGCCACATTCTGGACCAGCTGAAGCTTCCGGATACTCTTCAAGGGTAGCCCCATGTAGAGCGTGTTGCAGTAATCTATATGGGAGATGACAAGGGCATGAGTGACTGTTCGGAGGGCCTCCTGATCCAGGAAGGGGCGCAACTGGTGCACAACCCGAAGCTGTGCAAAGGCCCTCCTGGCCACGACTGCCACCTGCTCCTCAAGCAGGAGTCGTGAGTCCAAGAGGACCCCCAAGTTTTGCACTGAATCTGAACAGGGCAGTGCCACCCCATCCAGAGTTAAAGATGACAACTTCCTGGGAATTGAGAGGCCATCAATCCACAACCACTCCGTCTTACCAGGGTTCAGCTGAAGCCTGTTGTGCCCCATCCAGGCCCCTACAGCCTCCAGACACTGAGAAAGGGTGTCGACTGCAACACTTACTTCACCCGGGATGGAGATGTACAACTGGGTATCATCAGCATACTGGTGATACCTCATCCCGTGGTGATGGATGATCTTGCCCAGTGGCTGCATGTAGATGTTAAATAGGAGAGGAGAGAGAACCAAACCCTGCGGCACCCCACACAAGAGGGATCGAGGGTCAGATCTCTCCTCTCCTATTACCACCGATTGGGAACGGTCCCGGAGGAAGGAGGCGAACCAGCGTAAAACAACGCCACCCACCCCCAACTCCCTGAGCCATCTCAAAAAGGATACCATGGTCGATGGTATCGAAAGCCGCTGAGAGATCCAAGAGAGTGAGAATGGATGCACTCCCTCCATCTCGCTCCCGCCAAAAATCATCCATAAGCATGACCAATGCAGTCTCCGTCCCATATCCCAGCCTGAAACCTGACTGAAAGGGGTCTAGATAATCCGTTTCATCCAGAATCCTCTGGAATTGCAATGCCACCACCTTCTCAACCACCTTTCCCAAAAAGGGAAGGTGGGAGACAGGACGAAAGTTGTTTAAAACAGTGGGGTCCAGGGAAGGCTTCTTGAGGAGGGGGTGCACCAACGCCTTCTTAAAGACCGCCGGAAACACCCCCTCCCCCAAAGATGTATTAATCATCGCCTGGACCCAACCACATGTAACCTCCCGGGCTGACTTTACCAGCCAGGAGGGACACGGGTCTAGATGACAAGTGGTGATGTTTACAATCCGGAGGATCCTGTCTACTTCATCAGGCCCAACAGGATCAAACTGTTCCCAGATAACAGGGTAAGTACGTACCTCTGGCATCTCCCCAGATTGTGCCTCATGCTTAGAGTTTAACTTGGAATGAATCTGAGCGATTTTGTCCTGCAGATGCTCAACAAACTCTTCTGACTGGCCCTGTAAATGGGTCACCAAGTCCATCTGACCCAAAAGGGATCTAGTAATCTTAAACAGGGCTGTCGGGCAGCATTCTGCGGACGCAATAAGAGCGGAGAAATAATCATGTTTCGCCGCTCTTACCACCACAAGGTGGGCCCTAATAGCGGCTCTAGATTGTGTCCGGTCAGATTCAGTCTTCGTCCTCCTCCAGTGGCACTCCAGATGTCTCTTAACCCTCTTCAAAACCCTCAACTCCTCCGTGAACCATGGGGAGTGACGGGTTGTACGAGGCAAGAGAGGTCGCATAGGCACGATCCTGTCCAAGGCCCCAGCTGCCTCTTTATTCCAGGCTGCGGCCAAGACCTCTACTGGACCGTGCCGCAGATCTTCAGGTATAACCCCCAGCTCCCTCTGAAACCTCATTGGGTCCATAAGTCGCCGGGGGTGGACCAATCTAATAGGTCCAGCCTCCCTGCAGAGTGGGGCAGCACAAGAGAGCCTCAGGGTCACCAGGGCATGGTCTGACCATGACAATGGGGACAGATCTAACTCTCCCCTCAGATCACATTGCCACTGCTCTGACAAGAAAACTATGTCCGGTGTGAGACCACTGTCTCGAGTCGGGTCCCGAATAATCTGCGACAGGCCCATGGCTGCCATGGTAGTCATGAACTCCCGAGCTGCCTCTGAGGCCCGTCCCAGGGATGGCAGATTGAAATCCCCCAAAACCATGAGTCTGGGGAACTCCACTGCTAACCCCGAGACGGCCTCTAGCAGCTCAGGTAGAGAGGTTGCTATGCAGCAGGGAGGCTGGTACAGTAGCAACACTCCCAACTGTGCTTGGGAACCCAACCTGAAAAACAGGGTCTCACAACCGGTCACTTGTGGAGCAGTGCCCCTGGAGGCCATAAGAGACTCTCGGATGAAAACTGCCACCGCTCCTCCCCTGCCCTGTTGTCTCGGCTGATGCCACACTTGAAACCCGGCTGGACACATTTCCGAAAGGGCAACCCCTCCTTCTGGGCCCAGCCAGGTCTCTGTTATACATGCCAGGTCTGTCCCCTCCTCCGCGAGTAAATTGCAGATGAGGGGAGCCTTATTATTCACAGACCTGGCATTAAGGAGCAGCAGCCGGACATCAGGGCCCTCAAAGATCTGCTTACCAGGGCCTGGGTATGAGTTTGGAGGGCCGGAACATGCCACCGGTAATAAACACCGGGGGTGCCTTCCCCAACAATGGCCTCCCCTCCAGCTCCCATCATAACGTACCTTACCCATCACCACCTTGATCAAATTCCCCGCCCCGCAGCCCCCAGAGTCTCCTGGCCCAGACGCCTCGACTCCTGAGCCCCCGGAAAGCCTGGATTTGGGCAAAGGTCCCCTTCTCCATACATCCATCCTCTCAACTCAGTCTCTCCTGGGTAAATGGCAGGGCCCCCAGCACACCAGCTCAGGCTCTCGGCGCTGGCAAGCCCCAACCACCCCACACAGCTCACCCACTCTCACTGTTCCCTCCTGTGGCCTTTCTCACTAGGCACAGGGGACCCAATCACTCCTACCTACCCTGCCTCTCACTCAGAGATAGGTACTCTCCCACAACTCATACAATCCTAGTCCCCCCCTCGTCACTCTCACTTACAAGGGGGGCACCACACTCACACCAAGGGACCCCACAGCCTTCTGCTGCCCTAATAGACTGGGGGTGGTCGATCCTCCAGTTTATCCATCAAGCAGATCAGATGTTAGAATGATATAATATAGGGGCACGGTAGCTCAGATATGATATAGGGGTGCGGTAGCTCAGTGGGTTAAACCTGCAGATCCATAAGGTCGGCAGTTCGAATCCGCGTGGCGAGGTGAGCTCTCGTCACTAGCCCCAGCTCTCTGCCAACCCAGCAATTCAAAAGCTAAATAGCAAGTAGATAAATGGGTACCACTCACGTGGGGCAATATGCTGGCATCCTGTCGGGGAGTCGCCTCGGAGCCGAAGACGGAGACGGAGATCTGGAGAAGCCGGAATGGCGGCTGAGGATGGCGGCAGAGGACGACGGATCCCAGTTACAACTTCCGGGATGTCAGCAGCCGGCTCCAAAAAGCGAGGCATTCTGGGACTTGTAGTTCCGATGCCTGGAAAAGAAGAGCTGGTTCCCTCACCCCCTCCCTATCGTGCGGGTACTGTAATGTATATGATATGACTGTATAAAAATTGAATTTACATGATTGTAAGCCGCCTAGAGCCCTCCATTAGGGACGGGATAGGCGGGGTATAAATTAAATAAATAAATAAATAAATAAATAAATAAATAAATATAAAGTCTGCGAAGTCCACGGGTTTGTTATTCCAGGCCATTCCACAAAGAACCCCAAAGTCCAAAGGGGTCTAAGTCTGGCTCCCCCAGAGTCCATCAAGAACTCAGGAGTCCCACTCAGGTCTGCACAGGCTCGCTGTTGAGTCTGCTCCGTTGTTTCGCCGGGGGGGGGGGGATCCCAAGCGTTTTCCCAGCAGGAAATGGCAGCAGGGAGTTGTTGTACAGCTGACATTTTCCTCCCAGAGGATCCTTCTACTCCTGTAGGAGAGGCCACGTCAGATCCATTCTTTCAACTTCAGGGAGCTTCCATTCTGAGATAGAAACCATTGGATGAACCAACATCTAGTCAGATGGAGTAGAGATGGCAGGCAGAGAATTCAAGAACAGGAGATGGTCATATGAAAACTGATCCATTGGAGAAACAGAGCTCCATGCTTACAAGTAATACCTTCCACATGGGTCATATATCTCAGAAGGCTACAGCTGAGGATTTTTTGTGGGGCGGGGCTGTGGAGTATAAAAACCTTCCATTCCAAGCAGTTCATTTTTCACATGTTCCTGTACGGGATTCCTAGTGCTTGACCTTGGAGTGCCCTTGAACTCTGATTCTGCTATTCTTTATCTTTTGGAATCATCATGATGGACCTTGGAGCTCATTTTGTACCTTGTTTCTGTGAGCTTATAGCAGCTAGCTCTTGGGCAAGAAAGAAACCATTATTTTTATATTCTCACAAGGATCCATCCTGATGTTAAAATTGAAATATGATGAGGATCTCATCTGAACGAATTCAGGGGCTCATATATGCTATTGCTGCCTAACACAACTCTGTCACTGCTTATAAGTCCATGGAGAGCATGTCATCACCACATCAGGGAAAGGAGATCCTAGGTGACACTCTGCCAAGGACTTTCTCTACCTTTGCATCTACCTGGGCAAAGTCTCTTTGTGCTCTATCCCTGGCAAATCTTAAAATCTATACAAGAGCATTGGGCAAATAGAATAAGAGATGTCCTTGTTTTGAATCAGTGATTCACATGAATCAAATCATACAGGTAATAAAAGCCAACGTTCAGTGGACCAAGAGGCAAATTTCTTCTCAAGATAAATACTAGCTTCAGGTAATGAATGTTCTTTAGGTGGGAAGAAAAGGACTTAATTTTTCCTCTATGCCTGGTTTGATCCTCTTAGGGTTGGTTTGTTTTTTGTTTTTTGTTTTTTTGTTTTTTTGCCTCCTCCCCCTCCTGAAACAATTTGCAATAAAAGAAAGAAAACTTATCCACAATTAAAGAAAAAGATGCTTCAGCATTGAATCTAGCTTGATCCAGGTCTCACATAATTTTTCTGTATATATTTATTCTTGGGTTCCTTCCAGATTATTCATAATTTATGCCCACACAAGGGGTATGTATACATATACTGTACATATACTGTAGTACAAATACTGACAGAGAGAGAGAGAGGAGAGAACGTGTTCTTTGTATAGTCCCACAGTCCCTGACTTTCCCCCATCTGAAACTGAAATGAGATTTTACTCATGTTTGACGAATATGCATAGAACCCCCAATTGGGTTGTTCAACCTATGGTCCTGGGACTGTATGCAGCCCGCAAAATGAGGTAATACCATAGAAGAGAAAAATGATTAAATAAACATATTAGGATTTAATTGATGTAAGATTATGTAATTACATTTGAATGAAACTAAATGAAAATGTTCTGGTTCCACCCGCTTCCTTGTCCTAGGCCCATCTAGTATGGTCCTTGTCCTGATCAAATATTCCTGAATTGAAAGGCCCGTCTTTTTCAATAGATAATTCAGTGCTTTCTCCTCGTAGCTCACACACTCACCCCCAGAATTCTTAGACCTAAACTATAATTACTCACAATGCTTTATAAAAAAAATTGGAAATGCCTTCCGTTTTTGGCAGCTTTCCAGAACTCCCTGGGAAAAAGAGTCACTTGCCATCCATGACATCACTTTGTCACATCATTTGCCATCACACCAAGGACTGTGACACCATGCCCAATTTTCTGTGGTCCCTTCCCCTTCCCCTTCTTCTTTCCTTTTCCCTTTCTGATTTGTACAAATAACTAGTCTAGGAAAGAGGACATAAATTCAGACAGAAGAAACTGTGACATCAGTGGGATTACAGGGGGGAAAGAAATGAATTACACAGTCTGAGGCTTTGTTCATACAATGTGTTTAATCTGGTAATTGAGTTAATCAATTTGCTAACTTTATATAAAAAGGAACCAACAACTAACCAGGCAGGCTTATTTTACCCAACTTGTTGAAAAAATTAAGCAAGGTCAGAAGTAACCATGTTGTGTGGATGTAGCCACTCGATCTTTAACTGATCTGCTTAAGTGTGTTATGAGAATATAACCTGAGTGTTTTTAAAGAAAAATACCCTAATCATTTAACATTTGTATTTCTCACCTGAAAAATCCAAACTGGAGGATGTTTGGCACAACAATAATTATTTCTTCTTTATTACCAGGCTATCGGTTTCTTGTGACCAAGCAGCTTTTGTAATTGTACTAACAATCTATGGCTAGATCACAATCCAGTCATGAAAGTGCCTGGGTTTTTTTTTAATGAGGAAAATACCTTTTACTTAAATTGAAGCCTAAACCAATAGGCATTTAACTGAGTGTCAGAGAAAGAAAATTAAAATAATCAATGAACGTCATTCACATGCTGGTCAATGTCATTGCCATTAATTTACCTCTCCTCTCAAGTGATCAGAATAGTTTTTACTCCACTTGTTCCTGATGGCCTCTCAATAAAAATATCAACTCCAGCTACTTCAGCCTGCAGTCTAGAGGAAGGGTATTGTTTATTGGCTTCTTTATTGGTTTAACCATGCAAATTGTGAAGGAGAATGTACTGAATTCCCTCCTACAGATGTCCAACTTGAGGTTTACTCACGCAAATCATCACACAAAGGAGCAAAAGATTTGTACAATTTAAAGAGAAAGCAGAGTATTACATAGAAGACAGAAAATCTGTGTTTTCATCCAATGATATTTAATATCCTTGAGTTCTAAATAATATTTAACACAGCATGCATTCTAGTTATATCATGCTATTGCTAAGATGCCAGTCAAACACACATGCTTCTGTCTAATTTCATAAAAGCGTTCAAAACAACTGAGAGAGAGAAAGAGATGTAGTTCATAGTTGTTATTATAACGTTGTTAAGAAGGCAAATATGAGTAGGGGCCATAGTTCATTTACTATATATCAGACAACATAATTCTTGTAGATGTCCTCACAGTGTGCATTGCATCCCTACATATTTTATTTATTTGTTTATTAAACAGATTTATAAGGCTGCCCAACTCACACGCGATGACTCCGGGCGGCTTACAGAATTAAAAAACGTAAAAACACAATAAACACCCACCCCGGCGGCAGCAAACACATTCATACCAGCCACTTGAACGGCTCCGAAGAAGCTTGGGGTCCCCAGGCCCGTTGACAAAACCATGTCTTCAGGGCCTTCCGGAACAGGAGCAAGGAGGGGGCCAATCTTATATCTGGGGGAATGATGTTCCAAAGGGAGGGAGCCACTACGGAGAAGGCCCTTTTCCTTGGTCCCACTAGATGTACCTCCCTAACTGAAGGGACCCGCAACATACCCTGCCTGGGTATATGGGCATCTGTGGAGAGATTGGGGGAAGGGGCAGGGGTAAATGACAAAATGTATACCATGACATCATGCTATAAACAGCATGACTTATATACCTGTGTCAATTGTCACAATGTAAACGCATAGGAGCAGATTTCCATAATGATTCACCTGCACTCATGTTGTCATTTCTGTGTCATTGTGGCTAAAAGGAGCAAATTTTGTGTGTGGAAAGAAGCAGTACCAATTCATCTGTCTTTAACGATAACCTGGTTCTTCCCTTGATGGGAATGAGCAGAGTGATATATCAATAGAAAAGCTCAGATAGAGCAAAGCCTACTTTTTGTAATGACTTGCTGGCAAGAATAATTTTAAATGGAAAGGAGAGAGATGGCAAAAAGACAGTCCAGGTGGCCTGATCTATAGACAAACGCCCTCGATACACAAAGCTTGTCAGTGGTAAAATGGGTTCTTGGTTTGTATCCACTCCCTGGCATCCTTGAAAAGATGGAGCTTGTAAAATGATGGATACTCCCTATCAAAAATGATGGATGGGCATTTTCTTTGGTTTGGGACTTTTTTTTTTAAGTTTTGGGAAACAAAATCTGATATGATGACACTTGAAAAATGGGGTGGCTGTCCCAGGAATACCACTTTTTATTTTCTTTACTTGAAGATGGATGTAAAATATAAAATATATGCTCTTTTTCTATTCCCCCATCTCAGTTTAATCATCTCTTTTCTCCACTGGAATAATTTCTGTTCATTTTCAATCCAACATTTGAATAACTTTGTGATTGATTTTAATGGTATATTAGGAGACTAAACTTAATATTTTTGGTTTCCCAGTGTGGTACTCAGAAGCACCAATGTGCTGAGAAATGCTTTCTTTGGGTCTGCTTTCTGATTTTAGGCTCTTTTCAGTTAAAAAATAGGAAGCTAGTATTCTGCAAAACAAACCTCCAGCCTAGGCTGACCATATTTCCTTGAGACAAAAACGGGACATTGGGATGGAAAAAACGGGACAGGGGCCCCTGCCCCCTGGGTCCACGCGATTGGCTCCCGCCTGCAAACTCCACCCCCTAGTCCGTGCGATTGGCTCCCGCCTGCAAACTCCGCCCCCTGGTCCGTGCGATTGGCTCCCACCTGCAAACCCCGCCTCCTGGTCCACACGATTGGCTCCTGCCTGCAAACCCCGCCCCCTTCTGTGCGATTGGCTCCCGCCAGCAAACCCTGCCCCCGGTCCACCCAATTGGCTCCCGCCTGCAAACCCTGCCCCCCGGTCCACGTGATTGGCTCCTGCCTGCAAACCCCGCCCCCCGTTATGCACAATTGGCTCCCGCCTGCAAACCCTGCCCCCCGTTATGCGCGATTGGCTCCTGCCTGCAAACCCTGCCCCCACAGTCCATGGAAAAATTGTCTTCCACGAAACTGGTCCCTCGTGCCAAAAAGTTTGGGTACCCCTGCTTAAACAGATTACTGTTTATATAAAAAGACTTGCGATCACCCACAAGGTCTGGGTCAAGGTTCCCTTTTGCAATAGGGTGAGACTGGAAATATATATATTGACTGTCAAAGGGAACCTTGACCCAGACCTTGCCCTGCTAACAATTGGTCCTATATTTCTAGTCTTGCCATATTGTCAAAATTTAGGACAGAAATATAGGACAAGGTCTAACTAAGACACACTGGAGTTTGATATCCTAAGATGTTATGGACTGCAGATCTCATCAGCTGCATCTATTCAGGTGGGAAGGGGCACCCAGCCCACCGTGGCCCCAACGGTAGACTGTGCCTGTCCAGAGGGGTTCTCCCGCCAGCACCAGCTCCAGCACCGCAGACGCGAACATCGCCTCCCCCGCGCCTGTTCCGAAGGGACAGAACAGGATGTAGCCGGCCCCACTGCCATCCTGCGTACCTCCAGCGAGGGCTGGCATCACCAGCAGCAGCAGCAGCTCCAGGAGGTGGAGGCAGCTCCGTACCCAGAGGGGCTGCATCCCACCGCATAGCTCGGCGGTGCCCCAGCCAACCGGTTCCCTGGCTTGCTCTGGCTGGGATGGCTCCTCCTACCCGGTGTGGACAGGTGGTGAGAGCACTCTCCTCCCATCCCGGGGCCCGCTGCTGCTACCAGGGTGGAGGAGCTCAGAGTACCACGCCGGGAGGCTTCCTGCCGTGCCTCGCTCAGTCCTCCCAGGGACCCGGGACAGCTCGGCTCAGCAGTGCTGCTGAAAGAGGAACTTCTCCGCCTGGCTGGAAGTTTGGAAAAGGTGTGTGAGCGCACGTAAGCTAGGCTGGCTGCCGGGGCTGAGGGACTGGGGGCCGTGAGGCTCGGCTCGGCTGCAAGAGCGGTGGCGAGGCGAGGCGGCAAAACTGGAGTGCACGAATCGGGCAAAAGCGGCGGAGAGCCCAGCGGATTCCAGGGGGGAAGGCTGAGTGGGCATTTGGACGCCTGCTTCTTGGCAGCGAGGCAAGGCTTGGCAGCGGAACTCCCGGCAGAGTGGCACGGATGGGATTCAGGGACCGGATCTTTGGTCAGGAGGCAAGGCTCAGGGTCAGGACTCACCACTGCAGGGCTTCGGAGCATGCGGCACTGACAGGATCAGGTAAGGAGGCAGGAATGGGGTGGACTGTGGTGCTAGTTCTGGCGATGGGCTAGCACATGGCGAAACAACCGGGCTTCCAGGGCAGCGTAGAAGACCGGTGTAGACGGGTGTCTCCGGCATCGCATGTTGGCTGTGCTGCCCCTTTTATTATTCACATTTCGCGCCGTTTGTGCGTCTTGGCCAATCGGGCCTCACACTGCTCGGCCCGCCTCTCCACCCTCCTTTGCTGCGCGCTGATAGGCGGGAGGGCTTCATTTTCCAGGCTGTCTCCCAAAACGGGACAATACTGAGATTTTTGTCAAAAAGACGGTACGGTTCAAAAATGCTAAAATATCGGGACTGTCCCGTTCAAAACGGGACGTATGGTCATCCTACTCCAGCCTCAAACATAAGCTTTATTTCCAGGAATGTTTCTGGACCAAAGAGGTATTCTTGGAAAATAAACTAATAGCTGGCTACAGCTGAATGCTTTGTTTGAAGATGTGCTCAGGAGGAAAACTGTAAAAGTAAGCTGAATATTAGAGAATATTCTTACAGCAGGTGGTTGGGAAACAGCCTCACCAGGTTGTTTCTGAGAAAATATGTTTTATGACTGACCACTCACTTCATGGCATCCATTGTGTACATGATCGCAAAATTCCCAATGTGCCCACCAGCAAAAAAAAGTTAGGGTTTTTTTGCTTATGTGATCTATGTGTACAGGCACAAGAGTGATTTTCCCCCATAAGCTTTTAGTGCTTACAGCTATGAACAAAATTAAGGCCTTGATTTATGCAATTTTGTAACTTAAATACATGTTCAGTATATCCCTTCATCCACTGACCATCGTTTATGCCATTTTTAAGTGAATGAATCCAAATTAAAACATCCCAGATAGATAGCTACATTATGTATCTTCTGTTTGAACACATCCAATGTAGGAGAAACCAACATCTCTATAGATAATAAATGTTCCTCTATTGAACTGCTTTTACTTTTAGGATTTTTTTCCCCAATTTTCATTTGAAATCTGCCTTCCTGTAACTTAAATCCAATATCTGGAATGAGACAGAACAGGCCTTGACCTTCTCTGTGACATCCTTTCAGGTATTTGAAGAGTACTATTATTTCCACCTCAGTCATTTTTTTTCCTACGCTAAACATGCACAGCTCCTTCCATCTCTCATCAAATGGCTTAGTTTCCTGATTTGTTCTTGACTAATGCATGTTCATTTCTAATAATTACTGCTTTGTTTTCAAGGTGATTACAGACTGATCTCTATGATTGGCTCTAGTGCCTTCCCAAGAACTGATCTTAGGCTGATTGTTCTGTAGTTTGTAGGGTCTTCCTTATTCCTCTTTTTAAAGACAGGGATATTTCCCCACTTCAGTCATCTGGAACTTCCCCAATTCTCTAAGATTTCTCACAGATAATATATAAAGGTTCGGTCAGACTATCAGCTAGGTTTTTTTAGTACCTTAGGGTGCAATTCATATGGTCTTGGAGGTTTTCCCTGGCCATATTTCTCAAGCTTCTATCCTGCCCTTCACAAGTTCCTAAGGAAATTAATATTTTTTTAGAACACTGAAACAAAATAGGTCCTGAGTAACTCTGACTTTCTTTTTTAGTCTTTTATCATTTTGCCTTCTTCATTGAGCAGTGGAATTATAATTCTTTCCTGACATCAGCTCTACAGTTCTGGGCTGTCTATCTGTACCCTTCCTTTGTGAACCAGCTCTCTTTGTATTTCCTGAATGTGTCCCTTTTTGTTTTCAGAACTTCACTAAGATTTTGTGTAGCTACACTGGCTTCTTTTGCTGCCCTGCATCTTTTTCTCTTTGCTTCAGTTGTGCTTTCAGTATCTCCTTCTTTAGGAATTGCCACCCGACTTCAGCTCCTTTTCCTACAATGAAGTTCAAGATACACCTCAGATTTATTGTCCTTGTAAATCAAGAACCCCAGCATTATATTGTCACTTGTCCCAAATGTTTCTGCTATTTCCACATTAACTATATCTTCTCTATTGATGTAGGGTATCAACTCAAGGGCAGTTGACTCTCTTATGCCTTCCTCTACTCCCTGAAGGAAAAAGACATTCAGGATGAAGAGACACGATGGAAACTTGAGATTTAGACAGGGGATACTTATTTACTTTGAATGAGTTTAAATTTCCAAGACCAGATGAATATATTCATTGCTAATGATCGAATTGAAATGCTCTGTAGTATCTTTGAGAAACTCTGAAGAACAGTTGAAGTCCTGGATGACTGGAAGTGGGCAAATGTTATACCTGCCAGAAAAGTTGAGAAATGTTATATCTGCCAGAAAAGTGGCAGCATCTAGATGATTGTGGTTGAACTTGAAAAAGCTAAGCAGGGGCAAGTCTGATTAATATTTCAATGGGAGACCACTAGAAAACCTCAGGGTTATTGGTTAGCCTGAAAAGTAGAAAACATCCCAGAAGGAGGCAATGACAAACCAAATATTATTGCCAACTACATGGGTGTGTCCATGAGGGTACCAGGGGTCAAGCTTAATGTGGAGTTTCCAATTGCACAAATCTTTGAAGGGAGGCTTCACTTCAACAGAAGATCCTTTAAAGCAGGGTTTCTCAACCAGGGTTTCATGGGACCCTAGGGTTCCGTGAGAGGTCACTAGGGGTTCCTTGGGAGATCATGATTTATTTTAAAAAATATTTCAAATTCGGGAAACCTCACATTAAAGAGTTAAGTTTCATTCTTATTTTTAGTTTAAGAACACTGTTAATGCATATATACAGGCCTACGCATTAAGCAAATATAATACTTTTGTAACTTCTGGCCTATATTTGAGCCTGAATGTGCAGGGGTTCCCCGAGGCCTGAAAAATATTTCAATGGTTCCTCCAGGGTCAAAAGGTTGAGAAAGGCTGATTTAAAGTAATTCCACAAAGAGAAGTGATACCGCATTTCTAATGGTTAGAGTGAGAAGGTACTCTGCTTTGATCCAGCCAATATTTGTGCTGGTAAAGCACCTTTACAAGATAGTTGAGGGGGATCACACACATGCACACACACACATGCGCACAGCAAGAGAGAGAGAGGTATAAAATATTCTAATTAATAAACAAATGAAGCCAGTGTGTTCTCCTTCAGTGTTTCTAAGCTACCCTAACGTCAAATTGATGTACAAAGCTCATTACTTACGAGCCATAGCACCACAGTACTAAATACACATTGGAGGAATTATAATCAAGCCTTCAATAAAATTGTTAAAAGCCATGATGCTCATGAATAATTAGTTCCAGACAATTTAACCAACATTCATTGGGTGCAAAATAACATTATTTTATTACGCATACTAGGTAATGTTCATAAACCTAGCATGTACACTTGTTACATGTTTGCAAACCTAGTTAAGTAAGTTCCCTTTTATCTGTCTCCACACTTGACTTCTTCAAACAGAGAACAGTTCTATGCAAAGTAGGACCCAGGACTATCAGACCCTGAAATTCGAAGTATCAATTTATTTCTGGTTAAAGGCATAATGGTTAGGCAACATCTATTTCTACAAGCTCTTACCTTCCACCCCTATCCAGTTACCTTCACATCTCAGATCTTTGCTTGGGGAAGTATAGCATATAGACCAGAGCTTTCCAAACTGTGTGTCGCCACACAAAAGTGTGTCGCCACACACAGTCTGGTGTGTCGCCACACAACCCGGAAGCGCTGATCATCATCAGCGCTTCCGGGTTTTCCCGCGGCGACACACCAACGGCGGCGCACAAAAACCCGAAAGCGGCAGCAGCGCTTCCGGGTTTTTGTGTGCTGCCGCAACGGCAGCACTTCCGGGTTTTCCCACGGCGACACACCAACGGCGGTTGGTGTGTCGCCGTGGGAAAACTTTGGAAAGCCCTGATATAGATGCCCAGAAGCACAGAAGGAATTCAATAACTCTCATTACTAGCTGGACTTACTGTATATTTAGAAGTGTCTGAGCATATCTCCAGATGCTGATAACATTCCTGGAACAGGGTACAAGAATGCTGTTGAATTCAACCACATCTGATTTCAGTACCATCTCAAGAATAACCATGTTCAAGCTTCCACAAAGAGTTGCAAATTATCACCTGGGCTGAGTGAGATTTTCATGACATAGTGTATTTTAATGTCATGCAAAATCAGCAAGTTACTATTCAGTTTCTTAATATTTTATTTTTATTTCCAGGTATGGGAAAAGGTCTTTATGGGAGTTTGGGCCTCATGTACTAATGTAATTCAGCTAGCCTTAGATACTGTGTACGTTGCCTTCTGTGGGAGTGGACTTTGGCTACTCTGCTTCAGGGTCAAACTGCCTTGCGATAGCCCTCTGCCTATTCATACGGTTGACAACTTCTCATGTTTTATGCTAGGCATCAAAAGTTCCCATGCAGGACTGAGAACCTTCTCAATTGAAGCCATTATATTTAAGTAAATGGTTCCTCAGCATTTCCTAAAAAGGTAAAGGTTCCCCCCGCACATTTGTGCAGTCGTGTCTAGGGGCTGGTGCTCATCTACGTTTGTTAGCCGAAGAGCCAGCGTTGTCCGAAGACGCTTCCATGGTCATGTGGCCGGCATGACCCATGCGGAATGCTGTTACCTACCCACCGAAGTGGTACCTATTCATCTACTTGCATTTGCATGCTTTCGAATTGCTAGGTTGGCAAGAGCTGGGGCTAGTGTGGGAGCTCACTCTGTCATGTGGGGCTAGGGATTTGAACCTCCAAACTTGCGATTTTCCGATCGACAAGCCTGGTGTCTTACCCGCTGAGCCACCATGCCCCTTCAGCGTTTCCTACAATGGGAGAAAAAATTACCAAATAAATTATTTTCAGTTAACTTTTCTTTTTAAATACTCCTAAAACATAGACATTAAGTGAGGAGAGATCTTCCGTGGCATTCTTTGTGGCTACTTCTTTTAACCATTTGAGTATTTGTTCTTCCAAATCTTAGCCCTATAGGAGCAGAGCTGTAACAATACAGCCTTCAAAATACACAGTCCTTCAGTGGTTGCACCTATCAGTGCTTGTACTCAGAAACCTTGAATATCAGCAGTTCACTAATGTTTTATGATATTTTACCTCACTTTATGGTGGTCATTTATGACAAGCCCAGAATGACATAAACTGCCATAAACCAAAGCAATGCAATCACACAAATGATCATAAATCAAGGTAGCAAGTAAAAAAAGGCCATAAAACGGAAAGGAAATTGAAGAAAACAACATCTGAGTTGAGACTTTCAAAAACTAGAAGTACGAGCCTGAAACTTGAAGATGGGCAGATGTGAAATGCAAGCAAATTGAATGTTCTTGCCATTATTCTAAACATTTCCCATTAATAGGCAAATATAACTTTATGTCCCATAAATGGGTTACAATCTGACTTCCCTTAAGGTAAGCATACCCTATCACTGTTCTGTGCTAAGAAGCTAGATTTCAAACGTGATCTAGATCAGTGTCAATTGTCTTTAAAACCCAAATGCACAGCAATAGTTTTGAGTCAAAAAATATGGATGAACTGAAAGAATTCTCTATTATTTTTACTCAAAAACAAATGAGTTCTCTTAGAATGAAGGCCCCAGTAGAGGGCAACAAATCTCCCCTAATGTAATTCATCTGATTATCTTCTCCCTAGATATAATTCATCTAATTTTACTGTAGAAATGAACTCCAAATGATCACTGTTTTCCATATCCTGGATTTTTTAAAATTTTAATTTATGAAAGATCTTTGTAATGTTTTCTGCTCTTCCTTGATGCTGCAAGATAAATGCAACAGGGTTCTTTTAGTTTCCAAGGCTTTTCTGAGCATTGAAATGTCCTTCACAGAGAAAAAATGATTAGATATTTAATTTTATCCCTGCTAGCTGCAATAGCTCTCAACCCTTCAGAAGCCCCCTTTCCCTTGTTAGCGATCCAAACTTGTTTGCAAGTTAACAATAGTATAGCAATTGTTGTCAATAATATTTCAAGTAAGGCAATGCAGAAAAATTCTCCTACATTCTTTTCCATCACTTCTCATTTAATTTGATGAAACAGAAGTTGCTTTTAAAAGTCCTTTTGGTAGAATCTTGGTGGGTGCAGCATATTCCACATATTTGGTTAGGAAGTGAAGAAAGTTTGGATGTCCTGCCCTTTCCTGTACAAGCTTCTCTCTAGATAATTTCAGCCTCCCTGGCTTTTCACACCTTCATTGCTTCCCCAGACAAGATCTCACAAGATCTCAGGGGAAAGTGGGAAATTGAATAAGATAGAGAGTTGCAGAGAAATGAAAAGATGTATAATGGAAAACAGAAACACCAGTAGTAGCACCTTTTACTACCTACAACAAGGAAGAATCTTAAAAAAAACCCCAAAGAAATCTGAATGGCTTTTTCAAGCAACCTAAGAATGGAGAAGGAAATCCCACAGAGAAACAAAACCCTGAAGAAATTGCAAGACAGATTTTGGCATAGCATTACTTTCAAGGGAAAAACAGCATGCCAGAAAGGGCTAGGTTCTCCATCCATGCTCAGTAGTGGTGTCCTCAAGGAGGATCAAAAAGGGCAAGATTGTGATTCCAACCATGTGGTTGAAGACCCATCCCTTTGTATGTTATGTAGGGGAAGGAGAAGGGCTTTGACCATAAAGTCATGACCACCATCTTGACATTTTTTAAACCCCATGCAGATGCCCCTGATTCCCAGTCACAAGCATCATTGCAAGCAGTGCTTGTCCCATACCACTCAAAGCCATTCCCATAACCAAAGTCCAACCATCAACTATCACAACAAAATTGTAAGCAGCTCTCAAAAATGAACATAAAAACCAAGTTTCTTGGATTCAGCTACTTCTGCAGAGTCAGGTGTTAAATGTTAAGTGCAAAGAACATTCCTCATAATTTGTGGAACATTAGTACCTGACTTCAAAAGCCTTAGTAGGTCTAACAACACACAGAGATACACATACACATCAGAATATAATACATATTTACAGAGGTGTCTGGAAATCAGAGGCTTTCATCAAAGTGACAAAAGTTGTCATGTTCTAGTGCAGTGACAGAAATGGAGCAGGGCAAGGTGGCAGTGGTGTGCTTCAGCCAGCCTGGATCCTGTGATGCTGCTCAGCCCCCTAATCTGCTCTGGGTATCTAATACACTAGATGTGCTACTGAGGCCAGCTGACCTTGGATTATTTCAAAAAGGCTGAGCTGGGGGAGACCATCAGAAACCCCAAGGTTAAAGCAAAGACTGGGAGACTGAACAAACATTTCCAAAAAAGGAAACTACTTCCTTATTGTTGCCAGAAAAAAAGGGATGTGTTCACAGGGTCACCAGGAGTCAAGCTCAATAAAGGGAGACTTTATTCATTCAGTTCACCATACTGTGTCACACAGCAATCAGCCAGATGTTTCTGTGAAACTCAGCAGAAGGTTATGAGCATGAAGACATTCCACTGTTGCTCTGTAGCAATTGGTATTAAAACCAATGTATAATTTGGAGAGTGTAAAACACAGTGTAACAGAGTATAGAAACTATTGTACAAGATCCTCAATTTTCACACACTAGCAAAATAATGCTTAGGATCACCCAGCACAGATTAGAGCCCTAAAAGGAAAGGGAGATGCCAGATGTTCAAGATGACTTTAGAAAAGACTGAGAAACACAAGACATTATTGCTGATGCATGCTGGTTAATTGAGAGAGCCAAAGAATACCAAAAAGAAGCCAGTATGTGCTTCATTGACTATAGAGAGGCCTTCAATTGTGTTATCGTGTCAAGCTGTGGAATGTGCTCAGAAAAATTGGAATCCCAGAACATTTCATTGTCCTGATGAGAAACTTATATTTGGGTCAGGAAGCCACATTATGGACAGAAAGAGACTGGCTCTAGGTTGGCAAAGGAGTGAGGCAAGACTATATACTCTCCACTTATTTGTTCAACCTGTATGCACAATATTTATTGAGGGAAGCTGGACTGGAAGAAGATGAACATGGTTTCAAAACTGGAGGAAGAAACATCAGTAACTTCCATTATGCTGATGACTCTACTCTGATAACCAAAAATGCAAATCATCTGCAAGCTCTAGTAATAAAAGGAAAAGCCAAGGAGTACAATGAGAGATTAAATATAAAGAAGACCAAGCCCAAGAAAAACAGGTACAACCAGCCTTAGAATTGACAATAAAGGTATTGAAGTGGTGGATGTCTTCTGCCATTTAGGATCAACTATCAACAGTAAAGAAATCAGCAATCAGGAATCACACTTCAGATTAACACCTGGTAGAGTAGCAATGAGTGCAGATCCATTACAAACTGACATGGCATTTAAAAGCAACAGCCAGAGCCCAGAGCCACCAAGGATCTGATAACCAGGCACTGAGGATGGAAACTGAGGACCAGACAGTGGGAGAGCTTTAAAGCAGTGGATCCAATGTCCCAAGTGCAGCCTGCCCCAGGCTTCCCACCATATCTACCTGCCCTCTCCAACCTCCAACCTCCCAACCCACTCCCACCCCTCACTCCTTCCACCTGGGCCAATGGGTGTTCCTTTTGCTTCACACTAGTATTCCACTGAAGTTGTATAACTGGAAAGACTGCTAGCACCATGTTGGATTGCTCACTTTGTTGAGTTTGAAGTGCATGTACACACTGCATGCTCTAGTGTCTTGTTAACGTTATTCATGCAATTAAAAAGCACAGGCATCTATTCCTGCTGTAAAGGTTCATTTGAGAATTGCTATGCTGAGGCAAGTGTTTTAGGAGAGAGTCAAATATCTATGCTGTTGCACTAAATACATCTGTTTTTGTGAATTGCAGCTGCCTAAAACTTTCTTTTTTCTGCCTTTTAGGATCGGCTATCAACAGTAAAGGAAAAACGGTCAAGGAGTATACTGTATGCTGCAGACTAGCACTTCGTAGAGTAGCCAGGAGGGCCTTGGAAAAGATATTCAGATGCTGGAATGCGTCTATATTGTATCTACAAAGATCAGAATTATGATGGAAGCAATTTCCCTGTGACACTCTATGAAAGGAAAAGTTGGACTCAAATTATCCTACTTCAGACACATTAAGTGAAGACTTAGCTCCCTGGAGAAGTCTTTAATGCTGGGAAAGGTATAAGGAAAGAAAAGAAGAAGACGACCAGCAGATGTATGGTGGCATATTTGAATTGAATTGTATAACCATTGTTGTTGTTGTTGTTCAGTCGTTTAGTCGTGTCCGACTCTTCGTGACCTCATGGACCATAGCACGCCAGGCCTTCCTGTCCTCCACTGTCTCTCGGAGTTTACTCAAATTCATGTTCATTACATCGGTGATGCTATCTAACCATCTCATCCTCTGCCGTCCCCTTCTCCTTTTGCCTTCAGTCTTTCCCAGCATCAGGGTCTTTTCCAGTGAGTCCTCTCTTCGCATTAGGTGGCCAAAGTATTTGAGCTTCAGCTTCAGCATCTGTCCTTCCAATGAGCAGTCAGGGTTGATTTCCTTTAGGATTGACTGGTTTGACCTCCTTGCAGTCCAAGGGACTCTCAAGAGTCTTCTCCAGCACCACAGCTCGAAAGCATCAATTCTTCGGCGCTCAGCCTTCCTTATGGTCCAACTCTCACAGCCATACATTACTACTGGAAAAACCATAGCTTTAACTATACGGACCTTTGTCGGCAAGGTGATGTCTCTGCTTTTTAATATTCTGTCTAGGTTTGCCATAGCTTTCCTCCCAAGGAGCAAGCATCTTTTAATTTCATGGCTGCAGTCACCGTCTGCGGTGATCTTGGAGCCCAACCATAGAAGCATATTTTATATATAGTATGAAAAGTTGGACTAGAACCATTGGCATTGAGGTAAATCAGGACGTGTTTTCTTTGCACTGATCCTCAGTCAACCTCCAGAATTTTGGAGTCCCATTGGAACTTCTCATGGTTTGGCCTGGCCCCTTCTATCCTCCTGTCACTTCTGTCTTCCAAAGGTTGGTGGGAAACTGGTATCTTGATATTCCCATAATGTTCTAGAACAGAGCTACTTTTCAGACATTGTGAAAAACATCAAAAGGACACAATGCTCAGAAATTCCTTCTGCTTACTAACCATTGTCCCTGTGTTGGCTGTCACTGGTAAGCCCACCAAAATAGGAGGTACAGGTATAGCAAAAGTTAAGACTTTTAGCCCATTTATTTATTTATTATCTATTTGTTAAATGTATAGTTAGCTTTTCCTCAAGAATCTCAAGGTGACACATATTGCACTCCTTCCTCTTATGTTTTTTTTTTCCCCACAACAAAATTGTGTATTAGGTTGGGTAGAGAAAAAAGTGACTGGCCCAAAATCACTCAGTAAGCTTCCATGACTGACTAGAAGGTTCTAGTTTATTTGAAGGACTGCCTTTTCCCAGCCACATCTACCTGGCCCACCAGAGCAGGGAGGCAGGGTATATTACGGGTCCCTTTTATGAGGGAAGTTCAGCTAGTGGGACCACGAAAAAGGGCCTTCTCTGTGGTGGCTCTCTCCCTGTGGAACATCATTCCCCCAGAGATTAGATTGTCCCCCACCTTGATGCTTTTCTGAAAGGCCCTAAAAATGTGGTTCTGTCAGCGGGCCTGGGGACCCCAGACTAAGACGGAGCCAATCAAGTGGTTGACCTGATTGTGTTGTAGCCACCACGGGGGGGGGGGGGAATTGACAGTTTTTATATTGTGGATATTAATTTTGTAAGCCGCCCAGGGTCACTGTGTGTGAGTTGGGAGGCCATATAAATTTGTTTAATTAATAAATAATAAATAAATAGAACCTGGGTCTCCCAATTCAAATCTAGTACCTTAACTGCTATACCACTCATGGGCCTATTCAATGTTTTGCCTGGCTTTAGCTCTAATATTTTATTTTTTCTGTTGAATCTCTGAAAGGATGATCCAAGTAAGGGTTTCAGTTACCCAGAAATCTTGGACTGATTAGAAGTTTATTCTCTGAATCCAGCACTGATAATTCTATGGGTCAAGCAAATGATGGGCTGTCACCACCATTTGTAACAATCTGAGCCTAAATTACATTATTGGTGTGTCCAGTATTTCACAGGACCAGATGTTTCAAAAAGATTGTGTGAGAAAAAAGGATATGTGTACGTACACCACCTCTTAAAGTTATATTCTCATAAAAATGAAAAACTACTGGTGGTGGAGGTAACAGCATTTATGAGGAGGATTTATAGACCACTCATGTGGTATAAATATATACTGTACACAAGTACCAGTGAGGATAAATTCCACTGGACATCCTTGTTATTTTACCCATAACCTTGAAAGGTTTGTCATCCTCATTTGACTAAGGAAAGCATAAAGAGATTAAACATAGAACTTCAGACTTTTTTCTCTTCCCAAACACACTCACTCAGCACTTTTGATGTCGATCTTAAATAAGAATGTATGTTTTAAACTGCATTCTTTTGAGACATATTATATAGGATTCTATTCCTCTTATGTTGACAGTGTCATTTTTGTTTGTTTAAAAAAGGGAGTGATTCGATCCTATTCTCATTTGTATCTGGAAAACCATTTTCGTGTGTTTGTGCATGAACCTTTCACTATTTTAATCCGTTTCCTTTGAAGTTTTTAATATTTTAATCTGTTTCTATTTAAAACTATTCATTATACTTATTACCCCAGTGAGACTTGAGGAAAAGAAAAGGTTACCAATGTTAATAAATAAATACAATTGCGGTGACGCCACATTCAAAGAGCAATATTTTACAATCTAGCTGGCTTTGTTCAGAAATATCCCTTTTCTTTGATTTATAGATAGGCAACCAAAGAATAGACTGTGGAAAATGCTCAGTGGCTATTACTTGTTCGTACAGATTCACAGGATGGGGGCATGGTGGCTCAGTGGGTAAGACGCCAGGCTTGTTGATCGGAAGATTGCAAGTTTGGAGGTTCGAATCCCTAGCCCTGCGTGCGGAGTGAGCTCCCGCACTAGCTCCAGCTCTTGCCAACCTAGCAATTCGAAAGCATGCAAATGCAAGTAGATTAATAGGTACCACTTTGGTGGGTAGGTAACAGTGTTCCACGTGTGTCATGCGGCCACATGACCGTGGAAGCGTCTTCGGACAACGCTGGCTCTTTGGCTAACAAACGGAGATGAGCACCGGCCCCTAGAGTCGGACACGACTGCACAAATGTGCGGGGGGTACCTTTACCTTTTTACAGATTCACAGAAGTGGAACAGGCCACTGAGTCCAACTTTCTGCTTAGTGGGGTTCCTCTGTCTTCCCAAATTTGTTTTTATTTTATGCATCATATTTAAAATAATTGTCTTTGTGTTCAAATGGCTTCTAATCCCTGTGAAAAAGTGTTAAAAGGATCCAGAAGGCTGGACTACTTGTTATCACGCATTAGAGGATTGGTAGATGATGTGGATGATGCTAGGGAAAGTGGAAGGCAAAAGGAAGAGGGGCCGACCAAGGGCAAGATGGATGGATGATATTCTGGAGGTGAAGGACTCGACCTTGGGGATTTGGGGGTGGCGACAGCCGACAGGAAGCTCTGGCGTGGGCTGGTCCATGAAGTCACTAAGAGTCGGAAGCGACTGAATGAATAAACAACAAGGTGATGTGGAAATGGACACACATTGGAAGGAGAAAGAGAAGAAGATAGGAACAAGGTGGGAAAATATTCCTCAGGAGAACTTCAGGGTCAGCCATTGGGTTTGTGATGCCAATGGGATCAGTGACTCAACATTGAGGAAGTACCATTCCTGTTGGTATACACGTTTTTCTATTGTCTTTCTCCATGCTCTGCATCCTTTCAATTCCCATGACTTATTGTGTTTATCTGTGTTTCCCTATGTTTATATCACAGTTAGCTGTTCTGCTGTAAATTTCTTGCTATAAATTAAAAGACAACCTAGAACAAAGATCCTCGATTTTCAGCTACGTATGGAATTTATTAAGATATTTTGGAATTTAAGCTATGGAATTTATTAAACTCTACTTTAATATGTTCCCTATCTGTAAAATGGATGTTTCCTAAATGCCTAGTTTGACTGATTGATTAAATGATTATCCCATGTTTTTATTGTTGAAAACAAAATAGGACAAAACCTATAGATGGTAGCATGACTTACTTTCTTTAGCCATCTATATGTTTGGAGATTGTTTCCTGTTTTTTGATTGGAATGTAATTATGATTACATTTAAAGTTAATGTAAACCACTTTTCTATTGTTCCAATCTACTTGGAACAGATCCATGAAGTCATATGCAGTTAAAGTTAACTCAAAGATGAATTTTCTTTCAATATTAGGAAAGTATAAAGCAACTTGAGTTTTAAAAATTAGTAACTGATTAGCAGAGGGGTAAACAAATAATTCTGGTGATAATTAGGAAAGATATAGTGAGAGTGGGCATAGATGGGGAGGGGAAGGATTTAAACCATTGTTTTCTCACTTTAACATTTGAGATCACCCAATGATCAGAGGTAAGTTCAAATCAGAGGTAGGCTCAGTCCAAAGCCCCCAAAAGCATTTCTTTACACATATCACAAATAACTTAAAGAACAGAAAGGGTGATGTGCTCTCCTAGCTTGGGTTTTTTTGTTTTTTTTACAAAGGGTTAGTCAATTTTATGAAGGCCTATCAGCAGCTACTATCCATGAACATTTAATGTAATCTCTTTAATGTAATGTATTCTGATAGGCAGAATACTTCTGAATACTGCATGCTCTGGACCAAGAAATGTCTATGGTTCTCGTCATCCTGCTTAAACAAGTAGATAAAGATTAGGTATTAGAGAGGTTACTGAACCCTCACAATTGCCCCTGCTTGTGGTTGTGGCTGAGCAACCTGTGGAGTAGATAATGAGGAAGAGAATAGGCTGTCCCAGAAACTGCAAACAGACCAATGACTGAACAATAGGGTGCAGAGCAGTTACATTTGAGTGAATACTTCATAGGATATAGTGTATGCTTTGCATACAGAACTCTGAAACCCAATCTCTATCTACTTAAAAACTAGAAAATGATTGTGGAGTCCGCATGGCCACTGCCAGACATAAATAAACTGGGGAAATTAAGGGGGGGGGGAACAGTTGAGAAGGGATCAACTGGTAGATTACTGATTGCTTTGCAGGATTGCTGCAAATGGAAGTCAGGATTTCTGACTTCCATTTTTTAAAAATACAGTGTGAGTTAGGATTGCAGGTGAAGCAGCATTGGTGAGTGAATACAGGCCTCCTGTTATCAGGTGTTCTCACAATGAGACTGACTAGTTGACTAGAATTAGTTAACCATATGTGTAACTGGGTCTCTTTGGGGTTAAGTTTCATCCCACCAAAGTTATTTGGTAGGGGCAAATAGCTGTTTTTTATGTGTTCAACTGTCATACACTCATTGAACCCAGTGAGAATATCTGTAGTACATAAGCAAGGCACTCTTTGTCCACTACCTTGGCTCCTGTTCGTCGAAGAAGGTGATGGTGAGAAATGGTTTGTGTCAAGTGGGCTACCCAATCATTCCTTAACTGTGCATCCTATATTCAGGTGCAATCAAGGAATGCTCTCCATCATCATTGTTCAAATGTCAGACCAGTCGTCTTCTGCATATTAAGAGGAGGGAGATATCTTATCCTTTCCCTCAGGGTGGATCCATGCTATTCATAAAGCTGACCCTTTGCATCTGAAAGTATCTTAAGAAAGTTGTCCCATAGCAGCTGCAAACTGATCTTTGGTGTATACAAAAAGGGAATGCGCAACTAATGCTTACTGGACAAACTTAAAATATTTATTTTATTTTATTTTATTTTATTTTATTTATATATTTTATTATTTTATTTTATTTTATTTTATTTTATTTTATTTTATTTTATTTTTATTTTATTATTTTTATATTTTATTTTATTTTATTTTATTTTATTTTATTTTATTTTATTTTATTTTATTATTTTATTTTATTTTATTTTATTTTATTTATTTTATTTTATTTTATTTTATTATTTTATTTTATTTTATTTTATTTTATTTTATTTTATTTTATTTTATTTTATTTTATTTTATTTTATTTTATTTTATTGATATGACCGCCCATCTCCCCCAACGGGGAACTCTATAGGGATATAGGGATCTTCCCCAGTCACTGGGCTGGGGAAGGATTTTTACTGTCACCTATATTACTTCAATGATCTAGCTGAAAGAAGCTAGCCATAACCATATGTTCATTGAATCAGAAAAAAAAATACCAACAGTTCTACATTAATTCCAAGAGGAATAATATTCTTCAGACAAAGAACTGAAAATGTGGATCATTAAAGGAGGGCCAGAGAGAGACGGATGGTAAAGCCCAACCCACAGTAAATAAAGCCCTGTAATTATGTATTTCTCTCTCTCTCTCTCTCTCTCTCTCACACACACACACACACACACACACACACACTGGCAAAATGCTTCAGTAATCTCATTACTGAGCACACTAATAATCATTGCAGCATTCTGTTTCTTCCCTAAGATAATGAGCAGCACTGTATGTTATGAAATAAACTCCTAAGCAACAGTTTCTCATCTTGAGTTTTAATGGAACAAATATGCTTGCCTTAAGGTTTGAAATTCCACCTTGTAGCTGTTGTTGTTTTTGTTATCTCTTTCTTTTCTTTAAAATAATTATTTATGCATCCCCAATCTTAAGGCGGGTGGCAGTGGTTGGGGAATTGTAAACATGAAAGCTTCTGTGCAGCTGATAGGGGAAAAGGAAAAGAAAGTCCTTTCGATTTTAACTACTATCAAAATTAGCCCAAGTTAAAAGCAATAATTAGTAAACAACTTTGTCATATTCAGAGCAGCATCATTCCCATTAACATTTCTATAGTTCCCCAATTACATTATAAATCAAAAGTAATACAAAAAGTCAATGCTATAATGAGAATGCATAGACTGCATCAAAAATTCAGATGCCAGCTTTTTCTTTGCTTTTGGATCCCTCTCTTAATTTGTTTCATTTTATTTTCTGGAGCTGTGTAGCAGCAGAAGGGCAATTATCATAAATAAAAGTTATACCTTGGTGGATAACTCACGGGCATTTGAGCAGGATAACTCAGTCCAATTTTTTTTCTTTAAAAAACCCAGGCAGTTTGCATCCAGCATATACACACTGACATATAATTTCCATCCCTTTTATTCTCTCCTATTTTCATAAAAATACCCCTCAAAAAGTGGGTCTGGAAAAAAATAGGTTGTCAGCATATCCTGTTGAATTCTATGGGTCAAAAAAAGGAAAGACAATTTTGAATGAAGTGTGACCACAATGACTTAATGTGGCCAGAACATTTGGTTTTAAGGAATGTGAAGGAATTCTGGATGAGGATAAGGAGATTGTAGAGAAACTAAATGAATTTTTTGCATCTGTAATTCCTGAAGAAGATGTGGGGCAACCATATTTGCCTGAAGTGATATTTTCAAGAAATGACTCGAAGGAACTGAGGCAAATAACAAGAAATGATGTGCTAGAAATGATTGGAATTGAACGCTATCTTGAAAAACTCAGATATGGAATTACTGGTCTTCAAACAATAACGTAACAGATACAAGAGGACTGGAAAATGGCCGATGTCATTTCTATGTTTTTTAAAAAACAGACAGAGATGGGGTTGGGGTAGGCCATTGGAAGAATCATGGACAAGATTAACAATAGTTGGAGGTAAACTGTGGAAAACATTACTAAAGGTCAAGCTACCTAGCATAAACTATAGGAAGCTAAGTCTTGTTCAAAAAGCATCAACATAGCTCCTGCAAAGATAAGTGTTGTTTCACTAGCAATCAGAGTTGACTGAGAATTTCAGCAGAGGTTCTGCCTTTTTGCTTCAGCCTCTCCTTTGGCCCTTTAGTGGTCTCCTGCACAGACACAGAACCTATTTGCTTCCAAGTGAAACAGCTTGTCCAGGCAGATCAACCCCATCTTGACACTGTATGAGGCAGAGGACATTGCCTTCAAGCAACAAGATGGACTGTGTTGCCTCCAATGCCCAAAGGAAAGCACTGAGGCGGATTGCACCCATTTTCTACTACCTATGGGATTTTCCCTTAATTTCTCTTCTCTTTGGGGGAAACAAAATTGAATGTACTTCCATCTCCATCAAATTGAGTGAAAGTGGTAGGGGAAAAAAACAGACTTTCTTGGCATAGCAACTTTATATATTTTATTTTTCTAAAAGGACACATGGATTGGTCATAGAATCTCCCTTCCTCTCACAGAAGGGTTACCTTTCATGAAGGTGACAGATTTAACAAAAGCATCTGCTGATGTATAGATAGGTTTGGACCAATTTCTTTTCTCCCGACGGTCCTGACCAATACTGCCACAACTTTGTAGCAAAACATTTCGGGATACAGATGGATGAAAAGGAGGAAGATTTGGCAAAAGAAATGTTCACTTCAGCTGGAGCATCTGAGGAGCTAAGTTCTGTTCAAAAGAACTTGGGACCTACACAATCCTGGGATGTGAAATCCTCTGAGAGGAGGGATAAAAACAGAATGTTCCATTGTTTAAAATAACTGAAGCACATTCAGCAAATGTCTTATTCCACAATTAGTGTGTGTGTGTGTGTGTGTGTGTGTGTGTGTGTGTGTGTGATGAGTATATTCTGCTCATCATAAGGAAAGAGAAGAACCCATAAGTGGTGCTCAAAACAACTCTATAACCACCCATGACTTACTCGCAACTCCCTTGTCTGCTGGGATCTTATAGGACATTGACAACATAGAAACTGGCAATGAAAATGAAATATTAAAAAATATTTTAATTATTATAAATATTAACCGCCCAGGGTCCCTCCTTGTGGGGGAGATGGGCGGGATATAAATGTAATAAATAAATAAATAAATAAATAAATAAATAAATAAATAAATATATATATATATATATATTAGATCTGTATTTCAAAGGGGTGTTTCATGATACATGTTAGCAGGAACAAAGCATCTCTCTTTGAAGCATCAAAGCTGCCATGTGTTTTGCAATACTCATATGGCTGCTTTGAAAGTTGTTCCTGGTTGTATATCCACAGCTGCTTTGTTTTGCTGATGGTCCCAATGGAAGTGTTGCCTTGGATTGCAAAAGATACAGAGGCTTTAACAAGTCAAACAAAGGTATATATTCTTTGCATTAATCTCCATTGGGGGGGAAAAAACCTCTTTTGAATGCTTTGCGCAGCCTTAATCCATATAATGCTGAATTCTATGTTAAATACTGTGGTTGACCTTTTTGATGAACTGGCCCATTACTTTAATGTTGGGTAGATCTCTGTCCCTCTATAAGACTTGCTCAGCAGAACCATGGGACAACTGTTAATTCTTGCCCAATTTTAGAGGGTAAAGTGAGTGAAATCATTAATTCAATTTCTCAGAGTTTTGCCTCTGGTGATTACTGTCACTTTGGGTAATAGGTTGTCTGTGGTTCTGAGACAACCTATTCCAAAGCCCATCTCACACTACTCAACTAATTAATCTAATGCTTCATTAATTGCAAGCATCTGAAATCATTAGAACCTGATTGAGCACAAAAAGCATCAAAGCTGGGGAAGTTGTGATTGCTTAGCTGGCAAATGGTCTCAGCGCAAAAGAATGTCAATGTTTATAGTATATGTAACGTAAACTAGGGTGTTCATTGACATCTTCCTCCATTTGTATACAGCTATTCTGACATCTATCAGTTCAAGAGTGCATGATTTATCCACTGCTATATCCTGGAACTGACAAGCCAAAGATTACAGCTTAACCTTCATGAGAGCAGAGGCTGTATGTATCCCTAAAATAAATATTTAGCAACCAAAAAGCTCTGGTTAATTTTAATTTGTGATCGAGAGCAGTCAATTTAAACTGGTGCCTGTCAAAAGCTATTTGTATTTTCTAAATCATTTCTCAACAAATCAAGTCTAGAAAGGCTGCCCACTTTGGAAAAGGAATCTTTATGTCAGGATTTTGCTCTAATCCTCTTGTCTGTTAATTCTCATACTCATCCAACTATTTTAGATGCCCTAAAAGCAAAAGAAGCTGTTCATAAATCTGAAATGTGTTCTAGAACATTTCAAGAGGAATAGTAACAGTAATCAGAGAATAACAATTTTGTGTTGCTGTTGTATGCTTTGGATTGTCTTTCCTTTTTCTCCTTTAATTAAATTAACTCAGCCTACATAAAAGATGCCAAGTTAATTCATAGAAAGTGACATCTCTTTGCAACCAACTCATCAAGGCAATATTGACCACAAAAGGTGATGGGAGATGAATTCCAGTGGGTCTTATGATATGGGACATATTGTAGAATCCACTGTTTGTAGGTAACAAAACTTTTGACTGTGTCAATTGCTGGTTTATTTAAATGCTTAGTGGATGAATCAAAAGTTGGACTAAACCGAGATAGTGAAAGCTGTTTGGCAGAAAAAGAGGTTCCTGACAATTCTCAATATAGTCAGATCATGGCCACCCGAAATAGTCCTACATTCTACTCATTTTGCAATATTCAGGATAGTGCAGTGATTTCCATCCTATGATGTAAAAATAACATTACAAGCATTGACTCATGCTTCTGTTTTTCTTCAGAGGGAGGCCATTTGCTGACCTGATGGCTTGGACTTTAACTTTTCTCAGTCGCAACCAGGATAGCCAATGTGGCATGAAGTCCTGAGACTAAACATATGCCTTTCTTTCAACGTTTTCTTGTAAGTTGTTTCTCCTTAACCATTTTTCATATTTGTTGGTCTCCTGTGAACCATTTTCAAATGTATAAACCTTTTCCTTATTCTTGGTTGAGAACTGAACATTGCTGAGCACAGGAGTTGCCATGTTCCATCTCGTATATATGACACTTCTGTAAATGGATCCCAAAATAGCATTTGCTCTTAAAAAACAAATTTCCATTGTTAGCTCAACTGGCAGGCTACTGTTAACACCTCTCACTGCTTAACCAGTTATCCATAGCTTTCAATCTGCATATACATTTATCTTTTTTTAGGTATAATGTGTCATAGCAGCCCTGAGATTTTATTCTGTTGGCTGTGGTTCAATTCTCCAATTTACTAAAAGTTTTAACATTTCTAATCTGCTCTTTGTATTACACCTCAGTATTATATCTTCAGGGGTGTGGTGGCTCAGCGGGTAAGATGCCAGGCTTGTCGATCAGAAGATCGCAAGTTCGGAGGTTCGAATCCCTAGCCCTGCGTGACGGAGTGAGCTCCCGCACTGGCCCCAGCTCTTGCCAACCTAGCAATTTGAAAGCATGCAAATGCAAGTAGATGAATAGGTACCACTTTGGTGGGTAGGTAACAGCGTTCCGCGCACGTCATGCCGGCCACATGACCACGGAAGCATCTTCAGACAACGCTGGCTCTTCGGCTAACAAACGGAGATGACCACCAGCCCCTAGAGTCGGACACGACTGCACAAATGTGCGGGGGGAACCTTTACCTTTTTATTATATCTTCTGAAGACTGCACCTCCCGTTCTTAGTCTATGTGGCTTATAATAGTCTTAACAGCAAGAAGTTTATAGTGTATGTTAATGAAGTTGCTGCTTTATATATCTCCTTGTGCTTTAAGAACATAGAGAAACTCTAAATCAGAAATTCAGAAGGAGGGAAGAAAATCTTCCCATTGGACATAAAAATATTGGACATTTCTCCCCAAATGCTTGTCTGATGCCTTCCCTGATGTCTCTGTACAATTAAATGTATGTGTGTATGTGTTTTTAATTTCCATGGTCCTTTAAGATAATTCCAAGTACTGATATAAATAACAATATTTTAATCTCAGCTTTTATGTCCTTTCTGAAGTAAGGTTTTAGACCTGTGAGAGTTTTCTGGCTCCCTGTTGTGATTAGAGTATGTAATTGAAGGTGGAATTGGTTATTTTCTGCACAGAAATGCTTGTTTCTGTTTTATTGAACTTTTGTCCTGGGCATTGGTTGCATTGGATTTGATGTGTGTTTTTAAATTGTTTACTTGTTTATTGACCAGAAGTCATGGAATAAGTATTTTTATATCTTTTTATTGCTTCTGAATCTGTAACAAAAGAAACAAAGGAAAACTATAACCAAGTACAATCACAAATGAGAATACAAGAAGGAAACCTGGAAAATAACTAAAGCATAAAAGGAAGGAAGGAAGGAAGGAAGGAAGGAAGGAAGGAAGGAAGGAAGGAAGGAAGGAAGGAAGGAAGGAAGGAAGGAAGGAAGGAAGATATTAGAACAACTAAATATACAATGGTATCAAGTCTTAAACAGCAAATGAAACCATGGCCGTGTGAATCACGTTGATCAAAGTTCTCACGATGTCAGTTCCTATGCAGAAGTTATGGGCTAACTAATAAACACACATGCACACACACCACTTCCCTTTATCTATATGTGCCAGGATTGGCAATCCACAGTCCGTAAGGAACATGCAGCTCTCCCAGTCCATTTCTTGCACCACCCCCTGAGCCCTTCAAAACTTCAATAGTGACTCTCAGAGGCTAAGAGACAATTTACAGCACACACAATTTTTCACTTGTGCAAGCACAGGGGGAAAAAAACAACCACTTAAACAGGTGTATTAAGTCCTCAATAGACCAAACAATTGTTATTAAAAAGAAAAATCAACCTTCCAACTCCCAAAATGAATAAGGCCAAATAATCTGAGTCATCTGCTATGCTCTCAGTGACATCACTACATCGTACATATTGATCTCCGTAGCCTTGCAGGATAAAAAGCAGTGAAGAGTGTGCCCCTGGCTGCAAAAATATTGCCTGACCCTGGAATATACAAGCACAGGGAAAGACACATACAGTAAGTGTGGGCTTCTTCATTTCTACTTTATGAAACCCTGTTTGTGGCTTGATATCACTTGCAGTGTTCACAACTAAAGCACAAAGAATTATGCAAAGCTTAATAATTTGACAGTCTTTTCCTACCTTGCTTATCCTACAAATCTGAAATAGTATTTTTGAATTTGATTCATCTTATTCTTCAGGGAAACTTACAGGTTGAATTATAATAGGCATCAGGTAGAAAAAAGAAAAAGGGAAAACTGTCTAAAGCACATGTCGATGAAGGTTCTCAGTCATCCAGGTGGAACAGTCTGTGGCTTGAATCATGTCAACTGGATTTCTATTTTCTCAGTAGAAACGTTTCACTCCTTATCCAAGGAGCTTCTTCAGTCTGAGTAAAGTTAGTAAGGGAATCCTTAAATATGTTTCTAGGGTGGCTGTGTGACCTTACTCAGACTGAAGAAGCTCCTTGGATAAGGAGTGAAACGTTTCTACTGAGAAAATAGAAATCCAGTTGACATGATTCAAGCCACAGACTGTCTAAAGCACAATTAAACAACAGGAATGTAGAAATGCAAAACATCTATTGCAATCGCCACAGAAGGAAATATAAGAAGGAATGGGGGGTAATTATGGAATTGATATTTTAAAGTTTTACTAAGGACCAATGTGAAATGCTGTACAGCATGCATATGTGCTTTTTAGATGTCTGTTGAGGTAACAAACAATTCAGAATGTTTGCCTCTCCCTAAAATAACTGTTTACACAGGGCAGAAATTTATTTTCAGTGCAGAAAAGATAGCCAAATGAAAGAAATTATAATGAAGCCTAGAATTGTTTGTGGACATTTAGATGCTGACAAGGAAGAAGAAGAAAAAGAAGAAGCCAGAAGCTGCCTAGAATGAAAATATATGGAACAGGGCGACAGAAACAATAACTGTTTTGAAAGCAGAGAGATGGACACAGCATATTCTTCTAATGAGAAGTGACCACCAATGCTTTCTAAAGGCTCCATGAAGAATGAAATAGACGGAAGAAGACAAAAGGAGACAGTTTTGTGGGATGAATGCCAACACTCAGCATATCTGGTTAAGGATCAGAGAATGGAATGATTAGCTTGGTATATTTCAAAGGGATTTTTCTGCTTCTTTGCACACCTTATATATCAAGCAAGAAGACATCTCTCGTCATAAAACTGCTTTACAAAAATTATTCTGCCCCAAGCCATGACCCAAGAGAAGTTTAGACAGTAGCTGCTCTGAATAGCCCAAGAGGCACAATAGTTAGAGGGTTAGGGAGTTGTGAAGGGATGCAGAGAATCCACATACAAATTCTTCTTCAGCATTGTTTTTGGCCTTGGGCAAATCAATATATTTCATTCCAACCCAGTCCTCCTGAATCTGGTGCTTTCCAGATTTATGGGATCACAGCCTGTGCTGGCTGGGCTGAAATGTGATCTTGAGTTTCTTGGAGACTGCAACTCTACAGATCTGTAGTCTTACAAGGGAATCACATTGATGAGGTTGTATTTAGCACTATGGTCAAAGATCAGATGCAGAAGCTTTGCAGCAGCAAACTTCTGCAAATTACTCCTCATCTTATCATGCCATTGGGAAAGGATAGGGAAGAAGTATACATGAATGCCCTCGTCTCCCATGACTGTTTTCAGCTAACATGTTGGGACCAAATACATGGATAGAAGCTCCTGAGCTGCTGAGAACTGAAGACCACTTCCTCACACACGATATGAAGTCTGATATATGTAACATAACTAGAAGAAGAGTGAGAGACATAGCTACAAATAGGAAATGGCTTTACAGAATAACAGAGAGACAGAGCTTGAGAGACGCATAGATTGGGCTCACACAACATATTTAATTTGTTAGATTTATATCTTACCTTTCTTCCAAGAGTTCAGGGCAATTTACTTGGAGATCTCCCTTCATTTTATGCCTACAACTGCAAACTTGTCAGGTAGGAGTGACTGGCCCAAAGACACCCAGTGGGCTTCCATAGCTAAAGGTGGACTAGTCCTAGTCCAAACAACACCACACTGAATGCAATTTCTAGATTCATATTATATCCAAACAAATAAGAACCATATTGTGGTTTAACGTGAGGGCCTGGTTCACAAAACGTGCTATGTCAATAGCTGGGTTTCCTTCCCACAACATGCTGGAAATACTCAACACCATTTTGACTTATTTTTCCTCTTTTACCCTCCCTATCCCTTCTTCCTGTGTTATTGAAACTTTTCACATTTGAAATGTTTGAGTTCAAAATGTTCTATTTAATGTTCATAACAGGTGTTCACATCTTATTGGAACTATTCTGAGCTCAAAACAATTCTTAAAGTTACATTGTATAGCGACTAGTTGAAAACTAAGCTGCATTAGGTGGTGGGGCCTGATCCATCCTGTTAGCCTCTGAAGAAGAGATGCTCAGCTTAGCAACTCAAGAAGCAAAGGCACCAACATTCATAATTGAGCTATGTCAGCATTTTGCTTATTTAAAGCAGCTGTCAGCAACTAGCGATTGATTGGGAACAACTTGCCCAAGCATGGATCTGTATTCCTGTATCCTTGCTTCCTGGTCTGCTTGTTGACTCTCAGCTCTTTGACTTGAACTGGTGTTGGACTCTTGAATTGCCATGGAATTTCTTTCTTTCTTTCTTTCTTTCTTTCTTTCTTTCTTTCTTTCTTTCTTTCTTTCTTTCTTTCTTTCTTTCTTTTATATGGGCACATATTAGTGACTCAGGGTGATCTACAGAATTAAGACAACAACAATTCCACAATCCAAACCACATTTACAGTTAAACAATAATGCCCATTTCTAAAAAGCAACTTGGTTAACTTTGATCACCTAATCTTCTGACCCAAACAGGGAAACAGCCAGGTTCATTACAAAAGGTTAATAGGGTTGGGGCTATCCAGATTTCTAGCGGGATGCTATTCCCCAGGGCAGGCATTGCCACAGAGGAGGAACAACTCCTGGTTCCAACAAAATGACATTGTTTGATGGAAGGGACCTGGAGTTATGCCCTTCATGCTAGATCTGGTGGGGTGGGTAGAAACAATGAGAGACAGGTGTTGCTTCTCTAAAACCATTCTCCCTTTGATTCGGAACTAAGTATGTAACTGACCAATTAGAAAGCAAGGTCTCACTTCCCTGTATTTTCTGGAGTGTTGTGTGCTCTTGCACAGCCAGCTCTCTGCCTACCTATGCAGCTTACTGCAGTAATACTCATTAGTAAACCATCTGTAAATTAAACCTGTGTAGGTGTGTGCGCAGTGTCAGGCAGGACAGGCTGATGGGGTTCAAAAACTGGCTTCCCATCTCATCTTCCTCTGTTGTAGTGTGTTGAAATGGCTGCTGCCTGATCATAACAAAGAAAAACTAGGAAGAAACTCTTTCAAACTCAGGACAGGATGTTCTGAGTGTTGGAGGTCCAAATTCAATGCCACTAACTCTTCAGCACCTCATAACCTACTGATCACAAAGGGGCAGTGCTATAGATAGAGAATTAAGGATTCCCTCTATGTCCTTTCTTGGTCTATCACTGGCTTGAATTTGTTTAAGATATTTCTAATCGGAAGTCACCTCCTTCTGCCTTTCTTCCCAGCCACTCATGTGCAAAGCACATGCTCTTCGACTCTCCTCATGACAGGATGCAATTAGTCAGCTGCTAGGCTTTGCCTATCCCTACGATTTTCTTTCCTGTAAATAAATTAATAAAGCCTGCTTCACTAATTATTGCTCAGATTCCTGCTTTCAGGAATGCTTACATGCAGACATAGAACACTTCAACATACAACACCAATCTTGACATGTTTTGAATTGAAAATTATTTGCATCCTCTCTTTGCACACCTCTTTATGGGTCATGTCTCCATCGTCTCCATCATCCTTTTGGATTGTAAAGCAGAATATGCAAGTTTTAGATTTAGGTAACACTTTTGATCAGAGCAAAAAAAAAAAGGGGGGAGAATAGATTTGCACATCAGTGTAGCTTTCATTCAGATATATAAGAATTGGGTCATCTTTGTAATACATACTCTCCGTATGGTGTACTCTACTTCACTCACTGCTACAGGATGCTGAGAACCTGTCATAGGATTCAGTATCTATTGCTGTAAGTTCCATGCCCAGTAATGGATTTGGAAGGTATTGTATTAGAAGCATTTGACATTATAAATGGATGTAAAGGCTCACAAATCAGAATCAAATTGTTAAGTAGATGGTACAGAGGAGGTGGACTGTGGGGACTGCCAGAAACACAGCCTGTTATTTTCATATTAGAATGTAATGGCGCCATTAAAGTTAAAATCACTGTTAAACTTGATTGAGTAAATTAGTTAATTAACCATAGCATCTAATGCATTCCTCCAAGGCATACCTCAAAATCCTCTAGATGCAGAGAACTGATAGAGCCCAAGCCATCCATTATCCTAACTGCACATTGTAGTATGATTACACTCATCTCTGAGTGACTTATTACGAGATCAGCTATAAAAGAGAAGGTGGCAAGTTGAAGCCCTGTTGTGACTTTGAGACATAACGGAGAAGGAAAAAAATCGCAAGAGATTGAGTTGCTTGTCTCCCCAGGCTTGTGGCAAAGCTTTAAGATGTGCATTATAACGCACTTGCAAGCATTTTATTAATCCTCTGTTAATTTGATTTTTATTTCTACCAGCCCCAAATGTCTTGCTTTTCTGATCCTGTTTTCAGAAGTTAATATTCCTATCCCCATCCAAGACAAAGCTTAAACCTTATGCTTTTTATTCCATTCTTAGGTCAGTTTGGGTTGTGGCCCTTGATTCTAGCTACCACCTGAGATAAACTGTAGCCTGAAAAAAATCCAGCGACTCACATTTCTTAGTTTCTTAAATTATTGCTCGATGATACATGTCTGTAACTATTACGATTGGCACCAGGAAGGGATCCAGAATGCTGTCATAAAAGTATGAACATGTCAATTGTGGTTTTTAGTTCAAAATATGGGGAGTGGATGAAGAGTATCAAGCAGATTTGACAAATCAGTTCAAATCATTGGACCAATTTGGTGAATCGAGTCCATTTGATTCAGTCATAGTGAGTGCCTTCTCAAGATGATATATACAGAAGTATCAGCATGAGTTTCCCTTCCTATTAATGGTGGTTGCTGATTTGGTGATTTTTAAAAGCAGTTTGCACATTGTTAATATAACATGATTTAGTGACTTGCTGCACCTCTGACACTGAGACAGCATGCACAAATTATGTGTAATACTTTGCAGTGAGAGGTACTGATTTATATCTGCAGTGCAATTTGTTGGTTCAAAATTTGCAGCAGCAACTTTGGGGCCATAAATTGAAAATGGGGGGGGGGGGGGAAGCAAGGCAAGTGTGTGGCTCTTTTGAATGTTTAATCAATAACTAAAGTGTGTGGGGGGGGGAGTCCCTTCCAATCAATGGGTATTACAAACCCCCCTTGGCTTTTCTGGACATCCTCTAATTCTGGTAGAAATAATCTGAGTTACCTATAGCTGCCTAGAATAGATTGATATTTTCAGATATTATCATGAGAGTCTGCTCATGCAGAAGGCAAACTCTGGCATACTTTAATTATAATTCATCTACATTTAGCCATAGAAAAACCATAGAATCTCAATACTTTTTGTGGCTGTTGTGGGTCTTCCGGGCTGTGTGGACGTGTTCTGGAAGTTGTGGTTCCTAACGTTTCGCCAGCATCTGTGGCCAGCATCTTCAGAGGGCAGGAGCACAGATAGAAGCAAAATCTCTGTGCCCAGGTAGAGTGGCAATGTTCTATTTATAGAGCTAAATTATAGGAGATTAGGTGGGGTTTTTTGTTGTGTTGAAATGTTAACGAGTGGCTGATGAGCGTGATTAGCATGTTCATTGTGAGCAGTATTCCCATGTCCTGGTGGTTGGACTGAGTTCGTTGACCTTTTGCAGGCTGTGTTTTTCAGGACTGGTAGCCAGGTTTTGCTAATTTTTAAACTTTCTTCTTTTTTATTGTAACTGTGCTGGTGTTTGTGAATTTCAATGGCTTCTCTGTATAATCTGGTGTAGTGGCTTTTGGTGTTGTCCAGTATTTCTGTGTTTTCAAATAGGATTTTGTGTCCCGTTTGCTTGAGAGCATGTTCAGCTACTGAAGATTTTTCCGGTTGCTGTAGTCTGCTACGAGTGATCGCCAATGATGAATGACTTTCATGTTCTTTTATCCTGGTGTGAATGCTTCGTTTTGTGGTTCCGATGTATACTTGTCCACAGCTGCATGGTATGCGGTATACTCCTGCAGCGGTGCGGGGGTCCCTTTTGTCTTTTGCTGATTTTAGCATTTGTTGTATTTTTCTGGTGGGTCTGAAGACTGTTTGAAAGTTGTGTTTTTCCATCAGTTTTCCCATGCGGTCAGTGACTCCTTTGATGTAGGGCAGGAATACTTTGTTTGTGGGGGGCTGTTTTTCTTCAGTTGGATGTTGTTTTCTTGGTTTGATGGCTCTTTTTATTTCATTCTTGGAATAGCCATTTGCCTGTAGGACCCAATTCAGATGGTTAAGTTCATTGTTGAGAAATTGGGTTTCACAGTTTCGATTAGCACGATCCACCAAGGTTTTGATCATGCCTCTCTTTTGTCGTGGGTGGTGATTGGAATTTTTGTGTAGATATCGGTCCGTATGGGTGGGTTTTCTGTATACTTTGTGTCCTAGTTTGAGGTCCGGATTGCGTATGACCAGCGTATCTAAAAATGGAAGTTTGCCATCAGTTTCTTTTTCCATAGTGAATTGTATATTGGGGTGGATGCCGTTTAGGTGGTCCAGAAATTTCTCCAGTTCTTCTTCAGTATGACTCCAAATTGCGAAGGTGTCATCCACGAACCGGAACCAGACTGTTGGTGTAATGGGTGCCGATTCCAAAGCCTGTTTTTCAAAGTGTTCCATGTAAAAGTTTGCTATGACTGGGCTCAGGGGGCTTCCCATGGCAACGCCATCCATCTGTTCGTAGAACTCATTCTCCCATTGAAAGTAACTAGTTGTTAGGCAGTGTTGAAATAAAGCTGTAATGTCTTCTGGGAAGATTTGCTTGATGAGTGCCAGGGTGTCCCTTACTGACACCTTGGTAAACAGGGAGACCACGTCAAAGCTGACCAGTTTGTCTGTGTGGTTGAGTTTTAGGGTGCTGATTTTGTTGATGAAGTGTCCTGAGTCTTTGATGTGGGATGGAGTCTGTCCGATGTGGGTCTGTAAAAGGGTTGCCAAATGTTTGGATAATTCATATGTCGGGGAGCCAATGGCACTTACAATGGGTCTGAGTGGGATCGAGTCTTTGTGGATTTTGGGGAGTCCGTATAGTCTAGGTGAGAGAGCTTCTGTCTTGCAAATACGTTGTAGTACGTTGGGATGCAGGGAGGAGCTCTTTATCAGTGTGTTGGTTTGCTTCATGATTTTTCTGGTCGGATCCCGTCTTATTGTTCTGTATGTGGTGGGGTCTAGTAATTCTCTGATTTTGTCTTTGTATTCATCTATGTTCATAATTACCGTGGCATTGCCTTTGTCCGCTGGAAGGATGATGATGTCTGGGTCCGAATTGAGGGTCTCTATGGCGTTTCTCTCCTTCTTAGTAATGTTGCTGGTGGGGGGCTTTGCTTTCCTTAGGATTCTTGCCACTTCACCCCTTATTTCTTCTGCTTCTTCCTCTGGGCGTTGGTGAATGGCTGATTCCACATTGGCAATGATATCTTCCACTGGAATTCTGGTGGGTGTAATTGCAAAGTTTCCTCCTTTGCTTAGGATGGAGGTTTCTTCAGGAGAGAGCAGGTGTTCTGTCAAATTGATGACAATGCGTGAAGTATCCAGTGCCGGTTTTGGTTGACTGTTTTGGCATTTGTTGAATTTTTGCTTTTGTCTGTTTGTGTAGTCAAAGATGTCCTTTTCCATTTTTCTGTAGGATATGGTATCAATCTTGTCCCAATCCTGGCTTCTCATTTTGTGACTAAGGCTCATATGTGTGTCGAATAGATCTTTTTCTGTGATGGCAAGGTTTCGGCGGGTTGTGTGAATTCTCTCGCGCAGGAGGGCTTGTTCAAGGCGGTCGTAAATGCGGCTGGCTTGTGACGATTTGAAGGTCCTTTTCGTTCTGAGAAAAGCTGGAATGGACCTGTTATCTCTGCATCGCACTAGGAAGGTTAAGGAGCAGAGAAGGTGTGCTTTTCTGTTCCGGAGTGTTTCCAGTCTCCGTGTCTGTCAGAACGTTTCCTCCCCGTAGAGGCGTTCAATGTATTGTCGAAGGCTTTCACGGCCGGAGTTCAATGGCTGTTGTGGGTCTTCCGGGCTGTGTGGCCATGTTCTGGAAGTTGTGGTTCCTAACGTTTCGCCAGCATCTGTGGCCAGCATCTTCAGAGGGCAGGAGCACAGATAGAAGCAAAATCTCTGTGCCCAGGTAGAGTGGCAATGTTCTATTTATAGAGCTAAATTATAGGAGATTAGGCGGGGTTTTTTGTTGTGTTGAAATGTTAACGAGTGGCTGATGAGCGTGATTAGCATGTTCATTGTGAGCAGTATTCCCATGTCCTGGTGGTTGGACTGAGTTCGTTGACCTTTTGCAGGCTGTGGTTTTCAGGACTGGTAGCCAGGTTTTGCTAATTTTTAAACTTTCTTCTTTTTTATTGTAACTGTGCTGGTGTTTGTGAATTTCAATGGCTTCTCTGTATAATCTGGTGTAGTGGCTTTTGGTGTTGTCCAGTATTTCTGTGTTTTCAAATAGGATTTTGTGTCCCGTTTGCTTGAGAGCATGTTCAGCTACTGAAGATTTTTCCGGTTGCTGTAGTCTGCAGTGTCTTTCATGTTCTTTTATCCTGGTGTGAATGCTTCGTTTTGTGGTTCCAATGTATACTTGTCCACAGCTGCATGGTATGCGGTATACTCCTGCAGCTGTGCGGGGGTCCCTTTTGTCTTTTGCTGATTTTAGCATTTGTTGTATTTTTCTGGTGGGTCTGAAGACTGTTTGAAAGTTGTGTTTTTCCATCAGTTTTCCCATGCGATCAGTGACTCCTTTGATGTAGGGCAGGAATACTTTGTTTGTGGGGGGCTGTTTTTCTTCAGTTGGATGTTGTTTTCTTGGTTTGATGGCTCTTTTTATTTCATTCTTGGAATAGCCATTTGCCTGTAGGACCCAATTCAGATGGCTAAGTTCATTGTTGAGAAATTGGGTTTCACAGTTTCGATTAGCACGATCCACCAAGGTTTTGATCATGCCTCTCTTTTGTCGTGGGTGGTGATTGGAATTTTTGTGTAGATATCGGTCCGTATGGGTGGGTTTTCTGTATACTTTGTGTCCTAGTTTGAGGTCCGGATTGCGTATGACCAGCGTATCTAAAAATGGAAGTTTGCCATCAGTTTCTTTTTCCATAGTGAATTGTATATTGGGGTGGATGCTGTTTAGGTGGTCCAGAAATTTCTCCAGTTCTTCTTCAGTATGACTCCAAATTGCGAAGGTGTCATCCACGAACTGGAACCAGACTGTTGGTGTTCCACACAGCCCGGAAGACCCACAACAGCCATTGAACTCCGGCCGTGAAAGCCTTTGACAATACATTGAACGCCTCTACGGGGAGGAAACGTTCTGACAGACATGGAGACTGGAAACACTCCGGAACAGAAAAGCACACCTTCTCTGCTCCTTAACCTTCCTAGTGCGATGCAGAGATACCAGGTCCATTCCAGCTTTTCTCAGAACGAAAAGGACCTTCAAATCGTCACAAGCCAGCCGCATTTACGACCACCTTGAACAAGCCCTCCTGCGTGAGAGAATTCACACAACCCGCCGAAACCTTGCCATCACAGAAAAAGATCTATTCGACACACATATGAGCCTTAGTCACAAAATGAGAAGCCAGGATTGGGACAAGATTGATACCATATCCTACAGAAAAATGGAAAAGGACATCTTTGACTACACAAACAGACAAAAGCAAAAATTCAACAAATGCCAAAACAGTCAACCAAAACCGGCACTGGATACTTCACGCATTGTCATCAATTTGACAGAACGCCTGCTCTCTCCTGAAGAAACCTCCATCCTAAGCAAAGGAGGAAACTTTGCAATTACACCCACCAGAATTCCAGTGGAAGATATCATTGCCAATGTGGAATCAGCCATTCACCAACGCCCAGAGGAAGAAGCAGAAGAAATAAGGGGTGAAGTGGCAAGAATCCTAAGGAAAGCAAAGCCCCCCACCAGCAACATTACTAAGAAGGAGAGAAACGCCATAGAGACCCTCAATTCGGACCCAGACATCATCATCCTTCCAGCGGACAAAGGCAATGCCACGGTAATTATGAACATAGATGAATACAAAGACAAAATCAGAGAATTACTAGACCCCACCACATACAGAACAATAAGACGGGATCCGACCAGAAAAATCATGAAGCAAACCAACACACTGATAAAGAGCTCCTCCCTGCATCCCAACGTACTACAACGTATTTGCAAGACAGAAGCTCTCTCACCTAGACTATACGGACTCCCCAAAATCCACAAAGACTCGATCCCACTCAGACCCATTGTAAGTGCCATTGGCTCCCCGACATATGAATTATCCAAACATTTGGCAACCCTTTTACAGACCCACATCGGACAGACTCCATCCCACATCAAAGACTCAGGACACTTCATCAACAAAATCAGCACCCTAAAACTCAACCACACGGACAAACTGGTCAGCTTTGACGTGGTCTCCCTGTTTACCAAGGTGCCAGTAAGGGACACCCTGGCACTCATCAAGCAAATCTTCCCAGAAGACATTACAGCTTTATTTCAACACTGCCTAACAACTAGTTACTTTCAATGGGAGAATGAGTTCTACGAACAGATGGATGGCGTTGCCATGGGAAGCCCCCTGAGCCCAGTCATAGCAAACTTTTACATGGAACACTTTGAAAAACAGGCTTTGGAATCGGCACCCATTACACCAACAGTCTGGTTCCGGTTCGTGGATGACACCTTCGCAATTTGGAGTCATACTGAAGAAGAACTGGAGAAATTTCTGGACCACCTAAACGGCATCCACCCCAATATACAATTCACTATGGAAAAAGAAACTGATGGCAAACTTCCATTTTTAGATACGCTGGTCATACGCAATCCGGACCTCAAACTAGGACACAAAGTATACAGAAAACCCACCCATACGGACCGATATCTACACAAAAATTCCAATCACCACCCACGACAAAAGAGAGGCATGATCAAAACCTTGGTGGATCGTGCTAATCGAAACTGTGAAACCCAATTTCTCAACAATGAACTTAGCCATCTGAATTGGGTCCTACAGGCAAATGGCTATTCCAAGAATGAAATAAAAAGAGCCATCAAACCAAGAAAACAACATCCAACTGAAGAAAAACAGCCCCCCACAAACAAAGTATTCCTGCCCTACATCAAAGGAGTCACTGACCGCATGGGAAAACTGATGGAAAAACACAACTTTCAAACAGTCTTCAGACCCACCAGAAAAATACAACAAATGCTAAAATCAGCAAAAGACAAAAGGGACCCCCGCACCGCTGCAGGAGTATACCGCATACCATGCAGCTGTGGACAAGTATACATCGGAACCACAAAACGAAGCATTCACACCAGGATAAAAGAACATGAAAGTCATTCATCATTGGCGATCACTCGTAGCAGACTACAGCAACCGGAAAAATCTTCAGTAGCTGAACATGCTCTCAAGCAAACGGGACACAAAATCCTATTTGAAAACACAGAAATACTGGACAACACCAAAAGCCACTACACCAGATTATACAGAGAAGCCATTGAAATTCACAAACACCAGCACAGTTACAATAAAAAAGAAGAAAGTTTAAAAATTAGCAAAACCTGGCTACCAGTCCTGAAAAACACAGCCTGCAAAAGGTCAACGAACTCAGTCCAACCATCAGGACATGGGAATACTGCTCACAATGAACATGCTAATCACGCTCATCAGCCACTCGTTAACATTTCAACACAACAAAAAACCCCACCTAATCTCCTATAATTTAGCTCTATAAATAGAACATTGCCACTCTACCTGGGCACAGAGATTTTGCTTCTATCTGTGCTCCTGCCCTCTGAAGATGCTGGCCACAGATGCTGGCGAAACGTTAGGAACCACAACTTCCAGAACACGGCCACACAGCCCGGAAGACCCACAACAGCCATTGAACTCCGGCCGTGAAATCCTTTGACAATACATCAATACTTTTTGTTGATGTGATATAACCTGCACCCCAATACAACCTCAAGTTGTACATAGAACTAGATGCATAAGGACTGTTTATGATTGATTATATGCCATCAAGTTAGTGTTGACTCTTAGCAACCACATGGTTAGACCTTTTCCAGGATGATCTGGACCTAGACCTTCAGATCTTGTAATGGTGCACCATTGCTATTGTAGCTGAGTCCATTCACCTTGCTGCTGGTCATCCTCTTCTCTTTCCTTCCACCTTTTCCAGCACAATAGACTTCTCAAGAGTGCTAGGTCTTTGTATAATGTATCCAAAATATGACAGTCTGGACCTGGTCATTTGTGCCTCGATTGAGAACTCTGGATTGTGGATACATAAGGAAACCTAACTCTTTCAACACAGGGAATCAGAATTATATTCCTAACATGCTTTACTACAAAGATGCAGTCTAAGGAGCCCAAGGGATGCTAGATAGTCCAAATGAGCATCATTTTCTCAAAAATTAAGCCTCTCTGGGCTTACTCTGGGCTTACTACTTACTCACAAGTAAGCTTATATAAGTGGTTGAGCAGAAGAGAAATAAATTTTTCCATGGTGGTACCCACTTGGTAGATCCAGAAAGGCTCACTGTTGCCTATATTATGGTCTTTCCCATGTAAGAGAAATACCTCATTTTCCAAGGCATTTGGTAAAGGTATTAATTCCCATGCATTTTTATTGGATTTGGTTTCCTGTTAATTTGTTTAAAAAAATTTTATTATTATTATTATTATTATTATTATTATTATTATTATTATTATTACAGTGAGACATGCACAATCCTCTCCATGCCAGATATATGGATTCATTCAATTGATTGGACACTCACTGCACAGCTATCAACTATATGTGTGTGTCTCAGTCTTAAAGGTGCTGGAAGACTAATACTGAGAATTTCAAGACAGCAGGCCTTTGGCCATGTACTCTAAGAATTTGGAGAGCTGCAGTCCCAACACATGTGATGGGCACTAGAACAGGGACATCTGTCATATGTGTGCATGTATGCAATCTAAATTTGTCCCTTCATGAGATAAATGGGAACTAGCAGAAAATTTGTAGAAAACTTGTAGAAAAGATAGGGGAACAGTGAAACTGATCCCATTCTTTATGCAGCTTAGTACCTAATATATTAGATATTTATTTACTGAAATTGGGTAGAATGCCAAAAAGTAGTTTAGCCAAATGGGTTGGGAATACAGGCCCACAATGCATTCTAGATAAATCCATAATGGCGAGGATACCAATAAATTAGGGAATTTCATCATGATGGGTGTATGCAGAACACGTGAATTAGAAAAGATCTGCTGTGTCACTTCCATTGGAAAGAGGTTGCATAATCAAGACAATGGGATGGCATTTTTTACAGGCTGAATCTCTTACTTTGGTGGGAATATCCCAGATTAGCAATTCAGTGAGGCAACAGAGAACTTTTTGCTAGCCATGCTGAATAGTAGAAATTAACTAGGAAAAGTTCTGGGAGACAGCAGAGATAATGAATCTTCAGTTCTGTAAGGGTGAACCAGCCATGCTGAATCCAAGTACAGCTGTCTTATATTTGCTCTGTGTGCATTTTGCCACCAGTAATTTTGTCATCAATTTTCATAATTTGTTTAAACATATTTGTCTTTTGGACATGAGAGGTCATATTTCATAGCCGTGATGAATTTTCTCCTTGGTCCAGCTCTACAGAATTTGTACTTAATTAATTGCACAACCTTTAATTCGACAGACTGTTCATTTCTAATAGCTGGATACTTTCAAATGGCTGTATGGAGATAGGGAGGGAAGAAGAGAAGTGGCTCTGAAGTACTTTCAGTAATTTAAATGGTACGAAAATTGGTTGGTATTTTTTGGGCTGCTCCATCCATTTCCACTCATAGACTCTTCGGAAATGTTCATACAAAGGGGAAATCCTTTGTAACTGGATGACTTTTGGGGAATGTACACTGATGAAGCATGTTTCTGGAAGATTCATAGAATCATTCAACAACTAGTAATACTACTGTACAATATCAGGGTTACGGCTAAACTAGGATCTATAGCAGAGCTTTCCAAACTGTGTGTCGCGACACAAAAGTGTGTTCCCTGCGGGGCCCAGATATGTCGCATCAAAACCCGGAAGCGCTGATGGCGTGCCATCAGCGCTTCCAGGTTTTCCCGTGGCGACACACCAACGGCGGCGCGTGAAAATCCGAAAGCGCCGCAGCCACGGCGGTGTGCAAAAACCGAAAGCGGCAGCAGCACTTCCGGGGTTTTGCGCGCTGCCGCAACGGCGGCGCTTCCGGGTTTTCCCACGGCGACACACCAACGGCGGCGCGCAAAAATCAAAAGCGGCAGCAGCGCTTCCGGGGTTTTGCGCACTGCCGCAACGGCAGCACTTCCGGGTTTTCCCGCGGCAACACACCAACAGCGGTTGGTGTGTCACCGCAGGAAAACTTTGGAAAGCCCTGATCTATAGCATAGGTGTTCATGGGTTGGGCAGGCAAATGACAACACTCATATGACAATGTAATCACACAAGTGCCACAATTATGCATTTCCATCAGGATGTGTAACACAATACATAATTGAGGCATTTGTCTGATTGCATCACTGCAGAGGTGTTGTGACTTTGGCATCAATGCAATTTGCTGACGCCTCTGCTAATCTTATGCTCTGCTTATATGGGAGCCCACCTGACTTATCTGAGGAGCCATGCTTAAGCATGCCACCAATATGTGAGCCCAGCCTGTGTGATGCTCAGCCTGTTCCTATGCAGAATGAGCTTTGCTGTGCACACTCACACCCTGTTCACTGTCATTTTAGCACCTACTGTATGTTCACGCCTGTGACAATTCCCCCATCATTTGTTTAAATCCTGACATGGATCATATGGGTTTTATGATCACAGCAAATGCTAGAAAACAATTACATTACCAAATGCTACACCACCTGATCATTCTCTGTATTGGGTCGGGGGGAGATAATGCCCACCTCCCTAGCACACCAGATTTCATTACAAGAGCTTAACTATAATGCCTAAAAGCTTTCTTGGTTCTTAACAGGGCTCCCTCACCCAACTAGACAGCCAATATCTGGAAATGTGCCCATCAAATCTGTCTGTCAACTTACGAGGCTTTCCAAGACATCTAAAAGGCAGACAGGAAAGAGTAGACAAAGGTTAACTCTCGTCACTTCTTGGTAAATATAATTGTACTGGCAGCTTGTAAGGGAGTACGTTGCTCCCTAGCAACTTCTGAGTTTGTGGAAGAATTGAATACATATTTGTGTTACTTTTTCCCTTGATTGTTTAGTCCATCCTTGTAAGTGTTGTTGCTGTTTTTTTTTTTCTTCCAATGACTACACAGAAGACTGGGTTGTCTTTTTTCAAAATATTTCTACAGATAAGGTGAAGCCTGTCCCTACCAACTTTGAAAGGAAAGAGCAAGGACAACTTACTTAACATAGTTTCACTGGTTAATAAAGGCAAATATGCAAGGCATTTGTTCCATTCCAAATGCAAATCTTCACTTTTTTTTGGCATTGATTAGAACATGGCTCTGTAAAGTACCAATAATAAAATGGGTTGAATATGGAAGCAGGAATCTTTTCATTAAAACTGCAGGAGGCTCTTACTAAATGGATCATAATTTTTTATATATAATACTTTTTGTTTAATAAGTTTTTTAAAATAATGTTTATAATTTCTTTTTAAAATACCTTCATGCTTTCATGTTTAACCTTGACTTTTCTTAAGCTATTTATGTCTACACTGTATTATACTAGAATGTTAATAAAAATGTCCAGAATAATTATAGCAAATGTAGCAAATTATTGGGGGAAAGTGAGAGGAAACAATGAGAAAGCCAATTTTCTAGGGCAAACATCTGGAATGGATATTACCAGTTCTGTTATTCTGGATTAGTCAGACCAGAGTAATATGCACCATTGAGCTCCACACGTATAAATCTTGTTATGATTTTTGTGTTCTGTCACTGTTTCTAAAGGCATACATTAAAGGAACACTTGTCTATCACACTTTAGTACTCCAGAAGCCATAGGACAACCAGTTTTCTCCCTCCAAGGTTGGAGAGAACTCTGACTTTGGAGTTTGGAGTTTGGAGTTCTTCAGACCCTGAAGAATCACCAACAGTCCTTCCCTTCCCCATATCAGAGCTCCAGTATTGCAGGAGGAAGAAAGGAAATGGGCAGACCTCCATCCTCTGTTGCATAAACTGTTGTGGACTGGTCACCAAAGAGTCTCCATTCCTTCTTAAATTACTCTAAATATGCATTTTGTGACTGGACATATTCAACCAGGTCAACCATTTTGTAAATAAACTAGTCCCCCCCCCCACCAAGGCAGCCATTTTGTGAAGGAGTCTACCTGTTATAAAATTCTTAATGAGCTCATCATCTGAAAATTATTGTTGATTGCTGGTTTATATGTAGATAAGAGACCATAGATTATATCTAAGACTGATTCTACCTCCAAAACCCTTTATAGCTGTTGGAAGCACTAAGGTAGGTTGTTTCAACAGCAGCCCCTGTATAAGTCATAGTTGCATTCAATGTCCTACTGTTTAGCTGTGTGAAACTAGGAATATTTAGAATGCTAAATTATCCCTCAATAATCTGTGGCTCAAATTCTCCCCTTCGGGCTATAAAATGAAAGAAAAATGTTTTGACTTTTAAATTAAAAAATAAATAAACCCTTTTGCTATAAATTCTAGAAGAGTAGTCACTGTAGTAGTCTTGCAAAGAGATTCCTCTGTCCAGGTGTCCACAGGAGACAGAACCTCTTATTAAATCCCGAAGGCCGGCCTGCAAGGCAGTCATGAAATCACAACAGGTGTGTGCAAGCTCCATGTCTGGCTTCATGCCTGCGTTGCTCCTTGTCACATCATCAGAAACTACAGCAGGGGCTTTCCTGAGGCAATTCCCCAGAAAACAACAGGAAGAAATAGTTGGGGAGCGAGCACTCTTAAATTACACAGCAGTTTCAAGTACAGTGCACAAGAAGAGAAAGGCAGGGTGAATAAGTAGCCTTCAGCCTGTCATGTCCATGAACTAGGAAAGCTCTCTGGTTCATTGAATCAATTCCAAGTGCCACGGCTCATCCATTGATTCTGCAGGAGGCCCCCAGACCAGGATGTTCTGAGATGAAAGCAGGAGTAATTCTGAACTAGCTGTAATTCTTTATAAAACATACACTAAGTATTTTTGTTGACTCCAGCATGACATTTCCAAGGTGGCTGGGAAAGCGGGTCATTTATTACACAGGATCTGAATCAATAATAAAAAGAGCAGAAGAAGAAAAAAAGTGGGGTGGAAAAAGAGAGAGAAGGAAAAACAAGCAAAGAAGGGGAAATATATATGTTTAAATTTTCAGGAGAAACCCTTTGTGAGCACATGTATGCATTTTTAAAAGTTAGTCTAAGAATGTATTTCTCACTGTGTTTTTTAAAAACAAACTACTCGGAGGTTAAGATTTATCAAGTATAAGCTTAAAATGGTTTGGATAGCACCTGGACCTTGAACTGCCCCAATCTTTTCTTAGCTGAAACTCATCAAAGCTAAAGGAGACAGTGTGTGTGTGTGTGTGTGTGTGTGTGTGTGTGTGTGTGTATTCTGTATCAGGCCAGCCCTACTTCCTGAATTTATTATCTCAGGTTTAAGTATACTGTAGCCCAGATTCAGACCCCCAAGTACCATGAAGGGGAATCTAATATTTCCCCTACTTCCCTTTTCAGGACCCCCTTCCTGGGTGCCAGTGAGGGGAACTGTTATTCTAAAAAAGAGTTGGGGGAGGATTAGGTTCCCCTTCCATGGACTTGAGAAAATAAACCTAGGAAGTAGGACAGCATGAAATAATTTACGTATTTTCTCATTTAGCCCTCAGGGCCCTGTTTAGGTTCATAGCAGATAAACAGTTCAGGCATAACTTTTCCCAGAACTAATTTTCATCTGAAAACAAGATGTGCCAGTTGAGGTGCTGTCAGTCTTATGAGGTAAGGCACAGAGTTTTGTAGTCAATTGTCAGATAGAGTTTTAGGTATCAGATTGTGTCCAGTTCTTCCTTGTTATTCCAAGGGCTGACTAAAGCTTAGGATACTAGAATTTGAAACTATTTAATTTGAAACCCGTCCCACCTGGTCCTGCAGAGAGGGCACGCTACGAGCCCCGTCGGTAAGAGAGTTCCATCTGACGGGGTCTAGGAGGCGTGCCTTCTCTGCGGTAGCCCCGCCCTTTGGAATATTCTTCCTCCTGGAATAAGATCGGCCCCCTCTCTCCTGGACTTTAGAAAAAACCTAAAGACCTGGTTATGTCACCATGCTTGGGGAGGGGAGGGGAACAGCCAGTCTTGGGGTTGGCCGGTCTCTTAGATCTGCCCTGACCAGCCTTATCGACCGATGGGATAAGTAAGATCTACCATTCATTGGATCGGACTATATTAGATATTTTTATTGTTTATTATTGTTATTTATAGTTTTTTACTGATTTTAAACTTTTATTGTGAACCGCCCAGGGTCCCTCCTTGTGGGGGAGATGGGCGGGATATAAATATGACAAATTAATTAATTAATTAATTAAGGCTATAACGGTAAAGGTTCCCCCCGCACATTTGTGCAGTCGTGTCTGACTCTAGGGGCTGGTGCTCATCTCCGTTTGTTAGTCGAAGAGCCAGCGTTGTCCAAAGACACTTCCACAGTCATGTGGCCAGCATGACACGCACAGAATGCTGTTGCCTGGTGTCTTACCCACTGAGCCATCACGCCCCTTGGAATTAAGGCTATACTGGAATACTATCTTGGATCAAGACTTGTTTGTGGTGATAGTAACAGTGATGCAGTAGAAAAGTCCTAAAGAACAGATTACCTCTTTGTGTGTGAGTTTCTTTGAAGAGAAAAGTTCTGTCCTTATCTCCCTGCTGGCATCTCTGATCATCATCCATAGCTTCAAAATGATGACTCATTCACTCTGCCAGTAACTCCACTTCAACTGGCAAGCTACAGGGGTAGGGTGGTGGTGGTGGTGGTGTCTGTGTGTGTGTGTGTGAAAGGTGTCTGAAATAATGGTGTCCTAAACACAGTGAGCCTCAGCAAGTGTCAGCACTAGCCAATATTAGCTGACCTAGGAAACTAAGTAGAACCAGTCTTAGTTAATGCTTGGATGGGAATTAGAAGTCCAGACTGGGAATTTGGGGGGGGGGGGGGAACCTTCAGAAGAAGGAAGTGGCAAACCATTTATGTACTGTTGCTAAGAAAATTAGATAAGATGTCCATGTAATAACCAGGATAAGTGGGTGGGGTCAAAATTGGAAAGGTGGAGGATGGATCCTTCTGATGCAAGCCCTGCTCACAGTTTTACCACCATCTTGCCCATTTTGACACACACATCCTGCAGATACCACAGAACCAGGAGGTGAACTTGACCATTGAGGAATACCTGTTTGTTTGTTTGTTTGTTTGTTTGTTTGTTTGTTTCAGATGCAGAATATATGTATATTTTGTGCGCATCCTGTGGCTGTAACTTTGGTCACTCTTGTTGTTCAGCTATATGAAACACTTTTTAATGTGTATAGCACAAGGACACACAGCCACCCTCTTCTAGAGTCTCAGCTGATGCAAAACCTAAAATCTGGGTGGTTCCATACCCACCCCTCCAGGCCCAGCCAGGTCTCAGTTATACAAGCCGGTTTGGCACTCTCACCCATGATAACATTATGAATGAGGGCAAATCTATTACAAACTGACATGGCATTTAAAAGCAACAACCAGAGCCCAGGGCCACCGAGGATGGGATAACCAGGCACTGAGGATGGAAACTGAGGGCCAGACAGTGAGAGAGCTTTAAAGAAGTAGATCCAATGTCCCAAGTGCAGCCTGATCCAGGCTTCCCACCATATCTTCCTCTGCCTGTCACTGTCATGATATTCTTACCTGCCCTCTCCAAACCCCAACCTGCTCCCACCCCTCACTCCTTCCACCTGGGCCAATGGGTGTTCCTTTTGCTTCACACTAGTATTCCGCTGAAGTTGTATAACTGGAAAGACTGCTAGCACCATGTTGGATTGCTCACTTTGTTGAACTTTGAAGTGCATGCACACACTGCATGCTCTAGTGTCTTGTTAACGTTATTCATGCAATTAAAAAGCACAGCAATCTTTTCCTGCTGTAAAGGTTCATTTGAGAATTGCTATGCTGAGGCAAGTGTTTTAGGAGAGAGTCAAATATCTATGCTGTTGCACCAAATACATTTGTTTTTGTGAACTTGTTAATTCATTCAGTTGCTTCTGACTCTTCGTGACTTCATGGACCAGCCCATGTCAGAGCTTCCTGTCGGCCGTCACCATCCCCAGCTCCCCCACGGTCGAGTCCCTCACCTCCAGAATATTATCCATCCATCTTGCCCTTGGTCAGCCCCTCTTCCTTTTGCCTTCCACTTTCCCCAGCATCAGCATCTTCTCCAGGGTATCCTGTCTTCTCATTATGTGGCCAAAGTACTTCAGTTTTGCCTTTAATATCATTCCCTCAAGTGAGCAATCTGGCTTGATTTCCTGGAGTATGGACTTGTTTGATCTTCTTGCAGTCCAAGGCACTCTCAGAAGTTTCCTCCAACACCACAGTTCAAAAGCATTGATCTTCCTTCGCTCAGCTTTCCTGATGGTCCAGCTCTCTCAGCCATAGGTTACTACAGGGAATACCATTGCTTTAACTATGCGGACCTTTGTTGTCAGTGTGATGTCTCTGCTCTTAACTATTTTATCAAGATTTGCCATTGCTCTCCTCCCAAGAAGTAGACGTCTTATGATTTCCTGGCTGCAGTCAGCGTCTGCAGTAAGCTTTGCATCTAGAAATACAAAGTCTATCACTGCCTCCACTTTTTCTCCCTCTATTTGCCAGTGATCAATCAAGCTGGTTGCCATAATCTTGGTTTTTTTGAGGTTTAACTGTAACCCAGCTTTTGCACTTTCTTCTTTCACCTTCATCATAAGGCTCCTCAGCTCCTCCTCACTTCAGCCATCAAAGTGGTATCATCTGCATATCTGAGATTGTTAATGTTTCTTCCAGCGATTTTAACTCCAGCCTTGGATTCCTCAAGCCCAGCACGTCACATGATGTGTTCTGCGTACAGGTTGAATAGGTAGGGTGAGACTGTAGCTTGAATCATGTCAACTGGATTTCTATTTTCTCCGTGGAAACGTTTCGCTCCTTATCCAAGAAGCTTCTTCAGTCTGAGCAAAGTTTGTAAGGGAATCCTTAAATATGTTTCTAGGGTGGCTGTGTGACCTTGCACCTGGGGCTAGGTCATGGTTATTTGAGATGTTTATAACATCTCAAATAACCATGACCTAGCCCCAGGTGCAAGGTCACACAGCCACCCTAGAAACATATTTAAGGATTCCCTTACAAACTTTGCTCAGACTGAAGAAGCTTCTTGGATAAGGAGCGAAACGTTTCCACTGAGAAAATAGAAATCCAGTTGACATGATTCAACCTACAGACAATTCCACCTGGATGACTGAGAACCTTCATCGACAGGTAGGGTGAGAGTATACAGCCCTGCCGTACTCCTTTCCCAATCTTAAACCAGTCCGTTGTTCTGTGCTCTGTTCTTACTGTTGCTACTTGGTCGTTATACAGATTCCTCAGGAGGCAGACAAGATGATTTGGTATCCCCATACCACCAAGAACTTGCCACAATTTGTTGTGATCCACACAGTCAAAGGCTTTAGAATAGTGAATAGAACAGAAATAGATGTTTTTCTGAAACTCCCTGGCTTTCTCAATTATCCAGCGGATATTGGCAATTTGGTGTCTAGTTCCTCTGTCTTTTCTAAACCCTGTTTATACATCTGGCAATTCTCGCTCCATGAATTGCTGTAGTCTACCTTGCAAGAACTTGAGCATTACCTTACTGGCATGTGAAATAAGTGCCACTGTTCGATAGTTTGAAAAGTTGGTGAGGGGACCCCATATATGTCTTCCAGGGTGACTGTATTAATCTTACACCTGATTGGCTTGTTAATTGGGCAATTGAGGTGTAAATGGTCTTTAGGATGTCTTACTCCTAAAACCTTTATTCATCCCCAAGTGGATCATTAAATGTGGCCTTGCTGGTGAACTTGTGAAGTGGTCTTAATCTTCCTGGGGACTAATGAAAGAGCAGCATGATAAATGGGGGACAGTTGTGCCTGAGGCCTCCACCTCTATTGATGGAAGGATTTTCCACTTTGGCATGAATGGATTCCTTGACCCCTCTCTCAAACCACCTATCTTCCTTGTCCAAAATGTGAACATTAATGTCCTCAAATGAGTGTCCTTTTTCTTTTAGATGAAAGTAAACTGCTGATTCTGGTCCTGTGGTGTTGCTCCTCCTGTGTTGGGCCATCCTCTTGTGTAAAGGCTGTTTGGTTTCTCTAATGTAGAGCTCAGAACACTCCTCATTGCACTGGATTGCATATACTACGTTGCTCCTCTTATGTTTTGGTGTTGGATCTTTAGAGTGTACAAGCCAAGATCTTTAGGGTGTAAAAGATACTTGAGAAAAGCATCAAGATACCTATAAAAATTATCAAAATATACTTATCAAAAAGTGCCTGACCACTCAACCCACTACAGCACAACCAACACAAGCTATGAAAAAGATAACATCAAAAGCATCTCAGAAACAACAGACTTACAACCACACGGCATCACCATAGCACAGAAACCAACTAAAGCCCTCCAAAACATCTTAAATAACCCAAAAGACTCTGTAGCCCAAGAACAAAAACAGGAGTCATCTACAACATACAATGTAAGGACTGCAACAGTCACTATGTAGGACAGGCAGGCAGAAGACTAGCAGAACACATCCATGAACACCAACTAGCAGTCAGAAAACATGATGAAACTCCTTAATCTCACAACACATGTGCAGACTCAACCATAGTTTCAACTGGGAAACTATCAGCATCCTAGACCAAGCTAAATCCAAAAACACTAGGGTATTCCTGGAAGCTTGACATTCAGACAAGTCAGACATCAATAGAGATAAACCACATTTACACCCCATTCAAAAGAGACAATTAAAAAGCTAAGAAGGAAACAAAAAGACCAGAACACCTCCTTGCCAGCAATCAACATCCAGAGAAGCAGGGATTAACACCAAACAAGGATAAAACAATACCCTAATCAAGGAACTACCAAGGACAAAACCACACCCCCACCAAAACTAGCAGGGCAAGCTACTGTATATAAACAGGGAGCAAACCCCACACTCACTCACACTGATGATGTTACCTAGTTGGGTAATGAAACATCTGCAAGCAAACAACCAAACTCAGAGAGCACCAAGGATTCCACAGTTCAACCCTGAGCTACATATATTCTCTTCTATTAAAAGATATAGCACAAGTGGAAAAGGAGACGGTAAAGAAAAATATAGAAATAAAGCAAGCTCTAACACCCATATTAAAAGTTTAAAAGTATTTCTTATACAATGACCACTTCAGAGAGAGGAAGAGGCTGATGGGTGTTGCTTTCCATTTCATCTGCCACTGTTGCAGCCAGATGACAATTGGGGGAGGTACCTATACTTTAGGGGAAATTGTTCAGCAATATGAAAGGACCGCCTCTTGGGCACACTAGAAGTTTTGCCAGTACACAATAGAGAAATGCAAGAAGAAGCACTGTGTTATTCCTACTGAGACACAGTTACAAATTTCACAGTGCTTTTATTGCAGCTCAGATATGGACATGTATACCAAACATGTGCAAGCTGGACTTTGACCAGATCTCTCCAACTCATTTCCATGTATCGTCTTATGCCAAATCTGAAGCACAATAGTTATTTGAAGCAGTGATGAGGTTTTGGGCTGAATGGCCATGGTCTAGTTTTCTGTTGTCCTGATGTTTTGCCAGCAGCTGCAGTTGGCATCTTCAGAGGCAAAGTGAGCTGCTTTGTTGTGTACCTCTCAGCAGCTCACAGGCAACTGAACAGGGACTGACTGGACTCTTGTATTTGAACCTGTCAAGCTGATCTCTGATTGGTACATGTGACGAGAGTCCAAGTAAGCTGGTTCCTGATTGGTTCCTCATCTAGGTAGACCTCCAATTGGTCCATTTTGAAGAAATTCCAGGCAAAACAGTTCTTGATTGTTCTGTCTTTGAGCTAGGCTGCTGATTGCCTTTTTGTGTAGGTGGACTTCCATCTACCATTGAGCATTGGGACCTGGATAGCTCCTAAAGCTAATGCACTGTACATAGTCATCTAAAGTGCAATGGTCCGTGAGTTCAATTCCTGGTAAAAAGTCTGAATCCATAGAAAAGATCTAGCTACATATGTCTGATGAGTCCCAACATAGGACAAAAGCACACATGTATTGCCTCCTGGTGGTCTGTATAAGTAAAAACACCACACAGGATATAGGCTATATATTGAAGTTTTTGTGATTCTTGCTTCCTTGGTTGTATCCTGCTAGAAGGGGTGTGGCAGTAGAGGTGTTATGTGGACATACCTAGCAGCTTCCAATAATTCCAGCAATCTGGACCAGCTGAACCTTCTGGGTGATCTCCAAAGGCAGCCCCATGAAGAGTGAATTGCAATAGACAAGACAAGAGGTGACTAAGCATGACGAAGCAGGTCCTCCCAATCCAGGGAAGACAATAACTAGACTGACCATACATCCCATTTTGAATGGGACAGTCCCGTTTCTTTAACATTTCTGGACCGGACTGTTGTTTTAATATAAAAGTCAATTTTGTCCCGTTTTTTAAAAAAAACTGTCAGGAACTAGCCTGTCCCTGCCGCCAGCTGGAACCAAGAGCCAGAAGTAGCTGGAGCAGCGCAAAAGAGCCAGAGCAGCTGATTGGAGGGAAGCCGGAAGAGGAATCGCCTCCGCGTATCAGCGCACGACAAAGGAGGTGGGAGAGGCAGGCCGAGCAGTGAGATAGGCAGAGGCGATTCCTCTTTCGGGCTCCCTCCAACTCCCAACTCCTTTGCCGCACGCTGATAGGCAGGGGCGATTTCTCTTCCAGGTTCCCTCCAATCAGCTGCTCTGGCTCTTTCATGCCGCTCCAGCTATTTCCGGCTTTTGGTTCCTCTAGTCCCGTTTTTGTCTCAAGGAAATATGGTCATCCTAACAATAACTGATGTACACACTAAATGTAGTTGTGCACATGTGTCCAGGTATTTAATTCTCTGTACTTTCTGGATGTTTTCTTCTGAATATGTTTGTTACATACAGTATACCTTTCGTAAGGCCATGAAGACCTGGTTACGTGCCCGGGCCTGGGCCCCCGCGTGTGTTAATGGCCCTGTTTCTTGGCTATATTAACATCCATGCATTGCTTACTTGGCAGCCATGTATATTTATTTTGTATTTTTAACTGTTTTAATTATTTTAACTGTTTTATCATTTTTATGATTGTAAGCCGCCCAGAGTCACTTGTTGAGATGGGCAGCTATAGAAATTAGATAAATAAATAAATAAAATCCATGTACGCATGCGTGCAGGTGGGTAGACACGTGTAGCTGCCTGTGTCCTTTTGTTATTTTCTTGTTAATATTATTAGAATTTGAGGACAGTGGAGAGGGGCAGAGGTGGGGGGGGGGGAAGGAAGGTGATAATTAGCACCACTACCACCAGACTTTGCATGTAAAGATTTGGCTTTTGATAAACAACAAAGTAGGGTAATGCTGGGCTAGCTATTTTTAACCCACCTTGTGAGTATGCTTTTTTTATTGCTTTATACAGCATATCTGATTCCCTCTAAAGCACAAACTAAAAAATCTATCCAGCTGTCATTTGCTGCATAGGGCTATCTATCATCATGCATCTTGGCAGTTCCAGTGCATGGGAGAGAAGAGAAAGGGGAGTTGAGACAGGAGGCAGAGTCAAGGACTTTTACATGTAACAATGGGGGAGGGAAAAAAAACTTGTCACCATTATTTATGACTCTAGCTGGGGCACATAATAGGACACATAAAACCTCTGTTTTTGTTTCAAGCACCCTCACATCCCTACTCCCTTGTTGAAGTTGGTCGCAGGCAGTTTTTGCTTTACACATACAATTTCCTGAACAATGCAAACACTTGTGAAGTGACAGTGACAAATATGAAAGATGCCGGCTTCAGCTCTCCAGGCTGTTAGGAGAATGCCAATGTCAATAATCGAGGAAGTGTGCCAAGGATACCAAAATGCCAATGTGAAACTCCACCTCCCTTGCCAGCTATCCTAAATATTTACCATCCACCTCCACCATCATGCATACGTGTAATTCCACCTAGAGTCGCTGGGAGATGGGTGGCATATAAATTTAATATATTATTATTATTATTATTATTATGGTTGATCGCACAGTCAGCCAGATGTTTAGACTGGATTTAGCATTTTTGTCCACCTACCCAGTCCTTCCCAAGGACCTGGGATAGGCAGATGTTGTTTGATAATATTAAAGGTATCGTCGCAGGATGTAAGCTGTTCCAAGTTGTTGTTGTTGTTGTTGTTGTTGTTGTTGTTGTTATTATTATTATTATTTCATTTTAGAACAGCAGCTGTGCAATCCAATATAGAGCGATTCAGAATGGTCTCATATAGCTTATATAGCAGTCATTTGGACAAATATTAGGCTCTCCCCTGAAGAATCTAACTGCATAACGCAGGGTTGAGCAGACAAATTCTCCTCCAATTCTTCCTCTCTTATTTCTCCTTCTATTAGAGGAAATAACATCTGCCTTCAAAATTTATTTCAAGAGAGAATAAACTTTAAGAGAAATTATCTTGGTTGGAATGCAGTGTTTTTGCACTTATTTAATGATGAAGCATCCATGGCATATTATTTAGTTCTTAGATTTATACCCCACATTTCCTCCTGGAATTTAAAACATGCACATAACACTTTCTCCTTCAATATTTCCCCACAACAACAACAACACTGTGAGGTAGGTTGGACTGAGAGAGAGTGACAGCTCAGTTACGCAGTGAGCTTCCATACTTGAGGGTGGATATGAACCTGCATCTTCTAGGACCTACTCTAACACTGTAACCACTATAACAAGTCCCTTGCAAGGGAGATGGGCGGGGAATAAATTGAAATAATAAATAAATAAATAAATAAATAAACACACTGGCTCCCTACCTGTGTATGTCCTACTTTTATTTATTAATTTTATTTATCAAATTTTGGCACCGCCCATCTCCCCCCAAAAGAGGGACTCTGGGCAGTTTACAATAAAACTAAAAAATTTAAATACCCTAAAACCACAGTACATAAAATATAAATATAAATATAAAATAGAGTCAAGATGGAAATAAAAAGTTCTAAATCAGTTCACCAGCCATCCCCAAGAATGACTACTCCCCTTCCCGCCCCAAGCGAGATGGCAAAGCCAGGTCTTCAACTTTTTCCGGAAGGTCAGGAGAGAGGGGGCTTGCCTCACCTCTGGGGGAAGAATGTTCCAGAGGGTGGGGGCCACTGCAGAGAAGGCCAGCTTCCTGGGCCCCACCAGACAGCATTCCCTTGTAGACGGGGTCCGCAACATGCCCTCTCTGCAAGACCAGGTGGGACGGGTTTTCATTTGTAACATCATCTTTCCAGTGATCTTCACAGCCTCCCTGGGTACAGAGCACTGCATCATGGTTTTAAGTTAACAGAGAGGCAGATTCCAGTTGGATGCTGAAAAAATGTTTCCTCCTCTTTGTTTGACAATGTAACCAAACAGCAATGGCAGTGGGCTCCCCTTTACTGGATATGTAAATAAAGCTGACAAGGAAGATTATGTTCCACAAACTCAACAGACTGTAATAAAAAGGAGAGATAAAATAAAATCCAAAACACCTAATGTGTTTCTAGGCTTACACTCAAGACTAGACCTGGGTTCTACCCTTTTACAAGGACGTCAGCAGCCGGCTCAAGACATCTTGGGAGATGTAGTCCAGAGCCTTAGAAGAGTCGGTTCCCTTACCCCCTCCCCTTACGCGCACGGTTTAATACACTGTATTTGATGAATGAAATGTATAAATATATATGCGATGTATGTACTGTAAGCCGCCTAGAGTCCTCCATTAGGGAGGGGATAGGCGGGGTATAAATACGATAAATAATAATAATAATAATAATAATAATAATAATAATAATAATTTTATCTAGCACCCAACTGCCTATCTGCAACTGAAAGCAACAAAAGACAACTCTCCATTTCCTGGCCTTGCCTGAAGTCACCACCCTCATCCAAGACTCCACCAACCTCCAAAAAAACTCAAACCCTCTTCCCCCCCCACCCCCAAAAAGACAGAAGCCCCCTTTCCTTCTATTGGCTATCAGAGGGTCAGGTGACTACTTCTGGGCACATAAGGCTGGTTTGCTACTTAAGGACCAGCTGCTCCCCCTACAGGCAGTAACACAAATGCCTGTAAAAATGTTTGTTTTTCAGAGCATTAAATGAAGTTTCAAGAGAAAGGCTAGAACTTAATACACACTCCAAATTTCATAGAAATTGATTCAGGTTTTTTCAAATTAAGTTCACTTAAACTCTGGGTTTTAACGATAAACCTTACTGTTTTGAGACAAAATTATGGTTCTCCTAGGAACGTTGCTCCTATGGTGGAATACACCGATGCCAACCTTTCAAAGAATTTTGCAAAGAGAAATAACAGTTTTAGAAAACTATGATGCTCCATCCAGAATGCAGTGGAGCTCATTATCACAGTGGAATAGGAAATATAGGAGATGAATTAGTTTTCCAGAAACTAGCAAAGGCTGAACACTTCTGGAGGGCATTTTGGATGTGATCCTTCACCATCAGCACTTCTTTTGTTCCTCATTTTTTTTATTGTTACTGTTGGGTTTTTTTATCCAGTTGTTCTGAGCTCTGATGTTTTGGAGCTAGTGGAGTATATTTTAAATTGTTTATTGATTTTTCCATCTTTTCTTATTTATTTATTATTTTTATTTATTTATTATTTGGATTTATCCCCGCCCATCTCTACCGTGGTAGGCTCTGAGCGGTTTACAACCACAATATAAAAGATAAAACCTATACATTTAAAACTACTATAAAAATAAAAAATAGAAATCCAAAAGATGCTCTGTTCTTAAAAGGAGGCAAACCACTAAGCCAATCACCCCTAGGAGGAACTATCATTTCCTTCACTCCAGGCACGGTGGCAGAGCCAGGTCTTCAAGGACTTCCTAAAGGCCAGGAGCGAGGGTGCCAGTCTCACCTCAGGGGGCAAGTTATCCCACAGGGCGGGTGCTATTGCAGAGAAGGCACACCTCCTGGACCCCGCTAGATGGAATTCTTTTAAAGAATTGAAGGGATGAGAAGCATGCCCTCCCTGCATGATCAGGTGGGGTGGGTAGATATGGTCGGGACAAGACGGTCCCTCAGATACCCTGGTCCCATGCCATGTAGGGCTTTAAAGGTGATAACCAACACCTTGAATTGGATCCGGAAGCAAACTGCTCTAGAGCAGCTACTGAGGAAACCACAAGGTAGGAAAAGGGACAGAGGCATGATAGAAGAAGACAGCTCCCCCTTGAGGTCCTCCGAGTCCCAGAGCTCGGGTGAAAGTGACGAGGAAGGGGAGGAAGACAAAGGCGAAAGAGACGAACTGGTAGCGCGTGCAAGCTATGTGAGTAACCCCTACCAACAAAACCAGGCAACTATAATAACAAAACTCAAAACTAAATTTGATGGGGACCCCGAAAAACTAGAGTGCTTCCTGAACCACATCAGAGGGTTCATGGAGGAATCGGAAAAATGCTTTCTCAACGAAGAAGCCAAAGTTAGATACGTGTCTAATTTCTTAATTGCAGAGGCAGCAAAATGGCTGGCAATGCTGCACGAGACAAGGGCTAAAGAACTGCATGACTTTAACATGTTCATGAAAGCCCTGCATAAGAGATTTGAAGACACCCTGTCCAGAATGTCAGCCAAAGCAGAAATCCAAAGGCTCAGGCAGGGACACCGCACGGTGGTGGAATATGCGTTGGAATTCAAAAAACTAATTAGCCACCTCCCAAATTGGCCTGAGTCATTCAAAGTTGAATATTTTCAAAGGGGGTTGAGGCCTGAGCTACTGGACATGGCGGTGGGAAGAGGGGACCCAGAAACGCTAGACGAGTGGGTCCAGTTGGCGGGAAAAGTCGAAAGCACAAAGCTACGAATCAGGTCATACTGCCAGCTCCAATATGCAGGGAGAGCAACTCACTCTAGTCAATATCACCAAAAAAGGGACTATGAGAGAAAACAGTGGGCGGAGGAAAGAGAAAGACGAGCAAAGAATAAACTATGCTTCAAGTGCGGGAAAGAGGGCCACAGAATCAGCGACTGCCCCCAACCAACGGAAAAGAACAAAACGGGAGAAGCAGCACAAAGCCACCCCCCACAAGCAGACCACGGCAAAAGCCACCACGGAAAGGTGCAAATACGCAATACCGGAGTCAACCACGGACGAGTCCACAGACGAGGAGTTCATGCCGGCGGGAAACAACAATGGCCTGCCCTAAAGTGCGCCATGGGACAGGCCTTTGACAAGGGGCGCAGCGACACCATGACGACCGGAGACTGCCCCACGATGCAAATCGAGGTAAAATTGGAAACCTTGGACAGGAGGGGGCAGTTTGCTGGGGCAGCAATGGTGGACTCGGGGTGTACCAGATGCTTGATGCACCCCGCTGTAGCACTGGAGATGGGACTAAGACTATTCAAGCTGAAATCGCCCATCGTGTTTTGCCAACTCGATGGGATGGAGATGAAAGGGGGGCCAGTGGGACATTTCACGGAAGCGGTGAAAATGTCAATGGGCACACATAACGAAACTCTCCGGTTCATTGTAGCCCCTATTGCAACGCAACCCATCGTATTGGGGCTAAAGTGGCTGAAAGAAAGAAACCCCCAAATAGACTAGGTGTCAGGGGAAATGGAGTTCATAGATGGGAAATACGGCAATGATGGAAAGAGCACAACAGGAGATGGAGTAGAACCGGGGGCGGCTGGGACTGTGAGAGGGGAGGAGCCCCAAGAGGAGGGGAGGATAACAATACCAAAGAAGTATAAACCCGTAAAAGAGGTTTTCAATGAGAAGGAGTGTGACCAGTTACCCCCCCCCACAGGAAAACAGATTGTGCCATTGAGCTGATCCCCGGAGCCAAGTTCCCTAAGCCAAAAATGTACGCGATGACACAAAAAGAACTCCAAGAACTGCGCAAATTCATAGATAAGAACTTGGCACGGGGATTCATAGAACCAGCAAACTCCCCCCGGCAGCACCCGTACTGTTTCGCAAGAAGAAAGACGGGTCATTGCGACTATGTACCGACTACAGGGGGTTAAACGCCATTTCCGTCACTAACCAGTATCCCCTACCCCTACTGAAAGACATGCTAGCACAGCTGGCCAAAGGAAAAATCTTCACCAAACTGGACCTAAGGAAGGCGTACTACAGGGTCCGAATAAGGGAGGGGGATAAATGGAAAACGGCGTTCAACTGCCCACTTGGCCCATTCCAATACCGGGTCCTCCCATTCGGAATAGCAGGGGGGCCAGGAATCTTCATGAAGTTAATTAATGAAGTTTTGTACGAATTCTTATATCAAGGAGTCATCGTATACTTAGATGACATTCTAATTTTCTCAGAAAACATCACAGAACATGAAAGACTAGTGAAAGCAGTACTAGAGAAACTCCTGGAAGCTAAATTATATGTCAAGCTGGACAAATGTGAATTCCATAGCGAGAAATTGGACTTCCTCGGGTTCCGAATATCACACAAAGGCATAGAGATGGACCCCGCAAAGGTGCAGGCAGTCCTGGGGTGGGAACCACCACGAACCAGAAGACAATTACAAGCGTTCATAGGGTTTGCTAATTTCTATAGAGAATTTATAAAGAATTTCGCGCAAATCGCCCTGCCTTTAACTGACCTACTGAAGACTAAAACGAATGGGGGTATAGCAAATGTGAAACAGGCCAGCTCTAAGATCAGGTGGACCCAGGAGTGACAAGAGGCGTTTGACAAACTTAAAACGTTGTTTACACCAGAACCCATATTGAAACACCCTGAGGTCGACAAACCATTCATTATACACACAGATGCTTCAAATAACGCAATGGGGTCAATATTGTTACAAGCAGATGAGGAGAACCGCCTGCGACCCTGCGCATACATCTCAAAAAAGTTCAGCGAGACGGAGAAACTATGGCACGTTTGGGAAAAGGAAGCATTCACCGTTCGCCATGCACTCGCAACATGGAGACACCTACTAGAAGGAGCGTCGGTGCCGTTCGAAGTATGGACGGACCACAAGAACCTGGAAGCATTGAAAATGCCCAGGAAATTGAACCCGAAGCAGCTTCGTTGGGCCGAATTCTTCAGCCGCTTCAACTTCACACTGAAGTACTTCCTGGGGGGGGGGGAATTCTTGGCAGATGCATTATCTCGGCTACCGCAACATGAAGGGAAGACAGAAGAGGTCACAGAAACACTATTCCCCGCCAAAAACACACACACACCAGAGACAATAGAACTACAAACCAAACAAGAGGGCAACATGGCAGTGACAAGGTACCAAGAAAAAAAGGACAAGATGCAGAACCCCCTGGAAACCGACATACAGGCAGCAATAGCAAGCGACACGTGGTGGGGAGAGAACAGAGACGCACTGCAAGAACATAATGGAGGATGGTGGAGGGACGACGAGCTTTATGTACCGGCCGCTCTACGTAAAAGGGTATTAGAGAAGAGCCATGATCATAAAGCAGCCGGGCACTTTGGCTTTGTAAAAACCATGCACCTCACGAGGCGTAAGTTCTGGTGGCTCATGCTATGCAGGGACGTGAAGGACTATGTCAGAACCTGCCCAGTATGCGCGACTGCAAAAAGGACAATCGGGAAACCAAGAGGACTGCTGCAGGCCATGGCAGAACCTTCCCAACCTTGGAAGCAAGTCGCCATGGACTTTGTGGTCAACTTGCCCATGAGCAAAAAGAAAACAGCAATCTGGGTTGTCATGGACCTATTCTCAAAGCAAGCACACTTCGTCGCTTGCAACGGAGTACCACCCGCAACAAAACTAGCCAAACTGTTTATTCAACACATATATCGAGCACATGGCACACCATAAAGAATAATCAGTGACCGCGGGAGTACCTTCACGTCCAAATTCTGGAAAGCATTCCTACAACTAATTGGATCGGAACAAGAGTTAAGCAGCGCGTTCCATCCGTGCACGGATGGAGCATCTGAACGCCTGATTTCCATACTAGAACAGTACCTAAGATGTTATATCAGCTACCAGCAAAACGATTGGGCTGAGTTACTACCATTTGCAGAGGTGGCATATAACAACTCGGTGCAACACAGCATGGGGTTTACGCCGCTTAAAATTGCCACGGGTCAAGATTTCGCAGCTATCCCCGAAATAGACATGATTCAGAAAAAACAAACGCACGCAACCATATGCGCAAATGAGTGGATAAATAAAATCACCAGCAACTGGCCGGTCATGCTTCAAACACTCCAGGAAGCAAAAGCCACATACAAGAAATACACAGACAAGAAAAGGACAAGTGAGTGGGAATTGAAGGAAGGGGACAAAGTATATCTGTCCACAAAAAATCTAAGGTCTACACAACCATCGCGCAAATTGACCCCAAGATACATTGGACCGTTCCCCATAACAAAAGTAATAAATCCTGTAACAGCACGATTGCAACTGCCAAAAGCACTAAGGAAGGTACACCCCGTATTCCATGTGAGCCTCCTAAAACAACATCATCCTTCAGAACAATGGCACCCAGAAGCTCTAGAACCACTACCAATGATAGTAAATGGAGAGCCGCACTTTGAACTCGAGAATATTCGGGACTCACGAATATACAGGGAGCGATTACAGTACCTGGTCAAGTGGCAACACCTACCAGAGGGTTTTCGAGAATGGGTGGCAGCAGAACACGTGCAACCCCCAATACTAGTCAGGAACTTCCACCGCAAGTTCCCCGATAAACCCCAATGAGCCGTATACTAACATTGTTGTGTTTCATTTCAGATACTTGGACAATCACTAGGCGAAGGAATCACAGGCTCGGGTCGAGACAAGGCGGGGAGAGAAGATCTTGGGCCGGAGGCATGTCAGAACTCTGGCATGACCCCAGAGTCCTGCCATACAGCAGAGAAGCACAAGATTGAAAGAGACGAAAGCAACTGACAGAAAGAGACAATAGACCCGGAGCGAGAGCGGGAAAGCGACAACCAATCACGCCTCAAGGACGATGGGCACTTAAGCACCCATGGATACATGCCTGAGCCAATCATAAGAAAGTCCACGGTGGGGAGGGGGAGGGAGCCCTGGCAGAAGGGTTAAATAGCCAAGCTCACGTCAGCAAGCCATCCTAATCTTTCTCAGTGTTCCTTTTGTATGCGCAATAAACCGTTGATTACCAGACACGCGTGTCCTGTGTGGTATGTGTGAGAACGGAGGTGACTCGCAGTGAGGGCACCTCACATAGATATTTCTTATGTACAACTGGTTGTACAAAGGAAGGCAAAACCAGATCTGAATCAAAGCATGTGTCATGTTTCCCTAATAATGATCTTTATTAGAAATTCAAGCAGTTGACAGATGGAAATACATCCATGCACAAATCTGACATTATGTTCAGTCTCATTTGCAGGATTCAATTTTGCCAGTGGTTGTTATGGGCTTAATATCCATTCAACAGCTTTATCATGGTATATTCGGCCATTATTAGCAAGAACATTCCGTTGTGAAACTTGTACAAAAGGATATACCTGAACTGCTCACAAAATTGCAGTTAATTGTGCACATAAATTTGGTATATGGATGCTTTTTTTTTTTGGCTAGTGCATTAGCATTCTTAACAGATTTTGATAATCTGGGATCGTAATCCATTTTCATGAAGCTATAAAATAACATGCAAGCTGAAATAGCACACATTTTGTTTTTATGTTTCTAGAAAATGCAATTCAGGTTCCCTTATTTCCAAATATATTACTGGTACATAACCTGCATTGCTAGAGATTTCCTGAAAGTGGACTGTTGAAAGCTGCAAAGATTTTATCTTCCATCAAGTACATACTTATACTTACTTTTCATATTGCTTATGAGGCAGATAAAGAACCAGTTTATCATACTAAAAGTTGTTATTTTTAAACATACATACACATATGAACCTGTAGCTCCATTTGGAATATTTTTTGTCTAAGATTATGACACCAATTTAGCAGGATCTGGCAAACATACAGCTACCAAGGAAATAGTTCCTTAGCAACAAGAAACTATTGATAACTCTCTCAGAACAAAACCAACTTTCATATCCAAACCATGTTACTTCTTGGTTTTTCATCTTTTCTCTAGAGTTTCTGGCAGCTGCCTACACGTGGCATCAAAGGGCATACAGTGATCTTGAATAAAGTGCACATTCCTGAAGTTAGGGGCCCACAGGAAAGAGGCTTCACGTGAAACCAGTTTCTGAGCTAGATGTTGGAACCAGAAGACTTCTGCCTTCTGTGAGTCACACTGTGATTTGTCACTAGGATCCATTTCTCATTTTCATCCTTATATGGAGTATAAAGAATGAAACCCATTATCTGATTACAAGGAATGATGGCAAAAAAAGTTGACATGTGAGGAAGGTGAACAAACCAAATAAGTAAACCAAAAGACCCAGTAGCCCAAGAAGAAAAAACAGGAGTCATCTACAACGTACAGTGTAAGGACTGCAACAGCCACCATGTAGGACAGACAGGCAGAAGACTGGCAGAGCGCATCCATGAACACCAACTAGCAGTCAGAAGACACAATGAAAACTCTTTAATCTCACAACACATGGACAAACTCAACCATGGTTTCAACTGGGAATCTGTGAGCATCCTATGTAAAGGTAAAGGTTCCCCCCGCACATTTGTGCAGTTGTGTCCGACTCTAGGGGCCAGTGCTCATCTCCGTTTGTTAGCCGAAGAGCCAGCGTTGTCCAAAGACGTTTCCGCAGTCATGTGGCCGGCATGACGCACGCGGAACGCTGTTACCTTCCCACCGAAGTGGTACCTATTAATTTACTTGCATTTGCATGCTTTCGAATTGCTAGGTTGGCAAGAGCTGGAGCTAGTGCGGGAGCTCACTCTGCACGCAGGGCTAGGGATTCGAACCTCCGAACTTGCGATCTTCCGATCGACAAGCCTGGCGTCTTACCCGCTGAGCCACCACGCCCCTTCACTTTGCTTAGTTGGACACTTTTCCTCACTTTTTTATGTTGAGGATGCCCATCAGCTCTGGTCCAAGCCGGATTCCCTGTGACTTGCAAAATAGATTTTCATTTTCATTTACCCAGGAGGCTGGAATTCACTCCATGATCGCTCTATGCACTGAAGATAAGCAGGAGTAAACATTTAAAAAGGAAGGAAGGAAGGCAACAAGGAAGAAAGGGATACCAATCCCAAACAGAACAACCCACTGAGAACTGACTGCTGTGTTTCAGTTGGGGCTGAACAAAGCATGGATGTGTGAGAAGGGAAATGGGGTTCTTGATCCCTATCAATTTATAACATCCTTGAGAAAGATGAAGAAAAGATGCCTGTGGTGTCCTGTTTATTTTGTTACAGGTTTGCCTTGTTTGCTTTTCAGCTGATCTATGAGGTCTCCATTACAGCCTCTTCAGTGGCTCAGTAGCTTAGTGAAGGATTATATTTCCTTGCAATCTCAATGACTGCTTTTTTCCTTGGGTTTCCCATTTTCGTGTCTGTTGGTTTCCCCTTTAAACTTCTGAACTGGCAATAGCTTCCAGGCAGTTGATTTCAGCACTGCTCTCTAGAGGGGTTCGTGCATAGAGCACTTTGTAGAGACAGTTTGAATATTTTTCATTCTTCTTTGTCGACTTTATGACATCAATTTAGCAAGACATAGCAAGCATCCAGCTACCAAGGAAATAGTTTCCTTAGCAACAGGGAACCTATTAACAACTCTCTTCACAGAGCCAACTTTTAACCCCAAAGCATGTTGCTTGCTTTTAAGGTTTGCATCTTTTTTCCTTCCTTGCAGCTGAGGAACTTAGACCTAAACATCCTTTTCCTAATGCAAAAGGTATAACTTTCTTCTTTGCTGTGATAAACCAACTCACCAATGAAACCAATGCTAAAGGGCAAAGGTCAACGCTGTTATATTTTGTTTGGCTCTATTGGAAGCGTATCAATCATGGATTCAAACAATTATCAATACAAGTATCTTCAAGAAAATGCATTATCCCATTATGTTACATTTGGAACAATTTAGAAAAATGGACAATTGGTAATCCAATGTAATCAAGATCTTACATTGCAAATAAATTATTGGAGGAAAGAAGATACTCAATATTCTGTTCTATATTGAGAGTATTTGTGATAAATGTTTGATAATAGAATACAATATTGTATTAGTTAAAATATTAGCTTCAGCCGTGCTTAAGTTGCTCTGTCTTGAGCAAGTAGGGAGATGACGACCAGAGATATGACCTGTATGTGTTAATATCTGCAGAGGCATTTATAGTAATAAAAGATGGAATAAGGGCCTGGAGTTCAGAGAGGTTTCTATTTCTGTCCCATTTAGAAGGAATAAAAGAATTCTATAAGGAACTCAGGAGAGGAAGAGTGGAGTATCATTTACCTTTTGAGATTTTTTTTTCTTCTTTAAAAGAAACCCTTCACAAACACTGCAGCATATTTGAGTTTCTATTTTCCTCCATTCATTTTTTCCTAGTCACAGCATGGTCACTTGGCCTTGCAAAGTAGCGTGGACCAGTTAGTTTTGAAGGATAAAAGTTGGACGGTAGAAGGAAAATGTCCGTGATTGTGCTTCTTCTTGAGGAAAAAACAGATTTTAAAACATATATTCCTTTCTTTCCCCCAGCTCAATTTATTTATTAATAATTTGCTTACATTATTTGTAGACCGCCCCAATCATAAGAATCATTCCTTTAACATTCATTCCCCTTCATCTTCTCTCCTTGGCCCTTCTTGACTGAGTTGAAGTCAAACTGGAAGAAAAGTTTGGTCTGAGTTTAATGTGTATTGTTCCACTTTTAATATCCTTTAGAGTCAGATAAACATCGCTATATTACCCAGATTTTTATAGTTTATCTGCCTGGATTTATTAGATTATTATCCAGGTCTTCTTGTTTTGAAGGTGTATTATTTCTGTTTTGTTTGTTAAAATAGTATGCTGCATTGGGTTTTATTGTTTTCAATATTCCACTTGGATGTTGTGAAATATGTTTGGTTTGTATAGCTATTTACAACTAAAATGCTGCTTTATCAGCAACTGAGCAAGTAATATCAGAGATATTTAAAAATGCTTTTAAAGCCAGATTCAAAGCCCAGTTGTACATTTGCTAGGCTTCAGGATCTGGCTTTGAGATTCAGATCCTGTACTCCATTCATGGGATTCCTGAATAGCAAATCTAAATCTCAAAGACCTCACAACTTGGTACTGATGTTATGTTTATTTATAAAGGAAGACATCTATTTTCCTGTTTCAGGAACCATGTATTTGGGCCCAACCAGTTTGCAAATTATTTTTTAAGTAAGATTTACTAATCCCATTTTATCAATGCACTCCTTCTTCGCCTTTACATCTCTGGATCCTCCTCTGCATGTCTCAGGCCTCAGGATACCATAGATCTGGTAGATTGCAATACTCTCCAAACGTCTGTTAGATGAGGCACATTCATTTCAGATAGAAAAGTGGGGGGGGGGGCAATGGAATAAAACTAGAGGCATTTCATCTATTCCCCAAAATAATTGCTTACACAACATAGAACTTAAACCTACTTGCTTTCACAGAAAATGCAACCCCAGCATATATATGGATGTGTCAGTGATCTTGGTAGGGTTCTTCTAAAGTCAGCCAATGTTCTACCTCACTAAACCAGGAATAATTAATTCACTCTTACTTATTATTGGGTCAAGTCAGTCATCCACCCAAGGCTGATTCAACATAGCATGGCCAGGGCAGATTCATGAAGAAAAGCAGTTAGGTAGCATCTTCTCTGGGGATGTTACTTTGGGCTCATTAGACATCAAATCAAGGCTGGGCAACCTGGAGGCACTGATTCTAACAATATTTGGGAGAATGAAGGCTGCAATGTATGGGACAGTGATGCAAAATGAATGGAACTCATGGCTGGAACCATTTTATGTGGCCTTTTTCTGGCTTTTTCATATGGGGGGAGGGGCTCAAGTAATTTTAAGCTTATGTAAGGGCCTGTGATACAACTTTTATCTCTTCCTACCAAAATGCTGGGAAGCCATCTGTTGATTTGTGAAAGTTTCAACCTTTGGAGCTCAGGTTGCTTATGTCTGGGATGGATGGGTGGATGGGTGGATGGGTGGATGGGTGGATGGATGGATGCATATACAGTATGTGAAGATGTTGCCTAGCCTGGCAATGAAACGTCTGCAAGAAAACAAGGCTCAGAGAGCACCAAGGACTCCACAATATGTGTTTATTTATTTGTTGAATTTGCATGTTGCTGAATCTGGATAGACCCACAGTGGCTTAAATAAAATCTAAAATTGAAAAATCCATAGTAACAGCATACAGTCTTAATAAATATCCATGGTAAGGAACATAAGAAAACTTCCAAGATAAGTTTATCCAATATAGCACCCACAATAACATCTAATATTAAAATATCTATGGTAAAAGGAAAAATAAAGATATCCACATCAATTTAAATCATAACAATATAATCATAGTAATGCTCTCAGCCATACCCAAAAAAACGTTTTCACTGTTTTCTGGAAGATCTGCACTGTGGTGGCCGATCTGATATCTAAGACAAGGCTATTTCATAAAGTTGGTGCCATTACAAAGAAACATTGTTTTCTCATTTCAGTCCTCTTGGTTGATGAAGTTGGTTCTATAGATACAGATATAGTTGGTTCTATAGATATAGATATAGAAGTTGGTTCTATAGATATAGATATAGATGTGAAGCCATATTGGGCTTTATAGGTCAAAATCAGCTCTTTGAATTGCACTCGGAAGCTAACTGGTAGCCAATGCATAGCCCTGATCACAGATGTGATGTGCTCCTTGAAGTTAACACCTGCCAGAAAGCAGGCTGCAGCATTTTGCACCAACTGAAGATTCCAGTTGGTTTTCAGGGAATCTCTTCTACAGAGATTCCATGTAGAATGTATTACTGTAGTCCAAGTGTGTGGTGATAAGGGCATGAATTACTGCTGCGAGGTCCTTCTATCCCAAGAAGGAGCACAACTGACACACCAGATGGAGCTGGGCAAAGATCATTCTAGCCATGTTCTCTACTGGCCCTTCTAGCAGGATCAGTAATTCCAGGATGACCCCCAAGTTACAGACCTGCTGTCTCAGGATCCCTAGTGCCTCCCTCTAGAGACACAACACTTGATGGACAAATAGCAACTTCATATTCCTTGGATTCAATTTCAACTGGTTTCATCCCATCCAGATCCTAACAGCCTCCAAACACCAGGACAAGATTTCCATCACATTGCCTGTGCACCTTGGGGTGGTGATGTAAAGTTGGTTATACTGATGATACTACATCCTGAAGCAGCAGATTACCCCTCCCAGTTGCTTCATGTAGATATGCATGCATATTTCATAAACCCAAAGCCTCTGATATGTAGGGTGCTACAGGGCTTGACACTCTTGCCCCTCCTGTTTAACATCTGCATGAAGCTGCTAGGTGAGGTCATTCATCAGTTCAGAGTCAGGTATCAGTATGTCAATGATACCCAGTTGTATATTTCAACTCTTGGTTGACCACATGATGCTGTCAAGATCTTGTCCCAGTGTCTGGAGGCTTTTGTGGTCTGGATGGGGAGAAATAGGCTCACGTTCATTCCTAGGAAGACTGAATGGTTGTGGATATTTGGACCACATGGATCTGGGGATTTCTCCTTTAGTCCTGAATGGGGTTGAACTGTCCTATGCTATATGAATGGTACTGGTTGCCAGTAGACTTCTGGGTACAATTCAAACTGCTGTTTATCATGTACAAAGGCCTTCATTGCATAGGACCTGGTTATCTGAAGGACCATCTGTCTCATGCTGTCAGCCCTTCGAGGCAGTCCAGACAAGAGAAACAAACCATGAGTACTAACACTACCTTTATTGTAAGGTTACAGTAACAGAATCTTGCAAGTCCTAAAGCACTTCTCCCCTCCCCTGCCTTTACTTTCCAGAAAACTAGGGAGGGTCCCTTCTGAGATGCTTCCCACGTCCCCTTTCCATCTGTGGGCTGAGATATCTCTTGCATGACAGTTGTCTAGGCTGTGGCTCTTCCTCCTGTCTTCCAAGGTTATTCTCACAGACCATTACACATGTTGTCACTGCCCATCCTGTACAATCGGACAGAGTTTGCATGTTTCATGTCCCATGAATTAAACAGGATCACCTGATGGGATCCAGGAGTCAAGCCTTCTCTACCACAGCACCTGCCCTCTGGAAAACCATCCCCCTAGAGCAGTGCTTTCCAAACTGCCGCCGTTGGCGACACACCAATGGTGGCAGCGGCGGTGGTGCGGGGGCATGCGCAGCGGCGCGGGGGGCGCATGGCAGTGGTGTGCACGGCGGCGGCAGCAGCAGCGGCCTCGCTAAAACGCAGAAGTGCTGATGGCGCGCCACTGCCGTCGTCACTGCTGCCACTGCCATGCACACCGCCACCGCCGCGCGCGCCACCGCGCCACCACCATGCATGCCCCTGCCGCCGCTTCTGGGTTGTGTTGCGACACACCAAACTGTGTGTTGCGACACACTAAAGTGTCACGACACACAGTTTGGAAAGCTATGCCCCAGAGATTCAAACAGCCCCTACCATGACCCTGTTTAAGCAAGCTTTGAAAGCCTGGCTCTTCCCCCAGGTCCTGGGTTAGGGAGTGCGGCAGATCCCTTTGATGTGCAATCATTCTTTTCTGCTAGTTATAACATTTTCAGTTATTTTTAATACTGTACAACGCCCAGAGTTATCATGGATTCAGGCAGCCTTAGAAAAGTGACAAATAAATAAATAAACATGGGATATATAATATAGTGCATAATCATATATACAGTATGCTAAGTAATAGCACAACAGCCTCTTTGTGGCACAGAAGTATGTCCCAGTATCTAGCTGTTAGGGCTGTGCAAAGTTTGAAATTATCCAGACCTCACACTACACCTCCCTGCTACTCATTAGAACACCTTGACTTTTTTCAAGCTGAAAAACCTTAAAAGAAAAAAAAATGCCACTACTTTAAGGAATCCACTCACTAAAGTTATTGAGACTTTTAAAGCACCAGCATGGTGTTTTTTTTTTCCCAGACTGGTACAAAAGAGCAAAGAAGTGCTGTGCTCCGACAAAGTCCAAAAAACTTTGAAATGTGCATAGCCCTAATAGTTGGAAACAACTGTATTTTTACCTAAAAATAAACTATACCAGGTGCACTTAGAAAGAGGGGCTATTTCGTGAAGCCACATATATGTGTGTATATCTAATGGACAACATGTATATAGAGAAAAGGATATGCCATGAAGAACTGGTGTAAACTCCAGGTTTTATACCAATAAATGGATTTGCCATTTATTGGTATACTGTAAATGGCTAGTATAAGATTGAACTTATGTCTCAGTAAGAGGCCATAATAATGAAGGAAGAATGGAAACTGGGAATGGCTATTCATATATCATATTGATCCAGAAAGAGAAGGTACACAGCCTATATATCACATCCACACACCTCGCCCGGGACGGGAATATCCATACATAAAACTTGTGCTAGTTAAATGTATCTCTGAAGACAAACTCTTTTTCTTTTCAGAAAGGCATATACTGTGCAGGACTCATCAGATTCTGAATCTTCTTCCGGACATCTCTTAGTAATTCACCCCAAGGAGAATCCATGGAAGATGCTGGTCTTGCAGGGACAGAGTGTATGGATGGAAAATGTGTTTTCGGTCTTCTTCCTTTTCTACCCTTCCCCCCAATATTAGATCCAAGGGGAAGGAAAATAAGTGTACTAGTTAAATGATTGACATACTCTCCTACTTCTTTGCTTCAAGTGTATTGGCGAACAGAAGTGCTCAGGATTTTCCGACGCTTCCCATTCTTCCCATCCAAACCAATCATAGCACCAACATGAAGGAGCAAGAAAGCAGAGGTTTTTATAACCACAAAGGGAGGGTATTTTTGGAGGGGAGTTATATCAGGAGAGGGCAATGATTTTAGAACCTGATCCTATACTTGTGGCTGGGGTCCATATGCAGCTCCCAGGCTATGTAGAACTCACCTTTGCGTTATTCCCTAAAACTCCTAGGGCTTTCTCCCAAAGTTCACAGAATTACAACTGGTCTTTAATCAGATTCCACCTTTAGGCATTGTATTGCATTAAAAAAAATGGGTAGGGGAGAATATTTTCCAATGAAAGAATGTGAGCATCCAAATACCTACTCAAGCAACCACATTTGTTAGCTAGAAACATTGGTATAATGCTTTAGAAGAAATCTTTGAATATTCAGATACTTGAACTTGTGTTGGCCATCCAAGAACTTTCATAGCTCGTTGCTAAACTGTTTCATTTAAATTGCTATTTCAGCAACCCCCTGTTGAGTGTCTATTTTATTCTGAATGGCTGTGATTTGATTATCTCTCTCCATGAGCCCCAGCAATACTTTGGATATGCTTAAGTATAATTAGATGAAGTGTGATGTGAGCACCAACAATATTTTCTAGCCATTGGTTTTCAAAAACCTTGCTAGAGAGAAGCCAAGCAATAAAATGATTTTTATTTTTAGTTTTCTTGTGAATTAAAAGTATTATAATCCATCATATATTTTTAACGTTATTTTTTCCTTCCAATACGAAAAGGAAATGCTGATTAAAAACATAATTTAATACAAATTATGCAGTGGAGCATAATAAGGGGAAATATTTTCCAATCATAAAACTTTCACAGACATTTGGGCAAAGACAATAATGGTTTAGAAAAAGTTGTTAAAATCAGCTTGGGAAAAATATTCTTTTCTTTTCTTTTCTTTGTTTTTTTTTTACAGTTTCTTCCTTTTCTTTCCTTTGTACATATGCTGTTATTTAGGAGTAGGAGTCCAAATGTTTTTCTTTGCTTTTGGAGCAATTGGGTAGAAATGGCACAGAATTTATCTCCCCATCCCCACAATACCGATTTTTTTCCCCCCATCTCGAGAAGAGCCTTTTTCACAAGGGAAGAAAAAAAAAGTTTGGAGAGATTTGGACTCTGACTGGCAACAGCTCTCTGATATGTTTAGCAGAGTTGCTGCCCATTACTTGCTATAGAAGATGGTAGAAGCAGAACTTGGACCTTCCATTCCAAAGTTCTACCTTGTTTTTGCCTAGTTTGTTTGTTTGTTTGTTTGTTTAAAACATTTATATGGCCACCCATCTTAAACCAAACTCTGGGCAATTGCAACCCAAGGATAAAGACAATATATATAAAAAAAGGTAAAGGTTTTCCCCTGCACAGTCGTGTCCGACTCTAGGGGCCGGTGCTCATCTCTGTTCGTTAGCCGAAGAGCCAGCGTTGTCCGAAGACGCCTCCATGGTCATGTGGCCGGCATGACGCACGCGGAACGCTGTTACCTACCCACCGAAGTGATACCTATTCATCTACTTGCATTTGCATGCTTTCGAATTGCTAGGTTGGCAAGAGCTGGGGGTGAGTGCGGGAGCTCACTTCATCACGTGGGGCTAGGGATTCGAACCTCCGAACTTGCGATCTTTCGATCGACAAGCCTGGCATCTTACCCGCTGAGCCATCGCACCCCCAAAACAATATATACCAACAATGAAATAAAAACATTAAAACAAACAAACCAAACACAGCCTAAATCTTGCCTAAACTGTGAATGTGTGGCTGCATTTATAACTGATGGCATAATAATATGGAACATTATTCTTTTTTAATATCTTGATATTTATATAGCACTGCCTTGTTACATTGGTTGGTTGATTTATTTATTTATATCAGTACTTTGCTCACATCCTATAAAAAGCAATTCTTATGTATTTACCTGTATTCTTCATTTTGCTGGATCTAGACTTAGACATGTTTACAGAAAACCCGCAGAAATCAATGAGACTTAGGTTGATCACAAAGAAGTTTGGCTCTAGCCTGTTATAATGAAATATTGAAATTACTGATATTTTATGAAACTAGTCAAAATGAGATTTTATTTGGAGTTGTGATAATTGGGTCTACTTGTGTCACTATTGCTACCTTGCTATTTTTGTATGTAATTTGTCTTGAAGATATTAATGGAAACATAGCATATAAATTAAACGGGAACTATCTTGAGGGGCACTTGCAGGTAAGAGTATGCAAGTATGCAATTTCAGTAAAAGGCAACATTATGACCAAAGTTATTTTCCTCTGCAAGGCTGAGCATCAGCAATTAAATATTGTCAGCTTATTTCTTTTATAAATCTGTGGAGTCCTTGGTGCTCTCTGAGCCTTGTTGTTTTCTTGCGGACATTTCATTGCCAGACTAGGCAACATCTTCAGTGTGAGAAGGGAGTGAGGTTTGCTCTCTGTTTATATACAGTGGCTTGCCCTGCTTGTGTTGGTTGGGGTGTTGATCTCTCCTTGGTAGTTCCTTGATTAGGCTGTTGTTTGCTGTTTGATTGATTAACTGAGTTAATAGTTCCTTGATTAGGTTATTGTGTACTGTCTGATTGTTCATCTGGTGTTAAACCTGGTGTTAATCTTTGCATATCTGGATGTTGATTGCTGGTGAGGAGGTTTTCTGGTCTTTTGGCTTTTCTATTGTCTCTTTTGAATGGTATGTAAATATTGTTTACCTCTATGTGCCTGTTGATGGCTGACTTGTCTGAGTGTCAAGCTTCCAGGAATTCCCTAGCATTTTTGGATTTGGCTTGGTCTAGGATGCTCACGGTTTCCCAGTTGAAACCATGGTTGAGTCTGTCCATGTGTTGTGAGATTAAGGAGTTTTCATTGTGTCTTCTGACTGCTAGTTGGTGTTCATGGATGCGCTCTGCCAGTCTTCTGCCTGTCTGTCCTACATGGTGGCTGTTGCAGTCCTTACACTGTATGTTGTAGATGACTCCTGTTTTTTCTTCTTCGGCAACTGGGTCTTTTGGTTTACTTAAAATGTTTTGGAGGGCTTTAGTTGGTTTGTGTGCTACGGTGATGCCGTGTGGTTGCAATAGTCTGTTGGTAGTTTCCGAGATGTTTCTGATGTATGGCAGTTTTATCCTTTTCATAGTTTGTGTTGGTTGTGCTGTACTGGGTTGAGTGGTCAAGCACTTTTTGATAAAGTTCCGTGGGTATCCATTTTGTTGGAAGATGCTGTATAGGTGGTGTACAGATTTATAAATCTGTTGTGTATACTGAAACCACCAGGTCAAGAATTTATCTTCTAATTCCATGGCAGTTTTGGCTGATGTTTTTGATCAAAAATCAGGAATATCTAGAGTAAAAAACTAATTAAAATAATCAGAAAATTCCATCCCTTCTCTTCATTTCAACATGACTTTCTCAGTGGAATATTCTAGACAGAATGATGGTTGACAGAAAAACAAAACAATTTTGTTCATCATAGAGTTAGGTATCCTAGGTGCCCCAAAATAATTTTGTTTCAAAAGTGAAAGAAAAAAAACCCTCACAAATCCATATACGCATAGTTCTAAGAATCTTTTGTTAGGAAGCAGATGTTCATTTTAAAAAGCAATAAGACAATAAATTAATAAAAAAAACTTAATTGACACTAGAAGATATTGCTATTTTTAAACACAGATTTGAAATTGGAAAAAGCAAGAAACTTAATTTAAAAATAAAATAACCTTGAGTGATGAAAAGGAAAATAAACCCAAAGATAAACACCACAAATTGGATTTTTCTTTTGTTTTAGCTTTAACTGGGGAAATGCTGAATATGTAGCCATTTTTTCCTGCATTAATAATAATAATATGAAATGGCAGAGACTGGCATCTCAGCACAATTCTAATTTAATGAGAAACAATAAAACAGTTTTCCAAAGGGGCCTATTTAGGGGCAAGAGCAGGGAATATTAAAGTTTCAAGATTTATTTTATTTTTGTTAAGGTATGCTGATGTGCATTTTCAGTGGCAATATTGTATCCACTGATTAGATCCCTTGTATAATTTCCTTAGTCAAAAGAAAGAGCAAAAGCTTAAAGTTCTTTATAGAAGATAATGACCCCAAGCTGGTTGTCAAATCTCTTCCTTTTTGTTTGATTATACTAATCTATAGAACACAGTGGCAATCCCTAACCGTCCTGTTCATATCACTAACAAGGAGAGGCTCAGAAAAATGCATGCCAATCATCAAGAGAACCAGCGCTGGACTAGGACTGGGGACATCACTTTCAGAAGAACTCTGGGACATGAAGTGGCAGAAGACGTGCCTAGAGCATTGCTGGAAAAAGTATTGCTGGGGCTAGTGGAAAGAGATAAACAGCAAAGCCAACTAAGCACATTGAACAGGTTAAAAAGCCAATTGTATCCACAGATAGCTGGCCAGTGGCCCTGTTCACGATCACCTTCTCCCTCTTGAGGCCAGAGGAATATTTGCAGGGGCACTTGTGAAGAATATTCAAGGCATCTGTCAGATAAAGTTGCTTGGATCCACTCAGTGTGCAAGTCTTATGCAGGTGATTGGAACACAATCTGGCTTGGTTATCTGGGAAGAGCTTGTCCCTGTTGTTTCTGAGGAAGTGGACAGGGTTTTTGCGGCTGTATGTGCGGCCTTCTGTGTAAGATCCATGACCTCCTGGTTGGTCAAGGAGACAATGTGTGGTTGACAATCCAGTCAATGATGAATAAATCCTTGAAGAGAAAGTAGCTCCACAATCTCTTATTGTCATAGTGGACCATCCCCTTCTCAATATGCCATCACTGGATCCAATGGAGCAGAACAATCTTTATCCTATCTCCAATGTTTGTTTTTTAGGGAAATTAGTTGGGTTACAGTTTCAAAAGGCACTAGAGGAAGTAGATTTTCTGGATCCTTTTAGTCAGGTTTCAGGCTTGGATATGGTACTAAGATGGCATTGATGGCATTTATAATCTCTGGCAGGATGAGGGTGATACATCCATCCTGGCCTTCCTTGATCTCTCATTGGCTTTCAGTACCATTGATCATATCCTTCTGGAACTTTTGACCAACTCAGTGGGTGGGGAGTGGGGGAACATGGTGTTGTGGTAGTTCTCCTTCCCCCAGGATCAGTACCAGCCAGGGTTGTTAGGGAGTAGGGGTGGGGGAGTCTACCCCTAAGTCTGTGCTTTGCAGAATTCCACAGGGGAAGATTTATCCTCATTCCTATTTAACATCTACATGAAAACACTGGGTGAAGTCATCTGACAGCACAGGGTCAAGTATCATCAATATGCTGATAATACTCAATTATTCATCTCTACTCAGGCTGACCAAAATGATGCCATCAGGGCTCTTTCTCACACCTCTGTGGGGGTCTGTATGGAAAGGAACAGGCTCAGGGTCAACCCTGTCAAGACTGAATGGCTGTGAGTTTTAAGACCTCCAGATCTGGGGACTTTCCATTTTCGGTCTGGATAGAAGTGAAGCAATGAGAAATCTGGGGGGTCCTCTTGGCTCTTGGCTCTTGCTAAAAGAACAGATGGCAATTATGACCAAGAGGGCCTTTGTATAAATTCATCTTGTTTGCCCATTGTGCCTGTTCCTGGATTGGAAGGTCCTGTTCATGGTCAGTCATACCTTGCTCACCTCTCATTTGGACTATTGCAATTCAATCTATATGAGGCTGCCCTTGAAGACCATGAGAAGATGCATCTGGTTCAGAATGCATAGTTATAGGGAAACCATAATATGGCCATTAATACAACTACTTCATAGGCCATATTGGCTCCCAGTGGACTTCTGGGTGCAATTCAAGATCCTGGTTACCAGCTTTCATGGCATAAGCCTTATTTGCAGGGCCACATATCTCAAATTATTTCTGCCTATTCCACAACATCTTCTAGGATGAGTATGCTCTGGGTCCCCTCTATGAAACAATGCCATTTGATGAGATCCTGGTGATGGCACCTGTCTATGGAACTGCATACCCCCAAGATTCTAATGACCGTGATTCCTGAAAACCTAGCTTTTCCCCCAGGGCATTGGGCCAAGGAGTTAAATTAGCCCATTTTCTGATGCTTCAGGGAAATGATTGTAATTGGCCTGGATGTGTTTTTGTTCTTATTATTTTTATTTTTCATTGGTTATTACTTTCTTCTTTGTTTTAACTCGATGTTAGCCACTGAGAGTTACAAATTTTTAATTGAGTGGCTGTATAAATTGATCAATTAAATTAAAAAAAACAGAAGCATTTACTTTTATTCCTGAGTGGTAGATGTTTAGAAAGGTTTGGGGGGCTTTCTAACATTCATATCATTTTCAATGAATCACGTTATCATTATCTGCTTGTAACTTCCCTAGGTTGTTCTACCATTCTTTTATCTGTTCCTTTTCCAGCAAGAAAAATCCATTAAGAAAGACAGAAGAGGTGCATAACAGACTTCCATTTGAAAGCAATATTATTTTCTCCCTTAGCAAATCCGTTCAAAAACTTGCTGTCAAACTGTAATTTTTAATGTGACCTAAAATTGGACAGTAAGCATATTAACTATAATTACATTAATTAATTAAATCACTTGTAATTAAATTCAATCTATTCAAATCCAGTTTTGTTCAGTCTCTGTCCATTTCTTACTTCTAGCTCTAACTGCTGTTTGCAGGATAGCTCCCTTGTCAAGTCCCACTCAGCTGGACAAGATCAAGAAAGAATTAAACAGTAAGGTGTCTTTCACGCTAGTATTAGGGATAAATACAAAATCATGGCAATCGCAAGAGGACTTTCCAACCTTTATTTATTAATGTGTTCCATTAAGGCAGAATCTATTGGAACATTTGGAACCCTTTCTTTCTGGGCCAAGTTGCCATTTATGAGATAAGCTACCAATAGGTTCCCATTTTCTCTCTTGGTTGTTTAACATTCTTTCCATTATTCTTCCAACCTCTGTGGAGTCCTTGGTGTTCTCTGAGCTTGGTTGTTTTCTTGCAGATGTTTTGTTACCCAACTAGGTAACATCTTCAGTGCTAGAAGGGAGTGGCGTTTGCTCTTTGTTTATATACAGTAGCTTGCCCTGTCAGTGTTGGTGGGGGTCTTGTTTTCTCCTTGGTAGTTCCTTGATTAGGCTGTCGTTTACTCCTTGATTGTTTTTCTGAGTTGGTAGTTCCATGATTAGGGTACTGTTTACTGCTTGATTATTCATCTGGTGTTAATCCTGCTTATCTGTGTGTTGATTGCTGGCAAGGAGGTATTCTAGTCTTTCTGTTTCCTTTTTAGCTTTTTTATTGTCTCTTTCGAATGGTGTATAAATGTGGTTTATCTCTATGTGTCTGTTGATGGCTGACCTGTCAGAATTCCAAGCTTCTAGGAATTACCTAGCATTTTTGAATTTAGCTTGGTCTAGGGGTGTGGTGGCTCAGCGGGTAAGACGCCAGGCTTGTTGATCGGAAGATCGCAAGTTTGGAGGTTCAAATCCCTAGTCCCACGTGACGGAGTGAGCTCCCGCACTAGCCCCAACTCTTTCCAACCTAGCAATTCAAAAGCATGCAAATGCAAGTAGATAAATAGGTACCACTTCGGTGGGAAGGTAACAGCATTCCACGCGCGTCATGCCGGCCATATGACCATGGAAGCATCTTTGGACAATGCTGGCTCTTCAGCTAACAAACGGAGATGAGCACTGGCCCCTAGAGTCGGACACGACTGCACAAATGTGTGGGGGGAACCTTTACCTTTACATAGGATGCTCACAGATTCCCAGTTGAAACCATGGTTGAGTCTGTCCATGTGTTGTGAGATTAAGGAGTTTTCATTGTGTCTTCTGACTGCTAGTTGGTGTTCATGGATGCGCTCTGCCAGTCTTCTGCCTGTCTGTCCTACATGGTGGCTGTTGCAGTCCTTACACTGTACATTGTAGATGACTCCTGTTTTTTCTTCTTCGGCTACTGGGTCTTTTGGTTTACTTAAAATGTTTTGGAGGGCTTTAGTTGGTTTGTGTGCTACGGTGATGCCGTGTGGTTGTACTAGTCTGTTGGATGTTTCTGAGATGCTTTTGATGTATGGTACTGTTATCTTTTTCATAGCTTGTGTTGGTTGTGCTGTAGTGGGTTGAGTGGTCAGGAATTTTTTGATAAAGTATCAATATTAAAAAAATTAACTTTTAAGTTTCAGATGAGCACAAATACACTACAGTAAAAGGAAACAGACCACCTGAACAACATCTTTCAACAAAATGAATACCCACACAACTTTATTTAAAAAAAATGGATATGTTTCATAACAAATCATTTCCAACACTTCAATGAGGCATCAAATCAGAATGTATTAAATCATTACCAATGAACACTGTGCATGTTCTTCTTCTGAATCAGCCTTTCATTCATTTACATTGACAGGCAAATCATTCCCTAACTGATATTAAGATAGATAGGAAAATGTGGTGACCAACAGTGTGAACTGAAGCCATATCTAACATCTTGTATGAATTTTCTACATTGGCTTTAGCCATTCTATATACCATAAGCAAAAACATTTGCCATACTTTCATCCAAAGGCATCTTACTGAAAATATCATTCCAACTGAAGGTCCAATCATCTGAAGAAACCTTTCACCAGGTCAGAGTGTCACCAATCTGAGCATGGTCCTTCTTTCGCTGGTAAAAGTGGTTGTCCATATAATTTTTTTTTCTTTCCTCATTCCACTTTAATTGGAAATACCAGGTTTGAACTGGGGCTGGGAATAAATGGCCTTTCATAGTTTTCCACTGCACTGTTGGGCAGAGAAATCGGGCAAACTGTTTTTCTGAATTTCTTCAGGGGGGAAAGAACATCCCCAACACTTTCTCAGGGGCCAGTTTCCCCCTTAGCAGGAATAATGGCATAGTTTACTAAGAGAAGGAATTATCTCATCTATAAAAGTGATTTTCAGCATCGTATCAGCCCAATTTGTTGCCCATGCCATTCTACACACATATACACACCATTGCTAGGAAAAAGAAACGAGGCAGGGGAAAAACAGGGAAAGGCAGATTTCCGTGCAATGGTGGAGAAAATACTCTTCCCCTAGCAGATTACAATCAAAATGGAAGCCTCCTATTCCCTGGAACGTCCTATAGCCACCCTACCTCTCTTTTGCCTCTAGGTTTCTTTCTGTACCAGCAAGCGCAACCCTGAAAGTGTCATTCCTTGCAATTGTGCTAATCTGCTACTTTGAAATTGTCAGCAACAACTCTTAAATTCACTAAATTAATATTCTTCATAAATTGCCACATTATTCTTATAACTTACATTTAGCAAGGGTGGTAGCAACTCAGAAAATACATTACATTACAGAGCCGGGTGAAATATTTTGCACATGCAGCAAATGTGGCAAAATTTACCACTTCACTGAGTTTGCACAGAAACTGTGGATGGGAGGGAGGGAGGAGCCGCAGAAGAAATGCAGGCAATCCTCATTTTCCTCAAGTATAATAGCTCTAATTACTTCATTAGCAGAAGACCAGAGTGAATGCTTGAAAGTAAGAAAGTGCTTTTCCTACAAGCAGGTCTGGTGGTGATTATGTAGGAACACATAGAGTATCTTCTGATGCTTTCCCTGAAGAGCAAAAGAAAATATTCATTCATTCGGTTTATATCAATGCATATCCTGTGCAGTTTTTTTGTGGGTTTTTTTTCCTATTATCAGCTCCTCAGAAAATGTGACAGTGTTTGGCGAGTTGTTGTCAGTCTGAGAAGATGATATTGGGCTGTATAACCAATGCATTGATTTGGTGTAAAGCTGCTTTCTATATTCTTGAAATAAAGTATTGGAGGGGTTGCGGGATTCAGTTCTGTGCAGATATTTGGAGGGGTGCTTCGCTTTGACAAAGGCCCAAAGGGAGCACCCCGAAAGGACCTTTCTGAAACTCTGCAGGGGGCGGAGCTAAGATGGCGACGGAACAGCAGCTTCTCTGCTGAGCTCCTTATGATATTTTATATGTTCTATTCATTTTTATAAACAGCGTAGCTACACATCTTAATTTTTTATAAACTCTGCAGCACCCACTTCTAAGCAGCAAAACAGAACAACCTCGGTGTTTGCTTTGTTCAGGAAAAGTGGCTTCTGCACACGCATCGTGGCTAAATAACCAACTGACGCTGATTAGCCTCACCTTCAGGCTTTGTGGAGGTGAACTGACTTGCTCTGAAAGATACTTTTGCCTCATGAGGCACAGCAATGCACCTCCCTGAGGCAAAGTGTCTCATCCCATAGGTAGGCCTAGGGGGATTTTTTCCCCACTTTTCAATTTAATTTTGAAATTAATCTGAGAACAATCAGCACTGGAAGAACTCTGTCTCTGGCTGTGTATGTAAGGGGGGAGAGAGAGAATGTACAGTATGGTAAGAGTACATAACGTTTTTCTGATGGTGAGAGAGGTACTATACCTCAAAGTCACCGAAACCAACCATGCCAGCAGTAACATCTGAAACAGTAAATTACATTCAAAAATACCATCAAAAGAACATTTGGAAAAGACAGAGGAATGGGAACCCTTTCACAGGGAAAGAAAAAATTGGAGAAATACCAGGATCGATTTTTTTTCCAGGCTGATTCTTTGAAACAGGTGATTTCTGAGTTTGCTGTTAGAGATCCAGTCTTGAACAAATTAATAAACGTTCTCATCCCTTCTCAGGTTAACTCTAGTTTAGCCATTCCCTTAGGATTTCAGGAACAAACAAGAGTGAAGGAAGGTGCCTTCTGCTTCCTGCTGGTTGGAGTCTTTATTACAACTTAATATACTTGTTGCTTTTCAAGACTGGAACAGAATCTATTACAGCTTATCAAATTTTGTCAGAGCACTCTCTTATTTCTGCATCTCCGTGGCTCACTCCTGTGACCTGTATTTTATAGCCCTAGTTTCGCATAAACTGTGAGTAAGCTAAATGATATGGGCTTCTATGGGCACTGTTAGCTACTGGGAAGAGGTGGGGAGCTTTGGGATGTAGGGGTATTTTTCAAAAATGAACATCTTATTAATTTGCTGTTGTTATAGTATTGTTTCTTAAGCTAGATAAATATTCCTTGTTATACAATATACTGGATATGACTTGCCTTTGACAAAAAAAAGGTACTGATGCTTCCTTTTCATGCTCCTTCATCTCCTGGGTGCCAGAAAAGCAACAAGAAAGGTGTGTTAAGGATACACCATTTTATACTTTCCAACCCAACCAAAATTCAAAAAGGAATTATGTGAAGTAATTTGGAACTCTGTCCAACTATCTGTCAGCAGAAAACCTCTCCAAAAATGAGCAGAACAGGAGCAAATTTGGTGTGGAGTGGGGTGGAAGCCAGCAAAAGAAAGATCAAGTTTGAAAATGGGCTGGATCAGGCTGGGGGCTGCAAAGAAAAATCCCCCCTAATTTCCTCCAGTGCATCTTTTCTCAACAAATCAACTCAGAGTTCTCACTTGAGGCACAAATGACCAGGCTCAAATTATCCTACTTTGAACACATTATGTGAAGATCTAGCTCTCTGGAGAAGGCTCAAATGCTGGGAAAGATGGAAGGAAAGAGGAGAAGAGGACAACCAGCAGCAAGGTGGAGGGACTCAGTTACAGCAGTGATGAGTATACCATTGGAAGAGGCGAAGGACCAGGTTAGGGACAGATTGTCCTGGCAAAAATGTATCTATGTAGCTGCTGAGTGTCAACAACAACTTGATGGCATGTAATCAATCAATCTTTTCTCAAACAGCTGGGCACTGACTCAGAATGCTCCATTCTAAGCTCCATCCCTTTTTGTTCCCAGTCAAGTGACACAGACTGCAGACTGCCCCATGGGTCCCAGTGCACACAAACATATGGCCACTGCTGGTAAAGGGGATGGAAAGAATCCCAGAAGCCATGTTTTGGATGCTCTTCCTCTCTTGCAGTGGGGCAATGAGAGCAATTTCCCTGGGCCCCAGCATACTGAGCATCGGCTTGGAGGTGTCCCATTCAATAGTTCAATATATGAAATGATCAGAAGCATCATTCAGGGCAGTGGCAGTTAAACCATAACCCCAAAATTATTTATTTCAGTATTTTGGATTTCTTCAGACACCTTTGTTTTCCAGGCCATTAACTTCAGTGGACCCCTCCCACCACCAAAATGAAGAAAAATATGCTGACAGAGGAATATGGGATCGGGTTCAGATAAATATCCTCTCCCTAGGCCTTAAAATAAAAGGGGTGTGGTGGCTCAGCGGGTAAGACACCAGGCTTGTCGATCGGAAGATCGCAAGTTCGGAGGTTCGAATCCCTAGCCCTGCGTGCGGAGTGAGCTCCCGCACTAGCTCCAGCTCTTGCCAGCCTAGCAATTCGAAAGCATGCAAATGCAAGTAGATTAATAGGTACCACTTTGGTGGGATGGTAACAGCATTCCGCACGCGTCATGTGGCCACATGACCACGGAAGCGTCTTTGGACAGCGCTGGCTCTTCGGCTAACAAACAGAGATGAGCACCGGCCCCTAGAGTCAGACATGACTGCACAAATGTGCGGGGGGAACCTTTACCTTTTAGGCCTTAAAATGGCCCTGATTAAGGATCATGTTTGATTCAGTAAGCTCACCACTTAGCAAAGTCTCCATGTGGCAAATCCATCAACTAACCATGGCTCTCAAGAAAGCCATTTAGCCTTGACAAGTGCTAGAACAAACTTTGTCAGCCACAGAACACATCTGGACAGATATGCATACTAATTTCTTATTGACTAATACAGCCGGGAATGGATTATAGGGGGGGGGGAATCTGTATTTTCACATATTTAGGTCAGAAGGGCTTATCTGTTGCTTTCAGGGTATCTTGCCAGCCTAATAGAGATTAAGAAATTAATAGGCTACTGTGAAGCTGACTTGTGGTCTAGCATGTTCCAGCAGCTTAAGTTGGCTAAGCCCTGCAAATACAAGGCACATATTGACTGATCTTACTGATATTCCTTCTTAAATGTCAAGACAAGAAGTACTTATCCCTTCAGATGAGCTGTGGAAAGCAAATGAATATGGTGTGGTTCTTCCTCTCAATTCATTCCTACCTTCCCAAAGGGAAAGTTCATTTTTCTTAAAAGCTGCAGCTGGCTTTTTTAAAAGGAGCACAGAAGACAAATTATTTCAGGAAACTATTTCTGAACCTCCAGAGTCCTAGACATAACCAGTGAGAATAAATTTGTACCAAAAGAAAGATGCCACAAAAAAATCAGATACAATGAATACATAATTCTGTTGTGCTTAAGCTCCCAAACAGTGTTTCAAAATATTTATCCCTATTTTCAGATATCTGTTCTTCATCATATTTAACATCTACCCCTTTTACCCCAAGTCTGTCCCCTTCTAGCTCACTTGTTTCTCAGTTTTGCCCTAGATCTTTCCTTCACTCCTGTATTTTCCTGATAATTCTTCTAGGTTTGTGTCACTTATTCTACTTCATATGGCAAGAAAATTGAGGAGGATCATACAAACACCTCCATTTTCTCTCTTCTTTTCTACTTACATCAAGTCAAAGGGAACTGAGTGTGTGAATCCATAGACTTATCAACACATTGTCAAGAACCTTAAAGAAGGTTTCCATGAGATCACATAAGAAACTTTCACTGGATTTGGAAGATTCTCCTTGATTACTCAGATATTTATAACAATAAGCATGGGGCATTGATGGACAGTGAGCTGGGATTTGGAACTACAACAATATGATGGTTCCGTTCACATCAGCATAAAAAATCCATTCATTCTGAAGATTTTGTGTTCATGTCCTGTCCTTCATTGTACATTCTTCTCCCCAGAGATTTGCAGCCACCTATGCTTCCAGTCCTTAATTTAACCCCAAGGGAAGACATAAGGTGGGAACTCCTTCCATTGGTCCTTTTCAGTAGCGGTGCTACAGTCATTTGCTTAAGGGGGCATCCTGCCCTTGAGAAGTGTTGTAGAATTTCTCCTACCTCTGGAAAAATGTGGAGACATTGTTTACCCAGTTTTTCTGCCAATAAATTTGTGCTCAGTTGCAGTGAAAAAAATAAGGGAATTCAGAGGAATGGAGGATTTTCTGGGAAGGTGGTGAAAACATGGGGCATAGTTTAATACAGGGCTTTCCAAAGTGCCACCGCTGGCGACACACCCAGTGGTGGTGGCGGCGGTGGCGACACGCGCGTGCATGGCAACGGCGCGGGGGGCATGCGGCGGCACGGGGGGGCGTGCGGTGGCGCGCACACGCACGGTGGTACGCGGGAGGGGCGTGCGGTGGCGCAGGGGGTGTGCGGCGGCGCGGGGGCGTGCGGCGGCACGGGGGGCATGCGGCGGCGCGGGGGCGTGTGGCGGTGCGGGGGGCGTGCGGCGGCACGCGCATGCATGGCAGCCGCCATGCACGCGCGCGCCGCTGCTTCCGGGTGGTGTGGCGACACACCACGCTGTGTGTGGCGACACTTTTGTGTTGCCACACAGAGTTTGGAAAGCTCTGGTTTAATAGATTAATTGATAATAGACCAACTTATTTTTGAACTTTTATTAGAAAATGTATTTTAAGATTTTGATGACATTTTTATTGATTGATTGATTTACTTACTTTACTTACTTACCTTGAACCATTATTGTAAATTATCTAAAAGAAGTATAAATTGAAATAAAACTGCAGTCCTAATCATGTTTGTTTTAAAGTTCTCTAGGTCAAAATCTAACTGACTTTAATAGAAAAAGTGCTTAGGATAAAATTATTAATTTATTCTTATTTCCTTTTAGAAATATACTTTGTCTCCTTGTGTCTCTTCTCAGTATTAAGCTTCTAGTGTTCTTCTTTCATATTGTGGCTTTTTTATTTTCTTAGCTCTGCATTCAGAAAACCTACCTCTTGATTAGCAATTGTACAGTGAGATCTCTAAATTTACAGCCTCTGTGCTGCCCTATTTCCTTCAGGTGCCATTTCAGCATTGCATTATGGGAACAAGTTAGCCGAATGTCAAACAACTATTGCCATGCATTGAATCAATTTTACCAAAAGTCTTTATCTTGAACAAAAGTGTAGTAGAGAAAATATCACAAGCATAGTAGAAAGTAAAACGGATTTCAATCTTATTTAAATTCCAGATATAGATTTTGGATACCTAACATAACACCTGTACATTTTGGATACATTCATAACACCTGTAAGGAAGTGTTGGCTTATGCCAGTTTCCAAAATAATTTTATTTTTTTTAATAATATTTCTTCTTAGTGTCTAATACTGTAAAATATATATAAAATGTGTAAACTTTATTATTGGGAAGAATTAAATTTGTGGGAAGTTTTGTTTGCTTGATGGTTGGACTCACATTCCATCTTTCCTCCAGGAGCTCCAAAATTTATTTCTTCCCATTTTTTACTACAAGTATCTTGTGAAGATTGGGTTGAGAAACAAGGATTGGCCCAGAGTTACACAGTGAGCTTCCATCACTGAAGGTAGACATGAACCTGGATCTCTCAAATACTAATTCAATACCTTACCAGTTAACCACAATGGGTCTTTGCGGGGGGGGGGGTGTGAATACGTATAATATACTGTATATATGCAAAATTTTAGTGTTTAGGATGAAAGTCTGTTTTTTTAAAAAAGATACTAATATAACCAATGGGTCACTTTTATTTTTGCTGGATTTAAATGTTGTCAATCCAGGTCAAAATACATGACTACTGATCCTAGCACTGAAGTTCCACCTATCAGGTTTAGTGGGTCACATAAGCATTGTGTTGCAGGTAGGATATTAGTGAACATTCCCATGATGTCATAACAATTCAACTAATGAGAGAGAAAAGGAGATGAAAATTAAAAGAAGGAAGGCTAGTCTGTTGTCTATACTTATGGACAGATGCAATCAAGCTGAAAATTACACTGTTTCCTGACAATTTTACTTACTTCATGCAACTAGCTGATTTTTATTTTTGACTATGAATATATCAATAATTCACTAACAACTGAATTGACAGAATTGTTCAGGTAGGATGCAAAGCATGCTGGTAAAAGCCTTTTTGCATCTATTCAATTCTGAAGGCAAGCATTTTGCTATATCTTCCAACAAAAGCAAACTGTGAGCATTCATTTCCCAGTATTATTGTCTTTTTTCTGGGTGTAAATGACTATAATCAAATTGCATATGCAAATAAAAGTTTAAAATATCCTTCTCAAAGTGTACTTGTTTATACAATATTAGCAGTGCTTTATTAAAGTGGATGTTAATTAATGCTTCACTTCTGATAAGTTTGCAACTATATGGGAGAGACATCAAAATAGCTTAGTTTCAAAATTACTGGGATTATTATGATCAAAATAATTCAAAGATTGCTGTGTTCTTCTTTGTCTCCTTTACTCTATTACAATAAAAATTGGTTTCTAATTTTCAAACGAAAGTTCTCCAGTATTTATGCAATGGCTAGTTAGCATTAAGATATAAAATAGAACAATGATCCAGGAGGTTAAATGCCCAGGCAGTTGTTTATATCCTGTGAAAGGATGATTTACCAATGAAATTCTTCCAAGCCAGAAATATTCACTGATGTTTCCTCAAGGTTTCCCACTCCTCATGCTTTACTAATGATACTCCATCACCAACAGATCTGTCTGCATCCTAATTCATGCAGCATGCTTATGCGGTAGTAACATAATATCACCATCTTGGTGGAATGAATTTCTGCATTCAGCTTCCCATAGAGTAGAGCTTTTACTACATCTGTCAACTGAAGCACCTTTAAATCATCTGATTCCCATTGAATCGGGCCACAGTGTATCTAGTCTAGCTTTCTGTGTCCCACAGAGGTAACCAGATACATTTGGGAATCTCCTGAAAGCTCTCCTCCACTGTTGCTCTCTAAAAGCTGGTACTTAAAGTATGTCTGTAATTCAAAGGCAGCATATAGCCATTAAGACTAATGGCCACTGATAGCCAACCCTCCATGAATTTGTCCAGTCCCCTCTAAAACACAGCCTAAATCAGTAGCCGTCACAGCATATGAGGGCAGCAAACTCCACTGTTTAACTATGCATTGTGTAAAGAAGTACTTATTTTTATTGGTCTGAATCGCTCTGTATTTAATTTAAATGGATGGCCCTCAGTCAGTGGCCTTTGCAGAAAACTGTGATGATTCCAAAATAACAACATGTGCGCGATGATATAATCATATGAATACCGTGGTTGTGGGGTTATCAGGGCAGCTGATGCAAGTACCTAAATTGTCGCATTTGTGCAATTATATCATCATATACTTATTGTCATTTTCCCCAATTTTGTTCTAACATTCTGCAAGACAAAAAATATTATTTTTACCCACATTTTCCACAACATTCATGACTTTATATCCCCATAGCATTTCTCCCCTAAGTCATATTCACTCCAAGCTTAAAAATGACTACAGTATAGTCTTTCTTCACAGGAGAGCTGTTATAAAGCATCTATTTATTTTATTTTGGCTGCTCCCTTTTCCAGCTTTCCAATCATGGGCATCTGTGGGAAGTAAGGCAAATGATGAAATAAGTATTGTAATATTGCAACACAAACGCTTTTGTACATGTGTTGTGATGTCACATGCATGTAATAAGGGAAGCAGTTTGCGTCATGACATTGCAACACTCATTTTATCATTCTGAGAAAACCACTGGATTTAGTGACACCTCTGTCTCCAATATCCTATTCAGGTGTGGCAACTAGAGTTGTTCATAGTAGACTTTGTGAATCTTTGAATTTGGTATTCAATTCAAATCTTTAAATATAAGATGTTGATTTGGATCAAATGCCTTTCAATTGCTTTTGGAGAGATAAAAAGGCAGTCTGATGGTACAGTGGAATTTCTAGTCCTTTCTGCCCTTACAGAATCCAAGTTTGTCACAGCTTTCTTTCCATATATGGACAAAGCTATTGACAGGGTGGTGATGATAAGTTCCCTGATACTATCATGAATAGCCAGTCCAAGAATTTTTATCAACTCCATAACCCCTATGTATTAAGGTGCTCGCTTGAGCCTCACTTTCACCTTTCTTGTTTGTTCTTCTCCAGTTTTTTGTAACATCTTGGCTGATGAAAAGTTTGCAAACTACTCGGTACCCTTTTAGTTGGCTCTTGTAAAGTTATCATTCAGCTTTAGATTGTAATTTGCTCACCCACATTTTAAAAATCCTCTCTGTTTTTTAAAAAAGTTTCCACTGTTTGAAGCAAACATCCAGAAATTTGAAAAGCATATTTTAAAGAAAATTAAAATACAGGTAGTAAGTTTTTCTTCTCTTTCTTCTATTCTTAGTATGTTACAGAAATGTTGCTTCCAACTTTCTTAAGATATTTATCTTATAAAACAATGTAGAATGATATTTCACAGTTAAAGCATTTAACTGCATTTCACAATAGGGAACACTTATTTTTTATAGGCCAACAAGAAAAGGTAAAGAGAAGCAAACAGTAAAGAGATGATTACAGGTTCTGATGATTCAGGCACAAGACTTGCTAAATTAGGGCATGGAGTATCTACATGCTTTTTACATTTCATACTTTCAAACAATTTTTTCAGAGATTTGTCTGCCAGGGAAACCTATGTAAATTAGACTTTTGCTTGGCATATGATTAAAGCGTGTATTTTGAAGGACATGGTCCATTCACGCAGTATATTAGCCAGCTCTTTTGGATGTTCATTTATAAGATCATGTGAACTAGATGAGCATCCTAAAAGACATTCAACATTCTTGTACAGTTCTGCATTTTACAGAAGAGGGCTTTTATGTGGACACAGAAATAGCCACAACAGTTTTCATTTCAGTTCTTGTTTGCTGACATGGGCTTACCCATACTTTCATGTGCCATAATTGGTTTCAGATGTACTTCACAGCTGCAGGTTTGGCACTAGATTAGGCTGACCATATACCCTTGAGACAAATACAGGACATTGGGATGGCAAAACGGGATGGGGTCTTATGTAATATTCCATATTCATGAAAAAGACTGGGGTCCCCGCCCCCTGGTCTGCACAATTGGCTCCCGCCTGCAAACCCCGCCCTCATTTGCCACACATTGATAGGTGGGAAGGCTTCCTCTTCTGGGCTGCCTCCAATTGGCAGCTCCGGCTCGGATCCTCCTTCCGTGCCATTCCCGCCGGGTTTAAAAAAGAGGACAAAATTGAGATTTTTATCAAAACAACGGGACGGTTGAAAAATGCTAAAAAAACGGGACTGTCCCGTTCAAAATGGGACGTATGGTCAGCCTACACTAGATTGAAATATAGAGATCACCCTCCACATTGTCTATCTCTGCAGCAAACCATATTTATTCGTAGCTCGTCTCAGAGATTTAGTTGGCATCTCTAAGTTTTCATGGGAAAAAACTGTCAAGTCAGAAGACTTAACAGTATGATTTCTTCTTACCAAGATTGGCCTCCATAGGCAGTCATTTGACATTAAGTGTGAATTATTTAATACAGGGTGGGGAACCTATGGCCCTCTAGCAGTTGCTAACTACAAATCAGTAGCTTCAGCGAACAAGGCCTGTGGTGAGGGATGCTGGGAATTGTAGTTCATCAATATCTGAAAGACAGCATGTTCCCCATTCCAGTTGAATCTATATCTTATCTTTCTTCCACTATGGGAACTAAAGTAGGATATGGGGTTTTCAAGTGGTCATGAAGCTAAATATACTCAAGACAATAGGGAAAACAGGAAATTTATCAGATGGGTTACCATGCAGGTAAACTACACTAAAGCTGCTAGGTGTGGTCTAAGTAGAGATAATTGCATGAGCCTTCATTAACTAAATGTTGTATTTTTATGCTTTTTAAAATTATTTTTCAAATCCTCTTTCCTCTAGGGGTTGAAGTGGTTTTTATGTTTTCTAGGTGATCTGGGTTCATCTTCAGTCAACTGCCTTCTGCAAAATCCATGAAGATGGCTTGCCAAAGGAAGCAACGTGCTCATTTAATTCATTTGCTTTCTGAGGTGTCAAAATGTGTCATCCACCTAAATCTGTCTAACTGGATTCGGCCACTCCAAAAGAATATGGAGGAGGTACAGTAGGAGAAAACTGTAAAAAAAACCTCAGATCATGGCATCTGGTCCCATCACTTCCTGGCAAATAGAAGGGGAAGAAATGGAAGCAGTGACAGATTTTATTTTCTTGGGCTCCAAGATCACCGCAGACGGTGACTGCAGCCATGAAATTAAAAGACACTTGCTCCTTGGGAGGAAAGCTATGGCAAACCTAGACAGCATATTAAAAAGCAGAGACATCACCTTGCCGACAAAGGTCCGTATAGTTAAAGCTATGGTTTTCCCAGTAGTAATGTATGGCTGTGAGAGTTGAACCATAAGGAAGGCTGAGTGCTGAAGAATTGATGCTTTTGAGCTGTGGTGCTGGAGAAGACTCTTGAGAGTCCCTTGGACTGCAAGGAAGTCAAATCAGTCAATCCTAAAGGAAATCAACCCTGACTGCTCATTGGAAGGACAGATACTGAAGCTGAAGCTCAAATACTTTGGCCACCTAATGCGAAGAGAGGACTCCCTGGAAAAGACCCTGATGCTGGGAAAGACTGAAGGCAAAAGGAGAAGGGGACGGCAGAGGATGAGATGGTTAGATAGCATCACCGATGTAATGAACATGAATTTGAGTAAACTCCGGGAGACAGTGGAGGACAGGAAGGCCTGGCGTGCTATGGTCCATGAGGTCACGAAGAGTCAGACACGACTAAACGACTGAACAACAACAGTAGGAGAGAGAATTCAGGCAAATGTTAATAAAGACAGCAGACAAGTGAGAAAGTTATTAAGAAAGTAAGACATTGCATGTGGGAAGAATGAATGTAGAGGAGACAAAAATGTACTGTACTGGAGGGAAAGTCCAGATTGCCTGTCTGTATGAATTTCAGTTTATAACGTTTTAGTATTTTAAAATAAAGACTTGAGTCATAAGCATGGCTGCGAGTAGTCCCACATGGGTCTTATAAAAAAGAATAATAAATACCTTCTCCTTCTAGTTTTTCTTGTCACTGTATAGAAATTGTAGTGGGTACTTCGGGGGTTTCAAGCCGGGGCTTTTAAACTATCTCCCACAATAACTTTTCTGTTGCACGGTATTAGATTGGATTTACAAAACATGTTAATCTGTGCTTGGTATATGAAAACATCTGCATTGTGTTATATTTCACCTTTATGCCAAGAAAATAATATACTTTTGATCTCTGAAGCACCATCATGTAGTTTGCCTTAAAATACTTTGGGAGAAAGGAGAAATATCTGTTACTTGCTGGGGCCTTGAGTGCAAAGAAAATCTACAGGAAAGTTCATACAAACAAATGATTTTCACTCAGGCCCAGTAAGGAAGACTCTGTGCATACTGAGGGCCTCATCTAACATCATGCCAGCAGATGTCTGCCTATGTAATTAAATTTTGTCCTTTCCCTGCAGGGGAAGGGAAAATCCAATCCATCAATGCTGGCTGTTCCGTTGAAGAAAACAGGATGCAATCCTGAATCTGGTTTGTCCTTTAGATGTGGGGAACTCATGATCCTCCTTTCTCGTGGTCTCCAGAGCCCCTTTCCCTTTCCCTTTGCATTGCCAAACGTGCAGAAGCTGCAGCGTGAGTCTCAAATAGTGTAAATAGTTTAAAACAAACAAATAAATAGATTACCTCCCAAAAAGCGGGAAACCCTACCCCCCCCCCCGACAATTAAAGATGCCCACTGGAGAATAAAAATTGCCCGTGTGCCTCCATACAAAGATGCTATAAAATATTTGTTGTTAGCCTCTCTCAACTTAACAAGTGATGTGTTAAACTAGAGAACCCACCCCAAAGCCATTGAGATATCAGATCTGTGGGAAAACAAATATTAATGATTTTATTTATTTACTCGATCAATTTGTAAGCTGCCAAATCTATTAAATTCACGTCAGCTTACGACATGAAAACACAGTTAAAACTTAACAAAACAATGGTATTCTTAATATAACAATGAGGTAGAAAATAGCCACTGTTCTAAATTTTCTGTTACTTAGTCTTTCTCAAAATGTGTGCCCCAGCAACAATATGCAGAGGCTTTTTTTTTTTTGCTACAGGTAGTCCTTACTTACTGACTGCCTAGCACAGCAACCATTTGAAGTTATGACGGTGCTAAAAAATTAGCTTTGTGACCAATCCTCACATTTATGACTGTTGCAGAGTCCCGCAGTCACATGATCGCCATTTGTGTGCTTTGAAACTGGCGTGCATTTTTGCTTGCGACAAGCAGAGTTAATACTGTATGGTATGGAAGGCGGAAGGGGCGTGGTGGCTCAGCGGGTAAGACGCCAGGCTTGTCGATCAGAAGATCGCAAGTTCGGAGGTTCAAATCCCTAGCCCTGCGTGCGGAGTGAGCTCCCGCACTAGCTCCAGCTCTTGCCAACCTAGCAATTCCAAAGCATGCAAATGCAAGTAGATGAATAGGTACCACTTCGGTGGGTAGGTAACAGCGTTCCACCCGCGTCATGCGGCCACATGACCGTGGAAGCGTCTTCGGACAATGCTGGCTCCTCGGCTAACAAATGGAGATGAGAAACGGCCCCTAGAGTCGGACACGACTGCACAAATGTGCGGGGGGAACCTTTACCTTTTTTTATGGAAGGCGGAACTAAAATTGTAAGTCGTGGTCATGTGATTTTTCACTTAGCAACCACATTGCTTCACTTAACAACCAAACGGGAAGTATGGTCATAAGCCCAGTCATAGTCATGTGATTTTCTGCTTAGCGACCGAGTTGCCAGTCCTAATTGTGGTCACTAAGCAAGGACTACCTTTACTATCAATAACTATCATTACAGGTACATAAACCAGTCAATCCTAAAGGATATCAACCCTGACTGCTCATTGGAAGGACAGATGCTGAAGCTGAAGCTCAAATACTTTGGCCACCTAATGCGAAGAGAGGACTCACTGGAAAAGACCCTGATGCTGGGAAAGACTGAAGGCAAAAGGAGAAGGGGACGGCAGAGGATGAGATGGTTAGATAGCATCACCGATGTAATGAACATGAATTTGAGTAAACTCCGAGAGACAGTGGAGGACAGGAAGGCCTGGCGTGCTATGGTCCATGAGGTCACGAAGAGTTGGACACGACTAAACGACCGAACAAAACAAAACAAAACAAAAAAGGTGCAGGTGAAAATTCTAGATGCTGTTATTATGACCATGTCAAATTAAATAATGGATATCTACCAGTATTTAGTACAGAGCTTTCCAAACTGTGTGTCGCGACACAAAAGTGTGTCGCCACACACAGCGTGGTGTGTCGCCACACCACCCGGAAGTGGCGGCGCGTGCGTGCACGGTGGCAGCGGCAGCCGCTGCCGCCGCTGCCATGCACACGCCCGCCGCCGCACGTCCCCCCGCGGTCCCCTGTGTTGCCGCCGCACGTGCGCACCGCCGCACACCCTCCCGTCTCACCGCCACCTGCGCGCGCTGATTTAGTAGATATTTACAGAGTTTCATTCTTTCATGCACTGGCACACATGTATTGTATGTATGTGTACATGTGTGCACATGCATGTGTATGCCTTATATTTATTTATTCATTAAATGTGTATAGCCACTCATCTCACCTAGTGACTCTAGGCAGCTTACAATAAAAACATTGTTTATTTATTTATTTAATTAATTTTTATCCCGCCTTTATTATTTTTATAAATAACTCAAGGCAGCGAACATACCTAATACTCCTTCTTCCTCCTATTTTCCCCACAACAACAACCCTGTGAGGTGAGTTGGGCTGAGAGAGAGTGACTGGCCCAGGGTCACCCAGCCAGCTTTCAATAATAATAATAATAATAATAATAATAATAATAATAATAATAATAATAATAACAGCAGTATTAGAGTGTAACCAAGGCCCCTAGGAACTATCACAAAATCATAATCCCATCCATGCTGCTCAGTTAACAGCCTGGCCCCAACACTTCTGGCAAAAGCCAGCTCTGGTTTTCAAAGCTAACAGAGTTGGGGCCCTATGGATCTCAGGAGAGATGCGTTCCATCAGGCAGGGGCCACAGAAGAGAAGACAATCCAGCCTGAATGCACACAGGGATCAGGCTGGATTACCTGTCCCCATAAATACAGTTAGTGGAATGAAAGCACTTTTCCTGATGTGCTTAGCTGCTCCATGTTAGGCATTGCGCCGTTTGAACTACATGGTGCTGCTTGTTACATGTACCTCCAGGAAGAGCCGAAAGATGGAAGGAAAATACCGCCCGAGGAAAAAGTCTATAAAGATTTCTCGCTTTTCTAATCCCTTTTTTCTAATGTTTCTTTGTAAATTTGTCAGATGGGAATGAAATTGCCTCATAACTCTCCAGACGTGAAGAGCATCACTGCACAAAATTACGTACTTGTCAAAGCAGAAGGGAATTTATGCTGGTGTTCCTGAGATGTGATTTTATACAGTCTATTTCCTTTCTGCAGATCATAGCAACTACAGAGACAAAAACAAGTAGTTTATGTATATTCTTTCTTTTAAGTTTTTTTTATTTTATTTTAGTGATTTCCCCTCCCTTGGTTTCTCTTTTCCCTTTTGTTTTCTTATCCCCTTCTTCTTTTTTTATCTTCAGTTTATTGCTGGTGACAGTAAACTTCCATCTAATGCTGTTCTAATCGTAACAGCTATGTTTCTAGCAGAATTACACATTCTATCCTGGAAAATGTAACAAGGCATGATTTCATTATATACCTTTCACAACCTTATGTTTCACCAAGGGCAGGCACTAATAGGAACAGCCATGGAGGCTGGAATGTAGAATTGACCTAAGCCATCATAAGCACCTTCCCTGCAAGTGGCCCACAGCCAGATCCCTGCCTTATCTCCCTCTGCCCATCATCACCAAGATATTACTGCCTGTGGAGTCCTTGGTGCTCTCTGAGCCTTGTTGTTTTCTTGCAGACGTTTCATTGCCAGGCTAGGCAACATCTTCAGTGCGAAAAAGAAGTGGGACTTGCTCTCTGTTTATATACCATGGCTTGTCCTGCTTGTGTTGGTGGAGGTGTTGTTCTCTCTTTAGTAGTTCCTTGACTGAGCTGTTGTTTGCTACTTGGTTGATTGACTGTGTTAATAGTTCTTTGATTAGGGTATATTGTGCTGTTTGATTGTTCCTCTGGTGCTAATCTTGGTGTTAATCTTTGCATATCTGGGTGATGATTGCTGGCAAGGAGGTGTTCTGGTCTTCTGGCTTTTCTATTGTCTCTTATGAATGGTATATAAATGTTGTTTACTTCTATATGTCTGTTGATGGCTGCTTTGTCTGAGTGCCAAGCTTCCAGGAATTCTCTAGCGTTTTTGGACTTGGCTTGGTTTAAGATGCTCAGTTTCCCAGTTGAAAGTATGGTTAAGTCTGTCCATGTGTTGTGAGATTAAGGAGTTTTCATCGTGTCTTCTGACTGCTAGTTGGTGTTCATGGATGCGTTCTGCTAGTCTTCTGCCGGTCTGTCCTACATAGTGGCTGTTACAGTCCTTACACTGTATGTTGTAGATACAGTAACTCCTGTTTTTTTTCTTGGGCTACTGGGTCTTTTGGGTTACTTACAATGTTCTGAAGGGTTTTGGTTGGTTTGTGTGCTACCGTGATACTGTGTGGTTGTAACAGTATATTAGTAGTTTCTGAGATGTTTCTGATGTATGGCAGTGCAATCCTTTTTATAGCTTCTGTTGGTTTTGCTGTGGTGGGTTGAGTGGTCAGGCACTTTTTGATAAAGTTGTGTGGGTTTTTTGCTGGAAGATGCTATATAAGCGGTCTGTTACCTTTTTCTGGTGTTCTGGGTTGCTGCAGTGTGTTTGTGCTTGTCTGAATAGAGTTCTTACACAGCTCCTCTTGTGGGAGGTTGGGTTATTGCTTTGGTAGTGGAGTACTTGGTTAGTGTGGGTAGATTTCCGGTAGACTTGTGTTTCTAGAATGCCATCATTTCCTCTACCGATGGGGATGTCCAAGAAGGGTAGTGTGTTGTTGTTTTCTTCTTCCCTTGTGAATTTTATTCCTTTGAAGATGTTGTTGATGGTTTCATGTGTTTCTTCCAGTTGATCCTTTTTTATTTTGACAAAGGTGTCATCTACATACCGGATCCATACTTTGGGTTGTATGCGTGGAAGTGCTATCCTTTCTAGACGTTGCATTACAATCTCTGCTATGAGTCCTGAGAGTGGTGATCCCATAGGTGTTCCTTTGATTTGTTGGTATATTTGTCCATCAAACTGAAAGTAGGTGGTTGATGAGGTCCATGATTCTGGGTATTTTGATCTTGGTGTATCTAGTTAGGTCGGGTGTGTTACATAGAACTGCTGCCATGGATTCAATCACTAGAGCTTGTTCTATGGATGTAAAGAGTGCAGTGACATCAAATGACACCATAATTTCATCTTCATCTATTTTTAGGTCTTTGATTTTCTGGAGGCACTGTAGTGGGGAGTTGATAGAGTATTCGCTCTCCTCTGTGAGATGCCCAAGTTTTCTTGTAAGTTCTTTAGCTATGTTGTATGTGGGGGTCCCTGGTAATGATACAATCGGAATGTCGGTCTTGTGTAGTTTGGGGCATCCGTAGAAGCGTGGGATGATGGGTCCGCTGCTTTTCATCCACCTCTCTTCTCCTTTTGTGATTTGACCTTTCTTGGTTAAGTTGTTGAGGATTCTTTTGACCTGGTTGTCCAGTTTCTGTATGGGATTTGTGTTTACTGGAGTGTAGGTTTCTTTGTCCTCAAGTAACTCTTTGGCCTTTTGTATATATTGTGATCTGTCCATAATGATGGTGGTGCAGCCTTTGTCTGCTGGGAGGATGATGATAGTTTGGTCCATCTTTAGGTTTCTGAAGGCTGCTCTGTCCTCTGCTTTCAGTTGATTCTGTTTCCATATCCTTCTGGTTTGTGGTATGATTATCTGTCTTACATTCTCTTGGGTTTCTGAAGTTTTCAATGCTGCTTCTAAAGCTGCAAAGAATTCTAATTTATTTGCATCCTCTGTGTTGTAATTGGGGCCTTTCTGCAGGATACTGTGTTCTGTAGTGGATTCATTGGCGATCACTCGTAGCCGAGTAAGATTGTCTTCCAAAGGTAAAATTTTAACAGTGGATCCGTAAGTGGCTATACAGGCCAATTCTGGATCCGCACAACCTCCCACAATGAGGGCATAGGTTTCCGGGTGGGAGACGGTCATGATGAGGGTTTGCCTGACGTGCCTTCCTTTTAGCTCTTTTCTCCCTTTCGCCCTGTACTCATGCTTCTTCAAAGTCCATAGCGCCATTAATAAAGGCTGTCCTCCAATTGAAACGCTCATGAGTTAGGGCCTCCCAGTTCTCAATGCTGATATTACATTTTTTTAAATTAGCTTTGAGAGTATCTTTGAATCTCTTTTGCTGTCCACCAATATTCCGTTTTCCATTCTTAAGTTGGGAGTAAAGTAGCTGCTTTGGAAGACGATGGTCAGGCATTCGAACATGACCGGTCCAGCGAAGTTGATGTTGGATGATCATTGTTTCAATGCTGGTGGTTTTCGCTTCTTCTAATACGCTAACATTAGTCCGCCTATCTTGTAATTACCTTATTTTTTGCTTTCAGCCTACTAAGATTAAAAAGCTTTCCATCTGTTCGATATATAATTTCTACACCAGTAGGAAGTTTCTCTTCAACAAGGTGTATAATCATAGCGATGAAGATAGCGAATAAGGTTGGAGCAATAACACATCCCTATTTAACGCCGGATTCCACTTTAAATGGATCGCTTTGAGAGCCATTGTTATTCAGGGTTGTTGCCATCATGTCGTCATGGAGTAACCGCAAGATGTTCACAAATTTATCAGGGCATCCGATTTTCAGAAGGATGGTCCAGAGAGCAGTACGATTTACAGTATCAAAAGCTTTAGTCAGATCAATAAACGCCATGTACAGAGGGCGGTTTTGCTCCTTGCATTTTTCTTGAAGCTGTCGTGCAGTGAAGATCATATCCACTGTTCCCCTGGAAGGGTGGAAGCCATTTTGCGTTTCAGGTAGGATGTCTTCTGATACAGATAGGGGACGGTTTGCGATGATCTTTGCCAGTATTTTGCCTGCTGTGGCTAGAGGGGAGATGCCTCGATAGTTTCCACAGTCTGTTCTATCACCCTTTTTAAAGAGAGTGATAATTATGGCATCCCTAAAGTCTGCTGGAATCTCCTCCCTCATCCAGATTTTTTTGATCAGCTTATGAAGTTGTTGTGTAAGTTCAGGCCCACCTTCTTTAAAGACTTCAGCAGGAATCCCATCAGGTCCACTAGCTTTGTTATTTTTCATTTGTTTAGTGGCTTTACTGACTTCCTCCAAACTAGGGGGTACTGCAAGCTCATCTCTTATTTGTTTTTGCAGGATTTGCAAGAAGACTTCATCAGCCACAGTAGAGTGAAGATTAAGGAGATTGTAGTAATGCTCTTTCCAGCGCAGTGCAATAGACTCTTTGTCCTTTAGAAGTTTAGCACCATCTACTGAGCGTAAGGGATTTGTACCATGGTTTGTTGGTCCATAGATGGCCTTTATGGCATTAAAAAAGCCCCGTGCATCATGAGCATCTGCAAAATGTTGGGTTTCTTGGGCTTTTTTTATCCACCATATGTTCTTAAGTTCTCTAGTTCTTCTTTGGACTTCTGCCTTTGCACTGGCATAGATTTTTTTCTTAACGGCACAGTTAATATCTTTTTGCCATATCTGGAAGGCTTTCCTTTTCTTGTCAATAATATGTTCAATCTCACTATCGTTCTCATCAAACCAGTCCTGATGTCCCTTAGTCTGGTATCCGATAGTTTGTTCACAGGCTGAAATAATAGAAGTCTTCAATTTAATCCAGTGTTCCTCAACATTTTCAGGGAGTTCCATAGGCAGATGTTCCTTGAGAGTTGATTGAAAGCAAGCTCGTTTAATAGAATCTTGAAGGGCCAGTGTATTCATTTTACGCCTTGGTTTTCTTCCTTGGAGCCTACGATGAGGGACAATCTTTATGGCCATCGTGGATCAAATTAATCGATGGTCTGTCCAGCAGTCATCGGTGCTCGTCATGGCTCTGGTGAGAAGTACATCACGGCGATCTCTAGCACGGACAATTACATAATCTAAAAGATGCCAGTGCTTCGATCGTGGGTGCTTCCATGATGTTTTAAATTTATTTTTCTGGCGAAAGAGTGTGTTAGTAATGACAAGGTTATGCTCTGCACATTTGGTCAGAAGTAAGATTCCATTCGTGTTGCTGTTGTCAACTCCTTCTTTCCCAATGATCCCTGGCCACAAATCAAAGTCACGCCCAACTCTTGCATTGAAATCGCCCAGGAGGATAATTTTATCCTCCTTTGGTATCTCTGATAAGATGGTGTCCAGCTGGGTATAAAATTTTTCCTTGATATCCTCATCTGCATCTAGTGTTGGTGCGTAAGCACTTAGGATAGTTGCCTGTTGGTTTTTGGCGAGTTTTATTCGCAGAGTTGAGAGTCGTTCATTAATCCCAGTGGGAACTTCTGACAAGAGCTTCACAAGGTCGTTTTTGATAGCAAAGCCTACCCCATGTATTCGTCGTTCTTGTTCAGGCAGTCCTTTCCAAAAGAAGGTATAACCTCCTTTTTCTTCCTTCAACTTTCCTCCTGCTCTTCGAGTTTCTTGGAGTGCTGCTATATCGATATTAAAACGTCTCAGCTCCCTTGCAATAATGGCAGTCCTACGTTCAGGTCGTTCACTATCCATATTGTCTTGCAGTGTCCGTATATTCCATGTTCCAAAATTCATGTGTTTTTTACGATCGCTAGATGGTGACCCCACTGGTCGCGGTAATCCAGTCAGGGAGAAAATGAGGCAGACTATGTTTAGGGCACCTTTTCTAGCCCCCTCCCCATATGGGGTGAGCAGAGTGGATCCTAAATAGGGCTGCTCAGTCGTGGATACAGCTGCCAAACTACTCAACTGCCTCGATCCTTGAGTCAGGGCGACTGAATCCGTATCCACCGCCCATGTGCTGGTCCATGACTAGGAGCTTCCGGATTTCACAGTCCTGCCCCCATTGCCATTCGTCAATCACCATGGGACTTTTGGTTGTTTTGGGTTTGGTGTGGTTGGAAGACGCCTGTGCGTGAATTTGTTTTATGTGTGGAGATCGGTGCACAACGATCAGCACACAACCTTCACAGAAAAAGGCTCTAATCCAATGGCATGGATACCATGACGATTGGTGACCTTTTGTCTGCTGCAGCCTTCATCCGCCTTCGCAGCCGTTGTAACAATACACCTTGTTATCTTCCGCCTGTTCTGCCGTTGAGGACTTTCTTGGATCGTTCTTTGTCTGGTTCCTCCCCCTGGACCTTACCGCCATGGGTGACCCTACCAGGAGTACATGACTCCCGACGGCTTCGCTCACAGGGTTCATTGGGAACACACAAGCCCACTCACCACAACAAGGTGACGATCCAGCGAGTGAGTACTTTCTGCAGGATACTGTGTTCTGTAGTGGATAATGGGCGGCTGGACATGTTGACCACCCATTCCAGTTCCTGTACTTCTTTGTTTCTGGAGTTTAATTTAAGTAGTTTAGTTTGAAGTTTAGCTTTTCTTTTTTTCTGCTTGTCTCAGTTTACTCAGTTTGCTCATATTACTGCCTGCCCAATTCCCCTAACCCCTCCTTACCCATGCCATCTCTCCCCCAGGACAGAGAGCCTCATCCAAACGTAGAAGCTCACAACCACTCTCTCTCCTAGCTGGCCAGACTGATTCCTATGGATCACTTCTCACCTGACATAGGTCTGCCCCACCACCACACATAAATACCCACCACTCCACACCACATCCCCAAATCCCCACCCACTCTCACCAGGAACAATAGAGTAAACAAAACAAGACAAACAAACAAAAACAAGCCTATAGTGGATATGCAACAAGTCAGATAGAGCTAAGTCTTCAATGGCTAAGTTTGGAAAAGTTTTCAGTTCTATTCGCCATTTTATTGTTTAATAGGTTTTAGTCAGTTTTGTTATTTTGTATTAATTATGTTTTTGTTTTTTATCTTTTTGTATGCCACCCAGAGCCACATAGTTTGAGTTGGGAAGCCAAGTAAATAAATAAAATGAATGCAAGGCAGTTGTTGTTATGTTTTATACTCTACCTTTTTATCTAACAGAACAGTCAAAATAGCTAACAACACAGAAAAAATATAGAGAGTATACATTAAAAGAGGCAGAATTAGGATAGAATTAAGATCCACCAATAGTACAGTCATAATAAAATGGTAGGACTGGAATTTCTGTTTTCTGCTAGACCATTCTGAGCCCCCCAGGATTCATCTGCAGCAGCGACTGCAATCAAGATACATCTCTGTTGCCCTTATTTTGTGTTGCAATCCCTGTCCTTCACTGCTACATGAGCATCTTCTCTCAGTAGGAGAGTATAAACTCAGGCCCCTGTTCAGGGAGTTGTGCAGGTACCGTATTAATTGTTGTGCAACACAGGCATTGAAGATTCAGATCCCTGCCTATAGAGATATCTCAGGAGTAGTAGTAACTAGACAATCCTGTGACCCGTTGGGTCATCCTTTGAGAGAAAGGTAGTGCAGTCTGATGTGACCAGAATGAACATTAAATTTTAGGCTGACCATATTTTTTTTACCCCAATGCTGGATGTGATCATCTAAGAAGAGTATATATCATAAATAGAAAACTAATTGTAGTGGCAAACAAACTTCAATAAGAAGCCAATATTTCCTTACCTAAACAGAGAAACAGAATGACCATGGGTGGGCAAAAAAGCAGTGGGGCCGGGAGGAACTTCTGACTTCCTGCTGGCTTCCCCATTGACTTTCCTTGTGGGAAGCTGGCAGGGAGTGTCGGAAATCATGATCATGTGACCGCAGGGACACTGCAACAGCCACAACTTTGCAAATAAAACTGGTCAGAACATCGTGGAAATTTCAGTTCCACAGAAGTAATGGGTCCCATATTTTTTACGCATTCTTTAAGTTAGCGGATTTTAGGTACCTTGATTCAAAAATTGTTGCAGTATAATGCACTGTTTGGGCTAACTTGAGGGTACAAACAGACAAACAGATAAATACAATGAGAGTTTTAGTAGTATATAGATGGGGCTACTGGTTGAGTTATTGAATCTGATGGAATAGGAGTGTTGTGGCATCTTCATATTATACATTGGGGGGTGGTGCAGGAGAGTTATCCTCTTCATTATGAGTTGATTGGCTCCACTCACTTCCCATTTTCTAAGGTAGAGAAAGTAACTGAAAGCAGAGGATGGCAATAGTTGGTAGGAAGGTTCCATTACAATTATTGGCATCCTACTCAGTACCACAGTTGCACACGGAAGGCAATACACTATGCTATCAGTGACATCTCAGTTATCTTGGCCTGTGAAGCCAAGGGTGATGCACCAGACAGGGTGGCATTCTCTCTGTTCCACCACAGCACCAGAGAAGATGCTAAGTGCTGGAGCTGATTGGCTCAGTCTTTCTGTGGGTAGTTTGCTGTCGTGACGGCCTTTTGGCAGAGACAGACAATAGTCCAAGGATATAATAGGTGAGTTCATGCTCTGTTCCCAACCATCTTTTGCACTTCCTTCTGAGTCTTTTTCCCCTCCCCTCTACCCCTACTGCAATGCTGGGTTACTGCATTTGTATAATGATAGCATATCTCCAGCTCTAAGTAATATAAGAATAGGATTGCTTTGTATGACAGACAATTAACACAGGGCAATTGTTTAAGGGTCTAGGAAGTGCCCGGTAAAAAAGAATAATGTTGAAGAAATTAATTAAGCTCTTTGGCAGATTATGATTCATAAGAATAATAATAGTGATACCATTCATTTTCTTGGGGGGTGGGGGGATCAGAATGTACTTGTTTATAAACCCTATTTTACCAGCCCTAATATCATTACAATGTCTGTATTTTGATATATGTTTGGTTGTTACCCTTTTAATAGATTAAAAAAAAGATTTAAGTATTTCATTCTGTTGCATTTTGACAGCTGTTAGCCATCATTTTTCCATTCACCTGCATTTAGCAATCCCATAAAGGGAGGTAATCTTAGAACTAACAAGAGCCTGGCACTGCAATTCCACATCACTTTGGACTATAAATATCTGACAAGCTTTGCGCTGAGTCAGCAGTCGGCAACAAAGTGGCAGCTGTGCCCTTTTATCTGCGCGAGTGTTTCACAGCAATTGGACTATCAGCCCTGCAGTGAAAATCCATAGTATCGATCAGGCCATTTTTCCACTGTAATTCTTCTGTAGGAAATCCCTGATGACAAATTTTAGCTGCACCACTTTTTGATCACTGGTTTGATGTAAGTGATCTCCAAGGGCAGAGTTAAGCTCTGGGCCGTTCCAGATTATCAAGCACTAACTTTATTTACTGAAACTACATTTGGAGGGAGGGAGGGAGGGAGGGAGGGAGGGAGGGAGGGAGGAAGGAAGGAAGGAAGGAAGGAAGGAAGGAAGGAAGGAAGGAAGGAAGGGCAATCTGTTGCTATTATCAGAGGCTATTAAAAGATGATGATAGAGGAGAAAAAGCTAAAGTTGTCCATTTTCTTGACTCTCAGTGTGAGTTATAAACATACAGTATGTTCCACATTCATAAATTAATACATTGATAAAAATGCCTCAATGACATAGGGTGGTTCAAAGCAACTATAAGTGCTTATTGGATGTGGTCTGACAATAAACATCCTTCCTTATTTAGATTGTTCTTTGGGACTGCAGAAGAAAAGCCATCATTATCTCATTTTAATACTAAATTGGTTCAGTATCATTAATGCCTTACTACCACCTTATGTTCTGTGAGACGTTGTCTTAGACCAGGTCAGCATATTTATCTTCTTTACCAGTTTGTCTGTTCTAGCAGACAGCAGTTCTCTATTGTCTCAGGCACAGGATTTTCAGATTACTCATTGTCTCATGTTACCCATTAGAGATGTTATTAATTAAATTTGGGTCCTGCAGGGCAGCTTGATCCCTAAGCAGTGATTACTTCAGATTATCATGCACTTCAGATCTATGTTGACTAGGTGGCAGGGCTCTTGCAGAAGTGATTAGACCTGTTGGGATCAAAAGCTGGGTAATAACTGAAGGAATAAAATGGAGGTATGCTGTAAGCATTGGCGGGTCTACCTTCCTCTAGCCCAGTGTTTCTCAATGTTGGCAACTTGAAGATGTGTGGACTTCACCTGCTAGAATTCCCCAGCCAGCATGGCTGGCTGGGGAATTCTGGGAGTTGAAGTCCACACATCTTCAAGCTGCCATGGTTGAGAAACACTGCTCTAGCCAGTCTAGATCATTGCTGAAGAGCCACTCCACCAGCTGGGCAATGCATTCATTTACAACAGATTTCTCTCCATGGATTTCATAAGACAATGCATTGAGAATATATGGGTACCCTACAACATGCCTAGGAAGCACTGGTATTGTAGTCCAACACTTGCCGAGGGCCCCACATTGGGGATGGCTACGGTGCAGGATAAAGATAATTCAAATTCTGGCCTGGCAGTCAGAATTTGTGAAAAGACAGACAATGTACATTGCCATAGTCTTCATCTTGGTTACCTCTTTTGCCCACTTTGAGATCTAACTTCAAGAATCCCCAGGGATATCCTTGGGGAGGAAGGACAAAAAAGTCAAGGTGGTGGCCATAACTGTCATCTTGCCTGTGGACACCCATGGGAGTTCCTGTGAAGGAAGTTGCAAGATGTCCAATCCAGCAATTTGTCCTAATGCAACTTTATCAGACTTACCCCCAAATGCAAAATGGTGATAATTATTTACTAGCAAACTGAGTGGGAAAAGCAAAGGTAAGCATAGAGATCAAGATAGGAGTCGAAAACAACTTGATGGCAACTTGATGATGCATTTCAGGTGCTCCATACTACATTTCTCAAGTCCTAGACAACATAGCAAACAGATTATTAGGGGGGCGCGGTAGCTCAGCGGGTTAAACCGCTGAGCTGTTAGTCTGCTGACCATAAGGTCGGCAGTTCGAATCCACATGGCAAGGTGAGCTCTCGTCACTAGCCCTAGCTCTCTGCCAACCCAGCGATCCGAAAGCTAAATAGCAAGTAGATAAATGGGTACCACTCAAGTGGGGCAATATGCTGGCATCCTGTTGGGGAGTCGCCTCGGAACCGAAGATAAAGATCTGGAGAAGCCCGTGGATGGCGGCAGAGGACGGCGGCAGAGGACGATGGATCCCAATTTAACAACTTCCGGGACGTCAGCAGCCGGCTCCGAAAGCGAGGCATTCTGGGGCTTGTAGTTCCGATGCCTAGAAAGAAGAGCCGGTTCCCTCACCCCCTCCCTAATCGCGTGGGTATTGTAATATATATGGATGTATAATTAAAATATATGTAATTATGTTGTAAGCCGCCTAGAGTCCTCCATTAGGGAGGGGATAGACGGGGTATAAATAAGATAAATAAAATAAATAAATTATATGAGTTGTAGTCCAAATATCTGAAGGACTCACAATTACCTATCCTGATACAGGGTTTGTTCCTGAATATATCACTGAAGAGGAGCATCTGATTAGACTTTATTTTGGACTAGTGCAACTGACTGTAGGAAGATTCATCATTCATTTAGGGCAGAGTTTATAGATTGATTGGCTGATTATGTGCCATCAAGTTGTTTTTGACTCCTAGCAACTAAATAGATTTTCTCCATGATGACCTATCTCTAACCTGTTCTTTCAAGTCTCCCAATGGTGCACTCATCGCTTTTCCAGAGAGCTAGCTCTTCACATAGTGTCTGAAGTATGATAATTTGAACCTGGTCATTTGTGCCTTGCATGAGAACTCTGGGTTAATTTGTTTCATGATCCATTGGTTTGTTTTCTTATTTCCATGATATTCCCAAGAGTCTTCTCCAACACCAAAGTTCAAAGGCATCAATACTCTTCCCATTCTGATTTTTTAAAGTCCAACTTTCACTTCCTTAGAGCATCATGGAGAATACCATGGCTTGCACGATTCTGATCTTTGTAGGTATAGACACATCACCGCACTTGAATATCTTTTCCAAGGGCAGAGTTTATACCTTCAGTATAAAACAGACGGGGGGCCTTCCTTCTCCCAACACGAGCAACGGAACAGTATAGTACAGAAGAAAGTTTCCTATGATGGGATTTAGTTTAACCATAATAGGGTATCTTGTGACCTCTGCTGTTATATACTCTGACCAGCCACAACAGCTTCTGATCTCAGGTCACTGAATAATGAGCAGTTGATATAATAACTTGCTGTTCACCATTAAGATTATGTTCTCTTTCTTCTTTCCAAATAGAGTTGGTCCAAATTAGTAAATTAAAGGGCTGAGTGTGTGCTTGTGTGTGCGTTTGTATGCATGCATGAATATGTATTCCTTTAAGAGCAAGGCAGCATCAGCAATGACCGAACACATCCCAATCCATCCATCCAGAGCAGATGGGTAGCAGGATACGGAACATCTGCTTCTGTCTTGGGTCACCGCCATTGACAGAAATGTAGAAAAAGTTGGCTGTGACTAAAATGTAGTAATCACCTCTGACAACCTCCTCCTCAACTAGATCTCATTGCCGACTGGCCTCCAACCAAATACTAGTGAGCAGAATCCTCCTTCTCAGAGTTCAAGAGGGGAGTTACAAACACAGGCCATAAAAGACCTGCATGCCTCTGGTGTGTTCGGGGTTGTAATTCTTTCCAGCAAAGTTACCTTTCCTGTTTCTATGAATTACTCTTACATTCTTGTAAGAGATATGGGGTGAGGTATTTATGGTGCCTTCAATTCTCCTATCATTGATTTACTGGACCAAGCCTGCTCTAGGATATGATGTAAAGCCCCTTATTCCAAAAAGCAGGCGGGGGGGAGCCTCCTTACATCTCATAGGGAACAGCATTTTCTGCCCTGCTGCCCTCCAGCAGATGACCAAGAGAGATAAACAGAGGGCACTTCACTCTCCAGTTGCAATGTGCCTGGTGATATGAAGGAATCAATCAGACAAAAGTAGATTATTAGAGTGTCTGAGAGAGATCAAACATTGCTGGCATCTTCACCCACACACGGGTGATTTACAGGCAAGCTGATAAAGTGCTGCAGCTCACTGTCAAAAGTACATGACAGTTCCTCTAGCTGTATGGATAAATTATTGCTGAAGCCCATGATAACATTTCTCCACCTAGCAACCAAACATAACAGGATGTGGCTTTTAGCACTGAGAGCCTGAAACGATACAAAGAGAAACACGAGAGCTCATTGTGCAAGAAGGAAGCATAGTAAGGAGAAGGGGAAGGGGAGAAGCCATGCTGAATACAGACATAAATATGCAAGCCTTCACCTGCCTTTCCCCTTCACACGTACAGGGGAAGAGATGCATCCTGCCAGACTCTTTGAAGGTAAACCTAAAAGAGTGAGAATGTGCAGAAAGCGCATTTAAGGAACTATGCATACATCATGTCCTCTTCAGCCTGGTATGCTTGACTGCATAATTAAACGTAGATCCCATACCAAATTATAAAAATAAAAAATTGCTGTGCAGAGGATTGATACAAAGACACTGCATGGCCATGGACATTAATCACTTTGGGGGGTTATGTGTTTTATTTGTACAGTGCAAACATGACCTTTCTAATTTCTGGACTGTTTGCTGATCTTTGTACTGTAAAGGTCTACAGTGATGAGAGAAATATATGTGCAAGTGGTTTTGTTTAAATGCTGCATCTGTCATATCTCTCCCACAGCATGCAGGCATATACACTTATATTTACAAGTGACGTTTTGGAAATCAGAGCCTTCATATCTGCATGTGCATGCATGTACCTATGCATACATGATGTGCAGCTATGCATTAAGTAAGTGGAATTCCACCACATGTTATTTAGATCCCTGCCCTTCCTGGCAGGTGAAATCGGCCAGGGAGGTGACAGGTGGATGGGTCCAGGCTATGATTAACACATCCTTGTTGGAGGGGGTGGTTCCAACTGCCTTCAAGGAGGCGTTGGTGCACCCCCTCCTCAAGAAGCTATCCCTGGACCCTACCATCCTGGACCACTTTCGTCCAGTCTCCCACCTTCCCTTTTTGGGAAAATGGTTGAGAAAGTGGTAGCGTTGCAACGGATTATCTAGACCCTTTCCAGTCAGGTTTCAGGCCGGGATATGGGACGGAGACTGCATTGGTCGCGCTTTCGGATGATCTCTGGCGGGAGCGGGATGGAGGTAGTGCATCCATCCTGGCTCTCTTGGATCTCTCAGCGGCTTTCGATACCATCGACCATGGTATCCTTTTGGGGCGGCTTAGGGAGTTGGGGGTGGGCGGCGTAGTTTTACACTGGTTCACCTCCTTCCTCCGGGGCCGCTCCCAGTCGGTGGTGATAAGGGAGGAGAGATCCAGCCTGCGTCCGCTCCTGTGTGGGGTGCAGCAGGGTTTGGTTCTCTCTCCTCTCCTATTTAACATCTACATGAAACCGCTGGGCGAGGTCATCCGACACAATGGGATGAGGTATCATCAGTATGCGGATGATACTCAATTGTATATCTCCATCCCTGGTGAAGTAAGTGATGCAGTGTCCATCCTGTCCCAGTGACTGGGGGCTGTGAGGGCCTGGATGGGGAACAACAGGCTTCAGTTGAACCCTGGTAAGACCGCGTTGCTGTGGGTTGATGGCTTAGCGTCTTCTGGGAAATTATCATCTTTGGTTCTCGATGGGATAGCACTACCCCATTCAGAACCGGTGTGTAATCTGGGGGTTCTTCTAGACTCACGACTCCTGCTCAAAGAGCAGGTGGCAGTCATGGCTAAGAGGGCTTTTGCACAACTTTGGTTAGTGCGCCAGTTACGCCCATTCCTGGAGCGCAACGCCCTCCGTACAGTCACTCATGCTCTCATCATCTCCCATGTAGACTATTGCAATGCGCTCTACATGGGGCTACCTTTGAAGACTATCCGGAAGCTTCAGCTGGTGCAGAATCCAGCCGCGCGGGGAGTTTTGGGTGCGCCAAGATCTTCACATGTAACACCATTGCTCCGCGAGCTGCATTGGGTGCCGGTTTGCTTCCAGGTACAATTCAAGGTGTTGGTTATCACCTTTAAAGCCCTACATGGCATGGGACCAGAATACCTGAGGGACCGTCTTATCCCCATGTTATCGACCTGCCCCACCCGGTCATTCAGAGAGGGCCTGCTACGAACCCCATCAATTAGAGAATGCCATCTGATGGGGTCTAGGAGGCGGGCCTTCTCTGTGACAGAGAATGGAACATCTTGCCCCCAGAGTTGAGACAGATTTCCTCCCTCCCGACCTTTAGGAAAGAGCTGAAGACCTAGTTCTGCCACCTGGCATGGGAAGGAGGAAGGGATAGTTCCTCATGGGGGTGGCTAATCCCCTAATTTTAATGTCCTTCTTTTAATGAATGCCTTCGTCCATCTGGATTTCATAATTATTATTGTATTGTGGTTTTATATATTTTAGATTCTATTTTAACTTATTTATTGTGAACCGCCCAGAGTTCCCCATGGGGGGAGATGGGCGGTCATACAAATTAAATAAGTAAATAAATAAATAAATTCATATGGATCATTTCTTTCTCTTTTTTTAGTAAATTTAGTAAATTTTGTTAGGTTTCAATAGAAGAATAAACACTACAAAAAACAAAAAACTACAAAGAAAGAAAAAAACTTTAAAAAGTACGGAAACACAAGAGAATTTTTTTTCAAATTTACAAAAAGATATGGCTTCCGACTTTTAACAGCAAGGATATACAAAAATTTCTATAATCAATCTCTTACTCTATATTAAACCAAAATACCACATTATTTCTATTAGTAATTTCACTTTAACACATAATAAAAATCACTAAGTACAGTTACTCCTCCCCCTTATATTAAAATAAAGAAAAAAAGTTCATATAAACCTCCTAAACATCTATCGCTTCTCGGCCCTTTTGGCTAAGATCAAGTGTAGTATCTGTTCTTATCAGTTTAATATCTGATATGTTCTCTATTTGAGGACTATATATTTAATGGATTTTTGGCAACAGGAGATGGATTAAGAGCTTACTCTATCCACTCCATGCATCAACCTGGTATTGCAGTGCCTCCAGGAATGGTGCCCAAAAATATATATATATAATAATAATAAAAAAACCTCCTAAACATCTTTCTCCCCTCCAAAAGATAAAACATATTTAATTATTCCCTTCCTGCCACTATTCTATACATTTTTTGTTGTTGTTGTTCAGTCATTTAGTCGTGTCCGACTCTTCGTGACCTCATGGACCATAGCACGCCAGGCCTTCCTGTCCTCCACTGTCTCTCGGAGTTTACACAAATTCATGTTCATTACATCGGTGATGCTATCTAACCATCTCATCCTCTGCCGTCCCCTTCTCCTTTTGCCTTCAGTCTTTCCCAGCATCAGGGTCTTTTCCAGGGAGTCCTCTCTTCGCATTAGGTGGCCAAAGTATTTGAGCTTCAGCTTCAGCATCTGTCCTTCCAATGAGCAGTCAGGGTTGATTTCCTCTAGGACTGACTGGTTTGACCTCCTTGCAGTCCAAGGGACTCTCAAGAGTCTTCTCCAGCACCACAGCTCAAAAGCATCAATTCTTCGGCGCTCAGCCTTCCTTATGGTCCAACTCTCACAGCCATACATTACTACTGGGAAAACCATAGCTTTAATTATACGGACCTTTGTCGGCAAGGTGATGTCTCTGCTTTTTAATATGCTGTCTAGGTTTGCCATAGCTTTCCTCCCAAGGAGCAAGCGTCTTTTAATTTCATGGCTGCGGTCACTGTCTGCGGTGATCTTGGAGCCCAAGAAAATAAAATCTGTCACTGCTTCCATTTCTTCCCCTTCTATTTGCCAGGAAGTGATGGGACCAGATGCCATGATCTGGGTTTTTTTAATGTTGAGTTTCAAGCCAGCTTTTGCACTCTCCTCTTTCACCCTCATCAAGAGGCTCTTTAGTTCCTCTTCACTTTCTACCATTAGGGTGGTATCGTCTGCATATCTGAGGTTGTTGATATTTCTCCCGGCAATCTTAACTCCGGCTTGTGATTCATCCAGCCCGGCATTTCTCATGATGTACTCTGCATATAAGTTAAATAAGCAGGGTGATAATATACAGCCCTGTCGTACTCCTTTCCCAATTTTGAACCAGTCGGTTGTTCCATGTCCGGTTCTAACTGTTGCTTCTTGACCCACATACAGGTATACATTGCTGTCTATTATAATAAGAATCAAATTAAAGAGCACATAAATTGTCTGCTATTATACGTAATAGTACAATTTTAATAATCCCAATCTTAATAAACCCAAAAAAACAAAATTCAAAACAGTAATTCCATATCTTTAAAAGGGAATAACATCAATCAAATCCTTAAAGCAAACCAGATAAACATTCTTTAACCCTAATACAATAGTTTTAATAATTTTAATCTTAATAAACCCAAAACACAAAGCCAATTCAAAACAGTAAATCCAAATTTTTAAAGGCAAATAGCATCAATCAATCAATCAATCAATTGAGGGGCGTGGTGGCTCAGCAGGTAAGACGCCAGGCTTGTCGATCGGAAGATCACAAATTCGGAGGTTCGAATCCCTAGCCCTGCGTGCGGAGTGAGCTCCTGCACTATCTCCAGCTCTTGCCAACCTAGCAATTCGAAAGCATGCAAATGCAAGTAGATTAGTAGGTATGACTCCGATGGGTAGGTAACAGCGTTCCGTGCGCGTCATGTGGCCACATGACCATAGAAGCGTCTTCAGACAACGCTGGCTCTTCGGCTAACAAACGGAGATGAACACTGGCCCCTAGGCACACAAATGTGCCGGAGGAACCTTTACCTTTACCTTTTTAGCATCAATCAAATCCTTAAAGCAAACCAGATGAACATTCTTCAACCCTTATCCCACTTCAAAATAAACCAAAGCAGTTATATATCCCCACAATGTGTTCCGAGCTTTCCTCTTGAAAGAATCAAACAGCCCAACTCTCCCCCTCAAAGATTCCAGGTTCTTTTCATGGCATTCCACCAGGAGATCAATTTTACTTCTGGCTTGCAGATCACTCTCTCCCTTAGCTTTCTCCAACTCCATTATCCAATTTTCATCCAGCATCTTGATAAAAGTCCCAATCTCAGTCTTAAAAAAACCTTTCTATTGCTCTTAAATTCCCCAATTTCATCCACCATGTCCCCAACCTGATGGCACATTTTAGATTACATATTTTCCACAATGTCCTGGATATCTTGCATAAAAGCTTGATAGAAGTCAGAAGAAATCTGTTTAAAATCCTGGTGAAAGTCAGAAAGAATCTGTTTGAAATCCTCCATGTCTCACGCAGTAGATTTATGGCACCCCCTAGGAGCTTAACCCGCAAAAGTCAAAGATATGGAAGAGTTCCAAAGTGTGTTTACATAAAGTGAGAGTGAGATTGTAGCAGACAGTTCTCAAGGGAAAGTGAAAACAGAAAGCTAAAGGTTAAAATCAGACGATTCAACATGTAGGAAAATGCTAATATCTTCAAATTTAATACAGAAATAATAACAGGAAGACAATTGTTTACTCTCAATCTTTGGAATTTCCTTTGGAAGGAAAACAAAATCCAAAACTTAAAAGAATTTAAAAAAAAAAGTAATTCCAAAAATAACATTAAGGACCAAGAGAACCAGCTTCTCCTCACTGTAGAAAGCCTTTCTTGGGGTACATATACTTAAAAAAAAATACAAATTGGTGATGTATTGGGGTGGCTGGTCTTAGTGTCCCTTTAAGGCAGGGGTTGGGAACCTTTATTCTGCCAAGGGCCATTTGGATATTTATAACTGGGGACCGGGGACCGGGGGGTGGGGTTTCTGGGATTTCCACGGACTGGGGACCAGAGTTTGTGGACGGGAGCCAATCACAAGCACTGGGGGCGGGGTTTTCGGGTGGGAGCCAATCACGTGGAAGGGGTGGGGTTTGTGGGCGGGAGCCCTACGGGCCTTAGGCGGGAGCCCCGCGGGCCTTATACGGCCCGTGGGCCTGACATTGCCCACCCCTGCTTTAAGGCTACAGCTCGGCTTGGAAAGTGATGAAGTCCCCACCTCCCAGCTGGCTTTTACCAGTTGAACGTGAAATACTGTTTGCGATCTTCCGGCTGCAAGCAGCCATTCAGAGGACAGATGGGATGATTCCAGGTATTCTCCTTGATCCGGAGAACGTTTCTGGGCTTCATGAAAACCTGCCTGAGCCCGAAAAAAGTTACCACGTACCTGATGGAGCATGTTCATATCAACTATATGTGCTTGTGATATTCTGTTTAAAAAAATAGAAAAATAACAGTTTGTAGAAAAAGGAGAGAGCCAGTTTGGTGTGGTGATTAAGGCACCAGACTAGAAACCAGGAGACCGTGAGTTCTAGTCCCACCTTAGGCACAAAGCCAGCTGGGCAACCTTGGGCCAGTCACTTTCTCTCAGCCCTAGGAAGGAGGCAATGGCAAACCACTTCTGAAAAATCTTGCCAAGAAAACTGCAGGGACTTGTCCAGGCAGTCTCCGAGAATCAGACATGATTAAACGGATGAAAGAAAAAAGAAAAAAAAGGAAAAGGAAAAGGAAAGAAATTATCTTGATACTGATATACATATTATTATATAAATATATAAATATTATATATTTAATTGAGGCTTGTCAGCACTACCTACCCTTACAGAGGGGAGAGACCCATTAGAATGGTCTACTCCAGGAGTTTCACGGATTGTTCTTGATTTCCATGGACATTTGGTGAGTTTTCCAGCAACTTAATGGAGTTGTGTTAAGCCTTCTATCATCTGTCTCACACTGCTTGTCAAGAACCACACTCAAATCCTTCTCCAATCCAGTGCTTCCAAACTATGAATCCCTCATCTTACATGTGTGTCCTATATTTTTCCTCCTTAAATGTAATATCTTGTATTTCTCCCTGTTGAAGGACATCCTATTCCAGTTTTACAACCAGTTCAGATTATACTGCAATTTCGCCCTGTTCTCCTGGGTGTTAGCCAGGCTTCCTAGTTTCACGTCATGCACAGATTGGATAAGCAGCCCATCAATCCCATTATTCTTGTCATTAATAAAAATGTTGTATAATGCTGGCCCCAGGACAGATCCCTGCAGGATCCCACTGATTGTTCTTCTCCAACTTGATGTATTGCCAGTAAGACTGACTCTCTGAGTGTGGTCGGCCAGCCAGCTATGAACCCACTTTACTGTAGTGCCATCCAAACTACACTTTAACACCTTGTCAATGAGAGGGTCATATGAAATCTTATCAAAGGCTTTGCTGAAATTGAGGTAGATTATATCCACAGCATTCACCTTGTCCACTGAAAGTAGTTACCTTGTTAAAGAAGGAGTTGAAATTTGTCTGACGTGACACATTTTTGACAAAGCCATGCTGACTCTTATCAATCATCGCATTGTTTTCAAGATGCTTGCAAATGGCCTGCTTTTTATCTCCTCTAATATTTTTCCAGGCATTGATGTTAGCTAACTGGTTGGAAATTACTTATTTTGTCTCCTTTTTCTGAAGAGGTGGACCACATTTGCTTTTCTCCTGTCGTCTGGTACTTCTCAATTATCACAGATACTGGACAGAGGTCCTGACAGTTTTTCAGCCAGTTCCTTCAGTGTGCTGGGGTCGATTTCATCAAGGACTGGGGACTTCAATTAGTTGCCAAGGTCTTCTGGTTCCCCCCCACCCCCCACTTATATGCAGCTGCCAGCTCTTGACAGATGAGAGCTGTTACATCCATATAATGCCTTTGTTACAAGGGCTGTATTGTCTACCTGTCTACTTCCAGGTACAATTCAAGGTGCTGGTTATTAATTATAAAACCCTGTGTGATTTGAGTCCTAGGTACTTCTAAGATTATCTGCTCCAAGTTGAATCTGCCTGCCCAATGCACACTGGTCAAGTAGGTAAGCTGCAGGTCCTCACCTCCAGGAGGTAACAGGGGTAGGAACCCAGAAATTAGTTTTCTTTGCCATGGTCCACACCCTTTGACTTTTTAACCCCCTCCAGCAGACATCCCAGTGTACTTCATACATGGTTGACAGCTTCACATTTCTCAGTAGAGGGGATCAGGCTCAGAGAATAAGACTAAAAAAAATCAAATATGGTTGTCAATAATGTCCCCCCCCCCCTGCTTGGGACTTTGTTTTTATACATGATAACAACAGCAAGACTTATATGCAGAAAGGTGGAAGGACTTACAAATTCCTACAGTGGAAGAATGCATGGTGAAATTAATGGAGCTGGCAGAGATGGCGAAACTGACTGCATTGATTAAAGAAAATGATTTGTCTAACTTTGTTTCTACTTGGAAACCACTTTTGGACTTTTTGCTTGAACCTGAAAAAGATGAAGTTTTGATTTTGGGATTTGATGATTAGGACTGTATAAGATTATAGAAATAATGTGTTTCATAGTTAAAAATAGAGTAAGAGGTTAATGTATTTTAATGTTTTTATCTGTACTGAAGATGGTCGGAAGTCACTCTTTTTTCTATGTCTCTTTTTGTTTCTGCACTTTTTATGTCTGCACTGTTTGTTCTTTTTTCATTCTTTCTTTCTTCAATCTCTTTCTATTCTTATATGTCTTACTTATATTTTGAAATTTAATAAAGTTTATTTAGAAAAAAATAATGTTTTTTTCTCACTGGACTACTGCTCTTAGAATTCCTAAAAGCAACTGTTAGATCAGACAGTGATCTCTCCCTAGCAAATTATAGACGCTTTCAAGAGGTCAAATTAATTTTTAAATCAAGGGAAGTAACAATTCTACCCTATTTGTAGTTGACTCCACCCTGACACCATACTTGGATTTGGACAACTGGAACAGGTACATAGAAGAGCACTGAGGATTATTAGCGAATTGAAAACTACATCCAGCAAAGAGAGGCAGAAGAAGTGGTTATATTTAGCCTTGAGAAAACCTGACTAAACTGGGATATGGTAGCACTTTACAATGTCTAGTGGTGAAGAATAATATTTTCTGTTATTCCAGAGTGCAGGACATGGTGTAATGGTCCCATTACAGGAAGGCAATTCCATATGAACATTGGATAAAACTTCCTAAGAAGTAAGAAGAATTCAACAGCATTTTTGCTCCAAGGTTTGTGATCATGGTAGTCAAAAGCTGCCTGGAACTGAGACAACCCTCCTTCCCTCCCAAAAGTCAAAAATATGAAAAACAGATCCTTTATGAGAATAAGTTCCAAAAAGCAGGGTCTGTCCATCATATCATCATCATCATCATCATCATCATCATCATCATCATCATCTTTGCTAGAATGCACTGATCACTTGTGGCTCTTCTCTATTTAGAGCCAATTTTCTTATACAAGAGGTGGAGGAAAGTTTTTTGTTGAAACATCAAAAAAACTGTTAAGGATTTTGGGGGTGCTTCCTTCTTTGTGTGATTCTCCAGAAGCAGCCCATGGACACATTCTACCTGATATTAAAATTAATGGCAAAATTCCCATAGCTTTTAATGGGACAGACATTTCATCCGTATCATTAAATCAATGTTTGAACAAATTAATGTGCAGTTATATATGTAAACTGAATGGTAGTATTCCGCTTTGTTGGCATGCAGCCATACCACTTAAGCGCCCTTCAAGATCCTGCCTCATCTATATTCTGTCCAGATGATTAGCCACTAACATTCATAATTACTGCTTCAACAAATCTGAAAAGATGACCCCTAAAGTGTTTAGTTTATGAAGAACAGCGTAATTTTGTGTCTCATGCTGCTTCATGTTCCTTGTCTGAATTCTTTCAAATGCATCACCTCTTTCTGCCTCTACAGAATGTTTCAGAGCTCAGATAAAAGGGGTGGTTGAGTTGGTATTGTTATGCTACGATATTTAGTACAGCCCTCCAGACTTGCAAACATATAGCTTATGATCAATTTCCAGTGGTGTGCAAGAAAAAAAAATGGGAGGGATTCAGCTCTAAGACTTAGAAAATGCCACCAGGGATCACACAGCTTAATCTTTACATGCTACACTGAAAAATTACTCATAAACATTTCACCATTCTGGTTTATTATTATAGTCAAATTTGTTTTATATACTTATTATTGAAGGGATAATGGGGCAGGGGTCCTTCTTTTTATGAGGCAATAATCTGGCTCACTTTCGTTTCATAGATTTTCCATTTTGCTGAGCTGCAAACGAAGGGGGATGGGGGACCCTGTGCTATTTTAATAATTATTATAATAACGATTATGGGTTATACCATTATTATTCTTTCAACTCAAAAGGATCCTTTGCAAATCCTATTAGATCATGGAAAGCTGGAGTAGTCTCTCTCTCTCTCTCTCTCTCTCTCTCTCTCTCTCTCTCTCTGTGTGTGTGTGTGTGTGTGTGTGTGTGAGTGTGAGTGTGAGTGTGTGTGTGTGTGTAAACTGGTACTAGGGATTGTTGTAAGGGCTCTGTTGGAATCTTATCATACTATCTGATGGTACTTCTCCACTGAGCCTTGGTAATCAGTCTCAAGGGTTGACTGTAGCTGACAATGGAGGTGCTCCAGAGGCTGCAAAAAGGGGATGGGGGTTGTATTGAGCCTACAGGTAATAAACCACCCACTTCTGATTTATACAAGCAAACCTGATGGTTTCAGAGGAAATATGCCCCTCATATTCATCTTCTAGGAAACAACACCAAAAGGATGTTCATGGTTCTTGTGGGCAAGGGTGGGACGCTGGGTTCTGGAACAGCCTGATTCAGTAAGGCCATGCTTTAACTCAAGGTGATCTATCAGATCTATTACAAAAAGTCCGTGTTCCAAAAAGGCTGATACAACCTGACAATTCTTGCTCCCAACACTATTTGTTAGGGCCTGGCCTCTTGAGTTGTTGGTTAGCCTTTGAATGATGTCATATAACATATATGGCCCTCAAATGTCCACCCTTTGATGAATTCTTCTGCGGTAAGGTGACAAACTATCTCATTACTCAATATTTCAAGGGCTCCAGACAACCACAGGATGTGTGATTGCAGCCTTTCTTTTCCTTACAGTTTGCCCTGGGGAGATTGGTTGCCAAGTTGAGATTACGTTGGTAATATATGTTATCAGTGGGAAAGAAGGATTTACCCACCATGTACAGTTTCTTCCTCTAAATTTGTCAGGACAGTGTCCTCCACCCTTATATTGTTCTTACTCATCTCTTCATTCTTTGCCTTCCTTTTTCATGCTAACTTTTTAAAAGCACCTCTGCAGTTCTATTGATGCAAGATTGTTTTCTGTTTAGAATTTGACATGGCGCTGGGTGATTACAGTGGTGCTTAAAAGTTTGTGAACCCTTTTGAATTTTCAATATTTCTGCATAAATATGACCTAAAACATTATCTGTTCTCCACACAAGTTTAAAACAAGATAAATCATCACAGCCAAAGCCTGTTAAGAAGATCAACCCCTTTAAGGGACAATGTGAGATAGATCTAGTAACCTTAATCACCCCATACCTGAGATGCCAGTCAGAGTCAGCTGGTTGTTGAAATGACCTACAGTCAAGTTTCTTTGTCTTTGGGCAGAACTCATTGCGTGCTGTCCTTTACACATGCACATTTTTCACATGGCTGATTTTGTGTACTGAAATTGTCACATATTTAATTCCTTAGGTGAGCTACCTGTCTCTCCAGTTTTGCCAATTCACTTTATGTAAAGTAGGTGTTTTGTGACTGGCCCACTACAGCAATTCTTTGTGAACAAGTCTACGCCCAGCCATGGTCCAATTTTTTGATAGCACAGGGAATTCTGCCTCAAACCTCCAAATGTGGTCCTCGCACTCAAAAGCTTATGAACTCCAGTAGCAAATTATAGGGAACCAATATAGGAACTTTACACATTTGGCATGAGGGCAGATAGCCAAATAGCCAGTGCATGCTCCTTCTTCTACTGTATATCAAAGGCATACTACATCATCCATCCCATCTTTGTGCATAACCTGAGATCAGATAACATCCAAGGTTTTTGGGGTTCAGACATGGACATCTATCCCCAAAGTCAAGATGGCTGACACAACCACATAATGAAAGATTTGCCTCTTTTGTACATTGTTGCATGTAAAAACAGGAGAGAACCTCAATTGCACAACCACAAGCACCATCTTGACTTTTTTGACTGCCTGTGAGTGTTCCTGTCTGAATCCCCAAAACCTTGGATGTTAAACCTCCAGAGACCTCTAAAATCTTACCAAATTGTAATGTATAATGTAACATTGGAGAAAACAATTAAGTACACAAAAGAAGAGTTTTCATAGTAGCTATACTAGAATTGAAATCAAATTTAGTTCTCTCTTGACCCCATCCATTAACAGCCAAGTACAATCCTTGTCCCATAACAAAGTTATGCCCTCCAGGTATATAAAGAACAGTTTTTAAAAAAAATATGAGAAGACTTATTTGGCTTTTGTAAATGGATTTTTAAATTTCCATTCAACTTGAAGAGTTTTATGTATAAACTAGAGTAAGAGATTGATATTGACTTATTTGTATCTTTGTTGTAGAACAGAGCTTTCCAAACTTTTCATGTTGGTGACACACTATTTAGACATGCATCATTTCGTGACACACTCTTACAGCAGGGCACAAAGCAGGTACTAGTGAGAAGTACATCACGGCGATCTCTAGCACGGACAATTACATAATCTAAAAGATGCCAGTGCTTAGACCGTGGGTGCTTCCATGATGTTTTAAATTTATTTTTCTGGCGAAAGAGTGTGTTAGTAATGACAAGGTAATGCTCTGCACATTTAGTCAGAAGTAAGATTCCATTCATGTTGCTGTTGTCAACTCCTTCTTTCCCAATGATCCCTGGCCACAAATCAAAGTCACGCCCAACTCTTGCATTGAAATCGCCCAGGAGGATAATTTTATCCTCCTTTGGTATCTCTGATAAGATGGTGTCCAGCTGGGTATAAAAATTTTCCTTGATATCCTCATCTGCATCTAGTGTTGGTGCGTAAGCACTCTACTGTGGCTGATGAAGTCTTCTTGCAAATTCCGCAAAAACAAATAAGAGATGAGCTTGCAGTACCCCCTAGTTTGGAGGAAGTCAGTAAAGCCACTAAACAAATGAAAAATAACAAAGCTAGTGGACCTGATGGGATTCCTGCTGAAGTCTTTAAAGAAGGTGGGCCTGAACTTACACAACAACTTCATAAGCTGATCAAAAAAATCTGGATGAGGGAGGAGATTCCAGCAGACTTTAGGGATGCCATAATTATCACTCTCTTTAAAAAGGGTGATAGAACAGACTGTGGAAACTATCGAGGCATCTCCCTTCTAGCCACAGCAGGCAAAATACTGGCAAAGATCATCGCAAACCGTCCCCTATCTGTATCAGAAGACATCCTCCCTGAAACGCAAAATGGCTTCCACCCTTCCAGGGGAACAGTGGATATGATCTTCACTGCACGACAGCTTCAAGAAAAATGCAAGGAGCAAAACCGCCCTCTGTACATGGCGTTTATTGATCTGACTAAAGCTTTTGATACTGTAAATCGTACTGCTCTCTGGACCATCCTTCTGAAAATCGGATGCCCTGATAAATTTGTGAACATCTTGCGGCTACTCCATGACAACATGATGGCAACAATCCTGAATAACAATGGCTCTCAAAGCGATCCATTTAAAGTGGAATCCGGCATTAAACAGGGATGTGTTATTGCTCCAACCTTATACGCTATCTTCATCGCTATGATTATACACCTTGTTGAAGAGAAACTTCCTACTGGTGTAGAAATTATATATCGAACAGATGGAAAGCTTTTTAATCTTAGTAGGCTGAAAGCAAAAAATAAGGTAATTACAACTTCTGTTATAGAACTTCAATATGCTGATGATAACGTAGTCTCTGCACACTCCAAGGAAGATCTTCAAACTATCCTAAACATCTTTGCAGAAGCATATGAAAAGCTCGGCCTCTCGATTAACATTAAAAAAACCAAAGTGCTTTACCAGCAAGTTCGAACCAATCCCTCCGCAGCGCCATCAATCCAGCTTAAAGGTGTGTCACTAGAAAATGTCGACCACTTTTCTTATCTCGGCAGCCATCTATCTACAAAAGCCGACATCGACGCTGAAATTCAGCATCGCCTGAGCTCTGCGAGTGTAGCTTTCTCCCGAATGAAGCGTAGAGTGTTTGAGGATCGGGACATTCACAGGGAGACCAAAATGCTTGTTTACAAAGCCATTGTACTACCAACCCTTCTGTACGCCTGTGAAACATGGCCCCTCTACAAACGCCACCTCCAACTTCTTGAAAGATTCCATCAACGCTGCCTCCGAAAAATTCTGCAAATTACTTGGGAAGATAGGCAGACTAATGTAAGCGTATTAGAAGAAGCGAAAACCACCAGCATTGAAACAATGATCATCCAACATCAACTTCGCTGGACCGGTCATGTTGTTCGAATGCCTGACCATCGTCTTCCAAAGCAGCTACTTTACTCCCAACTTAAGAATGGAAAACGGAATATTGGTGGACAGCAAAAGAGATTCAAAGATACTCTCAAAGCTAATTTAAAAAAATGTAATATCAGCATTGAGAACTGGGAAGCCCTAACTCATGAGCGTTTCAATTGGAGGTCATCCTTTATTAATGGCGCTATGGACTTTGAAGAAGCACGAGTACAGGGCGAAAGGGAGAAAAGAGCTAAAAGGAAGGCACATCAGGCAAACCCTCATCATGACCGTCTCCCACCCGGAAACCTATGCCCTCATTGTGGGAGGTTGTGCGGATCCAGAATTGGCCTTTATAGCCACTTACGGATCCACTGTTAAAATTTTACCTTTGGAAGACAATCTTACTCGGCTACGAGTGATCGCTAATGACTAGGACCTGCATGGAATCACAGCAGATTTGGAGGCAGCAAGGCACAAAGCAGGCACTAGGATCTGCGCAGAATCCTGGCACAGATCGGAGGCAGCAGCAGCCGCGACACACCCAGACACTGCAGCCGACACACTAACGTGTCCCGACACACAGTTTGGAAAGCTATGTTGTAGAAGTCAATATGTATGTATTATGTAGTATGTAGTAGTCTTTGTATTTTCACACCTTTTAGTTCTTTTTTTCTTGTAGTATATTTTATTTCATTTCTTGTAGTTTTTATGCATTTGTTGAAAAATTTAATAAAGCTTTAGGTAAAGGTAAAGGTTTCCCCTGCACAGTCCTGTCCGACTCTAGGGGTGGTGCTCATCTCCATTTCTTAGCTGAAGAGACAGTGCTGTCCGAAGATGCTTCTGCGGTCATGTGGCCGGCATGACACGCATGGAACGCTGTTACCATCCCACCGAAGTGTTACCTATTTATCTACTTGCATTTGCATGCTTTCAAATTGCTAGGTTGGCAAGAGCTGGGGCAAGTGCGGGAGCTTACTCCGTCACGCGGGGCTAGGGTCTCGAACCGCTGAACTTGCAACCTTCTGATTGACAAGCCTGGTGTCTTAACCACTGAGCCATCGTGCCCCATAAATATAAATAAATAAATAAAGCTTTATTTTTTTAAAAAAAGAGTTTTATGTAATGCCAACAAGTGCACATTTCCATATTAGCAGATGCTATACCATTAAAACAGTATTGTTCTTATCCAGACATGTTTTTAAAAAAAGTATACGACTTTCCAGAACTATAAATTCTACAGTGTGTTCCATTCTTTGGAGAAACATAAATTCCTCCAGAAATTTTCTGATATAAGTCCCACTGAAAACAATGGGGGATTGGTGAAAGGAATATGATTTTCTGGAGCCATTTCTTTAATATCAGGGTTTTTTTGCACTGGAGTACCTCTTAATGAATTGCATCCTTTATTTGGGGTTTCTTTTACCCGGAAAGAAAACTCTCATAATCCCAAAGAGAAAAATGCAATCCTATTATTGCTAACATTGCTAATAGGGAAAGGAAGCAATTCCCAAATGATTCATCAGAAAATTCATATTGAGGAAAAAAGTGGAGGACAGTAATTGGATTTTACAATTATACCTTCACTCACAATGTTTATAAAACAGAATTTTAAAATGGAAGCTATTTCTAATGGCACCTTTGCAGAGGAAAGGATGGAATGAAAGCATTTGTAAGGAAAGAAACATGGGGAAAGGTTTTATCTCAAAGCCCCTATGAAGCATCACATATTTTGCTTTGCTGTGTATAGTAGATTACAGAAAATTGGCTCAATTATACTTTCAATTACAAGGTGTAGCTCAGTGGGAGTTGCCCCCCATTGCCAATTGAGGGGCTGGGGCTTTCAGCAAGCAAAGCTGCTCTTGAAAGCCAATTGCAAGACTCCAGGCTAAACCTCAGTGTAGTATCAGAGCAGAGTCTGTACGTTGGGAAGTCATTTATTTAAGGCAGTTGTAATCCCACTAGAAACAATAAACAATGCTACAGCTTGGAGGCCATTTTTACACAAATGTTAACATTACACTAACATATTAACTTAATTCCTAAGGGCTGATTTCCTCCTTTACGCTGCTAGAGCAGGACAAGAGGAAGATGTTGAAGATTTTAGTCCCTACAACCAGATGTGTAAGCAATTATGCAAAAGTGATCCACCACCATCATTTTGCATTTCACTGGAAAGGTTGAAACAGTAACGGTAATGAACTAGAGTAGTGCACAGGAATTGTCTTAGGTTCATAGGCATTCAGGCTTAGGTGGGATGGCCAATTGTTATGTCATGTCTTAACAGTGCAAGTAAAGCAATGTATATGGCCTGTAAGAGATTCTACAAGTTATAATCTAGATGTAGCATTGCAGTTTGTCCCATTTGACTTTCTACACTTTGTATAAGGTTGCTTACCTGAAAAAGGAATGGCATGGCAGATGTGTAATCTAGGTTATACCTGCACTTTTTGTTTCTATGCAGTGTTTCAACTATTATGTTTCCCATCCTGGGAGCACCCCAGCTGTGTTGGGACTTCAGTTCCCTGAATTCCCAGCGAGCATGATATGGACCGGGAAATTAACTGCCAGAATACTCAGCCAGTATGGCAGACTATGAATTCTGGAGATGGAATCCCAACACATCTAGAGGGTTCCGAGTTGAGAAAGGCTGTGTTATCTTTGAAACACTTCATTATATTAACTGAACACCTGTCAAATGGATTTCATGGAGTCATAAAATCACAGTCATAGAGTTGGAAGGGACCATCAAGTCCAACCCCTTTCTCGATAAAGGAATCCAAATTAGAGCATCCCTCAACCAGCTGTCCATCCTCTGTCTCAACATGTGCAGGGAAGATCAGCCCACCACCTTCCTGGGTAATGAAACGTTTACCACTAGGAAGTTTCTCCTAACACTGAATCAGAATCTGCCTTTCTGTAACTCATAACTATTATTTCATGCCCTGCATTCTGGATGATGGAGAACAAACCTTGACTTTCTATGTGCAACCCTTCCCATTTCCTCAATCCAAGTCATATTTTCTCAAGGCTAAATATATCCAGACCGCTCATTCTCTCTCTTCATTCAATTTAATTTCTAGTCTCCAGATCATTCTCATTTTAATTCTCTGAATTTGTTCTGTTTTGTCCAAATCCTTCTTAAATTATGGTGCGCAGAACTGGACATAATCCTTGAATTAGGGTCTAAGCAACACTTCAGTGAAAGAAATCCAAAATCACAATGCTTTTATTAGAACAACTTTAGTTTGAACAACATCACTAAAATCTTTTAAGTCTCAATACCCCTTCATAAGTCAAGTTGAAAAAATGAACTGATATAGCAGCTATACGTTTTGATTTTTGTTTTCTCTTGATCAAGTGAGCAACCATCAGTTGCTTTATTTAGGGAAGAAATTGCCTGTCCAAGGGCAAAAACTACAGCAAAACCATAAGGCCAAAAGATCTAAGGATCGTAATTCCTTTGTTTTCTTTCATAATGCCTGAAGACCACACTGGGATGAAACAAGGAGATGTTTAAACAAAAAGAAATACATTGTTGGAATAACAATGGAAGGAAATCATATCAAAGAGCAAACTAGGGGTTTATTTGTTTTTAGAGCTTCAAAAATACAAAACTAGAGTCAACCAGGATGCACACTTAAGAGTCCTGAGTAGAGGTTGCCTAACAATTGCATAGAGCCATGGAAATTTACTAGGCTCATTGTGTGGAATTTCTGCTGTGTATTATCTTTTTATATGTATTGCTGTCAAACTGTTACCGATCTGCTTTGGTGAGGACTCCGAACACTGTTCTTCTGGTCTTTCAGATCAGTGAAGCTTCTTTTACTTCTACAGTAAATCAGACAAACTTTTACAAGTTTTTAACTTGGCGGATTCAGCTTGCTTATTCAATCACTTCATGATCAAGGTATCTCCTCTGCCAGGTTAATCACTTGCCTAATACATGCAGTGGAAAAGAGAATACCATTCAGCATAATATTTGGATTGGATTGAAAATAATTGTAATATTTTAAATAGAAATTCAAGTTATATCTCCTCATCCTAGGGAAGGCTGCAATCAGATGGCCCATGAGTCCAGCTGCTGAATGTGTTGTCCATCAGCTAACTGTTGATGAACAACGTTGAGGCCCTCTTCTGTCTCTTTTAGGGATTTCTACTTTCGTAGCAGAGGGCTGTCTTTCAAACAGAGGTCTGACATTTCTATAACATTTTATACTGTATAGCCACCCAAACACCTGAACTTTCAGAGCTTGACAACCTCTGCATGCTAGGGCACATAATCAAAAGCCTTTTGACCTTCACCTGTAACGTTATAAAGAGGAAGTAAAAACCAAATGCTATTACACATGAAAATTAGAAAAGCACAACCTGATCGACTCTTGATCGTTAAGTTCAGTTTTCATCGGTCTGGCATCCCCTAATGTGCTGGTCTTGCAATTCCCAAAATTGTCAACCAGCCAAAGGCAATGCTGGTGGGGAATTCTGGCAGAGGCAGACCAGACATTTGGAAAGGATAGGCCTGGGAATGATCAATTTAATATGTGATCCTTATTCTGTGTTGCACACAGTAAGGTGGAGGGGTGGGGGGGACAGCAACATTTTAATTCTGCTAGCGCACCCCTTCCCCACACTAGTACAATTGAATAATATTCTTTTGGCTTTAATGTATCTTCCAAAGAACTACCCTTTCCCCACCCCCACCCCCAAATATATCTTGATGCCATATTTCAAAAATCTCATTTTGGGTAGTGTGAACATAAGCTCTTCCCAGAGACCCAGAGGCTTTCATTAATTCTGGGGTGTCTTCTTCTCAAAACAGAAGACTTTGCAGCTAATGGCACCCATTCTTATTCTGTGAATGATTTAGAGGATGGGGTAGAAATAAACAGGAGATAAATCCCAAACACAGACCTAAAATCCCAAACTTTGATTCATACTTCTTATGAATATATACATCAATAACCAACTGCACCAAGAGGGATCTCTTTTTTTTCCCCCATTTGCTTTGCAATGAAGAAACCAATCGTTATCTCATGTCCACTTACATATTGAATGTCTGCAGCCTTTGACATAGAAATATCACAGCGGCTGAACTCCTTTATTTCAAGCAGAATTAATAGCAGGCATTGTAAGGGTAGAAAACGTCAGTGAATATTATGTGTGTGTTTTTTCAAGGACTAAGAGAATACTTCCAGAGACCAGATCTCAAAAAGATAAACATTTTTTTTTAAGATGAATAGTTCTTCTCACTTTTTCTTTCTTGAACTAAGTTCATATCTGATAAAGCCATAGCTTCAGTCCAGATTTTGTGACCTAGCATTCTACATTACTAAAGCCAAATTCCTCTTCACTGACCCTCCTGCCTTTAGCAATGGAGGGGAACCTACTTGATTAATTTGGGGATGGATTCAGAAGACCCCTACTAATGCTAGTTTTAAAAAGAAACTAAGGAGGAAATCCAACACAATCCAATCTCCTGATGGAACCACTTTGGGAGAAAAATAATTTCAGGGGCAGAGCAATCCTATGGATTTCAAGCGCCCTAATGAGTGCTACACTTATGGCTATTGCAGGTTAGCAAGACAGCTTGGCTGCCCCTTCCAAAAGTTGTTCTTCCACCATGCAAAGAGAAGGAAAAATGTTAGGCCAGTTTAAGGGCTCGTCTACATTTGCTCAGATTTGGAATGGCACAGTGTCATTCCATGTTGTGGTTTGCTTGGTGGTTTTCTGCAGTCAGGCTGATGCGGTTTCAGAAAGAGACAGTCTCCAAGGCCAGGAGGGAAGATACAATAGTGTTATGGCTCCTGAAATGTTGTACTGACACAATAGGTTTGCACCTTTAATTAATTTATTTTTTATAGCATGCTGGCATTCTCTTGTGGGAGATTAGCATGGAATGGCACACAGCCTGGGAATTACTGCTAGATAGCACATAGCATATGAGACAGCACAGCTTAAGAAAGAAGCTACACCATAGATCAATGAATGATATTAAATATAAAGCAGCTCCTGAATAATCTAGTTTAGAAATAAATAAAAATATTTACAAAGCAAACCTCTTTTTGTACCTGCTGCAAAGGATAAATAATCTAAAGCAAAAACAAATTAAAAAACACATTTGTTTCAATCACAAGCAAGTACATGCAGATTTAATTGATTATTGATCTGTTAAAAACCCATAGGATGAATTGGCTATGTTTTATGTACTTGGACGGCATTCTATGACTTTGTATTGCTCTAATGTCCATTAGTTTCTCAGAAATGCAGGAAGATTTTTGCTTTTTTTCAAAACTCCTTCACTAATTTACTACTTTGTTACTACTAACTTACTTTTCTATCCCAGTTCATTTACTTCACATGCCAAATAAGGTACCAGGGTCACAACAGAAAAGAGATTGTGATCAACTAACTGATTATATCATAAACAAATTACAATATAGTAAACCTTTATTTTAATATACTAATAGGCTGGAAAAAGTGTGCATAAAATTGAATAAGATTTTTTTTAAGAGCAAAAATATACTCATCCATGAGATTAAGCAGGAAGGTCCCTGAAGCAGCTGAAGCCAAAGAAGGAATCTGCAAAAGAGCCAGCAGAAAGGAAAACACAGCCCTGGATGGAAGATGGTAACAGAGCAAACTCCAAGTGTTTCAGGTGCTGGATAACTGGGCAAGAGTGTGTTGAAGTTGTTAGCATTCCTAAGTCTGGGCTGAAGTAAGCATAGGAGGAGAAAGAAACTAGAAGCTAAGCATTTTATCCTGCCTGTGGAACTATGGTGAGTGAATCCGCACCCTCTTCCCTATGACAGCCTTTCAAGTATTTGAAGAACGCTACCATGTGTCCCCTTAGCCTTCTCTTCTTTAAGCTAAACATACCCAATTCTTTTCATAGGACTTAGCCTCCAAGCCACTCATCATTTTTGTCACTCTTCCTCTTGCACTGTGGGCAATCATAACAAAACACAGTGGTGCAGTCTGTCGAATGCAGCCTACAAACTTCCTGTGATCTTGGCACCATACCTTTGTGCATGCAGACCAAGATTGTGTTAGCTCTTTAGCCAGTACACTGCTTAATCTGCGGTCTACCAGGGTGCCCAGATTCTTCTCACAGATACTACTGCCAAGCTACTGTAGGTATTGCAGATCTTCTACGTCCACATCTGGTCTGTCCTATTTGAATGCAGAATCCTACTTTGGTCTGTAGGAAGCCACGGAGATGACCTTGGAGAAGGCATCCAGAAGGATTCCTGTTAGGATGATAACAGGTACAAACGAAGCATGTGAGAGACTTGCAAGATTGATGTCAGCTCTACAAGGCAGACAGACCAGGGTACCTGTTACATGTAATCACAGGCCATCAAAAAATTGCCCATCTTTGTTTCAAGGAATCTTGCAATATTTCTGACATAGTCCTGAGTTTTAGGGACAACTCCTAATCTATGGTGGTGTCATTTGATCTTTGATACATATGACTTCAAAATGTGGTTGGAATGAATCTTTTTAAAATCTAGCTTCTGATGGAAATTATTTTGCATATATATGGATATTGTGTAAACTTCTGAATTATGCCAAGCTATTCAAGCATACCTGCTGGGCTTGTTTCTAGTCTGCATCTGTACCTGCTCATAGTTAAAATTTTATTTTACATGGCATAGGGCAGGTTTTCCCAATCTGCTGCTGTTCAGATATGATGGCTTCCAAAATCAGGTTAAGGTTTATGGGAGGTGAAATGAATACTCTTGGAGGGGGGACCTGGAGGAAAGACATTTTAGTGCCTGTCTGCACAATTTTTTTTAAAAAGTCATGCTAAAGACAGAGTTAACTTTTCTAATTTATTTGACACATTCATGTTAAAACGTGATTCCCTACTGCCTTAAAAGGAAGATAATCAACATCAACAATCCACCTATTTCTTTTCGTTACTTCTACATCTTAAATGTGATGTGCTTCCGAAACGTTATTCCTGGTTATATAAGATAAAGCCTATTGTTAAAATCAGAACTGATTTTCTAAACAGCTTCTAAAAGGCTTGAGCTAAAATCACAGCAAAAGGCTTCTAGAACCCAGGATTGCTCTGCCTTTAGCTCCACTGCGTTTCCTCTTGCCAGTCCTTGAAATGACCTTGGTTTAATTACCTGCATCTCAATGAGTAAATCTACATAGAAACTGAAGGTTAATTAATGAAGGATCGTTTCTTGCTCTAAACCCATTAGGCAGTGGCTGACAGCAAGTCTGGACTATGTAGCATTATTCTATAACTCATTAGAAATGGCCAGATTGATGTGTGAGCTTTGGTCTCAGGGAAGAAGGAAGAACACATTCTGTTAATGATGGGCACTTCTTGTTATGGACTTTGCTGTGCTACATGAAAGGGATTGCCCCTTTATTGTTCAATTTGTATGTAAAATGCTGAGCAGAAACATTCAGCTGTATTGCAAGCCAACAGCATGGTGTGTTTTTTAAAAAAAAGTAAATCAAAATTATCTAGGCCTACAAACAAGTCAAAAACTAAAACAAACTCCAGAAAAAAGCAGAGACAAGATGAACAATTAGACATCATCTATATCAGAAATCAGATGACATGGTGTGAACTCCAAATTATCCTATTTTACTGAGAAACCAAATAACCATTGGATGAAGCCAATTAAATCTCTCTCTTTCAACTTGGGATATGTAATTTAAATTATGCAAGTGTAGAGTGACTATGAAACTCTAAGTACAAAGGGTATTTACTTTGTATACATTTCTGTGGTATCCATATATGGAGATCAGTTGGGAGAGTTCCAAATACAGAAGCAGTTTTGAACAAAATGTTATTGCTGTAGATAAGGAATTGTTCTTCTTTTTTAGTTCAGACCTGAATCTAAGTTTGGTGATATTTACAATAGTGCATGGCTTATCAGTACTAGCCAGAGGGCTCTGGCCTTTGTGAAATCCTCTGAGCTAGTTTTTTTTTGTTTATTCGTTCAGTCGCTTCCGACTCTTCATGACTTCATGGACCAGCCCACGCCAGAGCTTCCTAAGCAGCTAAAGTTCAAGGAAATCAGGGATGTAATCTATGGGTTTCACTGAGCCCCCAACAGACATCTTTCTCTTATAATTTGGACAATGGTTTCAATTTAGGCTTATGATCCTGAATTACTGTTTATTCAAAAAAAAAATTCCCTTCTCACCCCTATGGGTGGTGTGTGTCTTCCTCAACCTCCAGTCCTCTATCAGAGGCCTGGGCATTTGAGGGTTCTGCACAGTATCTTAGCTGGTCCTAGCACTGCACTCTTCTGGACAGAGAGCTCTGATGTTGTTCCTGGGATCTGTTGGAGCCACTCTCCCAGCTTAGGAGTCACAGCCCTGAGTGCTCCTACCACCACTGGGACCACTTCGGCCTTCACTTTCCACATCCTCTCCAGTTTCTCCTTCAGGCCCTGGTACTTCTTCAGCTTCTCTTACTCCTTCCTGATGTTGCTGTCACTTGGCACCGCTACATCTATCACCACTGCTGTCTTCTGGTCCTTGTCTACTACCACGATATCTGGTTGATTGGCCAGTACCTGCCTGTCTGCCTGGATCTGGAAGTCCCACAGGATCTTAGCCCTATTATTCTCCACAACATTCTGTGGAATCTCCCATCTGGACTTGGGAGGGTCTAGCTCTTACACTGTGCAGATGTTCCTGTACACAATGCCAGCTACTTGGTTGTGCCATTCATTGTATGCTGTTCCTGGCTGCATCTTACACTCTGTTACTATGTGTTGGACTGTCTCTGAGGCTTCTCTGCACAGTCTGCACTTTGGGTCTTGTCTAGTGTGGTAGACCCCTGCTTCTATGGATCTGGTGCTTAGTGCCTGTTCTTGTGCTGCTATGATCAGTGCCTCAGTGCTGTCTTTTAGTCCAGCCCTGGACTATATACATATACATACATACATACTGTACATACTGTACATACATATCAAGACATGTTAGAAGGAAAGATACAATTATTTACCCAATGACACTGCCAAGGAAGTATAGAAGTATAGACTTTCCGAAAAGCTTGTTCTAATGCCAGGTTAAGCTAGAGCTTATCAATGAATTCCAAGGCCATTTCTCAGAGAATCTCAAAGTACACAATCTCTCCACAATAACATATTCAAAGAGCTGCTGAGCAGATCTAGTTCTCACTGCAGGTGAATGTTGGCTATATCATCCCCGTCCAACAAATTGTTTCTTTCATGATGCAGAATAGAGGAGAGATCACCTTGTGTCCCACATTCCATCTCTATTCATCTACTACTGCTATGTACATAGAAGGGTGAAAGCTGTGGTAACCAAAGGCCACTCTTTTTGGGACTGTCCTTGATAATTACCCACAGTATTGCTCCCAGTGACTCTGGGGTTTTTGTGATATTTTACAATAATATTTTGTACTGATTATATTATAGTATTATATTTATTAGTAAACCAATGACTATTGATAAGTATAAAATATAAGGTAGATTTTTTTCTCTTTTTCTTTTCTTTCTTAGCTTGTATTTTTCATTTGGTTTGGGTTGCCTCTTTTCTATATTTTTTAATTTTTTAAATTAAAGATTATTGTGTTAATTGTGTGTATATAACATTTTTAGAAAAATAAAAATTAAAAAAAAAGAATTTCTTCTTTGAAAACCCATGCCACCTCCTGCTAAGCAATGTGGGTTTTTAAAAATAAAATAAAATGAAATAGAAACTCAGTACTTATTAATCTGGTCGAGAGTTTTGCATGATATCATTGTCAAGATGACTGGTTTTGTAATTAGTCAGGTCCTCCTCCTCCTCCTCCTCCTGTTGCCCTTCTCCATTCCTTGGTCCTAAACCAGTCTTCCTCGAATTCTCAAAGAATACACAAAGGGGCTGTGAGATGACATCTGCAAACTCCTACAATTAGTGGAGTTGATCTAGTTAGTCCTAGAAACCTAAACTCAGATGTAATTGCTCTGATCCTGGAGATGAACTTGTCATGGTAGCCAGGTGCTCCATACTGTCTCTTTATCTTTGGTTGCCACTCCCTCGTTTTGTCAATTGTTCTGCTTATCTCCATTTGAACATAGTTCTGTTCTGGTAAAAGTAAAGGTAAAGGTTCCCCCCGCACATTTGTGCAGTCGTGTCCGACTCTAGGGGCCGGTGCTCATCTCCGTTTGTTAGCCGAAGAGCCAGCATTGTCCGAAGACGCTTCCACGGTCATGTGGCCGCATGACGCGCGTGGAACTCTGTTACCTTCCCACCGAAGTGGTACCTATTCATCTACTTGCATTTGCATGCTTTTGAATTGCTAGGTTGGCAAGAGCTGGAGCTAGTACGGGAGCTCACTCCATCATGCGGGGCTAGGGATTCGAACCTCCGAACTTGCGATCTTCTGATCAACAAGCCTGGCGTCTTACCTGTTGAGCCACCACGCCCCTTTCTGTTCTGGAGACAAGACCAAAGAAGACGTGTTGAGAAGCCCTGCACTCTCCTTTTCACCTGTTACTATCCTGGATCTTCTTCTAGCTCACCCAATTCTTTTTCTTCCTTTTATTTCAGACGAAGAAGTCCCTTTGTTGCTCTGGCTTCCTTTTGCAAGCCTAAGTTCCTGTTGCACTTTAGCCTTGTTTTCTGAAGATATTAGTAATGTCCTGGTGTACCTCCTAGGGCAGGGTTTCTCAACCAGGGTTCCGTGGAGCCCTAGGGTTCCGCGAGAGGTCACTAGGTGTTCCCTGGGAGATCACGATTTATTTAAAAATTATTTCAAATTTGGGCAACTTCACATTAAAGAGGTTATTTTATTTTTAGCTTAAGAACACTGTTAATGCACATATACAGGCCCACACTTGAAACAAATATAATAATTTTGTAACTTCTGGCCTATATTTGAGCCTGAATGTGCAGGGGTTCCCTGAGGCCTGAAAAATATTTCAAGGGTTCCTCCAGGGTGAAAAAGTTGAGAAAGGATGTCCTAGGAGATTACACTTCTTTTAACTCTTAGTTCATTGGAAGCTCCCTATGCATCCGCATGTTCCGGTACAATTTTAGGAATGATTTCTTTGGAATTGATCACAGGTGTTGAAAGTAAGAAGAGTTAGTCACTATGTGGGTGATTAAAATTCTGTGACATGCTTAAAAGGTCTCTTGTTTAACAATTTACCTTTGCATTTGCAACAGCTGAGGAGACAAAAATAATAAGCTCTAAAATATTTTTCTGCAACTACAGAGCAGAATTCATTTACCTTCTGTGAATTTTTATTAATGTACAACTCATATTAATGTGGCATTTAATTTGGGCCTCTTAATCCTTTTTCAAACTATGCCTTTGGTCTTTCTATACTTGGATTTTGTCATGTCAAGCTGCTTTGCCTCCTTCATGTTCATTTATTTTAACTTTCCCAAGTCTTCCACCAAATCTTTCATCCTTTTATTATGAAAGCATGAAATTTTATAATTCTCTAGAGCTTCTCTAGCCAGATGCTACACTGATCTTAACCTGCATTAATATATTCCTTCATTTTTATCATTCAAATTTGCACTGTGCAGGCTTCATGGTTTGTAATTTGGAATGGAAAAAGAACTTTTAAGTTGGTTTATGGCATTAATAGATTTTTAATTTCATTTTAATAGGTACAGTTGGCTTCCCAATGCATTAGACTATCTACAACTTTCCATTACAGTGTCTAGATTGCATCATATAAATTATATGTTACATTTTATAGGTTCATATAATTTGAGACTCATGCAAAAATGGCCCACCTATTTCTCAATTATTTTTACAAATACGTTTTTTGTAAAATTATATATACATCCATATTGCTGGTTTGAGACAAAACTTTAAAAATCATATTAATAAACTTTCATGTGTATTTTGTATATGAGTTTCAAAAATTCATCAGATAACCTTCCTTTACATCAGGGACAGGGGAAATCTGTGGCCCTGCAAATTCTGCAGATATACAGCTGCCTCAACCCATTGCCTTAGTCCTAAACCTAACCTCTGTAAAAATGAAAAAGTTATTTTGATGAATTAATCTCATCTGAAGTTCATATTTGACATTATTTAAAACACAAGTGTGTGTACGTGTGTGCCTTCAAGTCAGTGTTGACTCTGATAACTGCCTGGACTGACCCCTGCACTTTTCTTGGCAAGGCTTTTCAGAAGTGGTTTGCCATTGCCTGCTTCCTAGAGCTGAGAGAAAGTGACTGGCCCTAGTTCATCCAGGTAGCTTTGGGCCAACGGCAGGACTAGAACTCACAGTCTCCTGGTTTCTAGCCTAATGCCTTAATGACTGCACCAAACTGGCTCTTAAAACACAAGACCATTGATTTATTAAGTTGGGATATTCCAACTCTTTTTTTCGATAGTTCTTACAATTTGCCAATATCTTAGTCACTTGTTTTAGCTGTCTAAAAAAACTGTAGGTTTAGAGAGTTCCAAAATATTTTCCAATAAAACAAGAATTTTTTATTGGAAAGCTGCTAATGCATCAAGTTCCACTTGAATAGTCAAAATACATTTTGATGAATATTATGCCATTCAGATTTATGCAGCCTAAATTCTTCTTCCAACACATAATATATTGAAATAATTATTAACAATAAACTGATTCAATATATTCATAGCCTTTTCTGTCCAGGATAATAATAATAATAATACCACATGAACACCATCGGCATTTACAAAATCACCATCAGTCAATTGCAAAAGGCAGCTTTATTTGGAACAGCTTACATCTTGCAACAATACCTTTAATATTTTTAAACAACAACATCTGCCTATCCCAGGTCCTCAGTAAGGACTCGATAGGTGGACAAAAATGCAAAATCCAGTCTAAACATCTGGCTGATTATGAGATCAACCATAATATACAATACCTGCAACCTTCAAATTTGGTCACAAAGAGTCGGACACGACTAAACGACTGAACAACAACAACAACACATCAAAAACAATGCAATCGCGCCAGCAGCCCAGGGCTGGGAGCCGCAGGCGTGCTACAAAAACACCTTACTCTCTTGAAATCCCTTCCTTTCCAATCTCTCTGCTTTGTGGGGGGTTTCTGTAGGCAATATCTCCTTTGCCTGACACCTCCCCCCCCTTGCAGAGCAGAGAGATTGGAGAGGGAGATTTCAAGAGAATACTTTAAGCTGTTTGTGTAGCGTGCCCGCAGCTCCCAGCCCCGGGCTGCTGGTGTGATCACATTGCTCTTGATGTGCAGAAGAGCAAACAGCTTTCTCTCTTGCAATCCCTTCCTCTCCAATCTCTCTGCTCCGCAAGGGGGGGAATAAAAAACCACAGGTCAGGTACAGGACATGTACTGACTGTAATGGTGATCACATGACTGAGGGATACCAGTAGTACTTCCTCAGAATTAGTTGTCCATGCAAGATGGCATGGTGGCTGTTGTATTAGATTTTTGTTTGTACTTTATACATTCTCATCAAGGCTTCCACTATATTAAATTAAATTAAATGCTTTATTTTCTTCTGAGTGCAGAAAATTTTCTCATGATCCATCTATATTGTCACATAATTTCTAGTCTAAACTGTGATTATATGTGTATGCATATATGAGCTCTATCTGTTGTATTTATTTCTATGCTTAGAGTCCATTGGGAGCCAACTTTTAAAATGCTTCCTTAAGAAATAAGAGAATATTTCATTGTCAAGGAAAAGCTTTTAGTCATTATGACATCCAGCTATCATGCAGCAAAAATATTACTAATGCTATTTTGTCTCCAAAGTGCATTTGTTATCAGTGTGCACTTAAACTAGTGATCAAGATCTTGTAAGAAGACACACCTGCTCTGCATTTCATATCCTTTAATACCTCAGGGATGCATCACTTAATAATTTAGTGCTAAACCATTTAGCATTTTAGCCCATCATCTCTTATATTACACACAGGATTTCAGTAATGTCTGCTAAAATTATGTGTTAGCTGCCTTACATGTGCATCAAACTTAATAAGTCTTTCTTGCCCCCCATCCCCATCTAAGTTTAATAACTGATTTCTTACATTTATGGATGTGAAATTTTTATTGCTTGTAGATATAGTTTGAATCTAAATCTACATACCTTATAAATTGATTTTTAGTTTCCCTTTTTGACCTTATGAATTTCAATCAGTCATTGACCTCTTGTTGCTCATGAATCTGACTGATTTAATGTCATATAACAATAATACTTGGGGGGGGAGGATTATCATAAGAGCCCATAAGACTTGTTGAAACCCACAAGTAGGTTTTGGAGGCCTTAGGCAATCATAACTCTTGATCCAAGACCATTTGTTAATGCTTTCATCTGTTATCACTCTAGACTAGCCAATCTTTGTCATACATTCAGAGAAACCAAGGGAGTTTCCCAGGAGATGAACAGCTAAAACTGTATGTAAAGGGCAGGGTTTGAATAGAGAGCAATCGTATAAAGCATATATATTTTTAAAAAGCTAATTCTATCAGGAACTGTCACATTTCAAACAAAAAGGTAAACTATTAGAAAGTGGAAAATCTTTTGGGATCAAATTAGTCTCTGATCCATTCTTTAAATTGTCTAATAATAACACCACCTGTGCCATAGGTTCAGGAATGGAACAATTCAGGACAACACAAGACCAACATCCATTGGGGAAAAACTCTTTTATTATAAGAGAGAGTTACAAAATAACTCTCTTTAATACTCAAGTAGTATGTGTAGTCTCATAGTTACATTGGAATAGTCTGACCTTATCTTATGCCCCACATGTCTAAAAGGAGTGGGCTACAATAACAATGCTGCACCTACTATCTTGGAGAAGTTGACCCTTCCCCTGAATGCTGGGTGGGCCAAACTGCTCAGTCTGATGAAAGCAGCATTATACCACCATGGTGCAAGCCCCACCCCTATTGTATATGTACCATAATATCACACACACATCCAAAAGGAGTGGAGCTTATCGCACAATTCTGCTTTCATTGTTTTAAAGCAGAGCTTTCCAAACTTTTCATGTTGGTGACACACTTTTTAGACATCCATCATTTCGCGACACACTCTTACAGCAGGGCATCATTTTGTGACAAACTCTTACAGCAGGGCACAAGGCAGGCACTAGGACCTGCATGGAATCCTGGCAGGGCAGGTTTGGAGGCAGCAGCAGCCGCAACACACCCATACACTGCAGCTGACACACTAACGTGTCCCGACACACAGTTTGGAAAGCTCTGTTTTAAAGAAAGCATCTGAAGCTGCAGATACCCATGCTTCTCCTACTTTGGCTTGATAAAGGTAAGCTCAGAACATCCAAGGAAACTCCACAGAAAACATCCTGAGAAATTGGTAAAAAAAATGCTGCCTCTTTCAGAAGGGAAGAGGAATGTCAGGATACTGAAGAAAAAACTAAGTGCAACATTATCTACAATGTTGTACAACTCTCTGGCTAGTTCATGGGTTTATTGAAACATGCCAATTGGGCCTTCTGAAATTTCAGAATTCCTCTTCTCCATGCAAGCAGGCACATGGTTTGCTTGAGGATATAAAAGCTCCACTAGGCTGAAGATTTGCTTGTCCTGGGAAAGGCAAATGTGCTCTTTCATCCATTATTTCTTGTATATCAAAGATAGATCTGCTACATTTTCTGTTGCACATCTCTCCCTGACTGCCCAAGACATCAGATCTGAAAAAGACCCATGAGATAAGCTTCCCTACAGTGTCTTTTTTTACATGGAGAGAGGAAGACAGGAACGCTTGCAGAACTCTAAACAGGGAAAGACAGGACATTCCCACATCTCTGTAACTAAAGATGTGCAAGAATCCTATGACCCCTCATAAGCATTTCACAGAAATATTATTTTCTTTTGAAAAAGCCAAAAAAAGGAAGCAATTTCAGTCTTTCATTGCAAAAGTAGAAGAAAGCTTTGGCTAATTTCAGCTGTTGACTGGGATAATGTTTGTTGCAAGTTGGGGGGAAAAATGTGGTGGGGTGAACATTTTCTCAGGTCAAACTACAGTTTGTTCTTGGAGAATTGACCCCATTGCCTAAATTGAGGAATGTTGGGAAATTAAATGGGGAAAAGAAGTCTAACCCTCTCCCCCTCTTATACCTTCAATTCTTTTTCTGAAGCTGTCAGCATAAAAAAACAAAGTTATTTTGAGCAAAGGTGACTCAGGACAATTTGGTGCCTGAGGCTGACAGTCCAGAAAAGCCTCCTTTGCTCAAAACCAGAGATAATAATTGTTACGTTGCTTTTTTTAACGGTATATCAAAATCTGGCCAATAAAGTAGATCATCCTCTCCTGTGCGGTTGGTCCAGATTGGATGGTGAATGCTCAGTAACACAAACCCAGTAATCTGCAGGGAAAGCATTTCTACGATTCAGAACACAGGCTAGAAGAACTATCTGAGAACCTTTGCAGTTGATGTGTGGTGCTTTCCTTGAAAGAAAATTAAAATTGTAACCTCCAAAGTCAACATTAAGCCTTCTCTGTATCTGGTCCAGACCTTGGAATACACTCCCTGCAGAGTTGAGGTGGTTGATCTTTTTCTCCACCTTTTTAAAGCCTTGAGATGCATTTCTCAATTGAGAGCCTTGTCGTTGTGGTTTGTTTTTATTCATCTCTAATATTCAGAGTTTAATTTGGTCTTATCATCTTGTCTTTTTATTGTAAACCACTGAGAAATATTGATGCATGGATTAAATATAATCCAATAAATAAACAAAGGATTTTATAGGTGAATACAAGGGAGTCTGAAATAAACCTAGCTCCCCAGGATATGTAAAATCCTTGGATTATATGCTATTTCAACCCAGCCACTCCTTGTGTGGCTACATCTACTTTTAAAATAATGAAAGATGCCCATTATGCTTGCATTTAGATAAATAAGGTTTCGTTGAACTGGTTAAGCAATTCAAGATTTGAAACCAGGGTTATACTATATTTTGCTGTAACAAAGTATCTTAAACCTTCAGATGTTAGATAGGTCAAATGCACACAGTTAGGTCTATGAGAAAAAAATCATGAAACCTGTTGTTGGCTACAATTAATTATGTATTCCCACCAGAGATGTGGGAATCAAGTCTAATTTGATTCAAACATACAAACTGATTCAGAAAATCTAACTAGTTTGATGTGGATGTATTCAGGCATATGCAGTTTGTTGATTCAGTTCAGTTCTTCGGAATGGTTCAAATTCATCCAAATCTATCCAGAGCGTAGAATATTTGTCTCAGCCTATCAAATATATTGTTTCATTGGAAACAGGAAGGTTTCAATAAAGGCATTTTTTAATAAATCGCAGACATTGGAAACATTGTCATGTTTACTTACTAACTTCCATGAAGTATCTTAGTTGATTTGTCTCCAACATCAGATTGGAACAGTTGATTTTGCACCAAGAAAGCATTAAACTTCATGGGGTACTTGTGGATACTTTAAAAGCAAAATTGTGATCTCTTTACTTCTACATAAAAATTATGGGGATCATCTGAACTTGAGGTCATAGTTTTTTATTAAGTCCATGCTGTCTTTATTTTTTAAGATATTTCTAACTGCTTTGCTCAGAATGTCAACACACTTTCCTCATATAAATTACAACTGGAGTAACCACTGGATTGCTTAAAGAATAGCCCATGGACAAATCACTCACACTAAAATATTTTTAGTGGGTTTCTTTTACTTTTGGTCACCATCTAGAAAAGCTGCACTCTTGAGCTAAACTAAAGAAGTAAAAACAGGAGGTTAGCTTGTGCAAAAGGAAACAAAGTTTATTCACAGTGAATGAAAGCAATCTAATTACACATTAAATAAAATCAATAGTATAGAGAATAATGCAGGGAAAACATAGCTATGGCAATTACTACCCAGAGGCTTTATAAAGTAGAGAGAAACTAGATTTGCTAGGAAATACTAGGTATGATTTTCTTTGTTTTCCCCCTAGATCTCCAGCACCCATAATCTATTTTGATTTCTTGGTGCCCTTTCTAGTTATTTTGTATTATTCATAACTACAACCCAATGGTAGCTGCCAATACAAATTTTGTCTTTTCTCTTTATTTTGTATCATTCTGTCAAAGCAGATGTCTGTTTTGCATTAGAGTGCACCCCCTCCAAAATTGTGGGGAAAGGATGAGTCATTCCTGCTAAGGTAAACCTACATCTGTGTTGTACTGCTTTCTTTTAATATCCAAAACTGTAAGATGAGACATAGCTCATGGCTGAAAGGTTTCCTTGCTGATTAAACCAAATGTCTATCAAGATCACTTCCCTTGTTTCTAACAATGACATGCTCAGACGTTGGGCTGAATCAGGATAGTGCACATACTACAATACTCAGAAAGCTCAAGAAGGGTGCATTAGTGGATACATTGTTCAGTGCTCTGGTAGCTTCAAGTTATATTCTTTGAGAATGGAGGGAGGAGAAAGCATCAATTTTCTAATCTATGCAATTTCTTTGAAGAAATCAGGACAAGATTTTCTGGAAAGTTAAAAGCTCAAGAAGCAGATAAATACCTGTTTACGTATTTGGAGGAGTTCAGGATGCTGTCCCGCATAGTTATTTTCAGAACAATCCTGAGAGATTGTTCTGACAAACAGAGATCAACTTGCTAGGACTGTAACCCAACACTTGTTGATCTTGTTGTTCATACAGAACAGTGTTTCCTTGCCTTGAAAGTGGGCCATAAGCACCTAAATAAATAAATGCTCTTCTTTGTAATGTGACCGCTTTTGAATCAAGGGTTTATTTATTACATTTCTGGCTAGTGTCTTTTTCCAAAGACACTATGGCATTACCCATTATTTTCTCTATTCATATTTTATTTTCAGAATGTGATTGGCTTGAATAAAAGGAACTGACCTAAGGTTACTGATCCAGTGGGGAATTAAGCTTCTTCAACCCTAGAGCATTCGTTATTGTTCTAGCAACTTGTCTTGCAAAAGCAGAACAAGTATTCATACTTAGGACTGTGTCTTAATTTAATAATTGTATATATTATTATATTTTTTTTCTTTTTTACCACCTATAAAGGCCTTCATGGCATGGATCACTTATCTCTAGTAGTTTCTGCCTGTCCTGAAGGATTGGACAGAGCTACTATGCTCTGAATCCCACTAATTAAACAATGTCATCTCATGGGACTTAGGAAACAGGCCTTTTCTGTCACAGTGCCTCCCTCTGGAATAGTTGTTTGTTGTTTATTCATTCAGTCGCTTCTGACTCTTTGTGACTTCATGGACCAGCCCACGCCAGAGCTTCCTGTCAGCCATCACCATCCCCAGCTACCCCACGGTCGAGTCCATCACCTCCAGAATATCATCCATCCATCTTGCCCTTGGTCAGCCCCTCTTCCTTTTGCCTTCCACTCTGGAATAGTATCCCTCTAGAAATCCAATAACAAATCCTCTAGGGTTGAAGAAGCTTAATTCCCCACTGGATCAGTAACCAATTGTGGTCGTAAGTTGAGGACTACCTGTATTCCACTCAAAGGATGACAAAGCTATTAGCATGATATCTTATGATGGGTCATTTACAGCCCAAGCAACATGCTACCCTCTAGAGTCACCTTTGCCTATTGTGGTTGGGACTGCTGGGAGCTCTCGTTCAGCAAGCAATGTCCACAGCAAACCATAATGCTGCCAAAATAATGGTACGCATTCAACAACACAATCCCATAAATGCTACAATTACATCCTTTGTCTGAATGTCTGATGCAAGTATGTAAGTCACAGCATTTCGGGGATTTTGTCATTGCTCATGTGTTGTCATCAGGCTTCCTTGCCCTCCCCATGAATCCCCACGATTAAAACCATCCATAGGATCTGATTAAAATGATAAAATTGCAACACAAGCTCTGCCCCTTTTGCACATGTGTATGATGTTATGATGCACATGCAAAAGGGGCAGATCTTGCATCATGACAGTGCAATGCTGCTTTGGTCATTTCCTACCTCTTGATATACATGTATCCCCCTCCGCACAGATCCCTATGGCCTGTTAATGAACAGGAGACTCTAAATATATAACATTCCATACAGGGATAGACCTACTAGAAAGGGGGATATCAGGTCCTACATATTTAGACTTTAAGATACATTTCTTCTTACATGGCAACATGAAGTACTGAGCTGTCATAAGTGACTCAGGCCTCTTCCACATGGTGCCAGCATTGCCCCAGAAATCATCAGGAAGATTTTATGTACCCATGACTGGCATACCTTCAGCATCCTCACCTTTTCCCCCTTGGGGCCTTAGTTGCTTCTTCCATCTAGACCCTGGGAAAGCTCTAAAAGCAGCCGTTAATCAGATCTCATGTGTCAGTTGCTCATTCTTCCCCCAACGTGTTTTCTTTTCTGGGTGAGAAAAAGGGGGCTTACTTTTGTTTTAAAAAAGCTATTGCGTGGGAAAACTGGCCCCCAGAGCAGCCAGAAAGCCCCGCAGAAGTGGTGGTAAGGTACTATGGTACTTTTGCTTCAGGGCAGAAGGGGAAACCCCTGAAGCCAGGAGGTGGGACAATGTGGGAATTCCTACCAATGGAGAAACATACTCCCTAGAGCAGGGTTTCTCAACCAGGGTTCTGTGGAACCCTAGGATTCCATGAGAGGTCACTAGGGGTTCCCTGGAAGCTCATGATTTCTTTAAAAAATATTTCAAATTCAGGCAACTTCACATTAAAGAAGTAAGTTTCATTCTTTATTTTTAGTTTAAGAACACGGTTAATGCATATATACAGGCCTATATTTGTGCAAGGGTTCCCCGAGGCCTGAAAAATATTTCAAGGGTTCCTCCAGGGTCAAAAGGTTGAGAAAGGCTACCCTAGAGCAACAGGGAAATGCAGCAGATCAGTCTTCATTGGACTCACTTTGCAGTGGCAGTGCCAACTTCCAGAATTAGCTCCATGTATGAAGACCACTAGAGGTTCTGTGGTACAGTGGGGACATGCAAGGACCTTCAGTTTCTCAGGACTAGGCAGACTTTAAAAGTATCTTGAATAGCTAAGTGAGTAGATTGGGGGTGCTGAGATACTTGGACATGGAAGCTATCCATTATATATATTTTGGAAGAAGCCAGATCCAAATGCTACAAAAAAACAGTGGTGATGGGACGGATGGATGGATCTTACATTAACTGCCTTTGCTATGTTGTAACTTGTATGACTGAGAGTTATCATACAGCATGTGCTGCATGTTGTTGTTGTTTTGCAATAATTTTATTAAAGTTTATATTATACAGATAAAACTAATACATTCAACATAATATAAAATATATTAAAAAGAAGAAAAGATGTTTTTAAAAAAATAAAAAGTGCAGAAAAAGAAAAAAGAAAAGAAGAAAAAGAAGAAACCTCCTCCTTCATCCCCAACAAGTATAATCAACATTAACAACTTATTACTATGTCTTAAAATAAAACCAACCATATCTTCAGCCCATATCTCACCCCATTCTCTATAAACTAATCTTTAAAACCTCATCTCTCCATTTTAATCAGCAAAAGTCCATTAAGGGTTATCAGAAATAACGACATAATCATTACAAACTATATCTATTAAATGCAATTTGAATCCTTCCATTTATATTTATAGCTCCTTTTCTATTTAAACATATCCCCCTATTTCCTGTCTTCAAATAAATAAAATCTTTAAAACATCATCATCTGGTCCTGATCAGCAAAAATCCATTCAACATTACCAAAAATAGCAACCCCTTTATTTTAACCTTGATCAAATAAACCAATTGTGGATTCTTTCTTCTTTCTCCCAGTGATCTTTAGTTCCCTCAAACAAAGTCCTAACATCTGCTTTCTCATACTCTCTTTGTCTCTTCTCTCAGAATCGTTGGGGTCTTTAACAAGCTCCTTTTGTAATTCCAGCATTAAAAAGTTATCCATATCATTATTCATATTCTCACTGTCCCTTCTCATGAAATCTTTGACAGCTTCAACCAGTCTCTTTTGTAAATCCAATGTAGAGAAGTTATTCACATCACTCTTCTGAAATATTTGTGTGTCTTTTTTAATTATTAAATCATCGGCCAGTTTCATTTGTAAATCCATTATTTCCATCTCTTTCTTATAGGGTATCATTTTTAAATCCACATTCAAATCAATTTCAGTTTAATTCAATGGAACTTGCTCCTTTTCAGTAACACCTTCTAATTTTTCTGTAATAGCAGATAATTTTATAATTGATTCCTGAGCCCATTCATCATATACATCTCTTAAAGAAGCCATTGATGCATTTATTTCCTTCTGGTGCCCTCTAGTGTCTAACCTTCAAAGTCATTTTATCAGTTTCGAAATATAAACAGACAATTTCCCATGGGAATGATTCTTTTAATTAACTTCAAAGTCTTAAATCAAGTCCATCTGAGCCCTTAATCCATTTAAAACTTTTTAAAACCAACACTAATCATCCTTTTGCTGTATTATTCCAGAAGAATATTTTTTTACAAATCTTTAAACTCGTAGTTAGAACTTCTTTAAAGGATTCAAGAAAACTCACCCAGTGAATTCAATAAAACTTGACATTCTGAAAGTTCTCCATCTTTAAGAAGCAGTAAAAAAAATTAAATCCAGAGTGATTAAGAGATGAGCCTCGGTCAAACCTAGAGTCCATATAGGCCACATTACTGGCTATAAGCTCAATGGAATCCCGCGACTCCCAGCTGATCACAAGCCGACTGCAAAAATATCAGTTCTTGCCATTTGCTCACAAAAAACATCTGCCCAGAGTCCATGTGGGTAATCTTGAGATCTCTCCTTTTTCCAGAGAGATTTTGGTGGTCCAGTTCCAGCATTTGGATGCCGTTTTCAGCCGTAAAGCTGTCCCTCTATTTAGGGGCATCAGTTTGCTAAAGCGCTCACCAGAAGTCTCCAGCATGAGTTGCGTGTTGTAAGTCAATGCAGTAGAAGTATTCATTTAACTCAGAAGGCTACATTGTTTTATACATACTTCCACTCACATCTCTGATAAACGTTGCTATGCTGTCACTCCCTGGTATACTAATACTTATTAATTCCTACCTCTATAATCAGTAATACACCACAGGGTTATAAAGAGCACTTAAAACCGAGCCCCTCATGAAAAGTGAGAGATAATCTGAGATGAAATATACTCTGGACCCCAAACACAAGGGCTGAAAAATCTGGTCCAGAATGCAGCAGCATGGGCAGTGATAGGCATGCTTCAATATGCCCATGTAACACCCTGTTTTGTGAGCTGCACTGGTTGCCAGTTTGCTTCCAGGTGCAATTTAAGGTGCTGTTCATTACCTATTAAGCCCTATATGGCATAGGGCCTGGTTACTTGAGGGACTGCCTGTCTTCCATAGTATCTGCCTGGCTGGTTCGATCTGGCAGAGTGGGGGGCTCCCCGGGTTCCATCAATTAAACAATGCCATCTGTCTGGACCCCAAAAGCGTGCCTTCTCTGTAGCAGCACCTGCCCTTTGGAATGAGGTTCCCCCCGAAATTTGAATGGCTCCCACCCTATTGGGATTTTGAAGAGCCCTAAAGACCTGGCTCTTCACCCAGGCCTTTGGCGAGGGTGACTGACACCTCATTCTTCCTTTTTGTTCCCCTTTGGTTTGTTTTCTTTGCCATCATTGTTCTGTCTGGTGCAGTTTCTTTTAGTTTTTTGTATTGTTTTTTGTTCTTAAATGTTTTTAACAATTGTAAACCACCCAGAGTCGCAGGGAGTCGGCAGCATATAAATTCAATATATTATTATGGTTGGTCGCACAGTCAGCCAGATGTTTAGACTGGATTTGGTATTTTTGTCCATCTGCTGAGTCCTTTCCAAGGACTTGGGATAGGCAGATGTTGTTGTTTTGATGGTTTTAAAGGTATCGTTGCAGGGGCATGGTGGCTCAGCGGGTAAGACGCCAGGCTTGTCAATTAGAAGATTGCAGGTTCAGAGGTTCGAATCCCTAGCCCCGTGTGACGGAGTGAGCTCCCGTACTCGCCCCAGCTCTTGCCAACCTAGCAATTCGAAAGCATGCAAAATGCAAGTAGATGAATAGGTACCACTCCGGTGGGAAGGTAACAGTGTTCCGCGCACGTCATGCCAGCCACATGACCATGGAAGTGTCTTCGGACAATGCTGGCTCTTCGGCTAACAAACGGAGATGAGCCCCGGCCCCTAGAGTCGGACACGACTACACAAGTGTGCGGGGGTAACCTTTACCTTTACCTTGCAGGATGTAAGCTGTTCCAAGCTGCCTTTTGCAATAGTAATAGGCACCTGGTGTGCAATCTCAAAACATCTGGAGTGCCACTTGAACACCACTGGCATTGACAAAATCATTATCAGTCAAATTATTATTATTATTATTATTATTATTATTATTATTATTTCTCATCTGGAATAAAGAAAAGGATTCAGCACATGGATTCCCAATAGTATTCTTTAATGTTATTTTTACTTCAGTAACAGTGGACTTGGAGAGAATTGTATCAGGGTATTTCCTTTTATAATGACGTGGGAGGGGGCACACAGCTCATGGGATTGCTGTTCCATAGTATGAGGGCAGCCCCCGAGATGGATCACCTCTTAGCCCTATCTTCATCACTTCATGTAGTCTTCAGCATCACATCTCAAGATGAATGCACAGGATAATAACTACACTGATATTAATATTCTAATATTATTATATAGGTCAGCAATGCAAGGCAGCATCAAGAAATTTGTTTGCACCACTTCACCATCAATCCTTTATTATGGACCCGTCTTACTTTCTTGAGTAATTTCATTGTAATTTTTCCTTTGTAGCATTGTCTATGGTAGAAATGGCTATTCCCATCAACATTATTACAGAATTTGACTTTAGGGCAAAGAAAATCACCTTCCTGGTGATTTTCATTCTTCCCTGAGCAGCTGCTCATTCTTCTCATTGTTTCCCAGCCCAAGAAAAATTACTGATGGAATTTCTCCAAAACATGTTATTCACAAATGACTGTATTTCTCTTGCTGTTGTAAACCAGAGATTTTGAGGTGGGATAATAAAAACTCCTTTTCTTCCCAACTATCAATTGTATTTCAAAGAAGAAGAAGTTGGGGGAAGGGGGGAGTGTAATAGGTAACTTCAGATGACTTCCTGATGGGTGTATAATGAGCTAATGATAATCTAACTCTTTATTTCCAAATTTCCTTTTTCTGGACCCTTATTTTTTATCTTCTTTGAAGTTATTCTCCTTCTTCGTCAGTGTCAGGTTCATCATAAGATTAAGTGGCTCCTGTGAAGGCAACCTGCAGAGGGTCAAAGCCAAACTTTTCACCTACCTCCTTGCTTTCCATCTTGAAACTGTTCTCAGTTAAAATAACAAAAATCACAATGGCTTAGAAATGATAGTTGTTGCTTGCAGTTACCCTAATTAGGCTTTCTCAACATTAATGGTTATTCAGATTCCTGGTTCACATAATCAGAAATGTAATAATACTATTCATCTAATAATAGATGAAAGAGAAGAGCTTGAGGGTTTTGATTGCTGAGAATTTGGGTGCACACTGTGACCTCAACTGAAATTTGTGGATCAGATGCAATTATCCTTCAGACTGAAATCATTTTAGGAGAAACTATTCTTATACCTCAGACATATGGATCCTGGGAGAGCAGGCAGGGGTTCATAAATATTTTGGGGGGGGAGGGGGATCTTCTTCCTCCTTTAAAGGCAGAAACATTCTGAGAAGAGTTGACCTGACAAATCTGCCTTGTGGGACTACTATTTTTTTTCTTGACACTCAGTCCCCTAAATACATGGCTTGTCAGGGGAGGCCAAAGGAGACCATGAATTCTCAAGATCCAAAGATCCATATACTGGCATGGCTTCAGAATGGAGGAAGAGCTTTACCATCTCCACAGCCAGTACTATTCATTTTCCTCTCTCTGGATCCAGTTGAGTTGAAAAGTTGAAAAATGAGAACTGTGCTCTTCCACCTTCTGTCTTGCAGATACAAGTTAGGAGAACACAGGAAAATGAAGTTGTTTTGCCTCTTTTTCTTTCAGTTCCCCATATCATTGTTTTGTCATGTAGCTTGAGATGACATCTGTTTATAAATGCATCTTTGGTGAGAAAATGTACATTTTTAAGTGCCAGTTTTTGCATGGATTTAAAAAGAATTGATGTGGAAACAGGACAAAATGGGCTTATGAATGAATAAGTACAAAACTAACTGGGAAGGGAGGGATTCATCCATCTTAATATGGGCTGTGCTATCATTCACGTCATGTTGTATGAGCATCCCATATGGCTACACGTCTATGTAGATGCAATAACCTCATGCTTCATTTCTTCTTCCCAGCACCTAGTGCAACCCAACACTATTCTGTACCTGGTAATACACAATTTCTATGCTTGGAGGCTCTCCTTCAGTCAGTCAAAGAATTTAAACTAATACTGACCTGACTTGAAGATCAGTCATGTTTTCCTCCACCTTCCCATTATTGTGGTTTCTAACTTGTTCCTGGAACTATTGTGTAAAACTTCAGATGGCCAAACAAAAGTATTGCCTTTTCTCTCTTTTTTGGCTAACATAGCTATTATTGACTCTCATTCTTGCAGAAAGTTTAACTGTTTGGCAGGGGGGAGGGGTGGGGGGAGGGGAGCAAGAGAGAGGTTATAGAACACATAGAAAATTTGTGCGCTACAGTATATTGAACTGATGGTGATAGAACAGTACAATGTATTTCCAACATTCTGAACTGGTCCTTCAGTTGTGTCAATGTGATATTCCTATCATATATAGCTGCATAATTTACGTTAGGAAACAGCAACAAGTAATCATTTTCCTTTGAGACTGTGTGAGGTCAGGTCCTGTCGTGTGTAGGTGCAGAAATAACACGCTGAGGCTTGGAATCTAGTCTCTAGTGTTTATTGCTTCCTACATACAGAATCCTGCTAAACTGATAGTGCCCGAAGAATCCCCGAGATGAGTTCCTCTGGGACAGCTGTTTGTTGGGAGGAAAGAGGCAACACTCTCGGGTTCGTGCCATAGAGTGCTTGGAAAGGAGACATCTTGGTTGAGGAATGTACTGAGTTGTTGTAAGCAAATTCTGCCATGGGGAGCAGGTCTGGCCAATTGTCCTGGCGATAGTTAATGTAACATCTGAGATATTGCTGTAATAACTGGTTAGTTTTCTCAGCTTCTCCATTAGAAGCCGGATGGCTTGCAGAGGATAAGTGTATTTTGACCCCCAATGTCTGAAAAAGCGCCCCCCAGAACCTGGAAGTAAATTGCGAGCCCCGATCTGAGATCAAGAGGTTAACCATGCCTCTAAGAGCTGTGCTGTAGCTTGTGCCGTTGGGAGACCTTTGCAGGGAATAAAATGTGCCATCTTTGTAAAACAGTCCACCACCACCAGAATGGAAGTGAAGCCTTGTGCCTGTGGCAAGTCAGTGATAAAATCCATGGAGATAGTGTCCCAAGGCTGGGGGGGCGTGGGTAGGGGTTGCAAAAGGCCTGCCAGTTTTCCTGCAACAGTTTTAGCACGTCTACATGTGTGGCAAGAGGCCACGTAAGTCTTAATGTGCGCTGCCATCTTGGGCCACCAGTAATCTCTGAGCGTTCTGTGCAGCGTTTTGAACACCCCCCCTTGTCCTGCCGTTGGGCTATCATGACATAGCTGTAGGACCTCTTCCCTCAGGGTAATGGGAACATAAAGCTGCCCACTATGCCAAAGGGTCCCGGCCTCTACTGTGAATGGGGACGGTGTTCCATGCTGGGCCCCCTGGAGGTCATCCAGCCTAGCCCTTGCATGGGGGTCTTGTTGCTGCTGAGCCTTGATTCGTGCAAGGAGATCGTCCTCTTGCCTGATGGCTGCTAAGATCTCTACCTGGTCCCTTTTGGGAGGTCTTTCAAAATTTTGAGGCTGCAAAATTGTGGCTTGAGTGGCCTGGTCAGGGTCTGCAATGTCCTGCGGCTGCCTGGACAAGGCGTCAGCCAGCTTATTCTGCTTGCCGGGTAAGTACGAGATTACAAAATTGAAACGTGAAAAAAATTGACTCCATCTGACCTGGCAGGGGGTGAGTGATCCGGACTTTTGCAAAAGTTCCAAGTTTTTGTGGTCTGTGGAAACCTTGACTGGAAATGTAGCCCCTTCTAACCAATGTCTCCACTCTTGAAAGGCTGACTTTATAGCAAGTAATTCTTTATTGAAGACATCATAATTCCTCTCTGCTGGTGACAGCGTGCGAGAGAAATAGGCACAAGGAAGCAAGTCCTCCCCTTTTGGGTCCGCCGCTTGGAGCAGAATGGCGGCGATTGCCACGTTAGAAGCGTCTGTATGGACAAAGAATTGCCTTTGTGGATCCGGATGCCTCAGGAGAGGAGGGGAGGCAAAAAAACCCAGCAAAAGCATGTGCCTTTCTTTAAAAGCTGAGTAAGGGGTCGTGCCCTCTCCAAATAGCCGCTAATAAATTTGTGAAAGAAATTTGCATACCCAAGAAATTGTTGTACCTCTTTGACATTGCGGGGAGGTTTCCAAGATAGAATTGTTTGGACCTTTGCAGGATCCATGGCTATGCCTTCTGTGGAAATCCTGTAGCCCAGATAGTCCAATTGAGTTAAATCAAAGGCACACTTCTTTTGCTTGGCGAAAAGTTTGTTCTCCCTCAGCCTCTGCAGAACATTGCGTACATGAGTTATGTGAGACGTGGGGTCATCAGAAAATATCAGAATGTCATCAAGGTAAATGACTACATACTTATCTAATAAATCTGAAAAAATGTGGTTCATAAATCTGGAAAATACAGCACCACAATTACTTAGTCTGAAAGGCATGACCAAATATTCAAATTTACCATACCTGGTATCGAAGGCTGTGAGGTATTCATGCCCCTCCTTCATTCTGATCAAATTGTAGGCATTCCTGAGGTCTAACTTGGTAAAAATGCGTGCCTTCTGTAGGCGATTTAGCAAATCCGATATAAGGGGAAGGGAGTAGTGGTCCCTAATGGTAACTGCGTTGAGTGCGCTGTAGTCATGCACCGTGTGCATGGGAGCCCCCTTTCCACCAGCCTGTGCCAAAGGAGCGAAGGGGTCTGGTTTCTTTGGGACAAAGAATGTGGGGGCAGATGCTGGCGATTTTGATGGTCGAATGAATCCTTTCTTGAGGTTGGTATCCACATACTCCTTCAGGAGTATGTCCTTTGTCCTTTGGTGACATAGCCTATGTCCTTTGGTGACATAGCATAATGCTTGGCCGCTGGAATCTTGGCTCCGGGCTTTAAGTCCACCATGCAGTCGAAAGGTCTATGGGGTGGCATCGCTGTGGCCTCCTGTTCGCCAAAAATGTCTGCATAGTCCCCATACTTTGTTGGTAGGTGAGCCCCCCCTGCTTCCAAGGTTGCAACTGTCACTGTCCTGGTTCAGCCTCTGCCTCAAGGCTCCAGTGAGGAGTCAGAGGAGTCAGAAGACGAGCTGCCCCTGGCAAACCTCCAGGGGACTGAGTCAGGTGAGGCCCCAGACACAGGCACGGCCCCAGACGGAGATCCAGCACCGCAGGAGTTGGCAATACCCGAGGCTACAGGGGAGCAAGCTGGGGATTGTGGTTTGTCCCCACCCTCTGGCCAGCAGCTAATAACTGAGGCTACAGGGGAGCAAGCCGGGGATGGTGGTTTGTCCCCACCCTCTAGCCAGCAGCCAGCTGGAGCCCATCAGCCTCCCAGCTCACCTGAATCTCCCAAAGGGCAGAGGCGGAGGCGTGTGCGTCTCGCCTTAAAGGATAGAAGGAGGAGTGCTCGGCTTGCTGCTAGAGATTTACGCAGAGGTCAGGGAGAGTCTTTGCAGGACCCAGATGACAGCTCCTGAGCTCCTGATAAATTACCAGCAGAGCCATGAGGGAGTTGTGGGAGCAACATTGCATTTTGGCTTCGCGACCACTCTGGTATCCTGTCTTGTTTCCTGCGTTCCTGACCCTGTTTGGACTATCATTACTCTGCCTTCTGGACTCCTTGACCCGGCTTTGGATTTACGACTACCTCTTGGCTATTCTTGCAAAGTGACTCTGGGCTGCATTCCTCACCTCTGGCTGACTGCCAAGACTCCTTGTAACCTGATCCGGAGGCTAGCCAGCACAGTCGCTGGGGAGCGGGTGGTTGCCTGCACTTTGTGGTGCAGAGAGTCCTGAGCGGGGAAGGAAACCGCCCCGGTCATCCAGTCCAACTTGGGGTTATGAAGTTTTAACCACGGAGTGCCCAGGATGATAGGAACTTGCAATGAGGCTGTGACATAAAGTTGAATCCACTCAGTGTGATCTGCGATAGAAAGTTGAATTGGCTGGGTGCAGCGTGTGACCGCACCTGCTTTGAGAGGTTGTCCGTCGATGGTTTCAACCTGTATGGGGCTTGGTAGGGCAATCGTTGGGATCTGAAACTTTTCCACTGTTTCCACATCTATAAAATTTGTTGTTGCACCGGAGTCGATCATCAATTCTACAAGTAATGGTTGCTTGGAATCTGTTGTCAGCGTGGCTGGAACAAGGTAAAAATCTTGGCTGAAATCTGCAGACTGAGCCCTTCTTAATTGTTGAATGCCCCCCCTGCGGGGCTCTGGCGAGGGGGGCCGGTGGAGTTTAACTGCTGGGAAGATGAGGCTGGAATTTGTGCTTGCCCTGTCTCCTGGGCTGGTAAAGAGCTGCTTGGCGTCTGGCCGGGCAAGCCCTTGCTATGTGTCCTGGCCCCCCGCAATAGAAACAAAGTGTATTCTCCCTTCTTCTTTGCCTCTCGGCTTCAGAAACCAACCTTTGTGAGGCCCCAATTTGCATAGGTTCCTCTGCGCCCAATTTGCATAGGTTCCTCTGCGCCCAGAGGAACGGCCGTGTTAGGGAAGGTTGCAAAACCTGGAAACGCCGGCCGGGTTCCTGCCCTGCCTCTCCCTGGCCGGAGCTGCCTTAACTCCTCCAGCCGAGCATCTATGACCACTGCCAACTGATATAAGTCTTCCAATGTAGCTGGCGTGCCCTGACGCACTAATTCCGTTTTAATTCCATTCGTCAAGTCCTTGCTTAAACTGATCCTTCAATGCCACCTCATTCCAACCCAAGTCTCCTGCTAGCAGTTTGAAATCTGCGATGTATGCTCCTACCCTCCTGTTTCCCTGTCGGAGCTGTCAGATCTCTCGGCTAGCAGTGACTTCTCTGATTGGGTCATCAAAATGGGCTCTGAAATGGGCCATAAAATTCTGGTAGTTGTCTAGAATTGGGTCGTTGGCTTCCACCATAGGGATGGACCATCTGGCAGCTGAGCCTTTCAGCAAACTTAAAATGAAGGTGACTCTGGACCTTTCCGTCGGGAACTCAGCTGGTCGGCTGTCGAAAAACATGGTGCACTGGGTGACGAAGGTCCTGAGCTGCACTGTCTCTCCCCCAAATTTCTCTGGCAAACACCCTGGGGACCGCAGAACAACTGGTGGGGGTGCTGCTGCTGGGCCCGGCTGCTGGACGACTGGAGCTGGTTGTTGCATTTGTTGTAGCATAGCTGCTTGCAAATTGTTAATCTGGTCGTCGACTTGCTGTTGGTGCTGTGTTAATGCTGCAGCGAGCTGTATTATTGCCTGCTGAAGTTCTTGTGTCTGAGAAGCCATTCTCCTAGTTTGTCTTTCCTCCCTCTTCCGATGGGAGTTGTGGTTTAGCAGGATTGATGTCGTGTGTAGGTGCAGAAATAACACGCCGAGGCTTGGAATCTAGTCTCTAGTGTTTATTGCTTCCTACATACAGAATCCTGCTAAACTGATAGTGCCCGAAGAATCCCCGAGACATGAGTCCAATCTAGGGCGGAGCTTTCCGGAGGCGTTTGGGAAATAAGGCCAGGCCCTCCGAGCTTCGTGCTCGCTTCTTTCCCGTGAGTAAGCTCCCCCCACCGCTCTCCTGTGTCTCCCTGACAGGTCCACCCTGCATGCCAGAGTAAAGCATTATATTATGAGGAGTAGTGAAGGAGATGTTTGCTTTTGCGTTCAGTTTATCAGTGAAGAAGCAGTTGAAAAGGTTCAAGACAAACCTGACCCATAGGCATAGGTCATCAGTCATATTTCAATATTTTAAAATGAATGAATATACCGAGTAAATTGTGTGGTAGCGCTGATAATAAATTCTCATGTTTTGGGGGGAATCAGTTCTGGAGATGCTTACTGACATCTATAGGGCAGCTGAAACACGCCAAGATCAGCTATATATCCTATCTCATCATGGAGAGATATAACTTACAGAACTTCACTTTGGGGGAGAGGGCATAAAGGCAAAATCCAGTACAGGACTAAAATGTGAATCTATCCCACACAATAAAATAAATATTTTCCATTCTAAACCATATAATACAAGAATTATACTGAAGGGCACCAAAATCAAGAGTATTAAACTTGAGTCAATACTAACACTAGAGCTTATCTAGTTAAGGTATCAGGCTCCCACTTTAAAGAGAACAAAATTTGCATTTGGTTTAAAATGGAAAAAGACAAATAATACCATTCCAAGCAAACCAGTCTGACATAATGGTTAAAAGCCTTGGACTAGGAGTAAGGAAACATGAGTTCTAATCTTTCCTTAGGCACAAAGCCTGCTGGACCAGCCATACTCTTTCAACCCTAGGAAGAAGGCAATGGCAAGCAACTTCAAAAAATGTTGCAAGAAAACTGCATGGATTTATCCATGTAATCACCAGGAGCCAAGACTGACTCAAAGGACCATAACATGCACCCACACACCCCATTCCAAGCAGGTGAAACTAGTATGTTTAAATAATTTCTAAAAAGTGGAGAGAAAATTATCTTTGAACATAGAAAAATAACGGGCCACTGCACCTAAGCTGAATAATTTTATTTCTCTTCATTTAAAAATGTTATCTTCAATTCTCATCATCAACTGTAAGATGAAAAAAACGTACTGGCTGACATTGTCTTCTTAATGTTTAATATTAACCTAGACTTTTCACTTTCCTTTTTCACTTTTATAATGTGATCTTCTAAGTCTTTCTTACTTTTGGTTAACAGAGTGATATTGTCTGCACATCTCAAATTGTTAATATTTTGTCCTCTGATTTGGATTCTTGCTGTCACCTCTTCCCTGTAAGTATCCTACTGTTCTTATAATATACTCTCTGTATAAGTTAGACAGATAATATCTCCAAATTCAATTCTTACAGTAACTTCTTGTTCATCGTTAAGGTTCCTTAGAAGAATAATCAGATGTTCTGGCATGCCTATTAGCCTTAATATATTCCACATTCTGGCATGATGTACACAATTAAAGGCCTTGCTGTAGTCAATAAAACATGGGTAACCCCCTGTTTTACATTCTCTCCATTAGCCATCTTATGTTATCTATCTGATCTCTTGTTTCCTCTGCCTTTTCTAAAACCTGATGGTTCATTTGGCATTCCTCTCCCCATGTAGGGCTCTATTCTTTATTGTAAGCAAAACTCTGCTCACATGAGAATTGGTAATTTGCCTTTTCTCTTGAAACATCCTTCTTCAGTTCGTATATACGTAAATCTTTTTCAGTTTCTAGGCCACACAGTCTTCTCCCATGTTTGTTGATTTGATTTAACCACATTTCTATCCTGCAGCTTGAAACAGTTTCATTGATATTTCATCTGTGCTTTTTACCATAGGCATCTGGGTTTTCGGGGTGGGGAGGCAATTGATGAAACAAGCCTAGCAACATTGTGATGCAAGCTTTCGTATGTATGTTGTAATGTCACTTGTAATGTATGTATGCATGTAATGTATGTATGTTCTAATGTTGTAATGTTCACTTTGTCAACTGGATAAAATCATTGGATTTTACAGGTGCCTTTGCCTGCTGCTTTCCTATTTGACCGCTAGCCTATTGCCTGTTGATGTTGGCCTTCTGGCAGAGTCAGTTCTTGGACATATTCTCTCTGCAAATTTTGTTTTCATTCTACAGTACCATCTGTGAAGGGCATCTTCCTTTAACCTCATTTGCCTCTAATAGATCTGATCCATGATTACTCTTGCAGGGGCGTGGTGGCTCAGCAGGTAAGACGCCAAGGCTTGTCGATCAGAAGATCGCAAGTTCGGAGGTTCGAATCCCTAGTCCTGCATGACGGAGTGAGCTCACTCACTCGCCCCAGCTCTTGCCAACCTAGCAATTCGAAAGCATGCAAATGCAAGTAGATGAATAGGTACCACTTCGGTGGGTAGGTAACAGCGTTCCACGTGCGTCATGCCGGCCACATGACTGCGGAAGCGTCTTCGGACAATGCTGGCTCTTCAGCTAACAAACGGAGATGAGCACCGGCCCCTAGAGTCGGACACAACTGCACAAATGTGCAGGGGGAACCTTTACCTTTATGATTACTCTTGAATAGTCCTAGTTTACTGTAAATTTTCACATAATTTCTCCTATCTTCTTAAAACCATATCTAATTTTTCTTTTCTACCTATTTACCTCTACCTGCTGACTTTCTTGGATAAGATACTTTTATGTCCTTTTCTTGCATTGTGTTGGAAGTCTATATTCATTTATTTTGTGTTCTTATTTTTCAAGTTCAATGAAATACTTATGTGAACATACCTCAGCTGCGTGAGAAGCAGTGAGAAGAAATCAGAGGCCTTGAAGAGAACAGAAAATATCTGTTGACCCTGAAAGGTGAGTAGAAAAAGGCTAGGAATTAAAATGTAGAGCAGGGGTGGGGAACCTTTTTTCTGCCAAGGGCCATTTCGATATTTATAATATCATTCGTGGACCGGGGGTGGGGTTTATGGGTGGGAGCCAATCGTGCAGAAGGGAGCAGGGTTTGTGGACGGGAGCCAATCACGTGCAATGGGGGGTGGGGTTTGTAAGCGGGAGCCAATTGCGTGCAATGGGAATTTGCAAGCAGGAGCCAATCACAAGCACCAGGGGCAGGATTTGTGGGTGGGAGCCAATCACATGAAAGGGGGTGGGGTTTGAGGGTGGTTGCTCCTAGATTTATTGAATTTTGAGTCCCACCTGCGGTTGCCATGGCAGGGCCAGACCAAATGATTTCGCGGGCCTTATACGGCCAGCGGGCCGGACGTTCCCCATCCCTGCTGTAGAGCATAGACATACTGTATTTAGGCCTTTTATGAACTGTGAAAAAGTTTAGTCTTGAGAAGCCGGGAGGAGGGGAGATGATCACACTCTTCAAATATGTAGAAGGAACTTGGCCAAAAGAGAGTGAAGAGCTGATCTCCATCATTCTAGAGTGCAGGACATAGAGTAATGGATACAGGTTATAGGTAGGCAGATTTTGATTGAATATTAGAAAAATCTTCATAAAGTGATAACAGGTTGACAGCGGAAACAATTGCCCAGATAGGAGGTGGGCTCCCCTTCAATAGATGTGTTCAAGCAGAAGCTGGACAACTGTCTGTCATGGATGTTTTAATCTGGAATCCTGCACTGAGCAGGAAAATGGCCCAAGTGCCCTCTTCCAACTCTATGATTCTATGTTCTCACTACATTCCTGCTTCACCAAGTAGGGAAAAGAAACAGATTCACACCCTTTGGAAGGGTGGGAATACAGACAATTGCTCCAGCCTCCACACCTGGAGGAGACATCCTAAAAATATAACTAAAAGTATTTGAAATTACCAGATGGCTTGATATTTTTCATTTAGGTAAGTAAAATTAATCAGTTAAAATAAAATCCCAAGAGCTTTTCCAGTATCTGGTTTTCCCACTCATTCCTATTCCCCGCTCACTTACTTACATGGAAAAAATAAAATAAAAAAGAATGTTACGGACATAAGACGCAGTGAGAAGAAATCAGAGTATGTGGGGGCGCGGTGGCTCAGCGGGTTAAACCGCTGAGCCGTTAGTCTGCCGACCATAAGGTCGGCAGTTCGAATCCGCATGGCGGGGTGAGCTCCCGTCACTAGCCCCAGCTTCTGCCCACCCAGCAGACCGAAAGCCATTGGCAAGTAGATGAATGGGGACCACTCACATGGGCCAATTTGCTGGCGTCCTTTTCCGAGGGTCGCCCTCGAACCAAGAAGAGCTGGTTCCTGTAGATGGCAGCGGAGGACAGCAGAGGATGGCGGATCCCAAAATAACAACTTCCTGGACGTCAGCAGCCGGCTCAGAAGCAAAGGTTCCTGGGACATGTAGTCCGACCTGCGGATGAAGAGCCAGTTCCCTCACCCCCTTCCTAACGCGCGGGTAATATATGCTGTATAATATAATATGTATGATGAATGTAAGCCGCCTAGAGCCCTCCGCTTAGGGAGGGGATAGGCAGGGTATAAATACAATAATAAATAAATAAATAAATGTGGGGAGCAGGAGCGGGATTCAAATGAACCTTCTACCCTGGACCTCACAGAATTTTACAAAAGCCTTTGAGATTATATTCATTGTTTTCCTGTGAATATGCCAATGCTATTACTACAAACTATTTCAGCATTCCAAAAGAGTAGCAAATTATCTTACTGCTGTGCCCAATTTCTCCACAATTCTGTATCCTCTATTTAAAACCTGTGGCGGTGGCCTTCACTTTCATTTAATGTTTTTAAAGCATATTGTACGTCCTCATTTGGGATAAAGACACGGAGGATGAGATCAAGTCAATATTGATCAAGGGAGTTGGAAAAACACTCAAGTGTTATGATGTATGACCACCAGTCAGCCTACTAGTCAATATTTTAAAGTTAGGACTTGCAGGAAACTTACAAGGGGGGAGAAAATGATGCATTGCTACCTGACGCATCCACAAAGCCCATAATAAATTATGTAGTGACAGAGAGAGACAAACAACGCTGATGCCATCCCAGTATGATTACAGGTTGAACATTTTACCAGGATGGGAACAAGAAAAAGCAGCAAGTCCATACAGATAGCCCAGGTGCCTCAGAGGGAGGTCTCATACTTGAGAAGTGAAGATCATTCAGTGGCCTGTTAGAACCAGTGAATGGAGCAGAGCTTAACGTTGTGTAAACTCGTGCATAGAAAAAGGAATATTGTTTAAAAACACAGCCTGTGAGCACGTTAGAGAGATTCAGGTTCTTATTCTTACACTTTTAGCCCACCCAAGCATAAAGAAACACACGCTTAGACATTGCAGGTGCAAAAAGTAAGTACAAAAGAGTTCTTACATTTATTTTGTCCAGGTACAGCCATTTCAGTAGAAAATTGGTTTCAGTTTTCCCTAAACTGTATACCGCTGGCCCTGTTTGCTGCCAGAGGCTGCATGGAGAAAGGGGGTTTGAGGCCTAGGCATGGCCTCTCCATGGAGGAGCTAAGGCACGTACATCCTACCCCATTGGTGGAAGAATCAGAGAGAGAGAAGAGGAAGTGGGAGGGGCAACAAGCAGCTTCCTCTAGCACAGAGTTTGCCTCCTAGAGCAATCACCCATATGCTTATGAGACATGCTTGATTTGCTGAATTCCAATACCCCTTCTCAAATCAAAATCATGCATCATGCCTACACAACATTTAACTCACTTCGTAGGCCCTGGTAGACACCCTTCGCAAGTGGTTTTGTAAGGATGTCTGCAATCAATCTGCTATCTGAGGGACAATACTCCAAATGTAGTAGTTCTGTCTCCTGTGCCTCTCTAATTGTGTTGTAGCGAACATCCATGTGTTTGGTCCACCCTCCCACCTTCTGTGACAGAGAGAGTCTTATACAACTGTGGTTGTCCTCATAGACTCTTATTGGAGCAGGAACACTTACCCCCAGATCCTCAAGTAAATACTTGAGCTATTGCACCTCTGTGCATGTCTCAGCTGCTGAGACATACTCTGCTTCAGTAGTTGAGCATACCAAAATAACCTGCTTGCGACTAGCCCAGCTCACAGCCCCTCCCCCAAATAAAAACACATTCCCACTAGTGGATTTGCGATCAGTTACATCCTCTGCCGAAACTGCATCGGTGTACCCCGCTAGTTCAGGAGAATCAGTTGCTGGCAGCTTAAGCTTCAGGTCTACAGTCCCCTTCAGGTATCTTGCCACCTGCTTAACGCCTGTCCAGTCCCTTTGGGTGGGTGCGCTGGTCTTTCTGCAGAGGATCCCCACTGCAGTTGAAATGTCTGGCCTCGTTGTGGTTGACAGATATAACAGCTTTCCAATGGCCTCTCTGTAGCCATTGTTCTGAGGCAACAGTTCACTAGTGTCCTTGACTTTGTGAAATTCTGTTTCCATTGGAGTTGGAACTGTGTTTGCATTTTCTAGTCCCAGGCTCTCCAATAATTCTAAAATCTTTTGCCTCTGACTGAGGAGAAAACTTCCATTCTCTTCTCTGTCAATTTGTATTCCCAAGTAGTAGCTTGCCTTTCCAAGAGGTTTCACCTCTACTTCCGTGTTCAAATTGGACACAATTTCATCAATGTCCCTCTGATCCTCATAACAGAGAATCAAATCATCCACAAATGTCAGAATGAACACGTCTCTGCCATTCTTGTGTCGTGTGTAGAGGCAGGGATCAGCTTTGCCCTGAATGAAACCTTGCTTTATTAGCATCTGGTTTAGTTTCACATTCCAGGCCCTTGCTGCTTGTTTAAGTCCATAGATCCCCTTCTGAAGCCTGCATACTAAATGCCGGTTCTTTGGATCAGTGAAGCCTTCAGGTTGTTGCATGTACAACTCTTCCTGAATTTCACCATGCAGGAATGCTGTTTTAATGTCCATATGTTCCACTTGCATGTTTCTGCTTGCAGCTAGACTTAAAAGAAGTCGAATTATTGTGTGGGTCACAACTGGTGCAAAAGTCTCATCATAATCTTCCCCATACTTTTGTGAATAGCCCTTGGCTACCAGTCTAGCTTTGTATCTTTGGACCTCTCCCTTCTCATTCTGTTTGGACTTAAAGACCCATTTGCAACCAATGGCCTTTTTTGCCAACAGGTAACTTTGTGAGTGTCCAGGTGTTGTTGTGTTGCAGAGCCTCAAACTCTTCTTGAGATGCTTTCCTCCACTTACTTGCTTCAGCTGGTGGCAGCTGTTGCACTTCCTTCCATGATGCAGGCTCTTTCGGCAACAGCACTCCTGTGAGGTAGGACAGTCACTTGGCTGGAACTCCCTTGTTGGGTCGCGATAAGCGCCTCAGGTCTGGAACAGGACTCGGGTCTGGATCGTACTGCATCTCTGCCCCTTCTGTCCCTCCTTGTTCCTCATCGTCTGACTCAGGTGGAGTCTCCGGCTCGATGTCCTCTCTCTGGGCTTGCCTGCTTGCTGCATCTGGAAATACTGGGTGAGGTACTTTGAACAAGTCATCATCACCTCCCCCTTCTGTAGAGCTATTGGTTAGAGGTTTTCTATTTGGCTCTGTTTCATGAAAATGCACCACTCTGCAAGTTTGGATTGAGCCAGTCTTGGGATCTGAAACTCTATCTCCCTTGCTTCCCAGTGGGCACCCAATCAAGATTCCTCCCTTTGCTTGGGAATCTAATTTGATTCTTTTCTCTGTTGGAACGTGTGTGTAAGTAGCTGTCATTGCTACATTCCTTTTCTCGGTGACTGGCCACGCATGCCATGTCTGGCCTCTCACAATTGAGAAAAATTAAACCTTTATCTAGAAATCCTGTTAGAAAGACACCTCTTTGATCCATTATTTCACACTGGTTACCTTTAAAACGAATAGTGTGGCCCTTCTTCATCAGTGCAGATGTGCTTATCAAATTCAAACTCACAGCTGGAACATATAAAATGTTAGTAGCAATTAAATCCTTCTGGGTAGTGCCATTTCTGCACCTTAGGAAAGCACGGCCTTCTCCTTCCACAGGGATTGTGGTTCCATCTGCTAAGCTGATTTCTTCCTTTGAACTCGGGTTCAATTCAATGAAGAAAGAAGGATCATTAAACATATGCATGTTATAGCCACTGTCTAATATGAAGGATGAGCAGTTTTTATTTATGGCTGAAAATGCAAGAAGACTCACATCTGGAGCTTTCTCTTTGTTGCTTTTCTGATCTGCCTTCCTGGCCCAATAATCTTTCTTTAAGTGACCATGCTTGCCACAAAAATGGCACTTGACGGGCCTCTTTGTTATTGAAAGGCTCCTCTGCTGCAGACCGCCATCTTTGCTTACCTAATAAGGCTTTATTGCTGTGACTTACTCCTCAAGGAATAATACACCAACAGATGGCAGATTTTGTTTTGGGATTAGAGAGCCTGTTTCAGAGTCCTCATTACCAAACTCTGCCTTCCATTTTTTGAAAGTCTTATGAGAAAGGTGCCTCTGAGGGAGCTTAATAATTCTGTTCCTGGTACTTTTGACATTATTCTTGGAGGTAAAGGAGGGTGCTACTAATGTTATTTTCTGATGCTGTTGGTATTTTCTTTCCATCACTCTGAAACTTCCCTGGCTGCCTACATTTCCCAATCTAAAAATGCCCCATGGAAGAGTTCCTTCAGGATATCCCTCAGGGAAGTTCAGACCACTAGAGAGATTATTATAAATGGGAAGAAATAACAGAACACTCAAGAAAAGGCAATGGAAGATAAGCACCCCTCAGCCATCTTTTAATTCAAGTAAATGCAAGACTTTCACATCCCACTAATGAGAATTTCACTACCCAAACCATCTTCTTTTTTAAAAATGAGAGCAATTTCTTTTCTTTCAAAGTGAATGAGATGATTTTGTTTAAAAAGATCAGAATAATTTTTGATCAAACACTGATTTGCACTAGGCATTTAGGTAGCACCATGAGCAATGAATCCTTAACTAAATTTTCTCCAATTTCAATTTATTTCTATTCAGAAAAGAAATGAAATAAAGTTCCCTAATTTTTTCTGGTGGAGGTGAACCATAGATCCATAGACCTAGCATTTGGACTAAAAGCATTTTCTTCACAGCTCCATGGATCCTCCTGAGAACTGAGCTTTCTCATTTTAATCCTTCCCATTCAAAATGCCATTGTTCTGAGTGGAAGGTAAAGGGACTCCCAATCAAGATTGGAACTGAAACAAGGGGGAAGAGAGTATTGATATAGACCATATATCAATACTGATATAGTTTGATATAGTTCTTCTAACTGTGGATGCCTTTGCCATGGCTATTGTCAAAACCATTCCCTTTCCCCATCCCCTGAACTCCAGCGGTGCAGGTTTGGGGATGAAGTTATAGTCCAACTTATCTGGTGAGCATCAGGTTGAAGAAATATCATCACAGCTTCTTTCTCATTGTTAATTACACCTGATTCTTACCAGAAGTTCTGTGTCTCCTTTGTCACTCAGAAATCTGAATCCACCACCTCCTGCTTCATCAGAAATGGCACCTCTATGTGCAAAGATGCACAGCTGCATTTCAAATAGCATTTGCGTGCTCTGCCATTCACCATCAGTCTTTGGGTTACTGATGAATGTGCTGACAGGCAGAGGCTAATTGGCAGACAGAGTGGAGTCAGTTTTTGATGACACAGTGGAAATCATCGAAGAAGGGGGAGGAAACAAAGAAAGTTGCAAGGAAATCCCAGACAGAGGCCATTTCACACAAAGAATGAGGGCAATCTGAAAGGCAGCAGGAGGGAAGAAGAGAAGTGCAGGTACACAAAAAAGGTACAAAAAGTGGGGCAGGATGAAGCATGGTGATTAAAGAGAGCAGAAAGGACATGAGGAAGAGGCAAAGAGGGCTCTTAAACTTCATGAGAATCTTGGGTGTTTTCAGAGGAGGCATTTCTTGTTCAATTGCTCAGTTTTACCTCCAAAAGCTCTTCCCTAGTTGTAACTCTCCCATTTTTTTGTCTTTTTTTTTTTACACAAAGAGGGGAGAAGATGGAGATGCCTTCTGATTGGTTTTCTAGAGAAGGGTTTCTCAACCAGGGTTCCATGGAACCCTAGGTTTCCACGAGAGGTCACTAGGGGTTCCCTGGGAGATCACGTTTTATTAAAAAAATTGTTTCATTTATTTATTCATTTATTGCCGGATGGGCAACTTCATATTAAAGACGTACGTTTCATTCTTTATTTTTAGTTTAAGAACACAGGCCTACACATGAAACAAATATAATAATTTTGAAACTTCTGGCCTATATTTGAGCCCGAATGTGCAGGGGTTCCCCGAGGCCTGAAAAATATTTCAAGGGTTCCTCCAGGGTCAAAAGGTTGAGAAAGGCTGTTCTAGAGGTTTTTCATCTGAAGTTATTCTTGGAATCTTGGAATCTCTGCCAAATTTCTGAAGTTCCTCTACACACTTCATGAACCTCCTCAGTGGAACCAATTCTAGTGTGTGTGTATGATGTAATACTATATTATTAGCATACAGTATTAATTATTAATTAATGCTATTCAAGCTATAGTTAGACACATGCACACACACACACACACACACACACAAAGAAAGCTCACAAAATATTATTGTTGGTATTACATGCCTTAACTAAGGCACAGTACAACTCAGAGATACTGTAATTACAAAACTCCCATCTATATATTCATGTCATGTCATATAATTAATTTATTAACAGTTCTGTCCATTTACTTGACAATGAGACAAACATGGGGAATTACACTTATAAAATAGTATGTGCATTTCAAATTCTTAAAGAGGACCTCCAGCCATAGCAGGTTTGTTCAAATAGAAAAAAAGATGAATTCTTCAAATCACTGTTAAGACTGATGGAAAATTAGTGTCCTTCCAGCCTCGTAATAGTGGGGGTAGGGTGGGGGTGGGGGCAGGATTGCAATCTGATAAGTGTGCAACATTTATTGTTGTCCTCCTTTTAGTTTCCAAACTGGTGGTATATAATTCAAAAGAACATAAGCATGAAATCAGTGAAGCCAATTAATCTTTGAACCATTTCCACTTTTAACTCACTAAGGCAGAGCTTTCCAAACTATGTGTCGGGACACGTTAGTGTGTCGGCTGCAGTGTCTGGGTGTGTCGCGGCTGCTGTTGCCTCCGAGCCCTGCCAGGATTCCGTGCAGGTCCTAGTGTCTGCCTTGTGCCCTGCTGTAAGAGTGTGTCGCGAAATGATGCATGTGTAAAAAGTGTGTCACCAACATAAAAAGTTTGGAAAGCTCTGCACTAAGGCTACAATCAGCATCTTGGCACTAAACTTCATTGAACACAATGGGATTTGCTTCAAAGTAGACATGTAGAGGACTAGACTGTAAGGCAGAGCTTTCCAAACTTTTCATGTTGGTGACACAATTTTTAGACATGCATCATTTCGCGACACACTCTTACAGTAGAGCACAAGGCAGGCACTAGGACCTGCGTGGAATCACAGCAGTTTTGGAGGCAGCAAGGCACAAGGCAGGCACTAGGACCTGCGCGGAATCCTGGCAGGGCTCGGAGGCAGCAGCAGCCGCGACACACCCAGACACTGCAGCCGACACACTAACGCAGGGCTTTCCAAAGTGCCGCCACTGGCGACACACCCGGCGGCGGCGGCAGCGACACGCGCACGCACAGCGACGTCGCAGGGGGCATGCGGCGGCGCGCGCACACGGCGGCGGCGCGGGGGGCGTGCGGTGGCGCGCGTGCGCACGGTGGCGGCGCGGGGGGGCGTGCGGCGGCACGCACGCGCCGCCGCTTCCGGGTGGTGTGGCGACACACCACGCTGTGTGTGGCGACACACTTTTGTGTCGCCACACACAGTTTGGAAAGCTCTGCACTAACGTGTCCCGACACACAGTTTGGAAAGCTATGCTGTAAGGACTAATTTTCCATATTATTAGTATATTGCAGTAATTCTGTTGTGTTTCCATTGCATCCTGTTCCTCAGATGTGAAAGAAAATATCCAATTTATTTGTAGTGGCCTTTCCATAAAATAAAATCATAAGCACATATTCATTTAAGCACAATTGTTTCTTCAATATTTATTCTGAACTGGAAATGTTTAAGAAAAAAATATACAAAATTTCAATAAGAAAAACAAAAATGCTTATACTTTAAAAACATTTTATAATTAGTGCTAAAGCATCATAATGCTATTTTCTTTAGGTGCTACTGTGGCAATATATTAATATTTAAAATCAAATAGCCAGAAAGGTTACTTCGGTTCAGTATTTGTTTACTGTCACTGACCAAAATATCAGATAAAATATAACAAATAACAAATAAAATAGAAGTGCTTTAAAATGAACTGAAATATAACTAGGATGATTAAATGCCTCACTGAATAGGGAAGGTTCACAGAGCAGTGACAGGTCCTCTTAACTGATCTGTCCCCAAAGGTGTTTGAAACCAGGGATGCTTTCAGATGACTAGCCTTTCCATCTTCCAACCCTTCTCAATCCATTTTAAAATGCACCAAAAATTGATCTGGACTGTTCTGGCTATTTTTTTATCTATCTGGGGATATCTGGCTTGCTGGGTATGAAGAAAGGTAGCTGTGAAAGTATATGAGACCTGGAGAAGCCACCTGTATCAAATATGGATGGGTATCTCTCAGCTAATGGAGGGAAAAGTACCCTGGTTTTCTTTCCCTTGGTTACGAACTAAAAACTGCCAAGAGGTAAAAAAGATGTGCCCTTCCTTCTTTCTCTCTTTCCTCCCAGCCCCATCTCTAATCTCCAGACTGTTTTGTGAGTGTCCTGGGTGTAAAATTCCATAAGTGAAATGGCTACAAGATAAAAGCCTTGACTAACAGCACCTTTTCTGGGAGGTAGATTCTATTAAACTTGGTGGAAGTTGTTTCTGAACAGACCTCTTTAGGATTGTGCATTGAGACTTATTTCATTTATTTATTTATTATTTAAATTTATATCACCGCCCATCTCCCCCAACGGGGAACTCTGGGTGGTTAGGATTTGCAGTTATCAAGGTGGTTATCATTTGCAAAAGATATTAATTTTCAAGGATGTATATATTACCATGAAAAAGACCTGGGCCTGCTGAGTTGAAACTCTTTCCACCGATCCTTGAGTTGGTAGGAAACTATATCAACAGAGAATGTGGTCTCCCCATTGCTAATCCCGAGCCTAGTTTGCTTGCCACTGATTCAAGTAACTGTAGGCATCTGACTTCCCTTCAAGGTCATGGGTGACAAAGCCTAACATATTTTATCAAACCTGAGGCTGCCCTTCGATAGTGTTGCAAGAGAGAGAATAGAACTTAAAACTGGTAGAGCTAAGGATGACCTCAGCCTGTTTCACTCAGGGGTTGGCACAAGGTGAAGACAATGTCGTGGGACATGGCAGAAAAAAGATTGCGCCATGGCATGTTGCACACATAAAAAGGCCCAAAACGGTAGAAGCAATTTTGCTATAAATACATGTACTGTTTTAGCTCTAATTTTATTTTTTTATTTTTATTAAATTTATATTACCGCCCATCTTTAACATCTGGCCCTGCTGGTATAATTGGAATGGAGCTGAATTAGGATCTCTAACTAAACTTTAGTAGATTCTAACTTTTAATAAACATATTAAGGTAAAGGTTCCCCCCGCACATTTGTGCAGTCGTGTCCGACTCTAGGGGCCGGTGCTCATCTCCGTTTGTTAGCCGAAGAGCCAGCGCTGTCCGAAGACGCTTCCACGGTCATGTGGCCGGCATGACACACGCGGAATGCTGTTACCTTCCCACCGAAGTGGTACCTATTCATCTACTTGCATTTGCATGCTTTCGAATTGCTAGGTTGGCAAGAGCTGGGGCGAGTGCAGGAGCTCACTCCGTCATACGGGGCTAGGGATTCGAACCTCTGAACTTGCGATCTTCCGATCGACAAGCCTGGACAAGCCTGGCGTCTTACCCGCTGAGCCACCACGCCCCTTCTAATAATAATAATAATAATAATATTTAATTAATATTATTAATTATATATTAAATTAAATTATAATTAATATATTAAATATTAATATTATTAATAAAAATAATAATTATTATTAATAATAATAATAAGAATAAGGTAATAAACATATTACCTGCTGTCATAACCATGCAATTTATAAATGCAGTTTGGCAACTCTTTTCAAGTTATTCTTTAAAAAAAAAAGAACTTCAACAGAAGGGAAGATAGCGGTGAAGATGCATCAAGAGCAGTGATATCTCTTTCTAACAGCTTTCAAATCTCCAAATAGAGGACTGACTGTTGTCTCTTGCCTTTGTTGTATTTATAATAATATTCAGATTAGTTTGTCTGCAATTTTAACTTGGTACAACACAGGGATATAATTACTTGGAAAATATCGCTATTTGCATGCATTTTGCTAATAGAAACTTGAAATATTTGGGGGGGAAAAGAAACCTAATTCCTAAGTAGAGTTGGACATGTAAATAATCAGTGAAACCAGCCATCTGCACAGAACCCTTTTTTCAAAGAAATATTGACAGGGAAGCTATCTATTTAAAAAGTGGGTGCCTTTAGAGCCCTATCTGCCCTGCTTCCTCTCACAATCTCCAAGGAAAGTGCAGCCATGTGAGGGTGCTCAGAATGTCCAGCTAGGACTTCGGTCCCTCTTCTCAGAATCCAGGACCCAGGGTTACGTGGGGCAACTTTCCAATATAATACTGAAGATTATACAGTAGCAGTTATTTGATTCTGAGATACAGTATCTTCTTCATTTTAAGGTACAGGTAATCCTAACTAAGCAACCACAATTGGGACCAGCAACTCCACCGGTAAGTGATGCAGTTGCTAAGCGAAACATCGCAGGACCACAACAGACATACAACATCACTTCCCATTCTGTCATTAAGCGAGCCACCACAGTCATTAAGCGAGACATCATGTGACCGCGACTTGCCATTTTATTGCCAGCTTCTCCATTGTCTCTGCTTGTTAGAAGCTGGTTGTGAAGCATGTAAATGGCAATCACGTGACTGCAGTACGCTGCGACAGTCATAAATGCCTGCTGGTTGCAAAGTGCCCGAATGTTGATCATGTGACTCCAGGGACTCTGCAACAGTTATAAATGCAAGGACCGGTCGTAAAGCCATTTTTTCAGTGCCATTGTAACTTTGGTCACTAAACAGGGCAGTTATTAAGCGAGGTCTACCTGTATATGTGGCTTTGAGGCCTACATAACCAGGTTTTGAGACATCCTGTGTAGGCAAGTGATGAAGCTGTACGGAGCTCTATCCAGTTTTATGTTTTTACTAAAAAATTAACTCAACTTTGAGTTAATTTATTTATTTTATTTGTCAAATTTATCACCGCCCATCTCTACAAAAGTAGACTCTGGGCGGTTTACAACAAAATATTAAAACTAAAAACCTATAAATCTTAAAATACAATCCAATAATAAATAGTAAAAATCCAAATGATGGTAAGATCTTAAAAGGAGGACACCGCTAAGCCAACCACCCCCAGGAGGAACTATTACTTCCTTTTTCCCAAGCAAGGCAGCAGAACCAGTTCTTTAAAGACCTCCGGAAGTCCAGGAGCGAGGGTGCCTGCCTCACCTCTGGGAGCAAGATATTCCATAGGGCGGGTGCTATCGCAGAGAAGGCACGCCTCCTGGACCCCGCTAGATGAAATTCTTTTATTGATGGGGTCCGAAGCATGCCCTTCCTGCATGACGAGGTAGGCCGGGTAGATGTGATCAGGATGAAACAGTCCCTCAGGTACCCTGGCCACATGCCATGGAGGGCTTTAAAGGTGATAACCAACACCTTGAATTGGACCCAGAAGCAAACTGGTACCCAATGCAGCTCGCGGAGCAGCGGTGTTACATGTGCTGATCTTAAAGTACCCATAACTGCTCATGCGGCTGCATTCTGGACCAGCTGAAGCTTCTGGATACTCTTCAAGGGTAACCTCATGTAGAGCGCATTGCAATAATCTATATGAGAGATGACAAGGGCATGAGTGACTGTTCAGAGGGCATCTTGATCCAGGTAGGGGCGCAACTGGCGCACAACCCGAAGCTGTGCAAAGGCTCTCCTGGCCACGACTGCCACCTGCTCTTTGAGCAGGAGTCGTGAGTCCAAGAGGACCCCCAAGTTTCGGACTGAATCTGAACGGGGCAGTGCCACCCCATCCAGAGTTAAAGATGACAACTTCCTGGAAACCGAGAGGCCATCAGTCCACAGCCACTCCATCTTACCAGGGTTCAGTTGAAGCCTGTTGTTCCCCATCCAGGTCCCTACAGCCCCCAGGCACTGAAACAGGGTGTCAACTGCAACACTTACTTCACCCGGGACGGAGATATACAATTGAGTATCATCCGCATATTGGTGATACCTCATCCCATGGTGATGGATGATCTCGCCCAGCGGCTTCATGTAGATGTTAAATAGGAGAGGAGAGAGAACCGAACCCTGCGGCACCCCACACAGGAGGGGTTGAGGGTCAGATCTCTCCTTTCCTATTACCACCGATTGGAAGCGGCCCTGGAGGAAGGAGGTGAACCAGTGCAAAACTATGCTGCCCACCCCCAACTCCCTGAGCTGCTCCAAAAGGATACCGTGGTCAACGGTATCGAAAGCCGCTGAGAGGTCCAAGAGAGCGAGAATGGATGCACTCCCTCCATCTCGCTCCCGCCAGAGATCATCCATAAGTGCGATCAATGCAGTCTCTGTCCCATATCCCAGCCTGAAACCTGACTGAAAGGGGTCTAGATAATCCGTTTCATCCAGAATCCTCTGGAATTGCAACGCCACCACCTTCTCAACCACCTTTCCCAAAAAGGGAAGGTGGGAGACAGGACAAAAGTTGTTCAAATCAGTGAGGTCCAGGGAAGGTTTCTTGAGGAGGGGGTGCACCAGTGCCTCCTTAAAGACTGCCGGGAACACCCCCTCTCCCAAGGATGCATTAATTTGCAAACCCCACTCCCTTCTAGCACTGAAGATGTTGCCTAGTCTGGCAATGAAACATCTGCAAGCAAGCAACCAAGTTCAAAGAGCACCAAGGACTCCACAGTTCAACCCTGAGCTACATATATTCTCTTCTATTGGTCTTACATGATAACCTGTCAAGCCAGCAGTTCGAAAGCCTTGCAAGTAGATAAAATGGGTACCACCTTAAGTGGGCTAATTTGCTGGCGTCCTGTCGGGAAGTCGGCTCTGCTGGAGGAGAGGAGAGGAGGATCAGAGGAAGATAAAAAAAAAATGCGGTGGTGATGACAGACCCAGATGTGACAGCTACAGGACGTCAGCAGCCGGCTCAAGGCATCCTGGGAATTGTAGTCCGGAGCCTAGCAGAGTCGGTTCCCTCTCCCCCCTCCCTTCACGCGCGGTGAACTGTATATCTGAAATTTGGTGTATTGTATAATTGAACTGTATATATGATTGTAAGCCGCCTAGAGTCCTCCACTAGGGAGGGGATAGGCGGGGTATAAATATCACTATAAATAAATAAATAAATAAATAAATAAATAAATAAATAAATAAAACGAGGCTGACCATACATCTCGTTTTGAATGGGACAGTCCCGTTTTTTTAACATTTCCGGACCGTCCCATTGTTTTAATATAAAAGTCAATTTTGTCCCATTTTTTAAAAAACCTGTCCCTGCCGCCAGCCGGAATCAAGAGCCGAAGTTAGCTGGAGCGGCACGAAAGAGCCAGAGCAGCTGATTGGAGCGAACTTGGAAGAGGAATCGCCTCCGCCTATCAGTGCGTGGCAAAGGAGGTGGGAGTTGGAGGGAATCTGGAAGAGGAATCGCCTTCGCCTATCAGTGTGTGGCAAAGAAGATGGGAGAGGCGGGCCAAGCAGCGCGATAGGCGGAGGCGATTCCTCTTCCAGGTTCCCTCCATCAGCTGCTCTGGCTCTTTTGCGCTGCTCCAGCTACTTCCGGCTTTCGGTTCCTCTTGTACCATTTTTGTCTCAAGGAAATATGGTCATCCTAATGATAACTTGCTTCATGCAAGAATGTTGACATTTTTTGAGTTTCCACAAGTGCACACAAATTTTCCCAAGATTTCAGCATTCTTACATGAGATTTCATGCAACTGAACAAATCTCATGAGATTTTCTTGAGATGTCATTCATTCTTTAACATTTTGAGTGTGCAATGTCTAACTTCATGCCAGACGGACTCCTTTTGTATTCCTTTTATCCACATTAAGTGATTTTGGATATGCAATCAAATGGTGAAATGCTTATTTCTTTACAAAGTTATAGCAGTTCCTAAGAACATATAAACCTATTTTCTCCCATTTCTCTGGAGTAATACTAAATAACAGGGGAGGTATTGAACAATATTAGCACAACACATTTCTTGATTTCATAACTAGATAAATAAAGGTAAATACTTCGTGCACAGGCTTGATCACAATGTACTTTTTTCCCCAGACTCATGTGATTATAATAATCTGATTGTATTGGTGTCTGTCCTAAGACCCTGCTTTGACAGTAATCTTTACTGAGTCATGAACTTTCACATCATTAAATCTCTCTAGCTTTATTTTAAAATACATCAGAACTGTCAAGTAACTTGAGATGAAGTTTTATTTGCATTTGGGGAAAGTGAAGCTTAACCAATTGGGGAAAAGCATTTAACTTGTTTCAGTAGTGTAGCAAGGTTTCAGTCAGCTCCATTTTCTGTTATCTTAAAAATGGATAGTCCCATATTTTCTTCATTAGCCTCCGTCCATTTTCCTTCCTGCCTGCCTTCTTTCCACCTTGAGCACCAGAAAGAAACAAATATATAAATCTAACAAATAAACAGATCAAGAATAGAACATGTTCACACCACTACACTTTGTGTACACTTTGTGAAATATGAGGTTGCTAAAGAATATATTTGAATGTCCCATTGTCCACTATAGATTTCTCTCTGGTTGTCTGCAGTCTTCTTGGGTTCTCACACTTCCATTTAATGACAAGTCTTCAGGAGGAAACTCCATCCAGGGGCCTCTTTCAAATCAATATCTGAGGCAGCCAGGGTGGCCAAAGTGATGGAGAGATGTAGAACTCACCTTTTAAAAAAAACCTAACAATATGAGCACCTCCACCATTTTAGAATAATAAAGTAAGCTCAAAAACACCAATGAAAGAAATCTGAAAGAAAATCTAAAGTTGTTTGAAAATGAGATAATAAAACAGAAGATGCTATAGAAGTGGAAGAAAAGCTTTGGGGAATTAGAGGATAGATTTTTAGCGTAGTATCAACTGAAACAAAACCTTGGTGGGGAGAAATCACTGTGTGTATATCAGGGGTCCCTAACCTGTGGGCCGCGGCCCACTAGGAAGTGGGCCGCACAGCAGGTGAGCGGTGGTGGTCTGCGCGATTGACTCCTGCCTGCAAACCCCGCCCCCCATCCACACGATTGGCTCCCGCCTGCAAACCCCACCCCACCCATCTGCGTGATTGGCTCCTGCCTACAAACCCCACCCCCAGTCCGTGGAAAAATTGTCTTCCACATCCAGTCCCTGGTGCCAAAAAGGTTGGGTACCTCTGTAGTATATGACTCAACTCTGGTTGTCATGTTATCCACGCAGAGTAGTTCTCTATAATAATCTCTAGACCTGCCTAGCTTTAAGACACAAAACTAGGCGGTGACTTTAGTCTCATTAATTTCCTGAGGCCAAATCAGCCAGCAATGAAAATGTTCACCAATAGGCCCTCATAATAATTACTCATTGCAGCTGTTAGCAAACCCTCTTCTTTCCTTTCTGTCATTTTCAGTTGGAGAGACTGATCTGAGTAAAGTTGACGTGGATAGCTGATTGTCATATCTCTGCATAATATAACCACTTTTAGAAAGAAATCGGCACAGGGTACTGTGCAGATGAATTGAACTGAGTTCCAGATTGACAGGTGGAATGTTACTATTTAAGAATGCCCCCTTACCTTTTTGTTGTTGTTGTTCAGTCGTTTAGTCGTGTCCGACTCTTCGTGACCTCATGGACCATAGCACGCCAGGCCTTCCTGTCCTCCACTGTCTCCTTACCTTAACAGAATGAAAATAGTGGGAGTGAGGCAGGGAGACAAACATAAATGGCTCAAGGTAAGTTCTAATTGACTTTGGAGAAAGTACTTAGCAATATACTGTAGGGGAAAATCTGGATATGTCCAAAGGATAAGCAGGAAGAACTATACAGAAAACCTTTTACCTCACAGCAGGGCTGGCCCAGGAGATTTAATTGGTTTAATGTTTTACAGCTCTTTGAAACTGTAAAGTGCTATGTATTATTATTATTTTATTACATCCATTGCAATCACCTTGCAAGATAGAAACATTTTGAAGAGGGAGCAGAGATGCATCCTTTTACTACCCAACTTCTGTCATTATAAGGAGAAAGTGCTGAGGACAACATTTAGCATTTAATGCCCACTTTGATCCTCTCAACAAATATCAGCATTTGACCTTAACATTGCATTCAGCCTGAAAACCAGTTATTATCTCAGCACAACCTGAACTAGATACTAGGGGCTTTGAGGGTTCAAAATCATAGTTTTAGGAATGGCTTGATTCATGCCAATCCTCCAGTCAAACTCTGTCCCCAGATCTGAAATATGATTTACGTAGAGAAGCAGAACTCCATTCTTTCTCTTTATCCAAGACACTGTGATTGGGGTGATCAATGATGATCACAACCTATCTTAAGAATCATATTTATGACTCACTGAAGTCAATATTCTTCCCTCCCAGCTTTCTCTAGCCTGGCATTCTATGTAAACAATCGAAGACTCTTTCTTTCTTTCTTTCTTTCTTTCTTTCTTTCTTTCCTTCCTTCCTTCCTTCCTTCCTTCCTTCCTTCCTTCCTTCCTTCCTTCCTTCCTTTCTTTCTTTCTTTCTTTCTTTCTTTCTTTCTTTCTTTCTCTATTTCTTTCTTTCTCTATTTCTTTCTTTCTTTCTTTCTTTCTTTCTTTCTTTCTTTCTTTCTTTCTTTCTTTCTTTCTTTCTTTCTTTCTTCTATCTTCTTTCCACACTTACTGAGATGCTATGATTTGATGGAGCTTTGGAGAACTAGTCAGAAACATCACTTTGCTGATGCTCAGATTCAGAACAGAGCAGGTTCAGATTCATTTTTTCCCCAAAGAAATAAAAAATATGTTACATTTATCATACTTCACCCCTGAATTTAAGTTGCAGCCAAATCTGATGCACACCCCTTTGGGAAATGATCAAGGAGATCTCAGTTCTTCAAATGCTTTGGGCTTTCATGTCCCACTTGGTTCTTGTATGGGTTCTGTTTGCTTTCAGAATTTCCATATTTCATATTTCCATATTTCCATATTCCATATTTCCATATTTCCATATCTGTCCTTCAAGCTTAAACAGGTTAGCATACAATATCATGTCCAGTCCAATCCTCATTATAATTAGCGCATAGGATTTCTCTCCCCATATCTAGAAAGTCTATTTCAGAGATGTAGCATTAATATAAATAACACTTATCAAAACTCTCAAACAGTGAAAGTGCACATGTGTGCGTGCACGCACACACACTCACACACACACCACTAAACTCAATCTTAGCCCAAAGACCAAGAAGCTAAAGTAACTCTACAGTAAAACAATAGCAGAGCAGCGTACAGTATAGGGCTGTGTAGCACTTCAGATTCAATTCCAAAAAAAGTGGTTTCAAGCATGCGGGAGCATGAACAAAGCACCTGTCAACACCTCTTTAAAGCAGCTGTATCATTTCCCAAGAATAGCAGCTTCACACTCCCAGGAAAACATGTGGCTGTTTCAAGAGTAGAAGACAGGTGTTCACTTAATACCCTTGCACACTCCACAGCACATTTTGATGCTTTGCATAGTAGCTATACATAACCCTACTACTGAACATGTGGCATTCAAATAGCCATAAATTTTCTAATTTTTTTTAGTAAATCCATGAGGAAGTGTAGACCAGGAGATGTGACTGAGCCATGGCTACCCAATCAGCTTCAAGATAAATGAACATTTGAATCAATGTATTCCTCTACCTAATCTAATACTCTATCACTACATCACTTCAGGACCCAGATTAAAATGGAATGGCTGCAATTGCTTTTTTTGTGTGTGGGGGGACCACTCTACATATCAAACAATTGCATGTTGATACACTTACTGATTTATTGAGGAAAAAGTGTAGTGTAATCATTCAGAAGCTGATCTGAAAGGCTGAGACCGGTCCTGCCTAGTCTCTGTATTTCTACAGTTCCACCTTCCTGATGAACGGATTGATTTTTAAGTGGCCTCAACTAAGCCCAAGTGGCATTTTTATATAACACCTTTTTGTCAGCTTTTGGAATAATTCTAACAACTTTCCACTGAAGTATTAGTGGCCCTTCACTGGGGTTGTGAAGAAAAAAAGTGCAATGTCCCTCAGATCAAACACAATGGAGACTAACTTATCAGCTGTTTTTTTCATGACACATAAAGCATGGCTTAGCATTAAGCATTGCAAAGCAGTCACCCAGCAAATGAGTCTCACATGGCACAGCAAACCAAAATTCTGTGCCAGTTGCCATTGAGTATGCCAGCAATCTTTCTGTTGTGTGGCTTTCTTTCTTTCCTTCTTTCTTTCTTTCTTTCTTTCTTTCTTTCTTTCTTTCTTTCTTTCTTTCTTTCATCAAACAAACAAACAAACAACAAGAGGGGCCAACCAGCACAGCCATTCTTTCCTCCAGCCCTGATATTTTAGAAACGAATTTCCTGTGCACCCTCAGGAAAACAATAATATTGCATTGATGCTGTAACAAGAGTTGTTTGTTCCTCAAGGCTGCAATATCTTTTTTGGAAGATTAATGGCCATTGGTTGGTTGGTTGGTTGGTTTTGACCCAACTTCATTATGATTTTGCAGTGGCATACAATATACAAAATTTAAAATACATTTATTTCCCACAATGCAAAAGAACATTTGGAAAGAACAGCCACCATTCACCAACCCACAAGGGGCCTGCCACCCACTCTAGCCTATGGCCAAGTTTTAAGAGCTTGTCTGAATAAGGTCAGGGTGGAATCCTTATAAATCTCCAGGGGAATGCCAATCCAGGAGGCAGGGTCTACAATAGGGAAGGCCCCTTTCCTGGGTCCCATCAGGCGGCATTGCTTAATAGATGGGGCCTGCAGCATGTTGACTCTGCCAGATCATATAGGCAGGCAGCAAGTACATTTAATAAGCTAAATATTAGTCTGACATTGGTTGATTTAATAAGCCACTGCCTGTGCTGCTTAACCATGAACAAACCATACTGTGATTAATGTCCTCACCTAATCACAAAGTCACCTGTCTGGGTTCAGATGATTCATATCATGAGAACAAAACTAACTTGTCTTGCATATACAGTATAATATGATGCTTTTTGAATAAATGGATATTATTTCTTAAAGTATATGAAATTCTTGAATTTGACATTTAATTGAAGTTCATATTCTACTATTACATTTAATGGAAATAAGTAATCATCTTCCAACTGAACTGTTTTTAGATGTTTTATTAAAAGTATTTATTTGATAATGAAAGCAACAGGATTTGAACCTAGTAAGAATATTTGTTCATTTATACACATCTAAATAGTAGGGTTGGAATCCAGATAGTTATTTTTAGAGGACATCCTTTAAAATGAATAGAATTGATTTAGTCATCCTTTCCTTAAGTCTCACTGATTTCAGCGGGCCTTTTTTAAGTGTAATAAAATTTGGGTGCAGTCTATAGATTGTTATGACTCAAACGATGCAACTTAGAAAAACCTTGTCACAACATCCTTTACAATTTGGGGTTCAGGTGATAGCTTGATGGTAAAGCACACGCTTCCAACAATAAGTGTTCAGCCCCCATGTGTTTTTGTGAAAAAGTGTCAGGCAGATGAGAAACATAGTTGCAGATCCAACAGGCTGTTAGAAGAGTGCACTCTGTTGGGTCTTCTCCAAAAATAATGAGCCCTGACAAATTTACCTGGTTTCAGAAACAGACCAGCAGAAAGGTCAGAATCACCACTTTTAACTACCCACAGAGCTCAGAATAATATTGCTATGTGAAGGACATTGTAGGAAATTAAAATAGAAGCTCAGAGCCAGATGCTTGTTATGGGGAAGACAGGAATACAGAGCATCATCAAAGGAACGGAAGGTCATTTTGGAGTCCTGGCAGGGTTAAGAAAAGCCTCATCCTGTACTGTTGCCAGTGAAGGAATAAAATATACTCTCTCCCCTCTTTTGCAAACTGATTGGAAATTAGAGCTTCGGTGCCATATTCTTTTACAAAGAGGAAAATTCATGAATATTTAGAACTGACAGCCTAAAGAAGGGAGAGGGAGGGGCTTTGGGTAGTGAGCATAATTGGGGATTTTGAGGGATGTTGTGCCTCCCTAAATGGCTGTTATAAAGGGCATACCTTTTCATAAGAGTGGCCAGTCACAAAATACTTATTGACAGGAAGGCAAATGAATGAGCCTGTTCTCCATCAGCATTCCTAGACTGCCAGCATGCACCTTTCCACCCAAACTCACTGCTCCCATATTTATTTTTTAAGAAGGCCTGCCTAGAGGTGCTTATGGGGGACTGAGGCATTCTTGCATATAAAGATGATGCTCGAGGCTGGTTTGCTTTGCTTTGCAGCTTGCGGGGTTCCCCTTTTCATAAATGCTCCCTGAGTTTAGTGGCCATTTGGCCCATAAAGCTGATGTCTAAGATCCCAAAGGTACAGCTATCACAGCATCCATTTGCACAAATTACTGCAGCATTAAAAGTAACAGCCAGCAAACCGATATGCAAGTCAGGCAGTGTTATTTTAACATGGAGCGGGTTCCTCCTCCCCTTAAAAATGTAGCAATATTTAATTTGCATTAGCTCAAGTGACATACAATAGATCATGCCATAATCATGATTTATGTCGGATGAACTGGCATAAACTCAACATTATAAATTAAGCCTATAAATGAAACTATTATTTTTACAGGAATTACTGTGGTGGAAAGGCTTAAGGACCCTCAAGTCAACCTAAGTCAAACCCACTATTTCGAGTTTCATATTTTATGCTTGCTGTAAAAGGTTTGGTGAAAGCCTATAACCCACCAAAAAAAAAGTCATTTGAAGTCTATTAATTATAATAATACTGCCCCCAAAAAGCTATGAGGGCTTATTTTTGTGACATTACTCTTTGATTTGTTACTGCCTTAAATTTTCTCTTTGTTGGCCTGGCAAGATTAGCAATCATACTTTTGTCATTAAATATAAGGCATCCTAAAGCCTGATCCACCTTCACGCTAATTGATACTACTTTCATTTGGCAGATAGTGACCTGATTTATAATTTAAATATGCATCATTATATGTATCTCTTCTGTATAATGAAAACACAGAGCTGTTCTCATCTTTCTCTGCAATGTTAACATCAAGGAAAGTATCTTCCTTTTTCCCCTTTTATACTCAGTGCCTAATTGAAAACTGTTCATTGAATTTCAACATGATAGAAAAGTCTTTTTATCTCTCAATTTGTCCATTAGCTATTATAATTGAAGTATCTGCTGCACAGCGGAATTGATATTGTTCTTGCCTGAATTCTGAATTTCTCTTAATCTTCCATGAGAGATTATCCCTCTTTCTCTATGCAGACCTACATATACATCCACACAGGCACACATATAAGGAACATTAGCTAACAATGCTGTCTAAATGGGACCTTAAACTTGCTCTCCACATGTGCAAAGCTACACAAAGTAGGAAGTCGTCTAATTTTGCTAAAGAATGTGTTGCATAGTAATCTTAACAGCATGACCATAAGGTTTGCTAATTGCCACATCTGTTTAACAGCTGTCAGATGGTTGCCATATGCTATCATCAATATTACAGTAGAATACATTACAGGGAGTTTTATTGTGTTCCACTGTTATTTATTTCCTGCAGACATTGCTACAGTTAGTGACATCTATTTATGTTAGAGCACTAATTATTTTCTAAAACCTGATGGTGGTCCAGCTTTTTCCCCTTTCCTCTGCATTCCATGGCTTTCTCTGCTTGCTCCAGTAGCTTTCAAAACCATTCCTTTTAATAGCAATAAAGGGTCTTGTGGCACCTTACAGACCCACAAATGCATTATCACAGACGCTTTCAGAGTCTACCAAAGTTTATAAATAGTACTTCTGTTAGTCTTTAAGGTGCCACAAGATCCTTTCATCATTTTTACTCCTGCTTTGAAAATTTCATTTTAACCCCTTGGTTTCTGCAAGGCTTCTGAGAGTGGTAGGTGAAACTAATATCAATTCCATAATTGCACATCCTTCCGCCAATATGTTTTCTTCTTTGTTCATGTGAGATAGTTATGGTCAGTGGGGAGGTTTGTAGGATATGCTTAATGAACTGATACCTTTGATCTGAGGCAAATAAATGTGCCATGAGTAAATACTTCCATGCCATAAAATAAATGGGTTGTTTATCTCAAGGAAGAAGAGCCCTCAGCAGGTGAGAGAGCTTTTTGAATTTCCTCTCTTTCATCAATCAGTCTGTCAACATGATCCCCTGAATGGCTCAGTCACAGTCGGAAATCATTTTGCAGTGCCTATGCACAGTCAGGACTGGCCCAATTTGTTTTGTTGCTAGAGACAAAGGACAAGATGGCATCTTCTTGTTGGGTCCTCTGTGGAGGTTTTGGGTTTTGATTTCCATCGGTATCCACTAGCATAGAAAATGGCAAGAAACTGTGAGTAATAGCCCAAAATATCTCCAGGGACCAGACTGTCCATTCCTGCCTCCCTGGTTCCCTGTATTGTGCTCAGATGAACTGGTGAGTGAATCTTTTTCCATGTTGGCCATAGACCAATTTCCTCCCTTGTAAGTGCATACAGAGGCTACTCTGAGGATACAAAGCCCATTACTTGGCACTCTGACAGAGCTATTCTCCAGAAAGGAGCTGCCATGGTAAACCATCACCCCAGCGGCAAATGCTTGCATTTCCACTCAGAATGTCTCCTAAAAACAGCCCAACCTCTTTGCTGTGTTATTAAGGACTTATTCTCATACAGGATGTTCTGCACTTGCAATTTCTCAAAAGTATTTCTTCCCCTAAAAGGTTTCTATTTTTTTCTTCTTATTCTCAGAGTACTTGAGAATTTATTTCAAATTTCAGTGGTTGGAGATGTCAAAGGTTGCAAATGCTGCTCTTGATGTTTTCTAGTGCTCATCGTTCTTTATTTTGAAGTCTCTCTGGCTGCCCACAATTTCCAGTCTGAAACAATCTAATGGGAGGAGTTCCTTTAGGGCAGTGTTTCTCAACCTCAGCAACTTTCAGATGTGTGGACTTCAACTCCCAGAACACCCCAGCCATTAGGGTGACATAAAGGGATTTAACTGTAGCAAGTAAACCAGGGACACCACAAAACACTAGGGCACAGCTTTCCAAACTGTGTGTCGCGACACTTTAGTGTGTCGCAACACACAGTCTGGTGTGTCGCCAAACAACCCGGAAGCGGCAGCGGGGGTGTGCACGGTGGCGGCGGCAGCGGCGCGCCATCAGCGCTTCTGCGTTTTAGCGGAGACCGCCACCGCTGCCACCGCCGCCATGTACACCGCTGTGCGCGCCCCCGCCCCCGTGCGCCCCCCCCGCACCACCGCCGTGCATGCCACCGCCACTGCGCCGCCGCCGCTGCCGCCATTGGTGTATCGCCAACGGCAGCACTTTAGAAAGCACTGCACTAGGGATATAATTTTAGAGTGAAAGACAGTACACTTACACACACACACACACAGACACACTTGTCAACCTCACTCTTGGAGACCTCATAACTAAATAAAACCACACTCCATTTAGGAATAATTCACTGAAACTCTCTTCTTTCAAATAATAATTTGCATTTCCCTCATGGGCTTCCATGGGGGGAGCCAAAAAAGTCAAGAATGGCAACCATGACCACATGATTGAAGCTCCACCTCTTTGCATGTGATGCACCTAAAAAGGGGTGGAGTTTTGATCACATGACTGCAGCCACCACCTTGACTTGTCCCCCTGCCCCATAGATGCCCCTGATTTCCCTTCCATCAAATTCAGTCAGAACTGGTAGAAAAATTGGGGTAGAATTTTTCTGTGTGGTTCTGATAAAGCCAAGACAGGGATCATTTCCTGATTTTAGTGACATTCTTCAGTTTCCTTATTTATTTATTAGATATTTTCCCCACCTTTATTTTTGGTCAACTCAGCACAGTGTACATACGTAATGTGCCTAATTTCCCGTTTTCCCCACAAATCCTGTGAAATGGGTTGGGCTGAGAAAGAGTGACTGGCCCAAAGTCACCCAGCCGGCTTTTTTGACTAAGGAAGAACTTACAGTCTCCCAGTTTCTAGCCAAACACCTTATCCACTATATCAAATTGGTACAGAAAGAGAGAGACTCCCCTAATCTTGGTACTCTCCCAATAACCCTGCTGGTTATGACTCCTGAAAGTGGTCAGGCATATTTGGAAAGCACTAGATTGCAAAGGTTGTTATAGTATACAGTACAGGTAGTCCTCGATTTACGGCCACAATAAGGACTGGAAAATTCATCGTTAAGCACTGTGGTCATTAAGCGAGGCATCACATGACCGCACCCGATTTTATGACTTTTTTTGCAGCAGTCATTAAGTGAATCACCATGGTTGTTAAGTGAATCACATGGTTCCCCATTGGTTTCGCTTGTCGGAAGCCGGCTGGGAAGGTTGCAATTGGCGGTCATGTAACCCTGGGATGCTGCAACCATCATAAATACATGCTGGTTGCCAAGCACCTGAATTTTGACCACATGACTGCGGGGACGCTGCAATGTCTTAAGTGTGAGCACCAGTCGCAAGTCACTTTTTTCAGTGCTGTCGTAACTTCAAACAGTTGATAAACGAATGGTCGTAAGTCGAGGAGTACCTGTATGTACTAGGCTCATACAGGCAGTCCTCATAGTTGCAGCCATCACAGTGTCCCTGCGGTCATGTGATCGCTATTCAGGCACTTGGCCACTCGCTCAAAATTATGAAGTCGCAGCGTCCTGCAATCACGTGATCACCATTTGTGACCTTCACTGCCGGCTTCCAACAAGCAAAGCCAATGGGGAAGCCGGCAGGAGGTCGCAAATGGCAATCGCATGACCGCAACTTATGACTGTGTCGCTTAGCAATGGAGTTCCTGGTGCCAATTACCATCGGTAATCAAGGACTACCTGTACAACATTCATCTTAATAGCCACCTTTACTGCTTGAAATGATGTAGGGAAAGAAGACGTCCATTGATGCATCATCAAATAACAGGAGGAATGAGAAGAACAGCTTCTCTTTTACGCAAACTAAAAAATGATTATTATATTTTTAAAAGAAATATGATACAGCTAAATAAATAATGGAAAAGACTGTTATCAGGGGACTCCTATGGCCTGCTTATTCTGCTGCCAAAATACTAAATACAGATCATGCATTAGGTCTGGACAGCCTTCAGACAGGGAACATATATCAGATTATCTTTGGATAGCCCTTCAAAGAAAGGTCTGTCCTCTGTAAATTGGGGCATATGGTTACCCTATAGATAAATCTGCCATTTCTTTTCTTTGCTTGGTCTCTGTGTTTAAGATCTCTCATGCTGTGGTAGGGAAATTCACTGCAGCTCTTAGATGTTTAATATAAAGTAAGTAATGAATGCCAGAATAAAGCAAATTTGTTTGCTCTTTTATGTATATTTTTAGTGTTCTTAATTTTTTTAAAAAAATGCAGTGTTTATCTCCATTCTTGTATCCTAGCAAATGGTGTTTCTTTAAAAAATATATATAGCTGCTTCAATGATTAGAAAGAACACTGAGACAGATAAACTGCAGATGTGGCAAAATATGCAAGATTTGATTTAATCTGAGTTGAAAGATGTCAGTGATCTATATGATAAATAGTATGTATGTGAATCCCAGAAGATGTATTATTTATCTGTTATAAATGTCTTTTTCTTTCATTAATAAACCTGCAATTAGAGAAAGAGAGAAGTCATCCAGATGATGAAGGGAAATTTTTGATAATACGAAGTGCTTGTCCACAATTGCTCAGATATTTCTTCATAAATACTTTTTTAAAACCCCTTTTGATTGTAGCCAAGCTTCAAAGATACAATGGATATGTTTTGCCTCTTACACTAAGCTATAATGTCGTTTACTTAGTTTTGGTTTAGCATGTTATATGAATTTAGCAATTGCAGTTTACAAACCACAGCCATGCTTAAATGGCTTAATCAACAAACCAGGTTAAATGGTTTAATACCCTGAGTACAGAAAATCCCAGATTTAATCCCTGGAATCCCCTGTTTACATGGGGGGAATATAATTTAGCAGAGACCTTTCTCTCAAGAGAGAGACCTTGGTAGAACAAATAGCTAATGGATTAATAATGGTTTAAATGGATTTATAATTTATTCTCAAATAAGGCAGCTCTCTAGGACTTTTTAACTCACAGCAACAGTGTCTTAGCTAATTGGAAAAAAAATATACACACACAATTATATTATGTACAGAAAATACCATTCAGCCCAATTTTTAAATAAATAAAACTTGACCATAAAACATAATTTTCATCAGCTTTTTCAGTGTGTCATTAAAATGCCAGTCCACCAGTGGATAGTAATAATGCTATACATAGCACCATACCTAGATAATATTCTAAAGCATAAATGACAATTGCCATACTGTAATGCAAGGCTGGGAGCTGGAGACGTGCAACCATCTTGAATTTGAACTGCTTCAAATTCAAAATGCCTGTTCCAAGTGAAACATGCCCTGTTTTGAGCACAACGCAGCTGTTTCTAATGTGAAGTATGTCAGGTCCTGTAGCCATTGTTACCTTTTAAATTCTCAGGTGAACAATTATATATATTTTTGCATGTAGTCACCATGAGTCAAGCACCTTTTCTTTTACCTTTACCTGGAATCAGAGCCAGGGGCCAACAATCTTCCAGCAGATTCCATAATCAAGGAGTCCCCTCACCAACTTTTGCCCAGACTGAAGAAGCTACTTGGACAAGCAGCGAAACGTTTCAACCAAAAGAAAGAAATCCAGTTGCCATGACTCAACCTACAGACAATTCTACCTGGATGACTGAGACTGAGAATCTTCATCGACATAATCAAGGGGCCACCATAGAGACAGATCTGTTCCTAGTAACCATCTCCCAGCCATGCTGCACCTTCTATTTTAAAGCAAAGCTATCTTTTTCAACCACTGCCAATCACAATAGTTATCCTCTAATATTCAGATGTTTTAAAACTTCATGATGCCATTTGCCAAACCAAAAACTAGACAGATTTGAATATTGGATGAAAATGTGTGCCAAAATGCATGTATTTGTGAAAATAATGTTAAAATGAAGAGACACCCCCACACACAAAGCAATAACTTTCCTTGAGGTCCTGGAGAAAAGGCAGGCTATAAATCTAAATAATATAAATATTATTTATATTATTATTTATATTATATAAATCTAAGTAATAATAATAGTCATAGCAACAACAACAACAACACTAATAGCAGCAACACAAAAAACATTCAATAGCTTGCAAAATGCTTATTTTGAGAAGATGGGAAGCAGTATATACAATTACTTCATCATCATTTAGGCAAAATTTGCTGCTAAATATGTGCATGGCAAAATGCAAGTTTTGATTATCTCTCCCTAGTTAATGTTGAATCAGGAGATAAACTTGCAGGTTCCAGTCCCCCCATTTCATTAAAATAAAACAAAACTTTATTTCTTTTCTGAAAAATCAGAAAAGAAAATGGCTGTTGAGCATTCTAGGAGATGACTGAGGTACCAGTTTTTTTAGTTCTTGGTTTTAGTTTTGTTTTATGGTTTTATGGTTTGTAGTTTTATCACTGCTTTTAAATAAATAAAAATCAAATTCTCACATTCCAATTTAGCACAGTTATTAAAGCACAGAATATGTATTCATAATTTTCCCCTCCTGCACCATAATTTTACTCTTGCTACTTATTTCCCCTCTAATGAGATTTTTTTTAAAAAGAAAAAAACCACATGAGAACTTCCTGTCTTGGACTTGTGGCCCTTTTAATTAGTGAAGTAATACATTGATGCAGAACTTATAAAACTGGTTTGCATTAGGATATAGGTTTGGTTTTAATTGAAAATGGGCTTGGTAACCCTTTCTAAACTCACAACAGAGAATTGTTAAACTGAAGTTACAGAAGCAGATGTCCAGTCAGAACCAGGCAAGCAATGTATTTGCATAAAATAGTAAAATAATATTTCTTGTTATGAACGTTTTCTTCTTCTGCGATGATAGGGACGATATTTAAAAGATATGTATGCTGATTTTTCAAAGATATTATGAACAGAAATGAGCTGTGTTATATTTAGTCTAGAGATAGCCAGGTTTAGAAAGAAAGCAGGCGGAGAAGGAAGGAGATGAAAGGGAAGGCTGGGACAGGCAGGGAATAAGGAGGAGAAATTTGGGAGTGGGGGGGGGGAATGGAAAGCGGAGTGGAATTGCAGAAGTTGAGAACTTGCCTCAAGTTTGAGTGCAGCTCCCTTCTCATGCCCCCAGGCCCCCCTCAGGCAGCAGCTCTTAGAAATTGGGAGTACATTGTCTAACCAATTTGAGGCAGGAAACACAAAAACCATGGTTTAAGTCTGCCATAATGAGATTTTTAAAAAACAAAGAAAACCACACCCTGAATATCCAGAATAATAATTTTCTTATTAAAATCCTGCTCCTCTCCACATGCATGTCTGGGCTTTGCCCCTCTTCTGCCATCTCCCAGTCTTCTGTGGCCCCCAGCCCCTCTCTCCAAATATTAAGTTCAGCCTTCAGTTGCCCAACCTGCCCTAATCATAAATATATCGACGGGCAACACTTCAGCAACTTTTGACCTGCAACTCTTGAGGAAAAAAGTTTTAAAAGGCTTATTTTATATATGCATAGACCTGAAGGGCCACATTGGGGATAGATCATTTTGGAAAAGGTCTATCTATGTGATTAGCAAGAGTTGACACCAAACTGATGGCACATAATCAATCAATCAATCATCATAATGCTGCCATACTACTGTTCTTTGTAAACCACAGGGGTGATTTTTTTTAATTTATTTTTATTATTAAATTTATATTACCGCCCATCTCCCCCAACGGGGACCCTGGGCGGTGCACAACAAAACAGAGATTAAAAATATATAAAATTACATGAATACAAAATATGAATTCCAAGAAGAATATTAAAATAAGTCACTGGGAGGCTTCAAGGGGCCAGCCATCCCCAAGAGGAACTGTTGACGTTTCCCTCCCAGGCAAGACGGCAGAACCAGGTCTTTAAGCCTTTCCGGAAGGCTGGGAGCATCAGCCTCAGCTCCGGGGGTAAGATATTCTTTTTACTAAAGAATAGGGTTAAAATCCTTTAAATACATAAAATAATATACAGTAAACTGTAGACTTGCTGGATCAGAGCTTTCAATGCAAAATGGTTCAGCTGACCGACTCAGTTGGACCACTTCTGTCTCAGATTAGTGGAAGAAATTCCACGGGTTCCCATTCTGACATCCAAAAAAAAAAGGGAGGGTGTCAGGCACTTAAGCATGCAGAGCTGTTCACAACACAACCTGGACATAATACCTTGGTCATCTACACATCGGAGAGAATAAGCAGCTATTTATTTATTTATTTTATTTGTTTATTTATTTTTCAAATTTTGCCACCGCCCATCTCCCCCAAAAAGAGGAACTCTGGGCGGTTTACAGTAACAAACACATTAAAACAATAAGCATAAATAACATCTAAAATAAAAATACAAAATTACCAAATATAAATATAAATATAAAGTAAATATAAATATAAAATCCAAGTGGCCATAAAAGATCTAATTCAGTGAGGAGAGCTCTAAGGCACCAGCCACCCCCAAGAATAACTACTCCCCTTCCTGCCCCAGGCAAGACGGCAGAGCCAAGTCTTCAGGTTCTTCCGGAAGGTCAGGAGCAATGGGGCCTGTCTCACCTCTGGGGGCAGAGTGTTCCAGAGGGCGGGAGCCATTACAGAGAAGGCCCACTTCCTGGATCCCGCCAAGTGAAATTCTTTTACATATGGGGTCTATAACATGCCCTCTCTGCATGACCGGGTGGGACTACTCGACATCATGGGGATGAGACGGTCCCTTAGGTAAACTGGACCCATGCCATGTAGGGCTTTAAAGGTGATAACTAACACCTTGAATTGGACCCGGAAGCAAACTGGCACCCAATGCAGCTCACGTAGCAATGGTGTCACATGTGCCGATCTTGGGGCACCAAGAATTGCCTGTGCAGCCGCATTCTGGACCAGCTGAAGCTTCCGGATACTCTTCAAGGGTAGCCCCATGTAGATCTCATTGCAATAGTCTATATGGGAGATGACCATGGCATGAGGGACTGTTTGGAGGGCTTCTCGATCCAGGAAAGGGAGTAACTGGCGCACAACACGAAGTTGTGCAAAGGCCCTTCTGGCCACGACTTCCACCTGCTCTTCAAGCAGGAGTCGTGAGTCCAGAAGAACACCCAGATTCTGCACCGGGTCTGTCTGAAGCAGTGCAACCCAATCTAGAACTAAAGATGACAATTTCCCGGATACAGAGGAGCCATTAACCCAGAGCCACTCCATCTTACCAAGGTTCAGCTGAAGCCTATTGTTCCCCATCCAGAACCCCACAGACCCCAGGCACCAAGAGAGGGCAGTCACCACATCACTTACTTCACCCAGGATGGAGATGTATAATTGGGTATCATCAGCATACTGATGATACCTCATCCCGTGGTGATGGATGATCTCACCCAGTGGTTTCATGTAGATGTTGCATAGGAGAGGAGAGAGAACCAAACCCTGCGGCACACCACAAAGGAGGGGTCAAGGATCCAATCTCTCACTCCCTATCACCTCTGATTGGGACTGGCCCTGGAGGAAGGAGGTGAACCAGCGCAAAACCATGCCACCCACCCCCAACTCCCTAAGCCACCTCAAAAGTATACCATGGTCAATGGTATTGAAAGCCACTGAGAGGTCAAGAAGAGCCAGGATGGATGCACTACCCCCATCCCACTCCTGCCAGAGATCATCCATAAGCGCAACCTATGCAGTTTCTGTCCAATATCCAGGCCTGAAACCTGGCTGGAAGGGGTCTAGATAATCCATTTCATCCAGAATCCTCTGGAGTTGGAACGCCACCACCTTCTCAACCACCTTCCCCAAAAAGGGGAGGTGGGAGACTGGACAAAAATTGTCCAGCACAGTAAGGTCCAGCAATGGTTTCTCGAGGAGGGTGTGCACCAGCGCCTCCTTAAAGGCAGCCAGAAACACCCCCTCTCTAAAGGATGTATTAACCATTGCCTGGACCCAACCACATGTCACCTCCCGGACTGCCTTCACCAGCCAGGAGGGGCATGGGTCTAGATGACAAGTGGTGGCATTTACAGTCCAGAAGATGCTGTCCACTTCTCGGGTCCAACAGGATCAAACTGTTCCCAGATAACTGGGTAAGTACATTCCCTCAGCATCTCCACAGACCATGCTTCACTCTTGGAGTCCAACTTGGAACGGATCCGAGTGATTTTATCCTGCAGATGCCCAGAAAACTCCTCTGCACGTCCCTGAAGGTGGGTCACTAGGCCCACCTTCCCCATAAGGGATCAAGTGATCTTAAACAGGGCCGTCGGGTGGCATTCTGTGGATGCAGTAAGAGCAGAGAAATATTGATGTTTCGTCACTCTTACCACCACAAGGTAGGCCTTAATAGCAGCTCTAGTTTGTGTTTGGTTGGATTCGGTCTTTGTCTTCCTCCAGTGGTGCTCTAGACATCTCTTAACCCTTTTCAAAACCCTCAGCTCCTCTGTGAACCATGGGGAGTGTCGGGTTCAATGGGACAAGAGAGGTCGCACAGGTGTGATCCTGTCCAAGGCCCCGGCCACCTCCCTATTCCAGACTGTGGCCAGGGCCTCTGCTGGACCGTGCAGCAGATCATCAGTTATAACCCCCAGCTCCCTCTGGAACCCTGCCATGTCCATCAGTCGCCGGGGGCAGACTAATGTAATGGGTCCTGCCTCCCTGTGGAGGGGGACGGCGTAAGAGAATCTCAAGGCCACCAGAGCGTGATCTGACCATGACAATGGGGACAGATGTAACTCTCCCCTCAGATCACATTGCCACTGCTCTGACAAGAAAACCAAGTCAGGCGTGAGGCCACTGTCTTGATTCGGGTCCCGAATAATCTGGGACAGGCCCATGGCTGCCATGGTAGCCATGAACTCCCGAGCTGCTTCTGAGGCATGCCCCTGGGATAGCAGATTGAAGTCCCCCAGAACCATAAGTCTGGCGAATTCCACCGCCAACCCTGAGACGGCCTCCAGCAGCTTAGGCGAAGAGGTTGCTATGCAGCAGCGAGGCTGGTACAGTAGCAACACTCCCAACTGTTCTCGGGAACCCAACTTAAAAAACGGTCTCACAGCCGGCCACTTGTGGAGCAGTGCCCCTGAAAGCCACTAGAGACTCTCGGATGACAACTGCCACCCCTCCTCCCCTGCCCTGACATCTCGGCTGGTGCCACACCCAAAACCCAGGCAGGCACATCTCTGATAGGGCCACTCCTCCCTCTGGGCCCAGCCAGGTCTCGGTGATACACACCAGGTCTGCCCCCTCGTCCGTGATCAAATCACATATGAGTTGTTGTTGTTGTTGTTGTTGTTGACTGACCTGGCATTAAGAAGTAGCAGCTGGAGACCGGGGTCTCCAAGAATCTGTTGTCCAGGGCCTGGGACTGAACACGGAGGGCCAAAACACACCACCGGTAACAAACACCCGGGGTGTCTTCCCCGAAGATGGCTCTCCCTCTGGTTCCCATCAGCATCCCTGGCCCGTCACCATAGCATAACCCGCCCTACAGCCCCCAGAGTTTCGAGGCCCATTTGCCTCCAATCCTGGACCTCGGGATTGAAGCTATATTGAAGGCATTATTAGCAGCCCCAGGGCAACATATAACCACTGAAAAGGAGGCTGGAGAGATGCAGGCAAGTGGTGGTGACCTCTATGACCACACAGGACTCCCTTGTCATGCTGGGAAATATGTACAGTATATGTGTGGACTATAGAAAAGAACCAGATGATTCCCTGTACCTCACATCAACAACGTGTGGAGTAACTAGGGGAACCGAAGTATATTTCCACATTGGACATTGGACAACCAAAGGCATCTGCCAGTGGGGAGGGAGGAAGGGAGGATGGAGCATTCATCCCACACCATGGGTTGAGTTTAATATCCATGATCACATCAGCCATCCTTTTTCCAGCTTTTATGACTATGTTGCTCATGCCTTCAAGAATAATCATGCAACTGTAACTCTTGGCTTAAATAATGCTCCATTTGACCGGCCGCTGCTTCATGCCCCATTCTCAGGAACTGGGTAAATAACCTTTTTCTTTCTGAGATACTTTGGTATCTGATCCCCATGTTATCGACCCGCCCCACTCGGTCATTCAGAGAGGGCCTGCTACGAACCCCATCAATTAGAGAATGCCATCTGATGGGGTCTAGGAGGCAGACCTTCTCTGTGGTAGCGCCCACTCTATGGAACACCTTGCCCCCAGAGTTGAGACAGATCTCCTCCCTCCTGACCTTTAGAAAAGAGCTGAAGACCTGGTTCTGCCGCCTGGCGTGGGAAGGAGGAAGGGATAGTTCCTCATGGGGGTGGCTAATCCCCTAATTTTATAATTGTCCTTCTTTTAATTATTCCATCACCACCTGGATTTTAGAATATGTATTTTTGTATAACTGTGATTTTAGATATTTTAGATTTTATTTTAACTTGTTTATTGTGAACCACCCAGAGTTCCCCATGGGGGGAGATGGGCGGTCATACAAATTAAATAAATAAAATAAATGAAATGGTTAGGTAAAATTTTCTATGAACGTCATCAGAATCCATTCCAGTCTAGCTCACTGAATCTGTGACTAAGCTAGCATTGTCTTATTCTGTGGTTTGCATGCATATTTTCTTTTTCTTTTTCAGGTTCTTTTTCAGGAAGCAGCACTGAAACTATGCTGTCTGAATGGGAGAAACCTGAAGGCTAACAGGTAAGACCAAGAGGGAATACCCACTTTATGTGCCACATTTGCCAGAAATTCACTATGTAAGGAGATATTCTCAATACCAGAGAATTCTAATACCAGTTCTAATACCAATTCTCAATACTTTGTATAAAATCCCTAATTTATTCAGTCAAGTTCTGAATCTTGTGAGCATTTGGCTCACACTTAAGATGCATCTGTTCTCCCAGACTTTTGATAAAATTTGCATTGATGTACCCTTCACTTCTGCTTTATAACAACCTTTAAAAGACAACTTAACGTGCAAGACCCACAACACACTCTAACCCAAGGCCTGGGGAATATTATACTGTAGTATAGAATTGGTATGGAACAATGCCCTACACCAAGATTGCACCAACTCTTAGGAGGGGCAACATTTTATTTCTTTACTTATTTAGTGGATTTATATCCAGTTTTTCCTTTAGGAATACACACTCCACTACACCACACTGGCTTTGAAAAGTGAAGACACAGCAGTGTGACAATCCTAGCAGATGAGAATGGGATTGGGGCATAATTTGGATTCATCCCATTTAGTCACTGACTTCTAACTTTACTGAGAAATTCTGGTTTAAATTATGTCATTTTTTTAAAAAAAAAAAAGAGAGAGGTTTTATTGTATCGTATTATCTATTGTATCTATTATCCTAGATAGTTTACCCATTGAATTTGAACTGTGGGAAACAGGAGAAGCGACAGTTAGATAAACAGGTAAGAAGTGACTTTTCTGCTCTAATACTTTTCTGCAACTTTTTTTTTACTTCAATGCTGCTTTGTAAAAGAACAGGGATGTCCACAGGGGGAGGTTAAAAGTCAAGATGGCAGCTGTAATTGCAAGCACATAAAAAAGGGTGGGGCTTCAATTATGCTGTCCCAGTCACCATCTTGACTTTTTTAAACCCCTCCCTCCCCCCATGGATGCTCCTATAAAGGAAAACCAATGGCTGGACTTTTGATGAAGGAAATATTCCCTGAATGTATCATCCCAATCATAAATGCCTTTTTATTTATTTGTTTGTTTGTTTGTTTGTTTGTTTGTTTATTATTCAAATTTATATGACCAACCATCTCCCCCAACGGGGGACTCTGAGCGGCTTACAATAAAAACAAGATTAAAATACAATATAAATACAATATGACATAAAAATATAAATATAAAATCCAATCTGGCAAATTAGGGAGGGTATTATGATATTAAACACCCCCAGGAGGTGCTATTACCTTTTCCTTCCCATGCTAGGCAGCAAAACCAGGTTTTCAGATTGTTCCGGAGGAAACCCCTTTGCTTATCTCCTGCTTGGCTATGTAGGATTTGGACCCATTGTACCATCGTTTACCTTATTTTCTTTCTCTGGGAGTACGGAGTGTTGTTTTGAACTAGTTCAAGTGATCTGTATACCTCTGAGAATGCATTTAAAAGACTTTATAAACAGCCACTAAGTTTTATTGGCCTGTCATTTGGGTTTTCATTAGACTCAGATAACCATCTTCCTCCTATCTTATGAGGAGGTATAATGAGATTGCTGTTGTTTTTTCAAGACAGCGAGAAGAAAAATAAAGAAAGGGAAGTCAACATTGTCCTTTGCTGCATTGCCTGCAACTTCAACAATATCATTGTGCTTACCACCTTCTTTTATTTACACTGCAATCCAAGGATTAAAAAAAATTGCTGTCATTGCTGTGGCACACACAGCGATCTATGATATTTATTTATTTACTTACTTACTTGCTTACATACTTATGTACTTATTTATTTCCATTCCCTCATGCCCTGGGGTTTCTTATCTTGACTGTGGCAAGACTGGCTTAGCTTTGCTCAGCTCTACTGCTCTGGAGCGCACACGGAAGAAATGAAAAGGAAGAATGAGAGACCATTGTCAACAGCTCTTCCTTTTGAATATGGATAACTATTACTCATGTAATTTGACAGCTGTTGACTCTCAGCTGTATAATGGTAAAAAAAAACTGTAAGAATTTCAGCACCTAACTTCTGTCTTACTTCAAGATAAGCTTATCAAGGGTAGCCCAAATCCCTGTAGTTTATGAGCAGATAGAAACTTGTGTTATGTTTGCCTCTTGGATTCTTAAGTTTTGACTATTGCCTTCTTTTTTTGGCATTTATAATCTTTGTAGCCTTCAAAAGCCATTCTCCCAATATACACAACCACCTAGGATTCCAATGTCCTTACTTCAGGACAAGATTGTATCTAGCATATAATGAATGTATAGAGCCCGTAAGTTCTATGGTTCTTTGTTGAACAGCATAAGCGTAGACCAACCCCTGGTATGAGGAATTTTCCATCTCAGCTCAGAGAAATTGGAGAGAGAAGATGGGCACCTCCACATGGAGGTTTGGTCTCATCCCGCAGTGGTGCTCTGCTCTTGGGTTACCACACCAGCCCCACTACTGAGCAGCCAAGGATATTTTCTTCCAGCTTGACTGCTCAAAATCTCAAATTGCTATGCTCCTAGTGGAGGTATTTGGTGGTGTACAAGGTTCCTACTGATGGGAATTCCTGCCTATACATGTCTCCTGGGTCCTTAGTATGCCTCTCCGTCCCCACAGCTAAGAAGCTGCCTTAGCACCTCATGGTCTTTACACAGGTGTCCATTGGGTAGCAATGGTGTTTTAAATAGTTTGCCTTCCTATGAAACCAAGAACAATCAGGCAAGGATGGAGGTGGGGGCAGGGATAGTAGGAGGCTCATTTTGATGCTCCCCCCTAGGCCAATTGGAAGGGAGTACTGACTGACTAGTGAGTGCTTACAAAAGAGAACTGTGAACCATCACAAGATTGGATATGGGGGTCCGCTGATCGCTTAGAGCAGTGTTTCTCAACCTTGGCCACTTTAAGATGTGTGGACTTCAACTCTTGCTGGCTGGGGAACTCTGGGAATTGAAGTCCACACATGGCCAAGGTTGAGAAACACTGGCTTAGAGAATGGGAAGGCTGGCAGTATGGAAGTGTCCAAGGAGAAGGACGAGGAAAATCAAGGTTAAACTAAGGATGAGTGCAAACTGTAAGCACACCAGTAACATACTTGAGGCATCATTTTAATTGAGGTTGAAGATTAAGGAATAATCCAGGGTTCTTCATAAGAGAGGCATACAGTTAGATTTGCAGGGAAGTGGAAATGATATAGATGTGTGGGATTTAAATGTGAAAATAGGAGAAATAAATCCTGCCTTTAGTCTTACCTGGGATAAGGTGAACAAAGCATTTAGCCCTCTCTTACGCAGATTTCCTGTGTTATATTTAGAGGCTTAGAAGGGCTAAGTATAGCAGGCCTTAGGTAGGGATAACTTTCAAGGGATGCTTCAGAGTGCAACCAGATGACCAACAGGAGACATGGAATATCCTTTCTTTGTACAATCATTTTTCTAGTAGTCTGCAATGTCCCTTCACTTCCACTTCAATTAAATGCCAAGGGAACACTTCATGAGCGAACACCTCCAAAGACAGTATATCTGTACTGATAGCACCATTACCAAAATGCTTGTTTACAAAGCCATTGTACTACCAACCCTTCTGTACGCCTGTGAAACATGGACCCTCTACAAACGCCACCTCCAACTTCTTGAAAGATTCCATCAACGCTGCCTCCGAAAAATTCTGCAAATTACTTGGGAAGATAGGCGGACTAATGTTAGCGTATTAGAAGAAGCGAAAACCACCAGCATTGAAACAATGATCATCCAACATCAACTTCGCCGGACCAGTCACGTTGTTCGAATGCCTGACCATCGTCTTCCAAAGCAGCTACTTTACTCCCAACTTAAGAATGGAAAACGGAATATTGGTGGACAGCAAAAGAGATTCAAAGATACTCTCAAAGCTAATTTAAAAAAATGTAATATCAGCACTGAGAACTGGGAAGCCCTAACTCATGAGCGTTTCAATTGGAGGTCATCCTTTATTAATGGCGCTATGGACTTTGAAGAAGCACGAGTACAGGGCGAAAGGGAGAAAAGAGCTAAAAGGAAGGCACGTCAGGCAAACCCTCATCATGACCGTCTCCCACCCGGAAACCTATGCCCTCATTGTGGGAGGTTGTACGGATCCAGAATTGGCCTGTATAGCTACTTACAGATCCACTGTTAAAATTTTACCTTTGGAAGCCAATCTTACTCGGCTACGAGTGATTGCCAATGATGATGATGACTTAGAAATGATGGAGAATTTTTCCTTTCGCAGAGAAATTCAGAAATATTGCCCGTATAATTCCTTTGCCCACTGACTTGAGGGTGGATTTGGAAAGGCCATTTGTGCCCAAGATCTAATCTGAAATGCTGAACGGACTGGAGAAAAGTTCCTTTGACAAAGTTAATCATCCTTGGATACAGATACTGTATATCTTGGGGCACTTGGGTCTGGCCCATGGCACATCCTCAGAGTGTCGCTCTGCCAAAATGTGCCCTAGAGATAAGACAGGGCATTTCTATCCCGACTCTCTTACCTGTGCATGGGGTGGGGCATCCATCCGTTAGCTAATCTTCGTTAGTCCTTGTGGAAAGACAAAAACTGCTGCTGCTTCTTTTCAATCATATATTCTTATTTCCTTGTTTGAATTCTTTTAGCTAGTTCACAGGAAAAAGCCTCTTGAGATGTACACCTCATTTTCATGCACACCCCAGGGGGACAGGAGTTGTCCTATGGTGAGGCTAGCTTTCTATTGGCAGACAGGGGTGACAACTGGCTGAGAGACACTAGGGAGCTTTGGAATTTAAACTTGTTAGGTATTTTGCTTAATACAGCTGAGTTGGAATTTATGCTGGTATTGAAGTTTTCAGAGCTAGGCTATGCTCTTTGGAATGGAATTTCACACTAATGAGCCTTAAAAAAAAGAAGAAGCAATGTCTGGAAGCAGATTTCAAAGAACATTTGATGATAGCATTCATGCTGTACAAAGATAGGAAAATTACATACGCAACCAAACAGCACCCTCTACCGACAGACTTGAAAAGCAGCACTGAAATTACAGCACATCTTGCATGCTGGAGCAGCTAATTTATATGATTCAAAATACAAGCATTGACAAAAGATGATTACAGCATCCTTTCTTATACTATCCTTTAGATAGGTTGAGCTACTATTGCCATCATCCACAATCGGTTTATCAGATGGATGTCTTGGGAACTGTAATCTGGCAAATCCTGAGACAGTTAGGTTGTAGGTGCTGATTTAAAAGAGGAAAAAAGATACATTTCGACATATATATATATATATATATATAAATAAATAAATAAAAAATAAAGGCGGGATATATATATATATATATATATATATATATATATATATCCCGCCTTTATTATTTTTTTATAAATAACTCAAGGCGGCGAACATACCTAGTATTCTTTCCTCCTCCTATTTTCCCCACAACAACCACCCTGTGAGGTGAGTTGGGCTGAGAGAGAATGACTGGCCCAAGGTGTAAACTGTAAATGTTGACCATTAACTCCACTGACTATGACCATTGGCTCTGCTGGCAGGGTACCCTCATGATGAGGCAAGTGGTGGAAGATATTGCCTAGCTCCAGCAACAGTGATCCATACATGCAGAAAAATATTGTGGGGTATGGGGACCAATACATCCAACCCAAAGTACTAATAAGCATATTTTGTTGGATCCAGTCTTAGGCAAACCAACCAACCAACCAAAACACCTGTCTTAGCAGTTCCCCACCTTTTTTCTTTAGGCCGATTACCACATCAGCATCCAGAACAGCAACATTTGCAAGCTATCAAGCAAGAATGCCAATATTTGGGCTATTTTTTTAAAGAAAGGTATCTGCACAAGAAAACCTCTGTAGTACCCTCATCCACCACCAGAGGCCTCCAGACCACAGGTTGGAACTTCAGGCCTTCAGTTGGAGCAAGGTCCTAATGCAGAGCTTTCCAAACTGTGTGTGCCCGCTGCAGTGTCTGGGTGTGTCGCGGCTGCTGCTGCCTGCGAGCCCTTCCAGGATTCCACGCAGGTCCTAGTGCCTGCCTTGTGCCTTGCTGCCTCCAAACCTACTGTGATTCCGCGCAGGTCCTAGTGCCTGCCTTGTGCCTTGCTGCCTCCAAACCTGCTGTGATTCCGCGCAGGTCCTAGTGCCTGCCTTGTGCCCTGCTGTAAGAGTGTGTCACGAATTGATGCCCTGCTGTAAGAGTGTGTCGCGAAATGATGCATGTCTAAAAAGTGTGTCACTAACATGAAAAGTTTGGAAAGCTCTGTCCTAATGGCAAAGTGCTTGGCTTGATTCAGAAGCATCCACAGGGTGTGGTCAAAAAAGTCAAGATGGCAGCTGTGATGGTATGATTGAAGCACCATCATAGCCACTATCTTGACTTTTTTGATCACACCCTGTGGACCCCTCTGGCTTGATTACTTCATGAGTATTTGTGTGTGTACAGGCCAAATGGTCAATAAAGCTAGTCAAGATAATTTTCTGTCTAAAGCAGAAAACAAGGATGACCTTTCCAATTAACTGGGCTGGCAGTTAATTCTTCCTTCAGTATGGTTCTCTGCAGTGAAAGATAGCAGGCCATATGACTGTTCGCCATCCAGAGTCACTGGTTTGAAATGGGTGGCTATACAGAATGAATGAATGAATGAATGAATGAATGAATGAATGAATGAATGAATGAATGAATGAATCTATCTTAGAGCAGAGGTGGGAAACTATTTTTCTTCCAAGGGCCTCATTCCTTGAGGAGCAATCAGTAGGCAGCACCAGTACCAAAATTAGACTGAGATACAGTACCCATTCTCTTTCTAGCTCATTTTGTCTTTTAATATCTTTGCTTTCCTGCAAATGGCAGGCTGAAGAGAAAGAATATTTTGCAATGGGGGATTTGAAATTAGTCAGAGGGCTACATGCAGCTACAGGACTTCAAGTTGTCCACCCTTAGCTTAGAGCAGTGTTTTTCAACACTAGGTTTGGGAATTCTGGGAATTGAAGTCCACACATCTTAAACTTGCCAAGGTTGAATAACACTGGCTTACAGGATGCAGGAAAAGGGCTGACAGTGCAATGCATTTCTTCTAGCACTTGGTTGGCATCTCTCAGCATCTGTCACCTGAGATAAACACTGGCCCTCACAGTAAGGTTAACCTGCTGTCCTCCCTACCATCTCTCTATCTCTTTAATCCAGGCTAAATACAAGTCCTTTGGCTATCTACTAACCTCATATCCTACTAATGTTACTAACTCCTGATAGTGAAGTCCACAAGGTTATCTCTGACTGTAGATGAGCTTCTACTGTCTTCAGTTCCTAGCATTTCAACTAATGATTGCTAAACAGGGATCTTACTTGATTTTACTCCTGTAATGTCCATCTTACATGCAACAGAAAGAGATAGTCAAATCCTGAGTTGATACAGTGGACCCTATTACTGTCATCGTCATCATCATCATCATCATCATCATCATCATCATCATTTATATCTCTTCTCTGACAGCTGACAGCATCTTACATGGGATCTCCTCTAATTTTACTTCCATGACAATAATCCCATGAGGTTAGTTGAACTAAGGGAGAATGAGTGGCCCAAATCATCCATTGAGCTTCATGGTTGAGTAGGAATTTCCCTATCACAAGTCTGACACCTTAGTCACTGACATAAGATTGGTTATACCATTTCAGGCTGCAGAGTAGGGAAATTTCTCCACTTTGACAGTCAAAACTCTTATACTTCATTCTGCTGGTTCAGTACAAAGATCACCTGAGGGCAGCTAGTAACTCTGCTTAGGAAAAGTAGGATTAACAGAAGGCAAATGCATGTCAGTCCCTGTAGTGTACATACTTTTAGCAGTTAGATATGATACCCCCCTGCATTTTATATGGATGTACACTTTTCTCCTTAAAATAAAACTTGGGGGGGGGGGGAATGGCTGTAACCAAAAGTAGTGTCCTCAGCTCTGATTGGTTGGTCCCTTGTGAAAATCAGGGAACCATTAACTCTTTCCTCTGGAGTGTTTTAAACATTAGTTGTTTTTATTATTATTGCTAATGGCAGCAAATAATCTAAGCTCATTTTAAAAAGTAATTGCATCCTTGAACTTTTAACAGGCAGATTGCTTTAGAGAGTGGGGGCTATGAAGAAGAAGCAAGCAGTGTTTTATCTGACAGACTTTGAGGGACAAAGAGGAGATGGCAAAACTCATTTTACAGCAGAAAAGGTTAGGGTATCTCCTGTTTCTATCTCATATGTATGTACTTAGAGCAGACTCCATGGAGAGATTAATTCAGATTAACTTTATGAATGGTCTAAATCCATCAATATATCAAGGAGGAGGCTAAAAGTTGATATTGTACTAAAATAATGACATTATTACATGTATAGTTATTGACTGTTGATAGTTTATTTATTATTTATTGTGTATTGTACCTGTTTTTGTGTTTTGTTTATGAAATAGTTTTATCTAAGGATATTATTGGAGTTGTGAGCTTGTTATTTTTCCACCATGGAGGTAATATTGTGCTTGATGATGTTGCAAGCTCCTCAGAGTTCAGACGATTCCGCACCCTACAAATTTAACAAGTTAGCAGTAGTAGTATTGACTACATCCTGCCTTTCTGCATTTAGGAAATTCCAGTATGAGCTCCTTTAGAATTTTTGAAGATGCCCAGGAATGAAGTGTTTAAAAAATAAGGTGTTTTATTGTCTTAAAAATTGGCATTCGTTTTTGAGCTTTTGCCCACCCACTCATTTGGGCTCTCTTTTTTCTTTTACAAAGCCAGACTTACTATCATTCCCTGCTCTGTGCATTCCCTGTACTGTGTACACTAGAATAAAGGAGATTAGCACAAGGACTGGTCACTAAACCTTTAAAAAATGAGGTTTTAAATAACAGGAAACTGCTATGTATAATGCCCATACAAGCATTTGCTTGGGTTTTTGAACAGGTGATGTCAGCATATATGTGCATGCAAGATGATAGGCTAAACCAAAAGAATCATAAACATTTGGCTATGACCCACAGTCATTGATGCTCCTCAGGGACAGATTGTGACCCCACTTGCACCTAACCATGGCAGACATATGCCTTGGCCACATCCCTTTCTACATCCTTCCCATGACTTCGTTTTCATCTCATCCCCAGCTCATGAGTGACACAGGCTGAAGTCCTCCTTAGCTGGACAGTTTTAAAGCAGTGTTTTCCCCTTATACCTATATCCTTAAAGAGAGATTGATCTCTTGGGCTGGGCACCCATTACTATGGAGGAAAGGCAGGTGACTGATGACTGGGAGAAGAGGCTGAATAGGGATTGACAGCCAGTTTCAGGCCAGTATAGTTTTTTGCCACCTCAAGGAGGGCTGGAGAACACTTTAACTCAGAGCTTTCCAAACTTTTCATGGTTGGTGACACACTTTTTAGACATGCATCATTTTGCGACACACTCTTACAGCAGGGCACAAGGCAGGCACTAGGACCTGCATGGAATCCTGGCAGGGCAGGTTTGGAGGCAGCAGCCGCCGTGACACACCCAGACACTGCAGCCGACACACTAACGTGTCCCGACACACAGTTTGGAAAGCTCTGCTTTAACTCATAGTGGGGAAAGACCTTTAGTCCTTACATGGAATGATATACAGCACTGACTGGATGAACTACAACACATTTCAAATTTGACTCTTACATATTTCCACAAAACTGAACTTTACAAATGCTCCCCCGTGTTGGTTGGCCCAGAGAGACCACAGATGTTCTACTATCTTCAGAAAGGGTTAAGAGAAAACAGGGAGACTGAGAACCCTCATAGACATAGGGAGACTTTAGCTTTTCTGATTAATGAGGATGGGGGCATTAGACTCAATCTCCAAAATAGCCCTTTTCAACTCAACTTTTATTTAGGACTCTATGATACTAAAAGACCAAGGTTTGAAGGGATGAGTAACATGGGCATAGTTAGGCACTAATTCTTAAGCTGCAATGTTCTTGTAATGGATAGAGCTTAGAATCTTTATTTATTTATTTATTTATATTTCAATTTATATACCGCTCCATCTCCCCACAAGGGAACTCTGGGCGGTTTACAAAACACAACAATTAAAATCCAACAATTAAAACAACCTAATAAAATATTCTAATATAGTAAAATTAAGTATAAAAATCCAAGATGCGATTGTTTGGTAATTAGATGTTTAAAAGGGCCCTATGGCACCAGCCATCCCCAAGAGGAACTGTTCCCCCCCTCCCCCCACGCAAGGCGGCAGAACCAGGTCTTTAAGTTCTTTCTGAAGGCCGGGAGCGATGAGGCCTGCCTCACCTCCGGGGGTAGCATATTCCAAAGGGTGGGCGCCGTTACCGAGAAGGCACGCCTCCTAGACCCCGTCAGGTGACATTCCTTTACGGACGGGATCCGCAGCATGCCCTCTCTGAATGACCGAGTGGGACGGTTCGACGTTATGGGGATGAGACGGTCCCTCAGGTAAGAATCTTACATTGGGAGGGAGCTTAGAGGTCCATGAGTCAAATAGAACAGTCTTTCAGAAGAGTCCGTGAAATGGGCCTGTAGCCTCATATCTCCCTATACTAGAGTAGCTGGAATGACCACTTCTAGGTGACCACTGGAGGAGCCTTATGAAGCTAATCTCTCAGTAATGCTGATGAATTGGGCCCTGGATTCCTCCATCTTCAGTGCCAGTTGCTAGATGATGGTTGTAATGTTATGCAATACAGATATTTGAGTTACTATATTTGAGTTACTATATTTGAGGTAGCTAATTTTGGAGGGCTAATTCACAATTAGGCTTATGTATAATTCAGACATACCAACTTCCATTAAAAGTGAACAAGCCAGAGTAATCTAGGCAAACAAACGATGCAGCTCTCCTTTTCTCCTCCTGCAGAGTCAATCCTGGAAGGAGCAGTGTGCAAAGCCAGTTTAGTAAAAACCTAAATCACAACACCTTGCCAAATTCAGAATGATGTAGCCTACCCACGTCCCTGGATTTTATGAGAGATGGTAAGATTTGTGGAGAAAAAGGCTCAGAGAACATTATTCTTGGTGAGCTTTGGCATGTACAAGTTAATAAATTCTAGTTGTCTTGGTCCCAAGGAATGCAATTCTGTCTAAAATTTCAGTTTTGTTTTTCACCATCTTTCCCTGGTGGAGCTCAAACTTGGAAAAAGCATCACTCAATGGCTCGTTAGTTTGATAAACTGGTATAAGTGACTCAAGCTATAATGGGTACCTCTAGCACAGAAGCATTTATGAGTCTCTGGGGAATTCTGCAAAACATCAGACAGTCTTTGCATCCTGAATCACAGCAAAGTACTTGAAATCTTTAATGTTTACATGCATAGAAATGTATGCCTATCTCTTCTGGGCTACCTATTTTTGTTCATATCCATGCATGCATGTGTGTAAATATTGAAAACTCTATACCTAAAGTATCTAACAACTGCCAGATACTTCGCAGAATTCCTTTCTTTTTTTAAAAAAAAAGTGTGTACGCATATGTGCTTATGCTGTGAAAATGTCATCCCTAAAATATGGAATAAGTTTGTCCCAGTTGGTTTCTATAACCAGTAAAGCATTCAAAAGCTTCTGGAATAGAATTACCTATCAAATGCAAAACTCCACCACCGGGTATTCAGAAAATCCCTCTGTAGGTATTCCTTTACGTTTTCAATCCAGAATTACAATAAAAATGAGAAAATATTAATCCGGAACTGTCTGACTTTTTGAATGTACTATCCATTTGCTGGTTATCATGCTGTCCCTGCAGCATTCCACCTTGAATTTTTATTTATACAAATATGCATCAGCATAAATTTTGGGAGAAATCTAGTTTGCAAGGGAGAAGCTTCCTTCCAGATGTGACATATCTATCATCAGCGTGCTCCATTAATTATCAGACCCAGCCAACAGAATAAATTGTCTGTTTTAAAGTTTACATTGGTTGCAAAGGTAGCAAGCCATATTGATGGCAATACTATAGCAGAGCAAATGACAGGCAGGGGAATGATGATCTGGATTTTTAAAAACAAGTTTAAAAGGACAAAGAAAACTGAAGCATAGGTTGTATAGGGCAGCTTTTCCGACTTGAATGACCTCCATATGTGGGTTCCAGCTCCCAGGATACGCAGCAATGATGATGCTGGCTGGGGAAATATAGGATTCAGTCCACCTAGATCAGTGTTTCTCAATTTTAGCAACTTGAAGATGGGTGGACTTCAACTCCCAGAATCCCCCAGCCAGCCATTCCGAGATCAAGTTTATATGATCCAGAAATTTGGATTTCTTTTTTAATCCAGATTTCTCCTGCTCTATTCTTTTAGTGTGTCCTACAACCATATAGAATATCTGTCAGCCATTGAGAACTCAAGAGTAACTAGGCCAGAGCATAGGGAAAATTTAGGAAGAATGAATAGTAATGAATACGGTGGGACAATATTCTCATTGTTCTCAAAACACAGATCCATGTTTAGGTTCTAGAATGAGTTTTGAAAAGTCCTCTTCCCTCCCCCATCATTTCTGTGAAATTCCGGAAGCAAAGGGAAATTAGCCATACAGAGTGCCTAATGGCTATTTTCTGCAAACTTTAAGGAAGAGTGTGACTCCATGGCAAAGCATGTTCAAGTTCAATCCATGACAGCCAGAAGGGCTAGAGGAAAGATTCCTGCCTGAAACCTTGGAAGACTGTTGTCGGCATTGACAATATCGAATTAAGTAGAGTTAATATTTTAATTTCCAGTACATGCATGGTGGATATAATAGGCAGCCACACCTGATCAGCCTTGTGTAGACTCAGAAACTAAGCAAGGATAATACTCAGGTGAGGTATTGCATGGGAATTCCAGGAATATTGGCTGGGCTGGGAAGTTTTAAAAAATCTGGGAAGAAGGTAATAACAAATCAATTCCATAACTCTGCCAAGAAAACTGCATGGATAATATTGGGTCCATCCTGGGTACAAAGAACTGAGTCCATGTTGAGAGTCATCATCTCATCTTATTTGATGCTCAGAGACACTGAATTCCAAGGAATTCCAGGGTATCTCAGGTCTTTCAAGCAAACAGTTTTCCTGTATCTTCACATGGGCTACAGATTTCACCCATGCAAGCTAAATTTCTTGACACATTTCATATAACTGCTTATCTCAAAAGGAAAGTCAGTCAGCCAGAACACAGACTTACCTTTAGATTGTGTTATCCTCTGAACCACCATTAAAAAAGCAGATGTCAAAATGAAGGCAGTTATTCCAAGAGTTAAGGTTTTCGTCCTAAGGTGCCATATGTTCCAAGGCACTGTGATTTATAAATCATGGTTATGTATGACCCCAGATAACTATTGTTGATTTATCATAAGCAAACTATGATGTACAAACCCAGCCAATGAGTTTGCTGTTAGTTTAAAGCAGCCTTCCCCAACCTGGTGCCTTCCAGTTGTCTCAAACTACAATTCTCCATATGGCCATCTTAGGTTGGAATTCTGGGAGTTGTCGTGCAATATATCTAGAAGGCATCAGATTGAGAAGACTGCGATATAGGTCAATAAACAAAAGTCCATGGAAAGAGCTAATCTTCTACATAACAAGTGTGCTTATATTCCTTGTGCAATCCTTATTGCCCTTGAGCAATCTTTTAACTTCAGTAGAACCAGCATGTCATGTACTAACTAGAATGAAGTGATTAAAGACAAGTATCTGTAGCTTGAATCATGTCAACTGGATTTCTATTTTCTTAGTGGAAACGTTTCGCTCCTTATCCAAGGAGCTTCTTCAGTCTGAGCAAAGTTGGTAAGGGAATCCTAAATATGTTCCTAGGTAGCTGTGTGACCTTACACCTGGGGCTAGGTCATGGTTATATTGAGATGTAATTTTTAAGTCCTTTTATCATCTAAAGGAGGGTCGTTAAAATCACCATGCTGCTGTTGAGCTTCTGAAATGGTCTTAATCTTCCTAGGCACAGAAGACAAAACGGGGAGGAAGATGGGGGAGAGTTTGTGCCTGAGGCCCCCACCTCTATTCAAGGAAGGATTTTCCAAGTTGGCATAAATGGATTCCTTGACCCCTCTCTCAAACCACCTATCTTCTCTGTCTAAAATGTGAACATTAATGTCCTCAAATGAGTGTCCTTTTTCTTTTAGATGAAGATAAACTGCTGACTCTGGTCCTGTGGTGTTATTTCTCCTGTGTTGGGCCATCCTCCTGTACATAGGTTGTTTGGTTTCTCCAATGTAGAGTTCAGAGCACTCCTCACTGCACTGGATTGCATAAACTACATTGCTTTTCTTGTGTTTTGGAGTTTGATCTTTGGGGTGTACAAGCCTCTGTCTCAGTGTGTTGGTGGGTTTGAAATATACAGGTATGTGGTGTTTGCCAAATATCCGTTTTATCTTTTCAGACACGCCAGCCATGTAGGGAATGACCAGGTTCTTTCGTTTACTCTGAGTCTCAGCCCTATCTGTCGCTGTTTTAGGTCTGGTAGATTTAGATTTGGTGAAGGCCCAATTTGGATATCCACAGGCCTTCAGGGCTGTTCTCAGGTGCTGATTGGTGATGATAACCATGACCTAGCCCCAGGTGTAAGGTCACACAGCTACCTAGGAATATATTTAGGATTCCCTTACCAACTTTGCTCAGACTGAAGAAGCTCCTTGGATAAGGAGCGAAACGTTTCCACTAAGAAAATAGAAATCCAGTTGACATGATTCAAGCTACAGACAATTCCACCTGGATGACTGAGAACCTTCATAGACCTAAAGACAAGTAAGTTCTCCTTCAAGTTGGATTTGACTCTTGGGGACTTCACAGACACACCCAAGTAACTTTCTTGGCAATAGTGTTTTGTTGTTTATTCGTTCAGTCGCTTCCGACTCTTCGTGACTTCATGGACCAGCCCACGCCAGAGCTTCCTGTCGGCCGTCACCATCCCCAGCTCCCCCATGGTTGAGTCTGTCACCTCCAGAATATCATCCATCCATCTTGCCCTTGGTCGGCCCCTCTTCCTTTTGCCTTCCACTTTCCCTAGCATCAGCTTCTTCTCCAGGGTATCAAAGTGGTTTATTAAAGCTATCTTCTAGGATATTTTATCAGCTTCTCAGTTTAGGCCAGAGCTTTCCAAACTGTGTGTCGCGACACAAAAGTGTGATGCCACACACAGCGTGGTGTGTCGCCACACCACCCGGAAGTGGCGGTGTGTGCGTGCACGGCGGCAGCGGCAGCTGCTGCCGCCGCCACTGTGCACACACGCGCCGCCGCACGCCCCCCCGCGCCGCCACCGTGCACGCCCGCGCCTCCGCACGCCCCCCGCACCGCCGCCGTGCACGTGCGCCCCCCCGCGCTGCCGCCGCCGCTGCTCATGTGCCGCCAGCAGCGGCACTTTGGAAAGCCCTGGTTTAGGCTATAGCTCTGTGATTTCCTGGCAAAAATTAACCAGGTTTTATCCTGCTTACCTTTTCAAGATCAACCAAGGATTTTTAGGTGCTACCACCTAGCTGGGGAAATATGAGGCTTTTGTTTCCTTTTTGCCCACCAGGGAGTGTTGCCCACTTATTTTTGGGTGTCTTGAACACATTCTACATTCTACATCTGTGCAATATTCACAAGTCAATTAATATCCATGTACCTAAGTCATGGATGTGAGAGCCAGTTTGGTGTAGTGTTTAAAGCACCAGGCTAGAAACCAGGAGACTGTGAGTTCTAGTCCTGCCTTAGGCACAATGCCAGCTGGGTGACTTTGGGCCAGTCATTCTCTCTCAGTCCTAGGAAGGAGGCAATGGCAAACCACTTCTGAAAAACCTTCCCATGAAAACTGCAGGGACTTGTCCAGGCAGTCTCCAAGAATCGGACACAATTGAATGGATAAAAAGAAAAAGTCATGTATGAATAGAAATGCGAATTTATCTGCCATCAGGCAAAACTTTTTTGGACATGAGATTTTATTACTAGTATCAGACAGAAAAGGAACAAGAGCCATGTGAGGATATTCAGGTTCAAATTCCATTCAACATGGGTGGGTGACGTTAGGCCAATCACAATATTTCAGCAAAAGCTATTTTATAGGGTTTCTTTAAAAGTAAAATGGAGGGAACCTTGCATGCCATCATTTGTCTCTGAAGGAAAGCGGGGGCATACAGAGTACAATAATAAAGAAAATAAATGTCATCGGTACTGTTCAAAGATCTTTGAAAAATGTCCACAAATTTTGTATGAAAGTTAATTAGTATAATAGAAAGAGCAACCTATAAAGAAAAATGCTTTTGTGGGAGGGTGATTCCTTGTTGTCAATTTGTAGTGTGGTATCACTGTGAATAATTGGTTTCCATACCATTATTTTAATGTTCACGTGGTGGTGGGAAATATCTCTGAGTAAGCTGTGATTCTTTTAATGTGGCACAGTGCAATTATATTAAAAAATATTGTATAAATTGCAACATGTATTAAATGTCAAAATACCTACTCTGAATTATGAATTCAAACGACATTATTTAAAAACATGCAAGAAAGCATCTTCATAATTATATGTTATCAACACGGAGACAGATTAGCTATTCTTTTAACATAATTAATTTTATGCACAATGCATTTGTTTATGGTATTTGTCATTATTCATTGATATAATTATGAATTACTGAGGATTGTTTTCTAGAATCTTTTTAGTTATTTTAATTGCCAGTTGATTTTCCTTCATTACCATGCTTCAGGTTCTTTATTACTTTAACTACTGGGCATTATTCTGATTCCGTATTAACTACTATCTAGATATTTAAATTTAACTGATGAACTATCCTCTTCCATCTTCTTCTTCCTCCTTCTCAAGTTGAGCTCGACTCCTGGTGATTTCACAGAAACACTGATTTGGTAAAAATTCTAGTTGTCACTCATTCAAGTATTTGAATATAAATTGAACAAATAAATAAATTTATTTATTTAGAAATTTTACATTTCCACCTATCTTAAATAAATAGCTCTGGACAGCTAACAGCCTATGGACACAAACAAAAAAAAGTATGATAAAATCCCTATAAACAGAACAAAAGAAATACAATTAAAAATTATCATAATACAATAGCCAAGACACACATAACTAATTCTCAACACATTTGAGAATTAAAACATGCTTGTATTGGGTTCTTCTAACATCCTGGCTCTGATGCCTGGGGGAAAGCCTGTTCTTCATGGCCTCCCAGAAGGCCAGGACAGTCTGAATCTCAGAGGGGAGGCTCTTCCATAATCCAGGCACTGCGATGGGGTTCAACCCTGCTGGATCAGGCCAAGGTTGTCTAGTGCTGTGGCCACCACCTGTTACAACCTTAAGGCAACACCAATTAAATCAATTCCACTTTAGAATTATTCGATATTCTTCTTCTATCACATCAAGGCACAGAAGAGGTCACTTCTGCAGCCACTGGCTGGGCTGACCCCTAAGCCATATTTGAACCATAGTAACAGGTCACAATGGCTACGTTCACCCATGGTAATTAAGCAAAATCAAACTGAATCTGGTATGGTTTGGCCCATTGATGGGCCACATACAATCCATGGGCTGCCGGCCATTTCTCAGTATGCCTTTTGCAGCCCCAAAGCAGTCCTGAAATGAAAGGGGTTTTGTGCATAGGAAGGCAAAAATTTTGGCCTAGTCTTTTTGTAAGTGAAGTTCAGAGGCAATACGGGTGCCATTTCATGCATTTAAAACATGGGGGAAACCCAAATCAGTCGTTTACCTTTTGAGGGGGAGAAAGGAGAAAATGGGTCCGTAAGCCTTAACCATGATTCACAAAACCTTGCAAAAAAAAAAAAAAGCCCTGGTGAAGTCATGGCATCTTTAGCTACATCTCCATGGTATCAAATGCCTTTTTTTAAAAAAAACATGCCAGATTCCTTGCTGCAAGAAAAGTGATTATCTCTACCTTGGTACAATATGTGAACTTACCACTGATTTAGTTACCTTCTGCTGCATCAAGTGTTTTCAGACGATTCTCTGGGACTATTAACATTCAACTATCCTTAAATGCAAAGACATGCATCCTCTTTTCAGGTATTCAGAGAATATACTGTATCTGATGAATGAACGTTTACCACCAGTGTTATGAGGTTCAAAACTGTGTAGTTCTATATAAACCAGTGGTCTACTGCTGCATAAAACTGCAGTTTTCTAAGAATCTCAACTTTCTTTTCATCGAAACTAAGATTCTAGTCCTTATAGCTGTAAAGACACACGGTGGTAAAATAATGACTATAATAGCATCTTTAAAACTAAGAACTAAGTTCAAACTAAGAAATCTGTTATGGCAGTGGTAGGCAACCTTGTTGTTGTTGTTCAGTCGTTTAGTCGTGTCCGAGTCTTCGTGACCTCATGGACCATAGCACGCCAGGCCTTCCTGTCCTCCACTGTCTCTTGGAGTTTACTCAAATTCATGTTCATTACATCGGTGATGCTGTCTAACCATCTCCTCCTCTGCCGTCCCCTTCTCCTTTTGCCTTCAGTCTTTCCCAGCATCAGGGTCTTTTCCAGTGAGTCCTCTCTTCGCATTAGCACTCCATTTATGGCCTGCCAACACTCAACTCAAAAATAGTATTCCTGAAATTTGGCTTTGACTGATATCCCAACTGCACCCTTTCCTGGATAGGGATAGTCTGATTGCAGTGGTGCAGATGTGGACACGTCCAGCACAATCCATTCCAAGCCAGAATGATGTTCAAATGGTGACACGTAATTATACTGCCATGCAAATGCCACGACTAAGTACTTGCATCATATCTGGCACAAGTATCAAAATTTGCAAGAAGGTAAGCTGCAAGTATAAGTTGCTGCATTTGTGAGTTCTCATTTTCTACCCCTTCCCCCCACTGCAGGGTAAAGTTATCCAGGGTAACATTCAGGTAGTCTTCGGCTTATGCCCATTTGTTCAGTGACTGCTCAGAGTTACGGCGGAGCTGAAGAAACGGAATTACGACTGGTCCTCAAAGTTCTGGCCGCCGCAGCATCCCCACAGTCACGTGATCGCAATCTGGGCGCTCGGGCGCCCGGCTTGCAATTATGGCATCACATGATTGCCATTTGCGACCTTCCCTGCTGGTTTTCCACAAGCAAATGGGGAAGCCAGCAGGAAAGGTCGCAAGTCACCCCAGTAAGTCACTCTCACCACTTTTTCTCCTGAGGAGCCAATTCCGAAGTATGATCTCATACTCCGTAGCATTCCCAGCCTACCCGCACTCCATAGCGCGCGCCCATTTGCAGCTCCCCCCCTCCTGGGGCCTCCACCAGTCCTCCCGCAGCATCTGCCAACCTGCCTACAGCCACTGCCAACCTTCCTGTGGCCTCTGTCGGCCCTCCTGAGGCCTCCACCAACCCGCCCAAGGCCTCTGCCAACCCAGCTGCGCTCCCTTGTGCCAACCCACAGCACCCCTCCCACAGCACCTGCACACACACACCAGTCCTCCTTGCCTGGGACTCCCACCTCTCCCTGCTTAATGACCCATGCATCCTGGGGTTACGACTAGATTGCCATCGCTAAGCGATGCGGTATGTGACATTGCGCTTTACGACAGCATCACTTAGTGTTAGCAATCCCAGTCCCAATTGCCGTTGTAACCCAAGGACTACCTGTACTGCTTGAACACCTTTCGTGAAATGAGGTTCCTCCCAAGATCTGGATGGCCCCCATTCTGCTGTTGTTTAGAAGAACTGTGAAGACCTGGCTCTTCACCCAAGCCTTTGGCAAAGAAGAGTGAGACCCCTTGCTTCATTTCCATCTGGTTTGTTGTTCTGGCCACGTTTATCATTTTTCCTTCCTTTTTGTTGGCTTTATTGCAATTTCTGTTTTCATTATGGTGAGCCGCCCAGTCATTGAGAGTCGGGCAGCGTAGAAGTTTAATAATAAATACAAATGAAGAAATAAAATTCATGGACACCTGCAGAAGTTTCTTGTTTTTGTCAAAAAAAATTTTTTAAAAAGCAACATTGTGTTGCCATGCCATAAGATTTCAGACAGGTGTGCGACATCACGACACAAATCTAAAAGTGGCAGGTCTTGGGTCATGATGGCATGAGGCTGCTTTTGTCATTCTGCCCCCCTCTTGACTCCCCAGCAGACACCACTCAATGCACTCTAAGTGGTGTTAACCTTGTGTTTGGATCACAAGTTTATTTTATTTATTTATTTTATTAGATTTATATTACCGCCCATCTCCCCCAACGGGGACCCTGGGCGGTGTACAATAAAAGTTGTTGCCTTTGCAGGACAGACTGGGATCCTGGTTGTACACTCTACAGCAAAGCTTTCCAAACTTTTCATGTTGGTGACACACTTTTTAGACATGCATCATTTCGTGACACTCTTACAGCAGGGCATCATTTTGCGACACACTCTTACAGCAGGGCACAAGGCAGGCACTAGGACCTGCGCAGAATCCTGGCAGGGCTGAGGCAGCAGCAGCCTTGACACACCCAGACACTGCAGCCAACACACTAACTTGTCCAACTGTATTGGCTGCAACATTCAAGGTTTTGCTCCAGGCATACCAGTCACTAAGCCAGTGTTTCTCAACCTTGGGAAGTTTAAGACGGGTGGACTTCAACAAGAGTGTTGTCTTGAGGTGACTCGGGGCCAGCCTCAGCTCCTGGTCCCTGAAATCTGGAAGGTTTCCCAGAAATTTGCCAGGAATCTACACCTGCCACTTCATACAGGCCTTCCTGTACCAATAGCTTTTGTTTCACTTTTGCTTTTTTTCCTCCCTTTTTGAACTACAAATTATGTTTGTACTGTTTTTATGCACATATGTCTATGAAGGTTCTCAGTCATCCAGGTGGAATTGTCTGTAGCTTGAATCATGTCAACTGGATTTCTATTTTCGCAGTGGAAACTTTTCGCTCCTTATCCAAGGAGCTTCTTCAGTCTGAGCAAAGTTGGTAAGGGAATCCTAAATATGTTTCTAGGTAGCTGTGTTTTTATGCACAGTTTGTCTTTCAATTGTTGATGGTCAACTGCTTCAGGATGGGGAGCGATGTACAATATATTTTAGGAACAACTAATAACCACACTGAGCAGGAAACGAGGGGGAAGGCGGCCCGGAACACAGAAAGAACCGCGTGCTTATACAAACGTATTCGGAAGCAAGTCTCGTGCAAACTCAACAGGCTTCCTCTGAAGTAAGCATGCCAGGGTCGTAGAGCATTGCAAAAACGCCCGCTTGCTTGATCTGTGGGCAGAAAGACTAGCTGCGTCGGCTTCAGCTTTTTCTACGGAGCATGCTCGGCAGGTTCATATCCGTCCCCGCCTTTAGGGCTGGGGGGGGGCAGGGAGGCTTTTTATTTGTGCCCCCTTTGTTTGCTTGTTTGCGTGTTCCCTTTTTGCAGGCAGCCTCCGCTCGCGCCGCACCGCGGAGCCCACGATGAACTCGAGCGCCGCGGGCGTTCAGTCCTTCTCCAGTCCCGTGCAATGTAAGTGGCCGCCCGGCTTATCCGCGCTCCCGGGCCGGGGAGTTGGGAAAGCAACGCTGTGCTGAGGCTCGGCGGGCCCCGCAACCTGAGTAGCGGCAGAAGCGCGCGTTCGGCCCGCCCGGGAATCTGGCTGAGCAGCGGCTACGGGCCCCGGAACCTGGGTGGAGAGAGCAGCGAGCGGATCAGAGAAGGCGCACCGCGGGGTGGGACGCCTGTGCGGAAAGACGCGCTGCCCAACTCGTCGGTTCCAAGAAGGGTTTTCGCTGGGCTTTATAACTACGTGCCGAATTGCTGCAATCGCTGATTTGCACGGTGTGGGGGAGGGGCGCCGAAGAAGCCATTGCAATGCAATCGTTGCCGCGGATGTGCAAGCGTGCAAACGTGTCGGGTCCCCAGGGCTGCCCGGTTCAAGCCTCTTAAGAGCGTCCGCGCCGACTGAGAGGGCTCGGCTTGCAAAGGATGCAGGCCTCTTCCTAACTTGGCTTCACGTCATGGAGGACTTAGCATCTCTTTCCAGATGACTGTCGCACCGCTTGCCCTAGTCGGGTGCCCTCCGGAGAATTTGAGCTGCAGTTTGCATTATCCCCAGGCAGCTTGGCCTTGGATGAAAATTGGTACCCCTGGAGGGCATCCAGTTAGGGAATGCTGCTTTTTTAAGTGTGGGAAGCTAGCCATTTTGCATAATCCTCTCTTCCCTGTTTGGCAGCAAAAGTTTAGATCAGGGACAAGAAAGGGCAGACCTCCAGATGTTGCTGAAGTACAAGTCTCAGCAACCACATCCAGGATAGGCAATGGTGAAGGATGCTGGGAATTGTTCACCAACATCTGGAGGGCTACAGCTTCCCCACCATGATTTTAGGCAGTGTTTTCCCAACATCTATTTGCCAGTCATCACACCAGTTGCATAAATGCTGTTGATCTGTTCTATATTAACTTGAGATTCTGAACCAAAGTGTAACATCTATAAGCAATTTAAGAAGGGTGAGAGAACATGGAATACACATGTTAATTTAAATAAATGTTTTTGAAATGTGGCAACTTTAAGATGCATGGATTTCAACACCCAGAATTCTGGCTGGGGAATTCTAGAAGTTTAAGTCCACACATCTTAAAGTTGCCATGGTTGAAAAAACACTGATTTAAATAAATTGAGGTGGATTGTGAAGTCAATTGTCACAACTTGATTCCCAGAAAATTTTTTTTAAAAAAAAAAAACAAGCAGAGGATGTTGCTTGCTTGTTTGTTTTATAAAAAATATTGTGCTTTAATTATGCCTTGCTGGCAAAAAAACAGGCTGGTTGTAGCTGGTCTGCTCTTAATTGGTAATTGGCAATTATTTAATTTTTATTTTATTTTTCAAATTTTGCCACCGCCCATCTCCCCCCAGAAGGGGGACTCTGGGCGGTTTACAATAAAGCTAACAAGCTAAAAACAATAGCCATAAATAGTATATAAAATATAAGTACAAATACAACATATAAATATAAAATAAAAAATAAAATCCAGATGGCAATAAAATATCGAGTGCAGTTCTTATATATGTGAGGAACATTCTAAGGCGCTAGCCATCCCCAGGGATAACCATCCCCTCCCCGCCCCAAGCGAGGCGGTAGAATGTTCCAAAGGGCGGGAGCCACTGCAGAGAAGGCCGGCTTCCTGGACGCCGCCAAATGGAATTCTCTTACAGACGGGGTCCATAACATGCCCTCTCTGCATGATCAGGTGGGATGGGTTGATGTCATGGGGATGAGACGGTCCCTCAGGTAACCTGGCCCCATGCCATGTAGGGCTTCAAAGGTGTTAACCAGCACCTTGAATTGGACCCGGAAGCAAACTGGTACCCAGTGCAGCTCGCGCAGCAAAGGTGTTACATGTGCCGATCTTGGGGCACCAAGAATTGCCCGCGTGGCCACGTTCTGGACCAGCTGTAACTTCCGGATGCTCTTCAAAGGTAGCCCCATGTAGAGCGCATTGCAATAGTCTATATGGGAGATGACCAGGGCATGAGTGACTGTTCTGGGAGTTGAAGGCCACACATCTTAAAGTTGCCAAGGTTAAACACTGCTCTGTTGTAGTAAAGTAGAATAACAGAATCTCTGCCTTGTACTAAACAAAATCAAGGCAGGTTCGTTTTGAGCTTCTTTGCTACGCTTTCTTCTTTTGGAACTGTAAACTTTTCTACAAGTCACCCGTTCATGGCTCCCTCATTCCTTCCCTATTCTCAAAGTTAGCTCTACATTCCCTCACAGCTCACTCTGATGATATAAAAATGCCACTGGCTACACCCCTGTATCCTTTGGGGGTCCATTTAAAAAAAAACGTCCATCTGTCTTGCAAGCAGTAGCCTCCGAAGTATAAAATATGTCTGCTAATATTTTGTTGACAGCCATTAATTGTTTGGTTCATATGTTTTGGCAGTTCCTGGTGGCACCACGGTCCTTGTGGAGCTCACTCCAGACATCCACATTTGTGGTCTGTGCAAACAACAGTTCAACAATCTTGATGCCTTTGTTGGTCACAAAAGGAGTGGTTGTCAACTGTCTGGCACAACAGCTGGAGCTACAAGTACAGTGCAGTTTGTGGCTGAAGAAACGGTGCCAGCCTCACAACCCCAAACTGTGGCAAGAACCATCACATCAGAAACACAAACCATCACAGGTATTTTACCTAGAAAGTTTGGGAAGTGGTGTCACAAGCAGGCAGCTTCATGTTCTTCAACACAAAGGACCACACTGAAGCTTAATGGTTGGGCATGCAGGTTTAATTCCCGGCACCTTCAATGAAAATGTGGAACGTCTGCCTGAGACCATAGGGAGCAGAAGGATTTACCAAGCTGTATGGGTGTCTGGCTCAGTACAGCTGTATGACCATCTGTGGGTTCAGTTCTTGGGGATAGGAGGAGAGGGTTTGAAAAAGTCTCAAGTTTAGTCTCTGGAAAAAAAATTACTAAATTATCTCCATGTTGGGGGAAAATGCCCCAGAGAGCAATTTGAGACAGAAGGGATACTGTTGGGCTAAGTGGAGAAATATAAATAGTTTGACCGGGTACAAGTACAGGTTTTGTTGTTTATTCGTTCAATCGCTTCCGACTCTTCGTGACTTCATGGACCAGCCCACGCCAGAGCTTCCTGTCGGCCGTCACCATCCCCAGCTCCCCCACGGTTGAGTCCGTCACCTCCAGAATATCATCCATCCATCTTGCCCTTGGTCGGCCCCTCTTCCTTTTGCCTTCCACTTTCCCTAGCATCAGCTTCTTCTCCAGGGTATCCTGTCTTCTCATTATGTGGCCAAAGTACTTCAGTTTTGCCTTTAATATCATTCCCTCAAGTGAGCAGTCTGGCTTTATTTCCTGGAGTATGGACTGGTTTGATCTTCTTGCAGTCCAAGGCACTCTCAGAATTTTCCTCCAACACCACAGTTCAAAAGCATCTATCTTCCTCCGCTCAGCCTTCCTTATGGTCCAGCTCTCACAGCCATAGGTTACTACAGGAATACTCATCAGCTTACTATGCGGTACCTTTGTTGTCATGATGTCTCTGACTCTTGAACTATTTTATCAAGATTTGCAGTTGCTCTCCTCTAAAGATTTTATCAAGATTGCCATGCTCTCTCCAGAAGTTCTCTTGTCCTGCAGTCAGCGTCTGCAGTAATCTTTGCGCCTAGAAATACAAAGTCTGTCACTGCCTCCACTTTTTCTCCCTCTATTTGCCAGTCATCAATCAAGCTCGTTGCCATAATCTTGGTTTTTTTGAGGTTTAACTGCAACCCAGCTTTTGCACTTTCTTCTTTCACCTTCGTCATAAGGCTCCTCAACTCCTCCTCGCAGTACAGGTAGTCCTCACTTAATGTCCACTCATTCAGCGACTGTTCAGCGTTACAACGGTGCTGAACAAGGTACTTACGACAAGTCCTCAAAGTTGCAGCCGTCGCAGTGTGCCCACGGTCACGTGATCACAATTCAGGCGCTCGGTGACCGGCTTGCAATTACGATGTCATAGCATCCTGCGGTCACATGATCACCATTTGCAACCTTCACTGCTGGCTTCCGACAAGAAAGTCAATGGGGAAGCCGACAGGAGGTCGCAAATGGCGATCACGTGACCGCGGGATGCTGCGACTGCATAGGATTCGCCTAACAGCAGCAACGGGGGCTGCCAAAACTGCCATCATAAGTCGGCGCGATCACGTGACGTTGTGCTTTACAACCACGTCACTTAGCGACGAAGTTCCCGGTCTCAATTACTGTTGATAAGTGAGGACTACCTTTAAGCTTCCATGTCCTCCTTTTTTTCCCAGCCTGTGTCAGGGATAGACGACCAAGTGATGAAGGATGAAAGTAATATCTCAGCTTCCTGGTTTCTTCCCTGCCTTAAATGCCTTACATAGATCTGGTTGGCTGATAAGGTCTAGGAATAAAAGCTGTGAGCATAAAAATGTCAGGTTGCGCTGGGTGCATGAACGGTTTTTCTGCCACCGATCCATATATAGTTGGGTATCGATATGAGGAAGGGGTTTGCAACACTGGGATCCTAAAATGTAGCTTTTTATGTTTACTAGTGTCTGCTCCTGAGTTTGTTTTTGAGCATGGCTACCAAACCTACCTGTCTGGTGAGAACAGTGAACCTCGGACAGCTACTCTTGTTACCCCTCCACCAAAATCACGCAGCAAAAAGTCCAACACATCAGTGGCACAGAAGAAATTTAATTGCAGCTACCCAGGTAAAGGATAAGCCGGTGGGTAAACCAGAAATCTACTCTTCAGGGGAAGGGGGGAAGGGGGCACCCTTGGCATTTTGAAAGCATGTTGTGAGTACAGTGGCTACCATGGAGGGTGGGGGGACTAACTTCTTCATAAAATGGCATTTCAAGTCATACGGCAGGTCCCATGCAAGAGTTGGGTAGCAAGGAGCTTAGACAGTGCTGGGGGTGTCCAAAATGTTTTGTTTCCAAATGTTTCAAGTGCAAAAATTTGAGGAATGTCCCAGTCTGAGAGTGAAATGGGCTTTTTTATCATTCTGGATCCATTTCAAGGAACACCGCTGGTTTTAGCATTAAATGTTTCCAAAATATTTAAAAGAACTCATTTCACACTTGAAGCAACAGTTTCTCATTCAAAAAGGTTCATGGCATATTGGAAAATGCAGACTCCCGATGCTCACATTTACCTAGATCCTGGCATAAACAGTGTGGCAAAAAGTCTCGCTTGGAACCTTTGGTCATGGCATTAGTAGCGCCGAAAGACATTCAACTGCTACTTAATTCTGTCCTTTGCTGATGGACAAAATCCACTAATACAAATTTGTTGTTGTTCAGTCGTTTAGTCGTGTCTGACTCTTCGTGACCTCATGGACCATAGCACGCCAGGCCTTCCTGTCCTCCACTGTCTCCCGGAGTTTACTCAAATTCATGTTCGTTACATCGGTGATGCTATCTAACCATCTCATCCTTTGCCGTCCCCTTCTCCTTTTGCCTTCAGTCTTTCCCAGCATCAGGGTCTTTTCCAGGGAGTCCTCTCTTCGCATTAGGTGGCCAAAGTATTTCAGCTTCAGCTTCAGCATCTGTCCTTCCAATGAGCAGTCAGGGTTGATTTCCTTTAGGATTGACTGATTTGACCTCCTTGCAGTCCAAGGGACTCTTAAGAGTCTTCTCCAGCACCACAGTTCAAAAGCATCAATTCTTCGGCGCTCAGCCTTCCTTATGGTCCAACTCTCACAGCCATACATTACTACTGGAAAAACCATAGCTTTAACTATACGGACCTTTGTCGGCAAGGTGATGTCTCTGCTTTTTAATATGCTGTCTAGGTTTGCCATAGACTAATACAAATACCTTTGCTTAAAATCATCTAATGAAGAATAGTCTACTACCTTCCAGGATAATGGATTGATGTAGACAAATTCTCCTGATGATTCTTGTTCTGTTGCTTCTGACAAAGGTTCGGGCTACATTAGCTCATGTAGTGGATGGACTGGCTGAAGTTGGAGGGCATTTCCAAAAGGAAATCCTCTGAGCAGGAAATCCTCTGGAATTGAAAAACAAAGCAAGAGTCAGGTATAAGGAAGGATACATTCTGCATATATGTTCAGGCTATACACAGAACCATTCTGTTACAGAGATCTCAGCTCTGTCTTACATTGAACCAAAGACCATTGTTCCAGATAGCTCAGTACTATGTACTCCAGGGCTTTCCAAACTGTGTGTCGTGACACAGTACTGTGTCGCCTGGGGGCCCCAAGTGTGCCACACGACAACCCGGAAGCGCTGATTGTGTGCCGCCTCGCGTGGTAGCACATGCAGCGGCGGCGGGCCATCAGCACTTCCGGGTTGTCGTGCGACACACCAGGCCGCCGCTGCCACCGCCGCCACACCACATAAAAACCTGAAAGCGCGGCAGCACTTCCAGGGTTTTGCGTGCCAGCCGTCGGTGTGTCGCCAACGGCAAAAGTTTGGAAAGCCCTGATGTACTCTGTCTACCAGCAGCTTCCCCCAGGCAGAAGTTAGTTAACTAATGATTGGTGTTAACTGAGATTAAACCTGGGGACTTCCACATGCATCAGATGATTTTTACCAATGAGCTATCTCCCTGCAGTGGCATTGCTAGCCTTCTCAAGCCCAAACTAAACATGGTTCACTGAATTGTGTAGTTAACATGCACATTCCTCAGCAGTTGGCACCAACTGCTGGCTTGGGCTGATCTTAAAAATGCTAAACCTAGTTGGACCTGATTAGTATTTTGATAGGAGAACACCAGGAAATCCTAGGTTGTAGACTAGACTGGGAAGTCAAAAGACATTCCAGAATAAGGAAGCAGCACTTGTATACTGGTTCCATCAAGTCACCAGGAGATGGTCAACCCATCTAGTGTGTTCTATTTGGCCATGTTTCCATGGAAAAACTGAGGCTGAGAACTGAAATGTTAACACTTTATTGCAACTGTTGACATGCTCAATCCATGGCTAGGAAAATTGCAGGATTTTTATGGAACTATATCTGCATTTGCCTGTGAGTCCATGAGCTAAGGGCGTGGTGGCTCAGCGGGTAAGACGCCAGGCTTGTTGATCGGAAGATCGCAAGTTCGGAGGTTCGAATCCCTAGCCCTGCGTGACAGAGTGAGCTCCCGCACTCGCCCCAGCTCTTGCCAACCTAGCAATTCGAAAGCATGCAAATGCAAGTAGATTAATAGGTACCACTTCGGTGGGTAGGTAACAGCGTTCCACATGCGTCATGCCAGCCAGATGACCATGGAAGCATCTTCGGACAACGCTGGCTCTTTGGCTAACAAACAGAGATGAGCACCGGCCCCTAGAGTCGGACACAACTGCACAAATGTGCGGGGGGAACCTTTACCTTTACTATGAGCTACTTTTCTGCATGAAAACACAAGCATGCCTGACCTTCGAAAATTGAATAGTTGTATTATATGCAAATCAGTAAATTTAAGTGCTAGGAGAAGGTCTTTTTTCTTGTTGCGGCTTTTTTCTCTTTTTCCTTAGAAGCCTTACGGGACCTCAGGGGACTTGGCAGGTTGTGAATTGTTCTTTGCATTGTATTTGCTTTCTGCCCATTGATCTGCTGCTCCCTGGGATGGAATGAGGAAATAAATTGGCATTGCTTGTATTAATTTTATTCAGTGACATTGCCACAAAGTTCCAAGAAGATTCATGGAAGCAGTTTTTAAAATTAATTTAGGTTGCCATTGATCATGCGGCCTCAGGAAGGAAAAAAATAGCCTTCCATGTGTGATTAAGTCAATTAACTTCATTAGAACATACAGTCCAACCTGTCTTTGCTTGAGAATTTGACTGAAATTTATGCTACATCTCTCCCCTTCCACACATCCATTTATACTCTCAAGCAGCATTTACATTTCAAGCAGACCACCTGAGGACTGTAGAGGAAAGGACTCGATAGGCTAATCCAGTGAGGTTCAAATCTTTGTTCAGTGGCGATGCTTGGTGCATGGATTTAAATGAATTACTCTCTTTCAGCCTAGTCTACTTATTCTGGAGAGACATATCATTCTCCCCCATGTTCAGTTTCATGGCCCCTGGCTTGCAACACTGTGGAATGGTCAGCAATGGTGGACCAAACCAGAAATAGAAAACCAGGTTGCTGTATCCATAGCTCTGTTCTGTGAAGGAGTGCTGGGTGAGGTTTGTCAAGGAAGTATTTCTGCATATACATTCAGGCTATAGACCAGTTTGATAGATAGATAGTTTGTTAGAGCCAGTTTGGTCTAGTGGTTAAGGCACCAGGCTAGAAACCAGGAGTCTGTGAGTTCTAGTCCCGCCTTAGGCATGAAAGCCGGCTGGGTGACCTTGGGCCAGTCACTCTCAGCCCTAGGAAGGAGCCAATGGCAAACCAGGAGTCTGTGAGTTCTAGTCCCGCCTTAGGCATGAAAGCCAGCTGGGTGACCTTGGGCCAGTCACTCTCAGCCCTAGGAAGGAGCCAATGGCAAACCAGGAGTCTGTGAGTTCTAGTCCCACCTTAGGCATGAAAGCTGGCTGGGTGACCTTGGGCCAATCACACACACACAGCCCTAGGAAGGAGCCAATGGCAAACCAGGAGTCTATGCATTCTAGTCCATGTGGAATGCATATTGTAAAAGCAGGATAGGTAAAGGTTCACCCCGCACATTTGTGCAATCCTGTCCTACTCTAGGGGCTGGTGCTCATCTCCATTTGTTAGCCGAAGAGCCAGCGTTGTCCGAAGACGCTTCCACGGTCATGTGGCCAGCATGACGCATGCGGAATGCTGTTACCTACCCACCGAAGTGGTACCTATTAATCTACTTGCATTTGCATGCTTTCAAATTGCTAGGTTGGCAAGAGCTGGGGCTAGTGCGGGAGCTCATTCCATCACGCGGGACTAGGGATTCGAACCTCTTCCGATTGACAAGCCTGGTGTCTTACCCGCTGAGCCACCACGCCCCTTAAAAGCAGGATAACCCCAGGCATTTGGTGTTGAAAGAGTCTGTCTACAGCATCTATATTTGAAACTTGGCACTATATACCGTATTTTCCGGCGTATAAGACGACCCCCAACTTTTCCAGTTAAAATATAGAGTTTGGGATATACTTGCCGTATAAGACTACCCCTCTTCAAAACCTGCAGCTTGCTCCGCCCCGGGGTGGAAAATATCCACGCCAATCAGCTGTGTGGTGGGGAAGCGGAGTAGAAAGTAAAAAACTGCAGGGAGAAAACGGGGAAGCGGAGTAGAAAGCGAATACCGTAGTAATGCGAAGCGCAGCAGCGCGGGGTGTGTGTGTGAAGGAGAATATTGGGGGGAGGGGTGAGAAAGCTTTTAACGATTTAAAGAAAGCTTTAATTACCTGGGCAAGGCAGAGGGGTGAAGAATATATTTCCAAGCTTTAGCGGAACAAACCATGAAGGAGGAGGAGGAGGAGGGTGATGGGGGGAAGTTTGAAAAAGCAGATCCAAGCGCAAAAGTTACTGAGTGAGTACTGAGCAACTCCACTTCCCCGCCGCACAGCTGATCGGCGCCGAGATTTTCCACCCGGGCCCTCCCCCCCCAATACATCTCCAAGCTTTAGCAGAACAAACCATGAAGGAGGAGGAGGAAGAGGGTGGTGGTGATGATGGGGGGAGGTTTGAAAAAGCAGATCCAAGCGCAAAAGTTAGTGAGTCATTTCAGCCTCCCTCCCTCTCGCTCTCTTTCCCTGGTGATGGATCAGTGGGGGGGGGGTCCCACCCTCCGCTCCCTCCCTCTCTCCCTCCCTTGCCGTTTCCTCCCTTCCCTCCCGACCCCCCCCCCCCCCGCACTGATCCATCACCAGGGAAAGAGAGTGAGAGGGAGGGAGGCTGAAATGACTCACTAACTTTTGCGCTTGGATCTGCTTTTTCAAACCTCCCCCATCATCACCACCACCCTCTTCCTCCTCCTCCTTCATGGTTTGTTCTGCTAAAGCTTGGAGATGTATTGGGGGGGAGGGCCTGGGTGGAAAATCTCGGCGCCGATCAGCTGTGCGCCGGGGATCAGCTGTGCGCCGGGGAAGTGGAGTTGCACCCGCCCTATAAGACGACACCCGACTTTTGAGAAGATTTTCCTGGGTTAAAAAGTTGTCTTATACGCTGGAAAATACGGTACATAGTTTTTCTTAGCTTGTAGTATTAGCTGAATGCCACTGTGTTTTCCTATTGACAGACAACATAGGCATATAAACATCAGTGATAAATTCTCTTATTATGAGGGAGGTTATCAGATTGTTAGTCTGGGTGGAAATTCACCTGACATTTCAGCTGAGCATGACTAGGGCATATTCAGTTGCATAGAGAACTGGTAAAGTTGGGTGGATTTGGACCTGGGAGAGTAGAGTCTAAATCCTAGACCATTCAACCACTTTCTCTTTCACTTTGACAGCCCCCTGTTGGGATCTCTTCATGTCTTTGACCAACATCAAAGTCTCAGTACCTGTAGGAAGCAGAGAAGATACAGATGCTCAGACAGAATGAGCTTGGAATCTTTGTATTATTCCATTTGATCGCAAGAGCCTTTACATTTGTTACCCCTCAAGCATTTCTCCTGGAAAGGCAAATTTCTAGCAGTCATCAGCATGGAAAGTATCAGGACTTTATTTGCCAGAAAAAAAGTCTGCAGTCTTCCAAATTCAGAAATTGTTTATCCAGAGCTGTCATTCATCACTAAGATGAATTTGATGTTTCACAGAAAGCAACAAGTGCCTCTGCCTTCCTTTTGTCCCAAGAAGGAATGGCATTGGTTGGTTGTAAGGTTTAAAGATCTGTCTATTGAGACTCAGGTGTTCAGACTCTCCAGTCCCTCTTTGTTTTATTCTAGCAAACAGTTGGGCAGTGACCTCTAGATGGATCAAGAGTGCATCACTCTGACTGATGGTTCTCAGTCTCTTGCTCTTCAAAAGAGAATCAGAATCCAATCTATAAGGATCATTTGCTATCAATACCACTGGCAAGGCAGCTACCCATTTATATATATTTTTTTCTTCTGTGAATAATTACGAGTTGAACGTTCTCATTTCTGCTAAGGTGTATTTGCCCACCCTGTTAATTTCATCAGGACTTCTGCCCCAGTGGGACTGCGCAGGTATATCCCACTGTTAAATCCTTTTCTCCACTGCAAGAAAATGGAACATTGGACTCCCTGTGAAGGTTTCTATTCCACATTGAGAGAAGGCATCCTCTCTCCCTCAATTCTTCCCCCCCACCCCACCCCCATGGGAAGGGTGATTTTCTTCATATATTTTAGGTGATTTTTTTCATTTATGGTTTATTGATTCTTTTAACAATTATTTTATTTATCAGAAGCCACATTGTGTTTGTCACCCTGGAACTCACTGCATGTTCTTCCTCCCACCTTTAAGAATATAGAACAGTCCTGTCTGCCTTATTGGGAGGAGCAAATACTGTCTGAAAGTCATGTGAGATGACTGGTGGTGGTTCGGTTAGATTGGGTTGGGAGCAGAGAGACTAGGATTCAAAGCCCCATCCAGTTCTGTGTCTCGCCACCTCTTTGCTTAATATGCCCCACAGGTTGTTGTGAGAAGGGGAGATCCATCTCTTGCAGGAACTGACAGTTAAAATGGGCCCCCAATAATTGATATTCTATTTCTCTTCTCCCTCCAGGGTGTCAGTTCAAGACATCCTATGGAATGAAAGACATGGAACGGCATTTAAGAACACACACAGGTACATTCCTGGAGTTTTAGAACAAGTACGGTGTTTGTTTGTTTTTTGTTTTTTGAGCCAGTAGGTATAGATTTCTTAGGATTTCTGTCCTTTTCCAGCAAGACATTTGTAATTTGGGGGTTGGGGTGGACAATGAAAAGTGAGTGTTGCTTTCTGAACTGCTGCACAGTTTTACAGTCATTTGGTGATACGAAAACTAGTGGACATTAGGGGAAAAAAACAATAAATTTCTCTTAGAACAAATCAAATTATTTGGTGTAAATTATTGGATTAGCTGTTATTTGCAAATGTCCTCTGGAGTTTTGAAGCTTGGATACAGTAGTTCTGCCTTCTCATTGATTGAATGTTTTGACTAGTTGCTAGTTTTCTGATAACTCAGTAGTGATCTTTCTCAGCTCTCAAATAAGAGGTCTTTTCAAATAGGGATGTCAGCGTTTGAACCCAGGATCTTTTAAATGCAGAGCATTTGCTCTATTCTTGTCTTGGACTAACATACTAATTACATTTCTTTGAAAAAGCAAATGTCCTCTACAGAGCAATAAGGGTTATGGAACTGTCTCTGACTGGTTTCACTAAGGCAAGGTTTTCTAAAACAGGGTTTGCTGAATAAGCCACAAAACCTGTGGCTGAGTTCACACGGTCGGTATGGCAATGCATGAACCCAGTCAAAGGAATGTGCAATAAATAAATACAATTCAGAGACATGTATTTTCATAGTTACCTGCACGTATCCCTGATTTTCTGAAGGAAAAGTAAAATGCATGAAAAAACCCTTAGGTGATAATTTGCATTTCAACATGGAAAAGATGAATTCCTTCCACTCAGGAACAGGGTGTTTGACATTTCTTCACTTCTTCAGGCGATAAGCCCCATAAATGTGAAGTTTGCGGCAAGAGTTTCAGTCGAAAAGACAAACTGAAAATGCACATGCGCTCCCACAGCGGCGTGAAACCCTACAAGTGTAAGCACTGTGACTATGCAGCAGCCGAGAGCAGCAGCCTAAACAAGCACCAGCGCATCCATTCAGACGAACGCCCTTTCAAATGCCAGATCTGTCCTTACGCAAGCCGCAATTCCAGCCAGCTAACCGTTCATCTCAGATCTCATACCGGTAAGTCCTGGGGGTTTCAATTGAGGCCTGAATACCCTACAATGACTTTTGGAAAGAAAAGACATACCTGACCTGCACACTTAAGATTGCAACCTGATTCAACAGCCTAATGGTGTTTAGGCTGACTTCAGCTGCACGTGAACTCCTGAAAGGTGGCTGGGGTGCAAATGCCCACAGCTCACCCCTTCAGGGGTTCACTGAGGGCGGCTTGTTTACACAGCATGCTCTGCCATGGTATGGGTCTTTTCATATTGTTTGGCTTTAGCAAGTTGGGCAAACAAAGCCCCTGTGGGTATCAGTAGACCCCTTTTAAGCAAAACACAATGTCAAAAAAAAAGATAAAGGTTCCCCCCGCACAGTTGTGCAGTCGTGTCCGACTCTAGGGGCCGGTGCTCATCTCCATTTGTTAGCCGAAGAGCCAGCGCTGTCCGAAGACGCTTCCACGGTCAATCAATCAATTTTTATTTTGGTCATAGACCAGCATACAACTAGTAACATAACAATTACGCTAAAAGAGAAATAAAATAAATATAAAAGTCATATTGATAGCATAGAATAAGATAAAGATAAAATTATTAAGGTAAAATTACAGAATACAGGTATTAAAAAGCAAAAAAAAATCCTATAAAATTACAATTAATTTTACAATGAATAATCTATATACTATAAATAACTAGGGCAAATAGCTATAAAAGGGCATAAGTAATACTAGAATTTGTATAACACTACGAGAATGTAAAGCTATGCTAACTTATATTATCAAATCAAATCAATTTAGACCAGCAAACAAAACTAAAAATTCACATCTGGTTAGAATAAAATAAAAAACACTTAAAATTCTAAAAAATCTAAGAAAAATTAAAAGAGATATTGTGGCGGGCTGTACAGATTATTGAGCAATATTTAGCTGTGGTCAATGAAGTAAAATCAGATTGGTCTGATAAAAACAGTTTGAGGTAAAAAGAATCCGAACGACTTGGATATTTGGTAAAAAATTGGGATAATAATTCCTGGCGAGCATGCCAGGTGCTCATCTCCGTTTGTTAGCTGAAGAGCCAGCGCTGTCCGAAGACGCTTCCATGGTCATGTGGCCGGCATGACGCACGTGGAATGCTGTTACCTTCCCACCGAAGTGGTACCTATTTATCTACTTGCATTTGCATGCTTTCGAATTGCTAGGTTGGCAAGAGCTGGGGCGAGTGCGGGAACTCACTCCGCACGCAGGGCTAGGGATTCGAACCTCCGAACTTGAGATCTTCCCATCGACAAGCCTGGTGTCTTACCCGCTGAGCCACCATGCCCCTAAAACACAATGTAGTGCAGTGTATGAACATAAGCTGCAATGTTCCTAGCCTTTGATGAGTGGAAGCTTAAAAAAAAAAAAGCTCTAAGATCCTGACCTAGAAAGCTCTCAGGTGTGGGGCAGACAGCCCCTACCCCTTGGTCCTGCAGATGTTGTCATTTCCCCTCTCTCCAGACAGACCCCCATGCTCAGGTCAGTGGTTTGAGTTGGAGTCTGAAAAGCAGCCTGCTTTCCTGTTCTGGAGACCTGTCAGCCACAACGCCAGGTTTCCAGGGGTTATACCCAGCCTTTGCAGCTCTCGCCAGCTCTGATATTTCTGCTGCACACTTTCTTTGCCTAAAGGTCTCTCCTGCTATATCTTGATTTTCGGCTTGTAAAATTCTACCCTTTCTCACCACCAAGCTTCTTGCAAGATTCTCCAAAGCAAAGACATTCTCTTCTTTCCCTTTTGGTCCCTTATCCTACAGGCTTTAGGCTCAGCTGGCCAGCTTTCTTATCACTTTCTTTGACACTCTTTACAGGTGAAACTTGTGTTCATTTGGGGGGGGGTTAAAATTAAAGGTCCTCTTCTTTTAAAGCCATCTTTACCAGAGCCAAATACTTCTAAGTTCATTGAGACAGATCAGTCTCTAGACTAAAAACTTAAATGCACTGCCAGCAATTAATTAATTAATTAATTAAATTTGTATCACCGCCCACCTCCTCCACACCTGGGGACTCTGGGCGGGTCACAACAATAAGTTAAAAATATAAAATTACAGCAACAATAATTTACATATAAAATCCAAACAAAAAGATGTTAATAATAAGGCAGGTTTCATGGCACCAGACACTCCCAAGAGGAACTATTGGCATTCCCGTCCCAAGCCAGGCGGCAGAACCAGGTCTTCAAGTCTTTCCGGAAGGTTGGGAGCGAAGAAACTCGCCTCAGCTCCAGGGGCAAGATATTCCAAAGGGCGGGTGCTACCGCAGAGAAGGCACGCCTCCTGGATCCCGCTAGATGGAATTCTTTTGCTGATGGGATCCTTAGCATGCCCTCTCTGCATGACCAAGTGGGGCGGGTCGATGTTCCGGGGATGAGACGGTCCCTCAGGTAACCTGGTCCCATGCCATGTAGGGCTTTAAAGGTGATAACCAACACCTTGAATTGGACCCGGAAGCAAACTGGTACCCAATGCAGCTCGCGCAGCAGAGGTGTTACATGGGCCGATCTTACAGCACGCATAACTATCCACGCGGCCGCATTCTGGACCAGCTGAAGCTTCCGGATACTCTTCAAGGGTAGCCCCATGTAGAGCGCATTGCAGTAGTCTACATGGGAGATGACAAGGGCATGAGTGAAATGCATTGAAAAAGCAGCACTCAATTAAATGTTGCTGCTTTTTCAGTGTAGTTTGGCATCCTAAAACGGAGGCCACGTGCACTGCAGCAGCTTTTTTTCAGGAAAGGGGGTATGTAACTGATTCCTAAAGCGCAGGCAGCAACATGCAGGACCAGCCAATACCAGGCACAGAATTGGCAGTCTGTGCAATCTTCATTAATATAATGTGTATAATAAACATTTTATAGCAAGGGTCTTAATCTTTAAATACATGCATGGATTAGCACAGCACGGCATGACACAATCTCAAAAATCTTTATTTGGAATCAATGAAACATACAGCCGGGTAAACCAATTATGCATCTTTTTACAATCTTCCATTTATGAAGATCTATAAAATATTAACTTGTAAAGTAAATTAAGCCACATGTGTCATGATTATTAAAGAACAGCAACATTCACTATATTAAGGAATACGCCTATATTTTATTTCTGTTTTAAATGGCACCCTGTGACTTACACAGCTTGCGGTGTGCGTACACAGGAAGAGGGGCAACCAACAAGCATGCTGTTCAAATGGCTGAAAGCAGCAGTAAATCAATAAAGTAATTTTTGTTCATTTGTTCTTTGAGGTATTAACAATAACCATAGTTGGTTAGCACAATGGAGATCATAACAGCTGTAGATGTGCTACAAGATCTATCAATACATTGGACAGAGAGCTCTCTTTACTTTTACACTGGCATTTTTCTCCATAAACTTCTCTCTCCAGTGTACTTTACTTTTTTTAACCAACTCTTGAGTGCAATTTTTACTAGTAAGATAGCAGCTAAATAAACAAAACCTACATATCAGATCAGCAAATAGATCAGTGAAGGTTGGCTGTTTGGAAAAGCAGCCTTGACCTGAAAGCATCTTTGCATATTTCTAAATGCAGTTACTATAGTAGTATTCCCTCTAAATAAGATGTGATTATAGGACTTGCTTCCCAAGCTAGTTCTGGGAATTTCCTAAAATTCCTAGCTAGCCTGTGCACTGCCACCTGGGAATTCTGGGAATTGAAATCTCATCAGAGGTGCTTTGGAACATGTGATGACACAAAGGTAGTATCTGTGTCCAGCATTTGTGTGTGGTTTGAGGAGTTGCAGACAGGGGCTACATATGCACCCTTGAACCCTCTAAAGCCGTGTTTCTCAACTTCAGCAACTTTAAGATGTGTGGATTTCAACTCCCAGAATGCTGGCTGGCTGGGGAATTCTGGGAATTGAAGTCCACTCATCTTAAAGTTGCTGAGGTTGAGAAACACTGCTCTAAAGTACCACCTTTGAATCCAAAGTGCTCTGCAGCCCTAGGAGACGCATAAAGTCTTCCAGTTACTAGGTTAGTAAGTATCATGAGTTTCATTTGGCTAGAATTAATCTGCATCACTGTCACACAAATCCTGCCCTTTGTCTCCCAAACAGGAGATGCTCCTTTCCAGTGCCGTCTGTGCCCTGCCAAATTTAAAATCAACTCTGACTTGAAGAGGCACATGCGTGTGCACACGGGGGAGAAGCCCTACAAATGTGAATTCTGTGAGGTCCGGTGTGCCATGAAAGGTAACCTGAAGTCCCACATCCGCATCAAGCACAACATGGAGAATGCCTTCAGGTGCCTCGTGTGCAAGTTCCAGTGCGGGAACAAGACAAGTCTCAGGCAGCACCTGCGCACCCACCAGCCGGAGCAGCCGGTGAAATGCTCAGAGTGCAGCTATTCCTGTTCCAACAAGGCTACCCTCAAAGTGCACGAGAGGATCCACTCCAAGGATCGTCCTTTCAAGTGTGAGTTCTGCCGCTTCGATACCAAGCAGCGGAGCAATTTGACCACGCATGTGAAGAAGGCCCATCCAGATAAGGTCAGGGTCAAGGAAAAAACATCAGATCAAGGGGAAGGAGATCGGCCAAAGGAAGGCAGCTCCAGACAAGTTGCCAAGCTGGAGGCCAAGAAAGCCTTCAGATGTGATCTCTGTGAGGCCTCCTTTGTCCGGGAGGATTCTCTGAGGAGCCATAAAAGGCAGCATGTTGAATACAATGGAACTAAAACTTCTGAGCTGGCCGTCCTGCAGTTCCAGATGGACCCCACCCCACAGGATGATACTCCTATTACTGTTAGTCATCTCCAGGTGCCATTACACACTTCCCCATATGGGGAAGGGCAGGTCAAGATCATCGTTGGGCATCAGCTGCCACAGGGCACCAGCCTGGAGCAAGGAGGACAAGTCAATATTATGTCTCCTACCTTAATAAGTCAGAATCAGGATGATCTGTCCGGCAGTAACCAGCTGCAAATACTACAGCAGGTGAGTTTGTTGGCTCCGCCCCTTCCTGTTGGATCTCCAGCAGAAAGCCTTTCGGTTGGCCAGCCAACAGTCCTCCTCACGACTCAGGACCAGGCTGATGGAGGCACATCAAACCAGACCCTGATCTCCACCATTCCAGTAGGGAGCCACGAGGTCTCGGCTAACCAGGCGTTCATCAATGGCTCTGGGATCAGCTGCTCAGATTTGGAAGGGCTCAATGCTTTAATTCAAGAAGGGGCAGGAGAAGTGACAGTGGTGAGTGCTGAAGACCAGAACATCTCAGTGCCGGCATCAACGTCCCCTCCACCAATCTTTTCGTCATCTCACTCAGAGGTGCCAAAGCAAACCTACTCCATCATCCAGAGTGGAGCCCATGCAAGTTTGCTGTGTCCTGCAGACTCCATACCAGATTAGGCTGGGGCTGAAAAAGTCATTTGTTTGCTCCATTCAGTCCTAGAGTGCATTCTAGAGGGGGCTGTTAAGTGAAGCAGGCAAGGTCAGCCTAGGATCCCTTCTCTAAATGAGCATATAGGTAGTCCTTGCTTAACGACCACAATTGGGACCAGAATTTTGGTTGCTAAGCAAAGCAGTCATTAAGCAAATCTGACCTGATTTTACAACCTTTTTTGTGACAGTCATTAAGCGAATAACTGCGGGTGTTAAGCGAATCACGTGGTTCCTCATTGATTTCGCTTGCCAGAAGCCATCTAGGAAGATCGAAAATGGTGATCACAGGACGCTGTGATGGTCATCAATGGGAACCGGTTGCCAAGCACCCAAATCATGACAGTGGGGGATGCTACAACGGTCGTAAGTGTGAGGACCAGTCACAAGTCGTTCTTTTTTCAGCATCATTGTAAGTCCGAACTGTCACTAAATGAATGGTTGTTAAGCAAGGACTACCTTTAGTTTACATTCATGAGAACTCTGGTGATGCTGCTGGCCTTAAGGAAGGATTACGGTATGAATAGATGCTCTTTGGTGGGGATAGTCCCATTAAACGGGTCCTTTCTATCACTTCCAGATCTAAACCTTTTGTTTGGTATAATACAATATCTTTCATGCTTAAATGATGTCTCTTTGGCATGTCTTGTCCCACTTTGTTCTAGGCTTAAACAAATATCCAGTGAGTCACATTGCATGGAAAATGCTGTCAATCTTCAAAACTAGTTGTAGCCTTAATGGGTACCATTGAAAATTGTGCATTGGCTCTTGGGCTCTGCCCCCTCCCCCCCCTTTTTTTTTTTGATTTCACATCTCAGACTTTAAAATTGTATTGAATGTATAAATAATATATTTTTAATGCTTATAAGAATGGCCTTACATTGTAATCCACTGCTGGATAGTGACTTTAGGAGGGCTAATTAACAGTAGCTAGATATGATGTTGTTGAAGATACTGAGTAGGCAGGCTAAATTTGGTGGCAATACTAAGGCTCAGGCCAGAAGCAGGTAACTACTTTTTGAATATCTGATTTCTGTATCAAGGACCAGCTTTTGAAGTTCACAATACATCTGAACCACCTGCAGCAGACCAAGTGTAGTGCCTCAGATTAGTGTAGGCAAGTTCCACGTGTATCAGGGATCATCTCATCTTACTTTTTCAGATACGGCACCTGCAAGACACATTTGAGCATCACCCTAAACCAGGCCTATGGCTTAGCATGGAATGCACCTGCTATCTTCCTCCTACACCAGTTGGTTTATAGGTGTCACTCTTTACTTTAGAAGAGAAGCAAGAGCACAGTGCTGATGTGATTTTGTCAAGGGATGGAGGGTGGGAACACACAGGTAGTCCTCGCTTAACGACCACAATTGGGACCAGATTTCAGTTGCTAAGCAAAGTGGTCATTAAGCAAATCCACCCGATTTTTATGACCTTTTTTGTGGCTGTTGTTAAGTGTATCGTGGTTCCCCATTGATTTTGCTTGTCAGAAGCTGGCCGGGAAGGTAAAAACTGACAGTCATGTGACCATGGGATGCTGCAACAGTCATAAATGCGAACCTGTTGCCAAGCACCTAAATCGTGACTGTGGGGACACTGTGACAGTTGTAAGTGTGAGGACTGGTTGCAAGTCAGTTTTTCAGCACTGTCGTAAGTCCAAACCATCACTAAACGAATGGTTGTTAAGCAAGGACCACCTGTAATTGTTTTCATTTGGGAAAGAGTTCAATATTTTGGATTTTTAGAAATTAGATACCATGTTCCCTTACTCCTTATGTTCACAAGAGTCTGTCAACATAATTTGATGGTTTGCTGCAGCATTTCATGGCAAGTCTTGGGGCTTTAGGGGTAACCAAAAGAAGGATTTGGACTGAGCCCTCATTAAACTCTTTTTTTTTTATGGACCACTCATAGGATGTATGGTATTCCTTATGTATTGAGAGAATGTAACCACAGTTTTCAGTAGGTTTTGTTTTTATGTCTCTTCTCTGAGAGACAAGGATGAATGTTGCAAGCATCCTAGGCTGAATAATAAACTATGTCCTACTCTAACACTTTCACTACTTAATGGAAGTAGAAAACTACTTTGAAGTCCAGGTTTTGCTTGAAGGTTGCCTTCATTACTGCAGCATACGATAAAGAAGCTCAAATAGTGTAACAGTAATTATTATATAGGACTGAACAACTTGTGATCCATTGAGCCCAATGCAGCCATTTATATAGTACAGCCTACTAGGAGCATACCCAAAGTTGCAGTTGCAGGGTTTGTTTAGCATTTCTCTGTGTGTTGGACAATGTTCAGTCATTATATTAGAATACCTAGATAAAGTGATCTTCCAGATTATGTGCAGCTGATGGGGAAAATGTATTCCATTTCTGGCCCATTGTGTGTGGTGTGTATGTGGAAGCCCGTAATGAATTATTTTTTGTCATCTGTAGATGGTGCTAGAACTCAAGCTGAGGTCTGAAGGGAAGGACACATTTAAAGAATAGGTACTGTATATCTGATGGGTATTTCCTGTAACAAACAGAGTGAACTGTTATGCTGTTTCAGTACATGTACATGAATACTAGCTTAGAAAAGAACATGCTTCCTAAGGTATATTCCACCAAAAGGGTACCAAGATTTATACAATAAACAGTGATAACAGAAGCGGTTAAAATTTAAGTTTGTTTCTGTTATTTTGGAAATGGTGTAGATTGAAGATCTGATGTTGCATCTGCACAAGCAAATGTTTATACATGTATACTTAGGTATACAAATCTATATAGGTATGCTTGTATAAAAACTTATGGCTGATTTTTCAATGACAAGTTAAGAACTTAGTCATCTGTCTTGTATCAGGTAAGAGTATTGATCCAACTAAGACAAGAGATGAATAGTCAGAGACTCCAGTGCTACAAATGACGTTGGAAAGCTTTAGATGAAATTACCATTTTTAATATGATCGAAGTGAGGAAATACTCAATATGTGATAGGAGAGTAATACCGTTAATATATGCATTTAAGTTAAATGAATTGGGGGGGGGGGTTTTCTGGCTTTGCTCATTATTTTTTTGTTTGTGGTCCTCAAAAGAACATTCGAAAGTCAAGCACCATTCTTGGCCCAGAAGGAGGTTTCCAGCACTAGCTTTTTGAGCTTTATCTATAGATCATGAGACCTTTGGTATACAAAGTAGATACTGCCACTAAATTATTACCTTCCTAGTAGAATTTAGAAACAGTTTATAACATTCAACAGCTCCTTCACTGCTCCTAAGTTACATGTTTACAACTTAGAGTACTATATTATATCTATCTATCTATCTATCTATCTATCTATCTATCTATCTATCTGCCCAGAGTTCCCCGCTGGGGGAGATGGGCGGTCATATAAATTAAATAAATAAATAGATAAATAAAATATTCTAAAAGAGCAGGGAAGAAGAACTAAGATGAAGCAGGGTGAAAGAGCTGAAAAACAGAACATTGGGTTGGAGTGTTGTATATTGTACTGACCACAGAAGATAATAGATGGGTCTGGTAGAAGAAGATTGGGGACAGCCATGCTTTGTCCTAGATGGGATTGTAGAAGATTGTTTGAGAAAATGGGGGAGGAAGGAGGAAGTGTTCTGCTCTCTGAGGGACAGACAGAGATCAGAGGAGGATCTCTTTCTTGGAGCAAGAGAACAGGGAGGAAGCCCCCTCCCCTTTCTTTGATTCTGGCCTGAGTGAGAGCCAGGTGGGGAATTGGAAATGGGAACAGAGGTATAGTAGTTGGAGGTGGAGGGAAGTGGGTGAAATTGGATTGCAGAGAAGAAGTGGAATGAGTTGCATAGGTGAGGGTAGCTGGTGAGGGGAGAATGAAGTGTAACATGGGACATGCTCTTGAGATTTTAGTCTGGTGTGGTTGGAAGAGGGGCTGAGTAAGGAAGACAAAAATGGAGGGAAGAATAGCAGTGGTGATAGGAAGAAGTATGGGGAGGGAGCCATTCCAGAAGGGAAATTGGAAATGTGATGCAAATTTCTAAATCTTAATTCTCGAACATCTGATTTGCTGGGTGCCAGGGCTCAGGAGGATGCTTTTGAACACCAGGTCCATCTGTAATAACCTAGCCTCATTCACAAGGTAATTGTGGATGAAAGGGCAGACCTGCCATGTGTCACTGAGAGCTGGCTAGACAAAAGGGAGGAATTCCCCTCACAGAGATCTGTCCAGCTAGGTTTTGTGTGCTGCATCAGTCCCTACCATGTGGCAAGGGAGATGGAATAACAGTTGTGTACTAGGAGGCTGTGGTTATTTCAAGAAGAACTGCACTACAAATGGCCAGATGTAAGGCCGCCTTTGTGAGGTTGGGCCAAAGGGTCAAGCTGGGAGGTGCTGCTGTTGTACCATCCTTCCAGCTGCATTGCAGCATCTCTTCCTGAGCTGCTCAATTTTATTACTGGTGGAAGTTTTGGCCATCCTGACAGCGGTGCTGGTCTGCTCATATCTCCAATCTTCCTTTCTTGGGGAAGAAAACTGAGACAGTGGTGGGACAAAAGTTACAGAGACCCCTGGAGGATATGGATTATCTGGACCAGTGGTAGGTTTAGGCATGAATATAAATCACATTGGTCATTCTTGGGGATGACTTGTGCTGGGATTTTGAAAGTGCCGTACTATGAGGTTCTCCTTCCTGAGTGGACAGGTCAAGTCAGTGGTGGGAGAGAGGGAGAGGTCAGATCTTCAGTTGCTGTGGTATGAGCTACCTGAGGATTAAGTTCTTCCTTTTATCCTGTTTAATGTCTATATGAAGCTGCTGGAAGAAATAATCCATCAGTTTGGGGTATGATATCATCAATAGGTAGATTATACTCAATTATGCATCTCCACTCCGAGCCCAATGGGAGATACAGTAGAAGTTCTAATCCAGTGCCCGGAAGCCGTCCAAGTAGCCAGAGGACCTTGCAGAAGGTCCCTCTTATCAGGTGTGATGAGAGGGGAGTGAAGTGGATATACTCTGTCAGGGCTCCCCTGTCTGGAACAGCTTGCTCCTGGATGGTTTTCACTCCCATGGCCTTCCAGAAGCTTGTGAAAACTTGAGAATTCCAGAAAACCCTTCAGGGACTGATTAATGTGAAGTGACTAGCACTAATGTTAGTTTTTATTTCTGTATTACATTATTATTATTATTATTATTACTGGTATTTGTTTTAATTTATTAGTATCTGTACACTGCCTAGAGTCTATTAGGATTAAGGTGGTAGATAAATTGCATAAATAAATGGGTGGTTTTTTTGCATTAAAAGTCATCTCCAGCATCTAAAATGATTCATTATTGTCTCTGCTCACTGCAGTATTTTGTCAGATTTAATATGAGCAGGGCATAAACTACAGTGAAGCTGGTTTTGTTTCTAAGGTACTATACTATTTTTTCACATACTGTTGTAGTTCTCTAACCTCTGTGCTTATTCTACAGTCACCATTCACCAGGGTGTGTTTGATTGCAGGAAGAGAGACGTTAAAATCATATCTCTTTACCATTTTTGCTTATCATAGCCAGTGGTAGCACCTTGTCTCCCTTGGCTGATCTTGAAAAGTGGTAAGCAGGGTCAAATTTGATTCATACTTGAAGGAGAAGCCACTAAGATATCCCATGGTGGTTGGCAGGGAAAACCACAAACCATCCTGAAAGAAGGTAACAGCAAATCATTTCTGGTCGCCCTTACATCTATCTAGACATGTCCAGATAGTCACCAAGAGTCCTGCCTGGCTCAAGGAATCTTTAACTTGGCCTTTTAAATGTATGGTTATTCTTAGCTGTCTAGGTGTACACTGAAAGTTAAGCCCCAAAACTGCTAAGCAAGCACTTTATTATCTAACCCAGTGTTTCTCAACCTTGGCAGCTTGAAGATGTGTGGACTTCAATTCCCAGAATTCTGGGAGTTGAAGTCCACACATTTTCAAGCTGCCAAGGTTGAGAAACACTGATCTAAGGGGTGAAAAGGGAGGACCATCACTACAGACTTCTGCCCACAAATGTTGCTCCCCTGCTCTGGTTGAAGATGAGGGTGAATGTGAGGAAAAATATGTATAATGAGTTCCATTACTCTAAACATGCTCCAACTAGTAAAAGATGCAATATCAGTACTAATTCATGGAAATTGTAATGAGAACTAACCTCCTACCCCACTCCACTCAAAAATCATCAAAAGAGATCTAGAACAAAATACTGTTTGAAGGAAATAGCATCAGGAAGGCAGATTGAAGAATATATTGTATCCTGCAAAGTGAATCAGATGTGGAATTACCAAGAAAATGCCTAGATTAAACTGACTTTAAGAAATTAAATAATGGCCTGGAATAATAAAGAAGATACTACTTTATTTGGGCTGGAATCTCATTTTTAACATGCTTCGGTGTGCTAATCCACAATGAAGATTTCACATGAAAATGCCATTCTGTGCTGGATGCCGCCCACGCTATGTACAGGGCTGTGTATAAATTAGAAGTATTTGGCACAAAGGTGCCAGATACAATTCGTTTTACCCACAAATATGCCTGTGCTCTATTACAAGAGCAGTGAACTCCCACACAGGAACATAATGCCACAATTAGGTTCTCTAACCACACTCCCTGCTTTTCACTTTTTCAGAGCCTAATGCATTGGTTATTCAGTTGGAGGAAACTGGTATGTTTATGTCATTGTGATGGCCAGCCTATTAACTCGGAGGTTGTGTATAGTTTTATAGATAAACAGGAAAGATAACCTGTGTGAAAAATAAAAAGGTGATGCAAGTGCTGCTCTCTGCACCACAATGTTGCATTATGCTTAAAGGCATTTTTTCAACTGGGGTGTTCTTTTTTTAAATCAAAGAAAAGTGCATAAGCAACAGAACATGAAGTCAAATCTCATAATACAATCTGATTAACTCTCAACCCAGTGAAAGTTCTCCACAATTGCTTTAAAATTTGAAACCTGGCCGTATGCAGAGATACACTGGGTTGAATTCAGCCCATGGCCAAGAGAAGGGAAGCTTATAAACTCTGAATGAATGCTTCATCAGATCACTCTTCAGATGGTCTATTACTGCCTAAAAAAAATCTGTCACTCCTTATTATCATCTGCCCCATCTTTGCTTAAGTCTGTGTCTTCCCATTTTCCCATGTGTTCGAATGCAGAGACCATAGGGAAACCAAAAAGGTTGCATATTTCTAACCGGAAAATTTTTAAGGAGTCATTTCTGCAATCATAAAGGCCTTGCTTTCTATGTTAAGTCTTGATTTGATTTATATATCCACTGGAACCTGCCATTAGAAAAAGATAGAAGATAGGAGCCATACTTGAGCATTGTGTTGTGTGGGTTAAAGAGGGATTGCTTTCAAAATGCTTGCACAGCTTTGGGAAATTCTGACAGCTTCTCCTCAAAGCTCATACAGTATGTGTGACTTCATATACAACCACTCAGAGCTATGGGAAAGCAACCTGTTTTCGTACACTTGATGTCATTCTTAACACCGGTTTGGATATAGCTATTTCTACTATATTAAAATGTGTAATATTCTATATTACAAATCCAAGCAAATGATAAAACAGTATTGGCTTTAATTGGAGTGGGTGGTTCATGACATTAATAAAATGGTTTACTGGTGATGACTTTTCATAAAATGTGCTCTGTAGAGAACAATTTTCTCATTGATTATCTTTCCTTGCCAATAGCCTCCATGCCATTTGGTAGACAGTTCACATTTACACTCCTATGTAAATCCTGAAAGCTTGGCAGACGGACTGATGAGCTGGGGAAAACTGGGAAAACTGAGTTAAAAATAGAGGGAATAGCTTGTATAATTTTCCAACAGCATCTCCAGAGCTTTATAGTCAAATTTAAATGCATACATTTTTTTAAAAAACTTGCAGAATGAGGGTGAATCATTAATCATTTTTAGATCTAAAATGATTAATCTACATCACTTAGCATCCATTACAATCGATTTCTCAAGATACAAGGATTAAACATTTAGGCCAGAGCTTTCCAAACTTTTCATCTTGGTGACACTTTTTAGACATGCATCATTTTGTGACACACTCTTACAGCAGGGCACAAGGCAGGCACTAGGACCTGTGCGGAATCCTGGCAGGGCAGGTTTGGAGGAAGCAGGGCACAAGGCAGGCACTAGGACCTGCGTGGAATCCTGGCAGGGCTCGGAGGCAGCAGCCGCCACGACACACCCAGACACACTAATGTGTCCCGACACACAGTTTGGAAAGCTATGATTTAGGCTATATCGCAAAACAGTCACATTTCCCTCTAGATGTATTCAGCTGGGCAGCTTCCTTGTCTGTATATTTCAATTCCCAGAATTTTTAGCAATGGCTGTGCTTGTGTGGAAGTCCACACAACTGGAAGTTATCCTGCTGGGAAACACTAAATTAGACTATAACTCCCATTATCCTCTGTCAGCATCTGCCACCTGGGGTGATAGCTGTTGCAGTCCAACACACCCAGAGCACAATAAATTTGGGGTTTAGTGGTAAACATGGACCTCTGAAAGTCAGTGTACTACTCACTATTCCTGGTTAGCTGGAAATTATGGGGATTCAAATTAAAAAAACATCTTACATTCGGGTGGTACTAGATGATGGTTGCCAGCAGAAATAGACCTCCCTAAACATTGTGTTTACACATTCCTTCCTTTCTCTTCCTAGACAATCAGGAGGCTGAGTTGCTTCCATTCTTTCTTCACAATAGCTTGCCATGATACCTGAAACCCAAAATTGTTTCAGGAAGCCAAGTTCTATATATGTTTGCCTTATTGTAAGTCCCCCTACACACTGCTGGACTTACCTTGTTAAACAGGAAATAAGTATAACTTCAATGCACCAGATTTTATTTTTATTAATCAAATTTATCACCGCCCATCTCTACCACGGTAGACACTGGGTGGTTTACAGCAAAATATTAAAATTAAAAAACCTATAAATCATTAAAATACAATATCATAATAAATAGAGATATAAAAATATAAAAAATCCAGAGGATGGTAAGATCTTAAAAGGAGGTTATTACTAAGCTAACCACCCCCAGGTCCGTAGCATGCCCTCCCTGCATGACCGGGTGGGGCGGGTAGATGTAATCGGGATGAGACGGTCCCTCAGATACCCTGGTCCCATGCCATGTAGGGCTTTAAAGGTGATGACCAACACCTTGAATTGGACCCGGAAGCAAACTGGTACCCAATGCAGCTCGCGGAGCAGTGGTGTTACATGTGCTGATCTTATCACACCCGTAACTGCTCGAGCGGCTGCATTTTGGACCAGCTGAAGCTTCCGGATACTCTTCAAGGGTAGCCCCATGTCGAGTGCGTTGCAATAGTCTATATGAGAGATGACAAGGGCATGAGTGACTGTTCGGAGGGCCTCTCGATCTAGGAAGGGGCGCAACTGGCGCACAACCCGAAGCTGTGCAAAGGCTCTCCTGGCCACGACTGCCACCTGCTCTTTGAGCAGGAGTCATGAGTCCAGGAGTACCCCCAAGCTCTGGACTGAATCTGAATGGGGCAGTGCCACCCCATCCAGAATTAAAGATGACAGCTTCCTGGAGGCCGAGAGGCCATCAATCCATAGCCATTCTGTCTTACCAGGGTTCAGTTGAAGCCTGTTGTTCCCCATCCAGGCCCCTACAGCCCCTAGGCACTGAGATAGGGTGTCAACTGCAACATTTACTTCACCCAGGATGGAGATATACAATTGAGTATCATCAGCATATTGGTGATACCTCATCCAGTGATGATGGATGATCTCACCCAGCGGCTTCATGTAGATGTTAAATAGGAGAGGAGAGAGAACTGAACCCTGCGGCACCCCACACAGGAGGCGTCGAGGGTCGGATCTCTCCTCCCCTATTACCACCGATTGTGAGCGGCCCTGGAGGAAGGTGAACCAGCGCAAAACTACGCCGCCCACCCCCAACTTTTGGAGTCGCTCCAAAAGGATACTGTGGTCAACGGTATCAAAAGCTGCTAAGAGGTCCAAGAGAGCTAGGATGGATGCACTGCCCCCATCCCGCTCCCACCAGAGATCATCCATAAGTGCGACCAATGCCGATTCTGTCCCATATCCGGGCCTGAAACCTGACTGAAAGGGGTCTAGATCCAGAATCCTCTGGAGTTGCAACACCACTACCTTCTCAACCGCCTTTCCCAAAAAGGTTCAGTTGATTCCCTCTCTTTTTATTATTTTATTTATTTATTTATTATTTGGATTTATCCCCGCCCATCTCTACCGTGGTAGACTCTGGGCCTTTTTATTTATCCTTTGCTCTAACAATTCAGAGCAGCATCTAAATATTAACTAATTTGGTGCACATTTTATTACTGCAGGAAGAATCTTCCAAAAAATTGATGCCACAACTGTAAAAGGCCTTTTCTTGAACACCCAGAGAAAGTGCTACAAGGATATAAAAAGTGTAGCCTAGAGCCTGCATGAAACCCACCAGCATTCCTTTAGTAGCCCTTGGTGACCCTCCCCACCCTAGTGGGTAGCCTTTTTACATGGGTTGAGAAACAAAATAAGCCTTAAGCCTTGCAGACAGTTAAAGCACACTTTCCTTTCTTTAAGATTCTGAAAACCTTCCCTAATAAAGGCTACTTGGCCCACTGTTCTTTTGGAGTGTAGCCCTCAGCATACCTCTCAAAGCCTGGAGTGACCCTTGAGCTAATGAAGGTTGCACATTCCTGGTCTAGAGGATCATAGAATCAGACTTGGAAGGAATCTTACAGGTCATCTAGTCCAACCCCTTGCTCAGGATCCACTAAGAGCATCTCTGAGAGATGACCATCCAACCTCTGTTTGAAGGCCTCTAGTGAAGAACTTAACACTTCATCTTGCAGTTTGTTCCACAGCAGTCAAAAAGTTTCTCCTGCCATCTAGTCTGAATGGGCTTTGGGCAGAATTAAACCAGTAACCTATAGTTTTTTTCTGTTTCCCTTTGCCATTAAGAAGGCAAAAATTAGCTATTTTAAAAATATTCCATGATCTGCAACTTGTATAGAAATATTTTATTGTCTAGGTGTGGTGCAGTTCAAAGAGAATGAGGCAGCCAGTGTAACAACTGAACTATACTGAACACAGAATTATTGTTGCAAGAATTCCCATCTATACACAATAAGGTAGGATCCTCCTTATAAGAGAATTCGAATTTTCAGACTAAAGAATAGAAGAATTCAGGCTTCCTTGATGAAGTATTGACTTTTTTCCTACTGTCTTTGGAGCAGTAGCACAATAGCAATTTGTGGCACAGCCAGAAAAATTCAAACATGACCCACACTGGGGCTGCAGAAGAAGGCTGTTGCTCATGATGAGATTAATTTCATACGGAAACTGTAAAATCATGCCTCTGGCTATTATTCCAAAGTCATGTGGGGCTGATTGCCCAGTCCAAGATATCCATGCATGACTTGGAGGTCTTCAGAAGTTATTCCTAGTATTCATCTAGAATTTACCTTCCTATAACTTAAATCCATTATTATTTTTCCTACACATAGGAAAACTAAAGAAACTCTTTGTGGTCTTCTTCTCTGTAATATTTCTTCAGTAGTTAAAGATGGGGCTGATTGCCCAGTCCAAAATATCCATGCATGACTTGGAGGTCTTCAGGGAAAGACTACTTCCACCCTTTTCCTGCATTCTGAACCCATGGAAACATGCACAGAGATAACTGCAGTCTTGCCCTACCTAATGCATGGGCAAGATTTTTATTCATAGTATGACAGATATTATAGAATATTATAGAATTATATAACATTGTATCATAATATTACAGTACATAAGAGCCAGTTTGGTCTAGTGGTTAAGGCAATGGGCTAGAAACCAGGAGTCTGTGAGTTCTAGTCCCGCCTTAGGCATGAAAGCCGGCTGGGTGACCTTGGGCCAGTCACTCTCTCAGAATACATACATACATACATACATACATACATACATACATACATACTCATTTTGGTATTTCTTCACAGGGTAAGCAAAGTTATGCAAAGCACAGAAAAAGTAAGAGTGGTGAGCAAAAGTAAAGGGAGATAAGAAAAAGAAATACAGTTTATGCCAACACCATTCATCATACCTTTCTATTACGCAAACCATTCTTGCTTCTACCCCATCCACATAGCAGAGTAAAGTGGAAATGTGGATCAAATAACTGAAAGTTAATGAACCATTTCAATGAACTACAATTATTACAATTATCACTATTATTAGCAGTATTCCAGTATATTTTATAGGGCCAGTTGAGGAACAAGTGATCTTTTCCCAGCAGCACACGGCACTTTTTTTTCCAGCTATCAAAGGCCATGGAGATGTCACCAGTGAAGAAGTGGCATCAATTTTTATACCCCTTTTCCTTTTGGATATTTGGCAGATTCATAAACTAGGTTAAGATTATCTTCAGGGTTTGATGGGGGGCAAGAAATCAAACCCAGGAGTTGCACACATCACTGTGCTAATTGTTTTAAATAGATATACCCCTTAATTCCTAAGTGTTTTAAATAGATATACACCTTAATTCCTAAACACAGATTTGTTTTTGTTCTAAAATGAATGCATAAATAACAAGCTTCATAAAGTCCGTGCAATTATCCAATAACAGTACTTTCATACTGAATCTTGCAAATATTGATCTGGCAGTCCGAAAGTGCATGAAGGGCAAGTCTGTTAAACAATATGACAGTTCTAGTCTCAGCCTTAAGATGTCACTCACAGACTTGGCCTTGAGGTTCCCACATTCCCAGTAGCTTGGAGGCCACAAAAAGTAAAGAGGAAACTTTTATGTTGCTCTTAACACTTACTTCTCCTACTTCCTACAGTGAGGACAGACAAGATGTTCCTGTCAACTGAGCTATCTTACAGGGCTTTGTTAAGTCCACCTAATTTTACAGGTCTTCTTTATTTGGCACCTTTTTCAGAGTCCAGCTAATATAAAAGTAAAGGTGAAAACTAGCCTCCCCCACAACAAATAAAACAAAAACCACAAGGGTGCACCTGAAGCCCACCAAGGCAAGAGGAAAAGAATGTAGCAATTCTAAGGGTATGGTTGCATTACATAGGAATTACAAAGCCTAATAAACATTTTTTATGCAGGACTGTTTATATTAAGCAAGGATGAGCAACCTTTTGGACCCAAGACCACATTTGGACCCGAGACCACATTTTCTTTACCCCACCTGGATCTTTGAGTGCTTCAGGGGTGTGACAGAATGCTGTCGTCAGCGTGGTCAGGGCCCAAAGTATCTCCAACACATTTTAGCCAGAGAGAGATAAAAGTGCTTATATATGGCATTTAGTAATAATTTCAAACTGTACTCTCTACTCTGCCTTTCCTTGGGAATCTTGAGTATGGTCTTGTATATATTTATATAGATTTCATTAAGTAAGACTATTTTACTGTGCTAAAGGTATCATTTGCCTGGGAATAAACCCATCAAACTCAGAATTGTTCTGAACAAATGTATCTAAGCATGCTTTGATAGTTTTCCACTATGCATTATTTGTTGCATTGTTTTATGATCATAATTTTTAATTTGAATAACATGTTTTTCTGTTATAGAAATGCATTATATAACTTATCTTTATAAAGTTGCAAGATACGCTTCAATACGCTTTTGGTATTGCATAATGCATAAATTTAATTGCATAAATTTAGAGCACATATCCCCATCTTCATAGCATCAGGTATCTTGGACTATAGCAAGCACCCATAATCTTCAGCTACATATTGTCCTCATGGTGAACACTTTCCAATTTTTTAAAAAAAGATATGGTTTCTGTTCCCCAGGACTCTGTGAAGCTTCAGCCCAATTACCCCTTTGAATGGATTCACTCAGCCAAATTGGTCCCTTCAGATTGACTCAGTGATTCTGGGGAGTTTTGAGCATGCACACAGACTTTTTTTTTTCAGACTGATGATTCAAATCCAACTGACTCAACATAAAAATGTAAATTTACTTGATTCATGATACTGAATCTTAGGTAATTAGCACACCCTATTAATCATACAGTTAAAATATGTTCTGATTTGACCATAAAGTAAGAAAGGGTCAGCTAAGGGTTTAAGAAACTTTTGGAAAAGTAGCCTCTGGGGTCACTTGTTTATTTTAGAATAAGGAGGAATAGTAGACTCACTTCTCCTCCTATATTGTGTGGATGGTCTGTTGCCCTGTGACTTGTATGGGGCTATCAACTCCTTATTGGGGAGAGGTATGCATGGACCTGCTGTCTGGTTGCTGTGATCAATTTATGCAGCATTTTTCTGACAGTTGCTCGGATTTGCCAAAGTCTTGACTCCTCATTGACAGAGTCTTTGGTGGTGACTAGGGCACCATCTTGCCATATTATCTGGGATTCCCTTTGGCCTGTGACCTCCAAGGAACTTGATAGGATGCCGTCTAGATTGTCCTCGGCCACATATAATTTGGACCCTTGCCCATCCTGGCTCCTGCAAAGAGTGGATGGAGAAATGACCTCCTGGATCCATGAGATTAATGCCTCCTTGCATGAGAGGAGACTTGCCAGCACCCATGAAGGCGGCTATGGAGTGCCCCCTTCTGCAGAGGCCGCCTCTGGAGCCTGCGGTCCCAGATAAAAACTGGCCAGCCTTCAACCTTCTCTTTTGGGGGAAGGTTCTTGAGACTGGTGGTAGATCAACTATGCAGCACTTTTGAAGAAATACTTTTTGTTAAAATTTATTTATGGTCCAAGACCATACACAAGAAAAAGACAAGCAATTCTATACAATAACTATAAATAAATTACCTGGACTCTTTTCAGTCAGGGTTCAGAGCCAGGTATGGGAGTAAGATAGCTTGGGTTGCTCTCTGGGTGACCTTTGTTGGCACTTAGAAGGGGATAGTATGCCTCTTGTGGTCCTTTTAGACCTCTCAGTGGCTTTTGATGCCATCAACCATGATATCTTATTGGACTGCTCAAAGAGTTTGGGATAGGAGGTCCTGTCTTACAGTAGTTCTGTTCCTTCCTCACCTACTGTACCATCTTTTACTATTTATATTTGTTGTTATGGTGAATATGGTTGTTAATTTGTTTTTATTCTCACTTTATTTCATTTATGTTTTAATCTTACCGTGGATCTTTAAATTTTTTTCCATATCTTGTACAGTCCAGGGGTCCCCAACCTTTCTGATGCCAGGGACCGGTTTCAAAAGACAATTTTTCCACGGACTGGGGGAGCGGGGTTTCCAGGATTTCCGCAGACCAGCGGGCGGGGTTTCTGGGATTTCCGCAGAATGGGGGTGGGATTTCTGGGATTTCCGCGGACTGGGGGCGGGGTTTGCGGGCGGGAGACAATTGTGCGTACTGGGGGCGGGGTTTACAGGTGGGAGCCAATCACAAGCACCAGGGGGCAGGGTTTGCGGGCGAGAGCCAATCGCATGGAAGGGGCGGGGTTTGCGGGTGGGAGCCCCGCAGCCCAGTTCCTAACAGGCCGCGGCCCACAGGTTGGGGACCCCTGTTGTACACTGCTGAGAGTCATGAGATTGTGGCTGGGTATAAATTCAATCAATCAATCAATCAATCAATCAATCAATAATTAATTAATCTATACCTATAAATGATTTCTCTCATATACAGTCTTGTAGATCTTATTAACAGTTTTAACACATACCTTTAAAAAAACCTTTTTGAAACTGGAATGGCAAAGTGTTTATGGTAGGGAACATATTGGGAACAAATTTGTTTTTACAGACCTTGGTAGGGGAACAAACTTCTTCTCTGTCTCTGGATGTTCAATGTAACCAGACATTGCAACAGCTATCACTGAGTAATTCCATTTTGAGACTGACTTTATAAAAGTACAGATCTCCCAGATGAAACATCTTGCCTAATTTTTGCAATTCATCCTCCCAATGTGTGCAGAATCTTCACTCACTGCAAATTCTGCTGAATTCAGAAATTTGCACAATCTTTTGTGACATTTTGATCGGTTCTAATAAAGGTATTCTCTCAGGTGGTAGCAGCACCTGGGTGACTTTGCTTGTATTGGGAAGTTAAGCAGGGTCAGGTGGGGTTAGTAATTGACCAGGAGCCTGCAAGGAAATGCCAGGACCAAGGAAAAACTAAAGCAAATCCACAACACAGTTTTATTTATTTTTTATTTATTTATTGTTCAATTTATATCACCGCCCATCTCCCCCCACAAGGGGACTCTGGGCGGTTACATAGTCAGAGATGTTACAGAAGGAAGGGAAGGTGTTGGCAACCCCAAGTTGACAGTAAGACTCAACTTGCAACATCAACATGTTTTAAGAGTGTGTGTTAGGCCTAATTTGTAGTAGTTTTATTGTCACAGAACTAAAAATTTCTATGGTACTGGATTGTTCAAATTGGTTATTATAATGGTGCCCAAAAGTAGTGAGCTGGCCAGAAATACTGATGTTTTATTTAAACATATGGGGCAGGGAGGTGATCTTTGGTCCCTATACATTAAAAACATACATAATGCAGTTGGAAATACAGCTCCCAGGATTACCATCCAGCATGGCTCTTGGTTGGGTGGAATGGTAATTCTAGGAGTTGTTCTCCCAAACTAGCATGAAACAGTGCTTTTTCAGCCCAGCTCCAGCAGTAGTATAAAGTAATGCATAAGTGGCCAATAAAATGTTATATTTACCAGTGATTTCTCAATCATCTAGGGCAGTGTTTCTCAACCTTGCTGGCTGAGGAATTCTGGAAGTTGAAGTCCACACATCTTAAACAGTTGCCAAGGTTGAGAAACACTAATCTAGGATGTTTTGGTGTCAAAAGGATGGTTGCTTGAGAGGTGTAGTCCAGAGAGAGTACACGGGCCTTCTTTCCTCAATACAGCCGATTTTCATACATGCACAGATCTCAGTGTGTTTTTATGCAGTGCAATCTGTTCTGTCTTTTGAGCTCTGTTTGGCAGGTCTCTCTTGCCCAAACTAACGCTATGAGCTATCAGGGGAAGAGAAGTAAAGAAGGCTTTTCTTGCACCCAATACCCATGATCACTAAACATAGAACATCCAAAGATGCAATCTATTGAAAATTGCCCTCCAGTCTTACAGGAACCCTTCCTTCCCCACCTGCTGGCAGGCTCATGATGCATCATGCCACACATGAGATAAATTAATTTTTCCCTCTCCATGCTTCTCTACCCCTGTCTAGTGACTAGCAAAAACATTACCAATATAAGAATTAGCTTTCAATCGGTGTAATAGGTTTTCACTGGAAAAACTGAAGCCATATATGTTATTTATTTATTTATTTATTTATTTATTTATTTATTTATTTATTTATTATTTATTTTCCCGCCTTTATTATTTTTATAAATAACTCAAGGCAGCGAACGTACCTAATACTCCTTCCTCCTCCTATTTTCCCCACAGCAACAACCCTGTGAGGTGAGTTGGGCTGAGAGAGTGACTGGCCCAAGGTCACCCAGCCGGCTTTCATGCCTAAGGTGGGACTAGAACTCTCAGTCTCCTGGTTTCTAGCCCACTGCCTTAACCACTAGACCAAACTGGCTCCCCGGTTAATTGGATATACCTGTAAAATAGTGCAGACTCTCCTCAGGGTATTTTCATGCAAACCATTATCTACTTAGTCAGCTGGCAGACATTTCTGTCAGTCCTTAATTTCTCAATACTTTTAAACTTTATTTTACTTTGGGCTACATTACATGCCCATAGCCAACATACTCTATTCCACATTTCCTTTAACGGTGGCATTTCCACTTTACAGTACAATCTTATGGATGCTTATTCAGCAGTTAAATCTCACTGTGTTCAAAAAGGGTTCTTCCCAGAAAAGGATCATAGCTGTAGTTATTTCCATCCATAATGAGAGAGAAAGAACTATTGTTACTCTAGGCAAAGTTATTCCTTGGCTAATTGGATTCTTTTTGACTCATTTGTGCAGACATGATTAAAAGCCCAGCTGACTTGCGTTCCCAGTCCAATTACAGATCGGGCCCACCCAGTTCATGATAGCTCCCCTGTTTAGTTTGCGCTGATTCATTTAACAAGTCAATTCATTGCTATTCAGTCCTGCTATTATGAAGCAGTTTTGCAAATAATAGAGGTGATAACAGTTTGAGAATATGAAAAAAAGAAGGCAGGACTATTTTCCCACTCAAAAAGTTGGTTTCTTTTTTCTTCCTGCAAGGGAATGCCTTTGTTCTGTAGACAGAATGGCTTAAGGCTCTTTTAAGTCATGAACTATCAGTATTAGATTTAATATAATTATTTACACTCAGAATTAAAGTTTTATTAAAAGTTTATTACTGCATTTCTACAGCATACAGTAAATCAGGAGTAGGTGATCAGATGCTCTGCAGTATACTGCAAGCTGAGTTGGCTAATCTGGGTAGGGGTTATGGGAGATAGTCTAATCTGAAAGGTACCAGTTGCCTTATGAGGGGCGTGGTGGCTCAGTGGGGTAAGACGCCAGGCTTGTCGATTGGAAGATTGCAAGCTCGGAGATTCGAATCCCTAGCCCCGCGTGACGGAGTGAGCTCCCACACTCACCTCAGCTCTTGCCAACCTAGCAATTCAAAAGCATGCAAATGCAAGTAGATGAATAGGTACCACTTCGGTGGGAAGGTAACAGCGTTCCGCGTGCGTCATGCCGGCCACATGACCGCGGAAGCGTCTTCGGACAACGCTAGCTCTTCGGCTAAGAAACGGAGATGAGCACCGGCCCCTACGACTGCACAAATGTGCGGGGGGAACCTTTACCTTACCAGTTGCCATCCTTCATGGCCTCCCCTACTACTAAACTATTAGTGCTGTGCACCCATCCTTGAGTCAGCAGAAAACTCTACCAGCATGAAACTTGCTATACCCATTGCCAGTCCCTGTCTTGTCTCTCTGATCCCAGTCAGTGTCAGCCACCTGACTTTCCTCCCAGGCAATGGGGCCCAAGACTAACATATTTATCTTCCTTGAAGCTGTGGTGGAAAAACACCAGTTTAGCACTGGTACAGCTAAGCATGCCTTAAGCCTGTCTCACGCATGGGTTAGGGACAAGATTATTTATTTATTGGATTTATATGGCTGCCCATATCACATGCATGACTCTGGGCAGCTTACAATATTAAAAAATAATAAAAACATAAACAAAAATATAAAACCCTTAGCAGCTGGAAAACAATTACAAAGCCATGCTCCCACACTCAACATGTCCAAGCAATGGGCTCCATCCCACACCCAGGGTCCCAGGCTTGAGCACAGAGCCACGTCTTCAGAGCCTTATGGAAAGCCAACAGGGATGGGGCCAATCTGATCTCTGGAGGGATGGATTCCAAAGGACAGGTGCCATAACAGAAAAGGATCTACTCCTGGGCCCCGCCAGCCAACACTCCACCTCAGGCAGAACAAAATGGTTGCCAGGGCATGGTTGTGCCATGGTTGAGGGTGAGTGGAGAAGGACCCTAAGACTAGACTTTAGTGCTCCAGAATTGTTGAAGACAACATTGCCATGCTTCAATTAAATCCACAAGAAGTCATGAGGAAAATTTTCCCAAGGGCCTTTTTCAGATCAGGAAATAGGGCAGCCACAGACACTGTTGTATAAGATAGTCACTGTAGAAGTATCTACTGGGGGAGTCAAAAAATTCAAGATGGCAGAAGTAACTGTGTAATTGAAGCCTCGCCCCTTTTTATGTGTGTCACATGCAAATTTAAAGCAGGCGGGGCTTCAGTCACAGTCACTCCCTCCAACTTGACTTTTTTTACGCCTCCACAGATGCCCCTAGTATGATAGAAATATTTCAAAGCATTTTAATAGCAACAATCACTTCCTCTGCCACCTCACAATACTAAAGTATTTTCATAATCAGTTCCACAGAAATGCTGAAGCACAAACCCTTTTTTTTCAGGTAAGAAAAGATTCAGGAATTGGAGGATAAATAAGCATGGCAACATGCCAATTTCTGTGACAGTCCACAAACTGTCTTTTTAAATGCAATATAATTATGATGTAATAGTTGTACCTTTGCAATTACTAATATGTAGTGTCTTCCACCATGTCAAAAATATAGCCAGTCCAAACTGAACACACATCTTCATTTGTAGTAAATATGAGGAACCTCTTCCATTTGTGGGGGATCAATGGTCCCCACTTCAAAAACCATGGTTGAAGAGATCAACCATTGATAATTTCTCTCTTTATCTTTATCTCTTTGTTTGCAGCTTGGAATGCCATTGATACCTTCTTTGTCTTTGTAATTGTTTTAATTAGCTACTCAGCAGGAGCCCCTGACAGTACTTTTGATAGAGCATTATGGTCAACACAGCAGGATGGAGCAGGCTGTTAACATGAAACACAGACATTATGGCAGGCTTAATTTCTTTGTGTCAAATTCATTTTCCTCCCTTCTTTTTTTTTTGTCCCCACTACTCTGACCTCTGGGGGGGGCATTTTTATCAAGCTTATACTAAACTTTGTTGCTCACATACAGAAGGTTTCCTTCCCCCCACCCCCAAATATTGGCCTGGAAAATTTGCAGACCAATTCGAAGAAGGCATACTTCGATGATTAAAAAAACATGATAATAAATATATTCCAGACTGGCAAATAGCCTTCTTAGTGATGGTTTGGGAAGTTGTTTTTTTTCCCATATCTTTTTGGAAGAGGCTTTCTGTGTACTGTTTGTTCTCGCAGCACATCCTTCTTTTGTAAATAGAAATCTGCTCATTCAATTATGATGCAGATGCAGAGGACTTAACAGTAAACTTTGCAATGGGCTGCCCTTTCTAGACAATTCTTTCACTTAACAATGCAAAAAGGCTGCCAATATCCATGTGGCCCTAGCATTTTAAAAGAGATTTTAGAAAAACGAAAATCAGTTGGCTTTCTTTCAGTATCAGGAAAGGAAAACTGAAAAAACAAAATGCAGATGTGCCTCTGGGAGATGAATTTTATATTATATGTATTTTAGAATATAAATGGCACACATTTCGTTGAAAGCAATTTGGTGCCAGTTATGATGATCTCAACCCAGCTGCGTCCTGGACTTTCATAAAAGCATCGGCATTATTAACCAGGAATGTAAAGGGCTATTTTGCCACCTTCAAACTAAGGTGTAAAGTTCATTGTGTTTTATGCATTACGTTGTTGACATGTTTGTTGACTTCTGTTGATAAGGAGTCTTTTGATGTCGGCTTTAATATGCCAAAAAATGATACCGCCTATGTTTAAGATAGCTCTTTGATGGGGGGGGGAGTATAAAATGTATATTGAAAAACCAGATGTCTGGCATTTATGAACTTGTTGAATCTCCATATTACCATTTTTACTCTGGGTAAGTGTTAACTCAGATTGGCTTACATTTATAAATGAGAACAAGTAAAAAAAAAAGTGAAAAGTTTAAGATATGTGGCATGTTTCCCCAGGATTAACGTACAGCTTAAATTAATTTGTAGATCAACTGATTCCAAAAGGTTTATTTATTTTTTATAATACATTCAGGTATAGAATTGGCATCATCTAACCTTAGGCTAAACCATTCCTTCCCCCCAAAAGAGAAGACCTCCAACTTTCAATGAAATGAAGTCTCCCAAAGTCCCAAGTCTGTTGGGGTTGTTAACCCAGTCAACAATATTAATAATTAGCTAAAAGACTTATCACATCACACTGACAACAAAGGTCCGCATAGTTAAAGCAATGGTATTCCCTGTAGTAACCTATGGTTGTGAGAGCTGGACCATAAGGAAGGCTGAGCAAAGGAAGATAGATGCTTTTGAACTGTGGTGTTGGAGGAAAATTCTGAGAGTGCCTTGGACTGCAAGAAGATCAAACCAGTCCATACTCCAGGAAATAAAGCCAGACTGCTCACTTGAGGGAATGATATTAAAGGCAAAACTGAAGTACTTTGGCCACATAATGAGAAGACAGGATATCCTGGAGAAGAAGCTGATGCTAGGGAAAGTGGAAGGCAAAAGGAAGAGGGGCCGACCAAGGGCAAGATGGATGGATGATATTCTGGAGGTGACGGACTCGACCGTGGGGGAGCTGGGGATGGCGACGGCCGACAGGAAGCTCTGGCATGGGCTGGTCCATGAAGTCACGAAGAGTCAGAAGCGACTGAACGAATAAACAACAAAAAGACTTATAATTAATCAGTGGCTAGCCCTAATTTCTAATCATGATTCCACTGTAGTCATCAGATGGGGGTGATGGTACTGAAGAGACACGGTTAAGCTCATCTTGACTTTGCAGGTCTCAAAAGGAACACAATTTGGCATGTTTTGGTCTTTACAGGGTGACTCTGTGTGTGATGCTAGAGATCTATGATTGGATCTCCCAGACCCTCTTTCTTTTGTTAAAAGCAAAAATGGCTTGTATGTGTATCTGCTGAGGGGGAGGGAGATATGCAATCAGGTCTCCGGGACTTGGGGTTGGGGGAGGCTTAACATTCTCCTGTGCTGATTCTTTGATACAAATTACCCCTTGCTCCCAGAATTACTCTCAGTTGCAGAAAGTAAAGCAGGCAGATAAACAGAACTATATGTCAAATCCTACTTGAATTACTTGTTTGTTTGTTCGGTGGAAATTCTATCTATGGAAGCTTTGCAACCAAAGTCTCAGGCGTGCATGTGGTCCTCAAAACCTTGAGTGTGGCCCCAGGAGTCCTTCCAAGGTTTGCCCCAAAACTTTTTTTAAAAAATGTCACAAAAGAGAAAAATTATTAATTTACTCCAAAACTGCTTTGTGGAAGCATCACCAGGATGGACATGGCCAAAATGTTTGACCTAGTTTTGTCTGTGAGGCAAAGTTAGTGTTAAATGTCTGCAAATTTCCTAAAATATCACCCCAACCTGCACAAAAATATCAGGCTGATCCCCCCCCCCCCGTGTGGGCAGGGCTTTAAGGGCCAAAATGGATGCCTTAAGGCACTACAAGGCTTAGAGTATCTATATCATTCTTAGAGTCCCCCAACTGTGCTCCCCAAAATCAGGCTGAAAAATTTAGTCCCGCCCTCTTTGTCAGGGCCTTTTTAAGGGGCAGAAATTACCTCAGGAGCCAGACATGGGGGGAGGGGGGAGGGCTCCTATACAGTAATTAAAGATTTGAATTGATCAGATAGCTCCTTCCATCAACTGAAATATAATGCAAAATATTTAAGTATTTCAGGCTTCCACACGCATTCTTGCTTTGGAGTTATTTTGTGAATAGAGCAAAAAGCAAGGAGGAAAAAAAATGCATATGATGCAGAAATGGGAAGAGGGGGGTCAAATGAACATACCTTACCTGTGGATTTTTGTGTCATATTTCCACAGGCATAACCCTTGCAACCCTCTGAGTCTTGTCTGTCTGTCTGTCTGTCTGTCTGTCTGTCTCTCTCTCTCTCTCTCTCTCTCTCTCTCTCTCTCTCTCTCTCTCTCTCTCTCTCCTCCAGAAACAGTATGTGCTCTTTCTTGTGCAACTCCAACATATTTATACTCCATGGTTCACTCCACATGAGCATCCATGTGGAATCCATGCCACTTAAATATCCATGGTCATAAAAGCACAATGCTTACATCTAAAGCATGGGCAGATGGACAGTACTACTCACAACTTTTAGTCTTAAAGCCCCTGAGTTATTTTCCAAAATGAAACAAAAAAATTAAAGCCCCATCTTGTCACGTGAGACTGAAACATTCAATGTGTTACACAAGAAATTCTTGCAGGTATGTGTCGCTCGCTTGTGGAGTGTAAACAACTGGTTATAATGGCAGATGATTATTTTCTAGTTTTCATTTTGAAATAGGTGGCGAAATGTTGACATATGGGGAGCAAACACCACAAAATCTTTAGACAGGTCAAGGGGTTATGCAGAAATGTGTGAGAAGGCTTATCAAAGGTTCTGTTCTCCTGAAGTGCCCATTGTTTTATGTATTCATAACCCTGAAAAAAACCATAAAGGTTCAATTATTTAATCCCTTTGTGCTTCCCATTTCCAGGAAATCACATTCATATACTCACCCCACAGAAATGAATGACTTAAATAATCCCCAGTTTTTAGATCTCTCACTGCACTTTGAAATCAGCTTTCCTGTTCTCAGTAGTAAGGCTTATTTCTTTTTACTCAAGTGTAATAAAAATCTTGAACCATTTATTTGGGATCAACATGGCTCCTTTCAAGTATTTAGGGTTTCATGAAACTGATTTTTTTAACTCCATTAAGTGACATTAATGGAAGAAAGATATCGGCCTTCTGCTGTCCTTTCAATGAAGTGTGGGAGAGAAGTCATTGAAGCTGTATGAAGTGAGGCAGTGTACTACCAATTAAATCATCATCTGTGATGGGCGATGATGTCATTGGCAATATGCCACACAGGGTGCTATTATGTCCATACCACTATTAGTCTGGGGAGGGCCATGGATGCCACAACTAATGGGATTTGGAAAGCACCAGGTTGAAGAAAGCTGTTACAAGCAGAAGGGGAGAAAGGAGTGAGAAGATTAAATGCACAACTCCCTCTTCATGAAGAAAACAGGAACACAACATGGTGCATTTATGTTCCTCTTTTCCACATATCCAACTAAATGCATCCTTATGGGACTTCCACAGGCTGAGAATTCCAACTTCCCTGCATTCTCATGCAGGAGTGTCATGTTCAAACTCATTGAAAAAATCAGGGAGATCACACTTCCAGCAGTCTTCTCCAATTCAATGCTGTCCAAAATGTAATGCTACTGCTTCCCATTCCTCAGCAAGCATGATCCCTGGGTTATAGGATTTATAGTTCAGTTCAGCTGGGGAAGATTGCTATATGGGATTGCAGGACCGCATCAATTAAATGGGAGATGAGAAGAGGTGGATTTAATGTGGCATTACCAGTGGGATGTTATTTTCTCCAGACTGTATTACCTATAATCTAACATTGTTGTGTCTGCCACCAAGAGTCCCAAGTGTGAGGTGGGCAGCTATATAAATCGAATGAATGAATGAATGAATGAATGAATGAATGAATGAATGAATGAATGAGTTATATATCCTCACATCATTATACTATTCCAATGTAGTATGAAGCAACCAGGAAAATACAACCAAATATAAACTGGCACTTAAACCAATTTACATAAGGTTAAAATTCCCCAGTTTATATATTCTCATATCAGTTTATCAATTTATAGATTTTAAATATGTATATCTCCTTTTAAAAAAAACTTTTAAGGGTAGCTTACAGATATCTATCTATCTGTCTGTCTATCATCTATCTATCTATCTATCTATCTATCTATCTATCTATCTATCATCTATCTATCATCTATCTATCTATCTATCTATCTATCTATCTATGGGGGAAAATCCACAGCAAACACAATTTAATGTATAAAATAAAACACACATACACAAACAAACCCAGAGATTTGTCGATGAAGGTTCTCAGTCATCCAGGTGGAACAGTCTGTGGCTTGAATCATGTCAACTGGATTTCTATTTTCTCAGTAGAAACGTTTCACTCCTTATCCAAGGAGCTTCTTCAGTCTGAGTAAAGTCAAGGAATCCATTTATGCCAACTTGGAAAACCCTTCCTTGAATAGAGGTGGGGGCCTCAGGCACAACATTTCCCCTATCTTCCTTCCTGCTTTGTCTTCTGTGCCTAGGAAGATTAGGACCATTTCGCAAGCTCAACAGCAGCAGGGTAATCTTAAAGATCCTCCTTTAGATGATAAAGGGACTTAGAAATAAACATCTAAAAATAACCATGACCTAGCCCCAGGTGCAAGGTCACACAGCCACCCTAGAAACATATTTAAGGATTCCCTTACTAACTATACTCAGACTGAAGAAGCTCCTTGGATAAGGAGTGAAACGTTTCTACTGAGAAAATAGAAATCCAGTTGACATGATTCAAGCCACAAACCCAGAGATTAAAATGCTTCAGAAATAAGATATAAGGATTAAAATGTCACATTTAGAAGGCCCTCACCAGTTCTATAAGATTGTTACTAGTGAGCCTCAGCATCTTACACAAGAGATGCCACATCCATTGAAATCAGTGGGAAGGTATTTTTAAGTCAGACTATTTAAGATCAGGTTTTAAGACCCAAGAAGCCCAACAAAATTTAAGTGATGCTGATCTTAACTCAGTCATGGCAAACATTTGATAGATTGTACCCTGGGAATCTATGCAACAAACTTCGTATCTGCAGGTATTTAAAATGGGGATAACATGTGGTGGTTTCATGGGCCTGATGGTATTTATGAAAAGGTCACAGTGAGGGCTGGCCATGTATCTTCCAAAGTCCTGTGCCAAGAAGGCCCCAGTGCATGCTGGGTTAAGGGAATCCTATGCAATTCCTTATCAGGAAGAGCTGTCAGCGAAGAATTCCAATCATCCAATCCAGAGGTCAGAAGTGCAGGAATAAGCGCCTACAAATCGGACAGAGTGAGCAAAATAGCAAAGCCCTACTAATATTCCACAGATGACGAAGTGGGCTTATTCACCATGCTTCACATGTAATGAATAGAGATGGATTGGTACAGGACATCCCACCATCACCCTTTCTATTTTCAACTTTACAGCAAAGTGGAAATCTTAACAACAATAGTTGAGCTAGAGAATGAGGAGAAAATGCAGATAGATTGGTAAAAAAAATGTGCTGACTAAGCTGGTAACCAATGTCCCCTCTATTATGTTGTTTTATTTCTTGTAAAAAACTACCTCAGCTGTGAAGGAATAGGAACAGTGGGCTGAACAAGATTGCATCTGCTCTGTCCTTCTAGTAATGAGAATTAGATGTTCCAAGGATAATGCCACAAGCAGGGGAAAAAGAAGAAATCTGCTTCACACATGTATCACTTGATTTCTCATCACTTTGCTTTTCAGTAAGGTCAGGCAAAGTTTTTGAAAGCAGTGCAAGGGTGAACAAAGCACCTCTTTTTGACTCTTTAAAGCAGCTGTGTCTCGTGTACTTCTTTCGAATGCTTTGCATGTCCTACTATTCAACACTACACTTACAGCTGAATGTGTGAATATTAAAAGATGGAGCACTTTCAGAGAGCTTTTACAGGAAGATGGATAAGCCTTATCATGCTGATTGTTGGTATGTTTGATACTGGTTTTGATATTGAATTTGTTATTCCTGTAGGTGTTTTAATGATTTATACCAGGAATGTTTTAACTGTGTTGGCCTCTTGTGTGCCACTAAGAGTCTGACATAGATTACAACAAGATAGAAAATGGCTAGATAAATAAATAAATAGACTGACTCTACTGTAATACTGGGGCGTGGTGGCTCAGCGGGTAAGACACCAGGCTTGTTGATCGGAAGATCGCAAGTTTGGAGGTTCGAATCCCTGGTCCTGCGTGACGGAGTGAGCTCCCACACTAGCCCCAGCTCTTGCCAACCTAGCAATGCGAAAGCATGCAAATGCAAGTAGATGAATAGGTACCACTTCGGTGGGAAGGTAACAGCGTTCCGTACGTGTCATGCCGGCCACATGACCGCGGAAGCGTCTTCGGACAACGCTGGCTCTTCGGCTAACAAACGGAGATGAGCCCCGGCCCCTAGAGTCGGACATGACTGCACAAATGTGTGGGGGGAACCTTTTTTACTGTAATACCATTTGTATCTGAGTTTATAAAATACTTCAGCCTATACAAGTCAATGAGTAAAGCTCATTCTCATTGAAGGATGTCCCTTGATATTACTGTAATAAAGAAAAAAGTACAATCAAGCTAAACACTTGTAAACTCCTTTAATTTTATTAGGATAGCTAAGCACTTGCTTAAATGAGTAGAATTTTTTTAAAATAAAAATAGGGTGAGAAAATAGTAAGCAGAGATCAAAAAGGGAGAATGCAGTTTATCAAACTTGTGAAGGAAGATCAGTGTCAATCAGCAAATTAGTTAAATTTAATGAGCGATCCCAGAAACCTAATATAAAACAGGATGGAACCTTTTTATTTATTATGGTAGAACAAATTACAGGAAAGAAAATAATATGTATGCACGTTTCGCTGCTTTTTACCTTTCCTATTAGTTTAATGAGAATTTTGCCAATTGAATTTAGAGTGAATTCATTATGAAATTTATTCTTTGTTTATTTCTTGTATCCTTTGTTTTATATAATACATTACTTAATAATTTGTTTTGTTAAAAGGGTATGACTACAGGAGTTAATAAGGCTATGATATTGCAGTATATTGCGATATATATATATATATATATATATATATATGTGTGTGTGTGTGTGTGTGTGTGTGTGTGTGTGTGTGTGTATGTCACATTTGATATTTGTGATATAATTTATATACTGTATTTATACTTAGATGAAAAAGAAATAAGCCTTAATGAAATAAACTTTTTAATCAATAATAACTAAGAATGTGAAACCCTACAGAGATCTTTTCCACACACTGTACTAGAACTCAGGCACAGGACATTTGTATCCAAAGTTTTTAATATCACCAAAAAAAAAAAGCCAGGAAGAAGAAATTCAGTTTGAAAGACAGTCAACATTAAAATAGACAAAAATAAATGATCTTTCACTGAGTATATTATTAACCTATGGAATTTACTGCATGAGGATATTTCACTAAGTCAAATGCCTCAGGAGTATAGAAGGAGGGAAACATAGATATATAGATACATAGACACACTCATTGGGATTAAAGGTCAATTTACTTTAAGATTAAGCCACTGTCAAACCATAGTAGGCTCTATACTGGAATTCCTTATTGTTTCTAAGGTACTGCTGCAGTGTTTCTCACAAATTTCGATGGGCACATCTTACCGCACACAGGGTTTTATAATTAGCTATGTGCAAGACATTGTTATCTGCTCCAGAAAGTTCTGATGTTACAAATGGGTATCATTGTTCAAAAGGAATATGGGTGGAACTGTCTCTTCTAGAATAGGAAATGGCTTATGGTACTCCATATAGGCCAGATAACATGTGCAATGTGTGCACCGTACCCTCTTCCAGCTCCTGCATGTGCCAAAGGACACACTGGAGCAATGGGGTGAATAGTATTGCCTTCAGGACATGAGGCACCTCATCAGAGCAATAGGCAGCCACCTCACATGCAGTCGAAATGGGTAATGGTATGGTGGAACTCACTGTTACATACTTAACAAGGAGTATGTCCCATCTTATGCATAATTACTTGGGACTTACTTCATAGCATCAGAGAATGTATGAGTTGAAAGTACCCTAAAGATCATCTAATTTGTTTGCTTATTTATTTATTTTTCAAATTTTACCACCGCCCATCTCCCCCAAAAGAGGGACTCCGGGCGGTTTACAACACAGCTAACAAGTTAAAACAAGTTAAAAACAATAGTCATAATAATACAGTATATAAGATATACATACAAATACAATATATAAATATAAAATAAAAGTTTAACTTCTTTTCAATGAATGAATCCACTAAATCATTCTTGAAAATGGCCATCCACTTGACAAAATTCAGCAAAGGTGAATCTATAACTGTTTGAGGTAGACTGTTTACTCCATATCTGTTCTAACTACATATACTGGCATATCTGAGTACCTCCTAATATTTCAGCCCAAATATCCTCCTTTTTAGAATCATCGAGAAGGGATCATTTAATGGAGGAATGGACTGTGAAGATGGCAGAACTTGCTGAAATGGCTAAATTGACTTGACTTGATTAGGGAAGGAAGACTAACTACTTTTATAAAAGACAGGAAACCCTTTATGGACTTTTTGCTGAAAAAGGACAAAAATGAATTGATGATCTCGGGATTTACTGATCAAAAAGAGTTGTTTCTGGGAAGAAGGGAACCATGATATGAATTTGGGAGGTTGGAAATGGTAATAACCATGTTTGTAACTGCTGCAAAGAAGATCAGAAGTCGCTTCTTTAGATATTTTCTTTTTTCTTTCTCCTTTTTTCCTCTCGTTCCTTGACTTTTACTGTTTCTCACCTTTTCTTTTATCTGTTCATATCTTTTTCTTTCTTCTAATTTTTTCTTTACGTTTTCGTAGTTTTTGATCCGGTATAAAGTTCTTTCTCAATAAAAATTATATATGAAATAAAAGAGAAGGGATTATTTAGATCACTAAGTCCAACTCTCTGCTCAGTGCAGGAATCTAAATTAAAGCTTCCCAAAGTGATGGCTATCTAACCTCCATTCAAATTTATCCAGTGAATTTATTCATTTATTTATTAAATTTCTATGACCGCCCATCTCCCTCTCAAGGAGGGACTCTGGGCGGTTCACAGCTATAACAATAATACAATACAATAAAAACGCGATAAAATTCAATACATTAAATATAATAAATATAATTTTAATTTAATTTAATTTAATTTAATTTAATTCCATTCAAACCACTATCCAGATAATTGGTTCCTCTCAAACTGTGTTTATTGTTAAGGAAGTTTTCACTAACATTCATTTGAAATCCACCTTTCTGTAACTAAAATCCATCACTCTGCATCCTCCACTCTCTAACAAGTTGGAAAGTCTCACCTGTCTTTTAAGTGGCAATTTTTCAGGATTTCAAGAGTACATATTGCTACTCAGTTGTCTTTTCTCATGGCTAAATATACCCCAACTTCTTAAGTCTCTCTTCATAGGACTTAGTTTCTAGTCCCCTGATCATCTTCATTGTCCCTTTCTGAACCTGTTCCAGTTTCTCTGAATCTTTCTCTATGTGTGGATACAGTCCTCAAAGTGTGGTCTGACTAAATCAAATTTATTTATACAACTTACAGTCAACTCCCAATGAGCCTGGGTGAGTTGGGTTTGTGTGTGTGTGTGTGTGTGTGTGTGTGCGCGCGCGCGCGCGCCTTCAAGTCAGTATTGACTCCTGGCAACTACCTGGACAAGTCCCTGCAGTTTTCTTGGCAAGATTTCGGAAGTGGTTTGCCATTGCCTCCTTCCCAGGGCTGAGAGAGTGTAACTGGCCCAAGGTCACCCAGCTGGCTTCATGCCTAAGGCAGGATTAGAACTCACCATCTCCTGGTTTCTAGCCTGATGCTCAGGTCTTTAATAGCTTCAACATTGTCAGAGTCTGAGCCATCCGGATTTCTGGGGGGATATAATTCCAAAAGACAGTTGCCACAACGTAGAAAGTGTGCTTCCAGGGGTCCCAACAGATGACACTGCTTGACTAATGGGACCCAAAGCACACCCATTCTGCCCAGTCTGACCAGATGGGCAAAAATGACCAGAAACAGGCAGTCCCTCAAATATCCAGGCCCTAGGTCAATTACTTCTTGTGACTTGGGAATTATATTTTGTAGATATAGCCACTTTTTGCAGCCACATCACACTACTGACTCACATTCAGTTTGTAGTCAACTACTATTTCAAGATCTTTTTCACAAGTACCATTACAAGCTGGGTATCTTCCATCTTATACTTGGGCAATTCATTTTATTTATCTGTGTGAAGAACTTTCCATTTGTCTCTGTTAAATTTCATTCGGTTACTGTCAGACCATCTCTGAAACTTATCAACATTGTTTTCAGTTTTATTTCTGTCTTCTCTGTTGTGTCATCTGCACATTTGATAAGCATTCTCTCCATTTTATGGTAATAGTGGATTCCTGCACTGGGTAGTGAGACAACCTATGGCTGTGAGAGCTGGGCCATAAGGAAGGCTGAGCGAAGGAAGATAGATGCTTTTGAACTGTGGTGTTGGAGGAAAATTCTGAGAGTGCCTTGGACTGCAAGAAGATCAAACCAGTCCATACTCCAGGAAATCAAGCCAGACTGCTCACTTGAGGGAATGATATTAAAGGCAAAACTGAAGTACTTTGGCCACATAATGAGAAGACAGGATACCCTGGAGAAGAAGCTGATGCTAGGGAAAGTGGAAGGCAAAAGGAAGAGGGGCCGACCAAGGGCAAGATGGATGGATGATATTCTGGAGGTGACGGACTCAACCCTGGGGGAGCTGGGGATGGTGACGGCCGACAGGAAGCTCTGGCGTGGGCTGGTCCATGAACTCACGAAGAGTCGGAAGCGACTGAACGAATAAACAACAAAGCACTGGGTAGGAGGCCGGACTAGATGATCTCAAAACTCAATTCCAACCTTTATAGTCTATGATTCTGTAATTCTTCATGTAAGTAATGAAAAATATTGACAAGTCGGGGACTTAGGAATCACCCTTCTGTCTTCCTCTGAATACATCTCTCCAATTTTATGATAAACCATTTATGAACACTATTTGAGTAGTTTTCCAGGGAAGTTATATATCCCCTTAATTCTCATTAGCCCTCCTCCAGTCATCCTGAACTTTTTGTTCTTAAAGATTTAAGAGGATTCAGCCAGACCATCAGCTACCATTCAGCACTTCGAGATGCATATTTACATTCATTTGAGGTAAAACAATATTTCTGTTTCCGTCAGTCTCAGGCTTCAATCCTGCCCTGCATTTTGCCCTTTGCTGTCTCCTGGTGGAACATGCCGCTTTCGCTGTGACCTTCTCCTGTGTTACATGATAATATTTTACCTTCTTCATTGAGCAGCTTCATTGCTTATTTTCCTTTAATCTTGATGATCTCCAAAGAAGCTCTTTGTGTTATTCTTAAGATGCTTTGCTAACTCAATTCATTCTGAGCTTTTGCTCTCCACATACCAGTTCTACAATTATGCAATTCTAGGCTATTCTTTGTTTTTAACCCAGCCTTCTTTGCATTTCTTATACATGTCCTTTTTATTATTTTAGATGTTCACTGATTTTTTTGTATAGCCACAGTGGCTGTTTCTGCTCTCCTCTGTTTCTTCTTCACTGTTATAGTTTGCAACTGTACTTTTAGTATCTTCTGTAGGAACTCACCCATCACAAGCTCCAGCTTCTTTTTCCCTCGGCTTCTCCAGCCATGGAATCCTCCTTCATTCCTCTGAGTTTATTAAAATCCACTTTTTTGAAGTCCAAGGTACACCTTTGACTACACTCTGCAGTTGTTTCCATTGCAAGCAAGAACTCCAGGATTACATGGTCACTGTCCCCCAACATTCCCACCACTTCCATTTCCTCAGTTAAGATTTCCGCATTAGTGCAAGTTAAGTTTAGCAGATCCTTTTCTGCTTTCTTCCACTCCTCAGAAGGAAAAATTTTCAGCAAGGCAAATAAGAATTTCATGGAACGACCATGCTTGGCAGAGCCTGTGACTGACAGATGTCAGGGTAATTAAAATGTCCCTTCAATGCAACTTCATTTCTATTTGAAATATATGCAATGTGCTCTTCTTCTTATTTGAACAGGCAGTAATAGGCACCAACAGGAATATTGCTTTTATTTGTTCCTCCACTTGTTTCAACCCATTTTAACACTCAGTGTTACTCTTCCTCCTCCTTTTCTATTGCTTCTGCTCCTTTTGAACAAACTGCATCCACCATCTGCCATATCCCATATTTTTGGCTATACAAAAAACTCATCCCATTAGGTATAATGTTCACATATTAAAATATATTTGCCTTTCTGTGTTAAGTGCTCAAGCTCACCTTATTTCCCATGCTCAGGGCATTAGAGTATGACCAATGAAGGCTAAGAACTTTATGAACTTACTTTTTTCTGTTTGTTTGTTTTTTGCATTGATAGGACCCATTTCAGCAGCATTCCCACTTTCTACTGTGCACGAGTCCTTATCTGAGGTCCTAACTTCAAATTTTTCATTCCACCCCCCCTTGGATTCAATTTAAAGCCCTCCTAATCAAGCTTGCCATGCTTTGTTCAAACACATTTTTACCAATCTTTGTGAGGTACAACCCAACTTGTGCCAGCAGACCATCATCTAGATAACTCAGATCATGGTCCAGAAACTGAATTTCTCTCATCAGCACCATCTGTGTAGTATGTCATTGACTTATAGCATTCTTCTTTCTCTTTGTGGTCCGTTTTCATGAAATGGAAGGATGAACAAGAATACCATATCAAATTAAATTTCAACACATTGGACTTTGTCCTGCTCACAGTTCCATTGCTTTTTTTGCACATAACAGCCTTTCAGATACTTGTTAACTGCTATCATATCTTCCCTTACTCTTCTCTTTGGCAAGCTAAACTTGGTCATTGTCTTTGAGTATTCTTCCTAAGTCTGGCTGTAGCTTGAATCATGTCAACTGGATTTCTATTTTCTCAGTGGAAACGTTTCGCTCCTTATCCAAGGAGCTTCTTCAGTCTGAGCAAAGTTGGTAAGGGAATCCCATTTTTAGGATTCCCTTACCAACTTTGCTCAGACTGAAGAAGCTCCTTGGATAAGGAGCGAAACGTTTCCACTGAGAAAATAGAAATCCAGTTGACATGATTCAAGCTACAGACAATTCCACCTGGATGACTGAGAACCTTCATAGACATATTCCTAAGTCTGGGTTTCCAGATACAGCACATTTGTAGACTCTACCCCATGTCTATACATGTAGGACTGCAATATGTAGTACTTCCAAAGAAGTAACTTGCATTGATTTCAATGATTTTTTTCCTCAACAAATATAAAAACACTGCAACCAAAACATGAATCTCTTAAGTCAGTGACAGAATTTCTCATCACCTATAGTAAAGGAAGAATTAAACATTTTGAACATTTTTCTTCATTTTTAAAATATGTGTGGTGTAGCATATCAAATCTGCAGTTGTATACTCTTGACTGAGACCCTTTCTAAGCAAATAAGCATTTACAAATAAAGTAATAAATAGAGTTAGAGCATAATAAGAATGGAATGTTAAAGCCAAGGAAAGGAAGAGGGTGGAATTGCTAAAAACATGTTAATTTACTGGCAGTAGGAAAAAAATGCCTAAGTTCAAAGGTCACACCCCATATACCTTCTACATAACATAACTTGCCCAACTGTTGTATAAAATTCAGGAAAGTAGAATGCTTCCCATGTGCTAGTTTTTCATTTTAGTGATTATTTTGCAATGGTATGTTTACATTTCTCCAGAGGAAGTGGAGGAGGGGGAATCATTTTCTTTCAATCGTTGCAAATATCAACAATATGCTAACCAACTGTAATCAAATACTTTTCCCCCAAAGCTGAGGAATGTGCCATAATTTGTCAAAGAACCCTTCCTGACAAGTTTTTAGTAAAGTCCACTATAGCCAACCATTCCCAGCACCCCCCTTGACCCATCTAGTAAATGACCTTTAACCTTATTTGGGCCTCTTTTATGAGCCTCTTTCACTCTGAGCAGATGGCTAAACTATCAAAGGTTTTATGAGGAAAAATCTGCTTCCCAAACACTGGAGTGGTATATTTCGTTCCACGTTAATGTTAGCTATCAAGGCTTTAGATGGAAAACACAAAAGTTATGTTGTGGCAGCTGGAGTGACAAATAGACTGGAGACTACCTGGTATTGTGTGGAAAGGAACAGAAGGTGTGGAAAGGCGATTTGCCTAGGCAATAACTCGATGCTCCAAAGAAGATAATTGAAAGGAAAATTAAGGAAGGGAGGGAAAGAATCCATTTGCATGGCAAAACAGAAGCATTTGTGCTTGCTAATGTATTTAAAAATAGAATTGAAAAACATTGTAAAAAATAGATGAATGCATTAATAATACATTTCAAATGTGGCTTCTAGCTTAAGGTAAAGGTTCCCCCCGCACATTTGTGCAGTCATGTCCAACTCTAGGGGCCGGTGCTCATCTCTGTTTGTTAGCCGAAGAGCCAGCGCTGTCCGAAGACGCTTCCATGGTCATGTGGCCGACTTGACGCACGCGGAACGCTGTTACCTACCCACCGAAGTGGTCCCTATTCATCTACTTGCATTTGCATGCTTTCGAATTGCTAGGTTGGCAAGAGCTGGGGCGAGTGCGGGAGCTCACTCCGTCACGCAGGACTAGGGATTCGAACCTCCGAACTTGCGATCGACAAGCCTGGCATCTTACCCGCTGAGCCACCACACCCCTCTGGCTTCTAGCTTAGTCTGGCATAAAAATCAATAATTGATTTTCAAATAATAGGTCCCTGCACACTGGGCAGATATCTGCCTTGAGATTCAAAGTGAATGATCTTAGGTGACCCATTCTACTCTGGGAACCAGCAAGGCAGGGCCCAACTGCCTTAACCAGACACTTTTCTTAGAGGCAAGTGGCTTCTGTATGTGCATAGAGCTCCCAAATGCACAATGGCTTTCTGAGAAGCTCATGCTACTCTGTTCAGCTTTCCCAGTGGAAAACATTTGGTGTGTGTCATCATGCAAGTGCAGAGCAAGTGGTGCAATAGATTCCCCGTGTATTTCATAGAATCGTAGTGTACAATTGCTGATCAGATCTTTCTCAGATATGCTGCCCTGCATTATACCCACTCAACACCAGCATGCATCTCTTTACATGTAATTTCTGAGGAAATGTGGCACTGAACAGTAAGACGGTTGTACACTCCTGCCTTAAAAGAAGCCCTCAGTTTATTCCCCCATATAAACAAGGACTGATCTTGGACATTCAAAACAGGCAGAGTCCTGGCTCAGATTAACTTCTGTTCTCAAGGGGATGCATTTGGGGATAAATTACCTGTTACATTCTGGCTGGTGCCTCCATTTCATTGAACTATCACATCACTGGCAGTGCTTCAGGCAATGTAGAAAACATATATATGCATGAACTTAGGCCTTTGAAATTCAGATTCTTAATACAGATAGACTTCAAAGACCAGTTCTACTGATTTCTTCTTTGACTTAATTACTTTTGAAATGAAGAGGAACAATATTTTTTTTCTTTTTCTTTTTGAAAAAATGCCTGAAATGACCCAAGCTTCCCTGCATTTCAAAAATATGCACTTCTCTGTACCATGGAGCAAGGCTATAAGAGCAGCGGATTTCCTAAGGTGTATGCACAGCAGTGAGCACGGTTCATGTTTGAATATTTAAATGTATGCAAGTAAAAATGGCCTTGCATTGAGGCTAACTTAAAGAGAGTTTCTGAGCATGACCCTTTTCTGTTAAGGTACAGCAACTCTGCATGGAAAATTTACCCATCAAGTTGTTTCTTCCCTCTCTTTCTTGACATTCACGCAATGATCAACACCACACAGGTGTTCAAGAAACAAGAGTGTGCATTTCCAATATCCTACCTTAGCCCTTCACAAGGTCTCAATGTCTGTGAGTTGAACCAAGGTCGAAAGCAGAAGTTGATAGGACAGATCGTTCAGTATACTGCTTGCATGTGCACTGTTCACAAATGAAGAGAGAAAAAGTGTAACGAGACTCTGGAGACCCTTGCACAAACGTCTGCTAGGACTGCATCATATGCATAGGATTAGTTCAATATCTAAAGCAGTGTTTCTCAACCTTGGCAAGTTTAAGAGGTGTGGACTTCAACTCCCATGCTGGCTGGGGAATTCTGGGAGTTGAAGTCTACACCTCTTAAAGTTGCCAAGGTTGAAAAACACTGATCTAAAGAGAGATGAGTGTTGGTCTTGGACAAGGGAGACAATTTGGTTCAAATTAATAACAGCTGGGAAACTCACTGGGGGAACTTTGAGCTATTTTTTTTATCCTGGCCTATCTTTTGGGGTTATTGTCCTGTCATCCTGAGCTTTTTGGAAGAATGACGCAAGTCTAATAAAAAGGATCCTCTATACACATTTTAAGGCATTTTAAACTCCCTGAAAACAACAGAACCAAGCTAATTTATGTGACAATATTTTTTCATTGTAAATAGTGTGTAATCTGCAGCCAGAATGAAATAAAATATCTCCATCCTTGTCAAGAACACTGATATGTGTAATTAATTTATTTGAAATCAGTGTTAAACTTGCCCAACTGTGTAGTCTTTCCATTCTAGGTGCCAGTTATAGTGGGGACATTTGATATGTATAGATAGATGAGAGATAGAGATAGAGATAGAGATAGAGATAGAGATAGAGATAGAGATAGAGATAGAGATAGAGATGATAGAGATAGAGATAGAGATAGAGATAGAGATAGAGATAGAGATAAATATAGAGATGATAGAGATAGATAGAGATAGAGATAGATAGATAGAGATAGAGATAGAGATAGAGATAGAGATAGAGATAGAGATAGAGATAGAGATAGAGATAGAGATAGAGATAGAGATAGAGATAGAGATGATAGAGATAGAGATAGAGATAGAGATAGAGATAGAGATAGAGATAGAGATAGAGATAGAGATGATAGAGATAGATAGATAGATAGATAGATAGATAGATAGATAGATAGAGATAGATAGAGATAGATAGAGATAGAGGTAGAGATAAAGATAGAGATAGAGATAGAGATAGAGATAGAGATAGAGATAGAGATAGAGATAGAGATAGAGATAGAGATAGAGATAGATAGATAGAGATAGAGATAGAGATAGAGATAGAGATAGATAGAGATAGAGATAGAGATAGAGATAGAGATAGAGATAGAGATAGAGATAGAGATAGAGATAGATAGATATAGAGATGATATAGAGATAGAGAGATATAAAGATAATCAAGTCTTCTTTCACAGAAAAATGGCTTTAGGATTAATCCTTTCTGTCTGCAGCTTTTCACTTTCTCAGATTTCTTTCCATGTAACTTGTTAATCCATCAGTCTTGTTTATCCAAGCAGGTTTATTAATGACAAATGCTGCTGGCCTCGTTGAGTTATGACTGTAAACTGAAAAGAATATGAGAGCCAAGGTGAAAAGGTGATTTCTTTATAACAGCTGTAATTTATCCTGAGTTTTGGTCAGTCCTTTGATTTTAGGCTAGCTTTGGATATAGTGTTCCTACTGATTGCATTAGAAGAGCCCTTAGGGGTCATGCTGAATTCCAAGGTCCTGGAATCTGTTAGATGAATGGAAGATGGCCATATGTGCAGGGTTAGAGAATGATAACAAAATGGAGCACAATGCTACTCTAGGATTGGTATTTGGAAATCCTCTCACATGCCTTGTGTTTGCTCTCATTCACATATGTGTTCTGTCGAAGTGCTTCCAGCATCACTTGTGCATAGTCAAGAAAAGAAAGGAAAGGCTGGCAGAGGATGAAGCATCACACTCTTGGGCGTAAACTCAACATACTCTATCCCCAAGAATCCCAGCATACGATTGAGGCTGCATGATGGGGGATCACAGTCTAGGATGATGGATTTCTGATTAAATTAATTAGTAGCAGTTAAATGAATGTTTTATTGTTGTTGTTTTATCAGCTTACACAAATTCTTACTTGGATTATTTCACATATTCAGAACATATTCAATAACTGTGAAGTAGGTTTTATTTCTTTTATAGTAAATTTTATTAGGTTTCAAGAGAAGAATAAAAACTACAAAAAAAAAACTACAAAGAAAGAAAAAAACTAAAAAAGTGTGGAAACACAAGAGGATTTTTTTTTTCAAATTTACAAAAAGATGTGGCTTCCGACTTTTAACAGCAAGGATATAGAAAAATTTCCATAATCAATATCTTACTTCACAGTATATTAAACCAAAACCCCACATTATTTCTATAAGTCATTCCACTTTAACACATAATAAAAATCACTAAGTACACTTACTCCTCCCCTTATATTAAAATAAAGGAAAAAAAATTCATATAAACCTCATAAACATCTTTCTCCCCTCCAAAAGATAACACATATTTAATTATTCCTTTCCTACCACTATTCTATACATTTCTGTCTACTATAATAAGAATCAAATTAAAAAAATTAAAAAGCACATAAGTTTACTTCCGGTGGGGATATGGCAGACTGAACAGCTGTGCCCATGGGCTCCGCGGGCAGAAATGACAACATGGCATTTTGTGGGGGGGTCCTCAGGCAGGTTTTTCCTGAAGCCCAGGAGTGTTTTCACGGACAAGAAAACACTTGGAATCATCCCATCCATCGTCCGGAACGGCGACTTATAGCCAGAGGATCACAAACGGCGTTCGCACTCATTTGGTAAGAGCCGCCGGGAGGGCTGTGACATCACCATTTCCAAGCCGCGCTGTAGCCTTAAAGAGACACTAAGTCTGGCCACCCCATTTCTAAATCACCCAATTTATATTTTTTTAAGTATATGTACCCTAAGAGTGGCTTTTTACAACAAGGTGAAGCGGGCTCTCTTGGCACTTATCATTATTTTTGGGGTTTAAAAAAAATCTAAGTTTTGGCTTGTTTCCCATCCAAATATTAAGGAGGATTTGAGAGTGAATAATTGTTTCCCTGTTATTTTTGTGCTGGATTTCAAGAAATTACCATTCTCCTACATGCTGAATCAGCCGATTTGAACCTTCAGCTTTCTGTCCTCACTTTCGCCTGAGAACAGTCTGCTTTTCACTCTCACTTCATGTAAACAACTTTCGAACATTCTCATATCTTTGACTTTTGCTGATTAAGCTCCTAGGGGGCGCCATAATCTACTGCATGAGACATGGAGGAATTCAAGCAGACTTTCTCTGATTTCCATTGAGACCTTAAGCAAACGTTTTCTGATTCTTACTGTCAGGAATCCACCACACTTACCAACTTTTTATGCAAGGCATTCAGGACATTGTGGAAGATATGAGCTTTAAAATGTCTCATCTGTTTGGGGATGTCGTGGATGAAATGGAGGAATTTAACAGCGTCAGGAATGTTTCTTTGACTTCGGCTGAGATGCTGGAGGAAGATTGGACAGTGAAGAAATTAAAGGGACAGATCAGATTGAAAGCCATAAGTGAAATGGATCTTTTGATGGAATGCCTTGGAAAAGAAGGAGTTAATATGTATGGGAGTTCTCTTGAAGAGGTCAAGAAGAGCTAGGATGGATGCACTGCCCCCATCCCACTCTCACCAGAGATCATCCATAGGTGTGACCAATGCCATTTCCATCCCATATCCGGGCCTGAAACCTGACTGAAGGGGGTCTAGATAATCCGTTTCATCCAGAATCCTCTGAAGCTGCAACACCACCACTTTCTCAACCACCTTCCCCAAAAAGGGGAGATGGGAGACTGGGCGAAAAATTGTCTAGTATACTAGGGTCCAGCGATGGTTTCTTGAGGAGGGGGCGCACCAGCGCCTCCTTAAAGGCAGCTGGAGAAAACCCCTCTCTCAAGGATGTATTTACCATCGACTGGACCCGACCACCCGTCACCTCCCGGGCTGCCTTCACCAGCCAGGAGGGATGTGGATCTAATAAAAAAAGTGGTGGCATTAACTGTTCGGAGGATCCTATCCACTTCCTCAGGTCCAACCAGGTCAAACTGTTCCCAGATAACTGGGTAAGTACGTCCCCCAGGCATCTCTCCAGACCCTGTCTCACGCTTGGAGTCCAACTTGGAGCGAATCTGAGCGATTTTATCCTGCAGATGCCCAGAAAACTCCTTGGCGCGGCCCTGCAGATTTCTAGATCCCCTTTCTGGATTTCTGGATAAAGTATATTAATCTGGATTGCTTTAACGGTTTGGCTGACTTCATTTACCTTTAACAATTTGAATTAAGATCATCAAGGTATACTAACAACAACAACAAAAGAAGAATGATGTTTGGTTTTGGGTTTGACATGATTAAGATCGTTAAAATTGCTGTATTAAGTATAATGGTAGGCAATTTATATGTTTGTTAGTTTGATTTCTATTATAGTAGACAGGAATGTATAGAATAGTAGTAGGAAGGAAATAATCAAATAAATGTTATCTTTGGGGGGAAGCTGATTAGGAGGTTTATATATATATATAGATATATATTCTTTTTTCTTTTAATATAAGGGGAAGGAGCAACTGTATTTAGTGATTTTTATAATGTGTCAGTGGTATGATTTATAGAAATAATGTGATTTTGGTTTAATATAGAGTAAGAGATTGATTATAGAAATTGTTGGATATTCTTGCTGTTAAAAGTCAGAAGTCATCTTCTTCTGTAATTTCTAAAAAAAAATCTTTTCTGTGTTTTCACATTTTTTAGTTTTTTTCTTCTTTGTAGTTTTTTTTCTGTAGCTTTTACCTTTGTTTGAAATTCAAAAAATGTGTATAAAAAAGCACATAAATTGTCTGCTATTATACTTAATAGTACAACAATTTTAATAATCCCAATCTTAATAAACCCAAAAAACAAAGACAATTCAAAACAGTAATTCCATATCTTTAAAAGGGAATAACATCAATCAAATCCTTAAAGCAAACCAGATGAACATTCTTCTGTTGGAGAGCACACACAGAGTATCAGAAAGCGATCAGCACCAGAGACCATAAATGGTGCCAGTCATTTTAGTAACTTAGTTGCACTTATATTTGTTACTCATATAAACAGATATTTACAGTCTTCTTCCAGATCCCTGGAAGTATTACAATTCCACATACCAGATAGTAGAAACAAACAGAAAGAAACAGAAACAGAAAACAGAGTAAGCAGGGTGGGGCAGGCAGGTTCTTTTATACTTTTCAGCCTGAATCACGTGCTGCCTGACCTTTTAAAGTTTGCAGGTGTTTACCTAATAAGGCTATATTGCTGTGACTTTCCCTCAAGGAATAATACACCAACATCTTCAACCCTTATCTCACTTCAAAATAAACCAAAACAGTTACATATCCCTACAATGTGCACAGAGCTTTCCTCTTGAAAGAATCAAACAGCCCAACTGCCCCCTTCAAAGATTACAGGTTCTTTTCATGGCATTCCACCAGGAGATCAATTTTACTTCTGGCTTGCAGATCACTCTCTCCCTTAGATTTCTCCAACTCCATTATCCAATCTCCATCCAGAATCTTGATAAAAGTCCCAATCTCAGTCTTAAAAAAAACCTTTCTTAAATTCCCCAATTTCATCCACCACATCCCCAACCTGATGGCACATTTTAAATCTCATATTTTCCACAATGTCCTGAATATCTTGCATAAAAGCTTGGTAGAAGTCAGAAGAAATCTGTTTAAAATCTTGGTGGAAGTCAGAAAAAATCTGTTTGAAATCCTCCATGTCTCACGCAGTAGATTATGGCGCCCCCTAGGAGCTTAACCAGCAAAAGTCAAAGATATGGAAGAGTTCCAAAATGTGTTTACATAAAATGAGAATGAGATGGCAGACAGTTCTCAAGGGAAAGTGAGAACAGAAAACTGAAGGTTCAAATCAGCCGATTCAACGTGTAGGAAAATTCTAATATCTTCAAATTTAATACAAAAATAATAATAGGAAGACAATTGTTTACTTTCAATCTTTGGATTTTCCTTTGGAAGGAAAACAAAATCCAAAACTTAAAATAATTTTTTTTTAAAAAAAGTAATCCCAAAAATAACATTAAGCACCAAGAGAACCAGCTTCTCCTCACTGTAGAAAGCCTCTCTTGGAGTACATATACTTAAAAAAATACAAATTGGTGATTTAGAAATGGGGTGGCCGGTCTTAGTGTCCCTTTAAGGCTACAGCGCAGCTTGGAAAGTGATGAAGTCCCCGCCTCCCAGCTGGCTCTTACCAGTTGAGCACGAAATGCTGTTTGTGATCTTCTGGCTGCAAGTAGCCATCCGGAGGACAGATGGGATGATTCCAGGTATTCTCCTTGATCCGGAGAACGTTTCTGGGCTTCAGGAAAACCTGCCTGAGCCTGGAAAAAGTTACCGCATTGTCAGCTCCGCCCACTGAACCAGCAGGCAGAGCCGTTCAGTCCGCCATTCCCACCGGAAGCCATGAAGTAGGTTTTATGAGGCATGGGAAAGACATGGGAAAAGCAAGGCCACTTTAGATCAGGGATGACTACCTTTTTCAAGCCAGAGAGTGGCATGACTGGGGCTACATACCAAAAAGTAGTGGGTAGAACCCAGACAAAATATAATTCAATTTACAGGCTCAAATTAACCAACACTGAATTTAGTGAATATGGTTATTCTCCAGCCATGTACGTAATCATCTTTCTCTTGGGTTGCATTCAAAGTTAGGAACAAAATTGCAAGGTCCATGAGGGCTGAATTCAAAGCTTTTGGACTAGAACGTGGTGGTAAAGTCTTCGATTGTTCATCTTTGGGTTAACAAATGATCTGCCCATGAAATCAAGACAACTCTGGAGTTAATAAATCATCACTCAAGTAATTTACTGTCACAGTGGTATGGAGAAGAAATAGCAGTTCGCTAGCGATGTCTAGCCAAGAGTGTGATAGACCCAATTCATCAGGTATATGATAATTTGGCCTTTGCTTTCTGTTTAACATGCTTTTGGTGAAGATAAATTCATCTACTACACTCCAGCTCTTCTGAGGTTGACATGCATCCCACAAATGCCCTCTAGCAAGTAATTGTACCTTCCTTAAATGTTAAGTATTGGAAAGACATTGTTCTATCTTTCCATCTGACATCATTGGAACTTCTTTGTGGAAAGTTGATCTCAAGGCAAACAAGATTATCTCACTGGCATTTTCTGTTTCTGGAAATCATTAATCTATTTACAAGAAGTTCAGCTCAGAATAGCTTTGGCATTTCTTTATTTGGGGTGAAGTTTTAAAGGCATAGGTACTTTTTAGTCTGCATCCCATTCATGTAATGGGGCATGCAGAGGAGAATTTCCTGTAACCTCCTTCCCCAACCTGGTGCCCTTCACCTGTGTTTGACTTCAACAGCTTGAAATGCTAGCTAGGACTTATATAGCCAAACACATCTGGAGTGCACTAGGTTGAAGAAACACTAATAACTATACAGATGGAACTTCAGCACACACACACAAGCACAAAAGGAACCTGAGTCAACAATTACACCATGAACTTTTGGACAGGAAAAGAGGAGTGACTCAATTCCTGTATAAATGGGCCTTTGATTATTTTAATACTTAGCTAGTGGGAGGGCTGTCTGTCTTTAAATTATTATTATACTATTGTTATTGCTATTGTTGTGTATTTGGGAGACTGCTTTTATGTGCAATTGATCTATATATTACCCAGTTATGAGACTGGAGTGGTATCTAAGATAAGTAGAGAGATATAAAAACAAACAAACAAATAAATTTATTTATTTATCCAACTTCTATCACCGCCCATCTCCCCCCACAAGGGGGACTCTGGGCGGTTTACAACAAAGTTAGTAATTAAAAACATATAAAATACAATATAACCACTCTAAAAAATTAATTAGATATAAATATATGAAATCCAAGAGGCTATGAGGTTATATTTAAAAGAACTCTACGGTGCAAGCCAACCCCAAGAGGAGCTATTACCCTTCCCATCCCAACCGAGGATAAAATAAAAGTAGCTTCTACTATAATAAAACAGTTTTGCCAATTTTCTTATAGGGTGACATGTATGCAATCCCAGCATTTGGACTAGCAGAGGAATTATACTTAAAACTCACCTGGGGTTTTTAAGTGAGAACCTCACATGGTTCTTCACCCAGTCAGATTCTGGGGAAGATATTGTCCCTCACTGGACAATATTGGGATTTTTTTAGAGACACCTGCATATTTGTGGATCACTGTGGCAACTATATTATCAGAACAATGTATGAATCACTCATATGTTTCTTTGAAAGACAACATCACATGCTCTTTTTCCTCCTCCTTCACCTCTTCTTTCTTGTTTTTATCTCCTCTTTGGTACTCAGGTTTCCTAGCTGATCAGATAAGTGGATCAATCACTAGCACATCAGCAAATGGGTGTAACTATGTACCTTTAATATTTGTCATTCTTGCCCAACATGCATCTAAAAAGCAGATGGTGACGAATAGAGTTTTCATGCTTTATCAGCTGCAGCAAAACATCTGGTGTAAAAAAAAATGAATCACTCTGAGTTAATGAAGCTTTCGTTATGATTTCATACAATCCTTTTTCAAACAGAGCAAATTCCACTCCAGGAATATAACTGATTAACTGTGAATGTGAATCAATTTATATTTTAACTTAGGTGTTCTCTAACCGTTCATTTCCTATCCTGGTGTTTAGTCCTGTGATTGTCATTCCTTTTATTACATTTTTTAAAACGTAATCTGAAATATTTATTTTTTGCTAGTATTATTCTAGAAACTTAATCTCTTCTTTGATTACAGTCTAAGGCCTACATCGCTTATTAGTGTGATTTGGATTAGAAGCCCCTTCTAAATTGTTGAAAACTTAATTGTGCCTTCTCATTGAGCTTTCCATTTTTAAATCAATATGATGATTTATTATGGAACTAATATTGTTTTGTTTCAAGGAGGATTAGCTGTGTTGTGGGATTATCACAATCACATTTGTCTTGTTAATAAAGTGGAGAATGTGAATGTTTAATCCAGTGCTGAAGACATACCATGGAGCCTAAAACTCACTTTTAAAAGATAAAGGGAAGAGGAACAGCCAGGGGCTACACTCAGAAAATGGACATAATCTAGAGGATCTGGGTGGACTAATATGGGTCTGACTAAAAGTAAATACATAGTTATTTGTTGTCCCCATCAATAAGCATCCAGATGCTTCTGAGAGGTCCAGAAGAAAGACATAAAAGCCTCAGCTTTCAGGACAGGGCATTCTTACATATACTTTGGCCACTATGGTCCCTTTTTTTTCTTGAAATAGAAGATAAGTATTACAAATTAGCAGTATGTATTTGAAATACAGTCAAATGAGCTCTGTAAAACACTTTGTCATCAATGAAGTATTTCAAAAGAATAAACACATTAAATTTAAAACACAATCAGACAGATGGCAAAATTATTTCTGAAGTTTATCTTCCTCATGATGCTTATCCATAAATCTCAACCACAAATTATCCTGGCTATTTTTATTTCCTAACCCAAATCTAAACTCGCTCGCAGATAATTATTTATTCATTCTAGTTATTCATTCAATATATATCTTGCATCTCCTCCATGATCTGAAGTTGGCATACATAGCACTCCGTACTCCAACTTTTGTGAGATATGTTAGGCTGAAAGAGGGAGCATGAAAGAGCCAGTTTGGTCTAGTGGTTAAGCTGATGGGCTAGAAACCCATTTTATAATATAAATAATTTTATATTTATTTACCTAAAATTATGTACCTGTAAAATATGAAATCCCATACACAAAATGAAGTGGTCCCCATCTGCATATATCAACCATTCTCTCTCATAAAGAGAGCCAGTTTGATCTAGTGGTTAAGGCAATGGGCTAGAAACCAGGAGTCTGTGAGTTCTAGTCCCGCCTTAGGCATGAAAGCCAGCTGGGTGACCTTGGGCCTAGTCCCTGTCTCTCAGCGTTAGGAAGGAGCCAATGGCAAACCAGGAGACTGAGAGTTCTAGTCCCGCCTTAGGCACAAAAGCCGGCTGGGTGACCTTGGGCCAGTCACTCTCTCTCAGCCCAACTCACCTCACAGGGTTGCTGTTGTGGGGAAAATAGGAGGAGGAAGGAGTATTAGGTATGTTCACTGCCTTGAGTTATTTATAAATAAAAAAGGCGGGATAAAAATTAAATAAATAAAATAATAAATAAATAAATGACAGGCCCAAAGCCATCATCTAATAAGCTTTCAGGCTGGAGGTGGACTTAAACCTGAGTTTTCCCAGTTCCAGTCCAACAAAATCACACCAGCTCTCTAAGTACAGTGCCAAATTTACTGGCCAAGGAGGAAGGATGCCTTAGGTTTATTTTATTTTATTTATTTTATTTTATTTTATTTTAATTAAATTTATATTACCGCCCATCTCCCCTGTCGGGGAGGTTACTCCAAAAGCATCAAATGGTGAATGCAGTTCATGGCGTGCAACTGCTAATCCATGCTGTTCTTGAAGGCTTGTCTACTCCAAGTCTGGTTTGAAAATAAACAAGCCTAAGTACAAAGGGGGGGGGGAGGTCCTAAAAGTTGTTGGAGGAAGATTTTTTTACATGAAAGAGCATTAAAATTGATAACGTCATCCACCTGTAGGCTGATCTGTTATAGTCTGTACCAAAACTCCAGAATTCCATTGCATATATAGCTCTGATCTGGTTAATAGAGAATACATTTTTTTCAAAATACATATTTTCTTTAGGGTTGTTTTATTATTATCTGTAAAAACTGATGCACTAATTAACTCATGAGCTCTAAGGTATTGTTGCACTTTTGATTTTCTTACAGATAAAGACACAAGAATTTAAATACAAATGCATAAACATGACCATAACATCAAACATTTTGTTGATTTTGAACAAATTCAGCCACTTTATATGTACTTGTGGAACATTTCTTCTTCTTTTAAATAACTCATCTCCTTTTAAACAAATTGCTCACTAGGTGTGTTTGGACCTCCCAGAAAACTGCTGAAATCTGATTATCATCACTGTATCCCCTTGAAATACAACATATCTTTGGCAAGACCAGCACAGTGTGATGTAATAGGATGCAAAATGCACTTCCAATGAGCTGTTTACTTCCTGTAACACTAGGATAACTACTAATGAATGAATAGCTCTTGGGAGATCCAGTTTGTAACTGGATATCTTAAAAATCCTTATCAGATTCTCAGTGATGGAAGAAGAGGAGGACAACGAAGAGGAAATCTAATAAAAGAAAAATAATTCTAGCAACTTGTTCATTCATCTATTCTTTTAAAAACATTTTTTAGTATCCCAGGCAAAGTAATCTGAAGAGAAGATTGACTGTGTCAAAGCAGGATGTGACATTTGTGATGTTCTGCAGATCTTTCTTCCGGAGACCATCTTGCGGACAGCTCTGACAGCAGGGATTAATTCAAGCAATAGCAATAAACAACCGTTGAAGTGAGGTTGAGCCCTAACACCTGGATGTTATGTTACCAAAAGACCTCATGTCATTCCAGGCTACATGTGTGTGTGTGTGCGTGCATGTAATTTAAAATTGTCCATCTTCCTTTCTTGAAAGCAGTTCTAAATGCCACTTAAAAATGGTTTGAAATAATACCCAAATGGAATTCATAATATAGCTTGGGGCACTTTAACTGTTAAAGTTACTGTTGCAGTTTGAGACCAATTGATCCTTGGTGAAAAATCAATTATCTATGAGCAAATATAAGATAACAAAACCTTGTTTGTTTAAACATATGCAAAAAATTGGGGAAGAAGAGATTTTTTTATAGTTAAAAAAAATCAAAAGATGGATCTGAATAATCCCTCCCATGAAAAATTATACATACGAAATCAGAATGGCAAACAGGAGGCAAAAGATTTATCATTTTTATGTAGAAGCCAGTTTTGACATGAAACAATATTCAAACATAGGAACATCAGTGCTCACAACTATATGCTGACGTGATATAAGCTATGTTATCTTTCAAAAACGCAAAGTAGATCAGTTGTGGGGATTGTCGAATAGCTGTATTCTGTTAGGTCAAGGATGCTGTGCTACACAAAAAATTACATACTGCTATGGAAGGTGGTCCTGAAAAAGTACATACCCTCCCCATACCAAAAAAAAAAAAAAGATGCCAGATCAATGCAACTTAAAAGATGGGTCTAAGGTAACCTGGGGGAGTGGTGGCTCAGTGGGTAAGATGCCAGGCTTGTCAATCGGAAGATTGCAAGTTCAGAGGTTTGAATCCCTAGCCCTGTGTGACGGAGTGAGCTCCCACACTAGCCCCAGCTCTTGCCAACCTAGCAAATCAAAAGCATGCAAATGCAAGTAGATGAATAGGTACCACTTCGGTGGGAAGGTAACAGCGTTCCGCGTGCATCATGCTGGCCACATGACCGTGGAAGCGTCTTTGGACAACGATGGCTCTTCGGCTAACAAACGGAGATGAGCACCGGCCCCTAGAGTCAGACCAATAAAGTTTACCTGGATAGCTTTCTTAGGGGCATATTGGCCAAAGGATGGGATAGTGATATAACAAATCTGCTTTAAACAGGAATAACTTGCCAACTAGGCCTTGCAGAGGGGAAGAATGAGTCAATACATTGGAAGCAAACACCATTTCCTGCTAGATGTAATCACTGCCTAGATGTACCTAGGGAAGAATGAAAGGTGAGAAACCAACACAACAGATCAGGCAACATATAGAGTCATAGCATGCATAGATGACATGGATGACAGATTTGCAGACTCTGGGTGAGGGAATAACAAATGACTGTTTGTATTATGTAGCCTAAAATTCTTTGTTTCGTTTCAAATCCAAGCACTTAAAATTAAGACCTTCATGAAGTGGGAGACAGATTCTAAACACGTTTATTTCAATCATTTAGTCATTGTCATCTTGAGTTGAAGGAGTGTTGGTATAAGTTGATGAAACTCTTAACAGAAAAGTTTGTTCCCTTGATTGATTATGTGCCATCAAGTCATTTTTGACTCCTAGCGACCACATAGATAGATTTTCTCCATGATGATTTGTCCCTAACCTGGTCTTTCAAAACTTCCAACATTGCACCCATTGCCACTGTAGCTGGGTCCATCCACCTTTAGTGGCTAGCAAAACCACAGGGCTGCTGTACTGGGAAATGAACACTGATGCATAGAGAGCTGTATATGGTACAAGAAAATAACAGCCTCCCATCAATGAAAGAAGCTGCAATGGTGATCAGATTACATTATGTTCAATGGAATGGAGTTTGTCACTTCCATTCAAGCAGACAATACCTTTAGGGAAAAGAGGGGGGACAATAATCCACAGAGAGAAGGGAGGAAAAAACTCTGTATAAAGCTGTGCTTCCAGGAACTTAAAATAATATCCAGAACTGTAAACTCAGATTAACACTTATCTTCTACCAGCCATGATAAAAAAAATGCAAAGATTTCAGTGAAGCACTTCAAAGGAATTAGCAACAAGGGGAGCTTTTGCTCCATTGTTGTCTGTATTTAATCCTATGTATTATCCTGAATCTTTGGGGATGAAGCCTATGTAGGTCAAGGTTCCATTGACACAGATGTTTCTCCCCTCTTCTTCCCCCATCCAAAAGACAGAAAGAGAGAGAGAGAGAAGGAGAGAGAAGTGAGTTAAGAAGAATGGCAGCTGGGCCCCACAGTTATGTCCCAAAAGATGCTTCCATAATAGGACTAGGACTGTAGGCCATTCAAAGAAGACAAGAGAATGAAAAGCTTGCTAAGCAATTTGCCATGAAATTTCATTTAATGCAATATTGAGGTTCCAGTTTGGGTGAAACGTCTGAGCAATTTCACATGAAGAAGAAGAAAAAAATAACCACTAAGGAATTTGAGATAAGACTAGTGATATTTTGGGGAAAGTTTTGCACTCACACCAATCTCTCCACCCAGCTGTATCCTGGAAAATAGCCATGGTGAAGAAAAAGCATTTGAGAGTCCAAATTGTACCAGACATGAGATGCATCCTTTACTTTTTAAAAAAATGCAAATTATAGAGCAGGGTTCCAGGTTATTGTGGTAACTTTAATAGCACTTGTCATCAATCAGTCAATAATATCTTTTTGGTCTGATTCATCAAAGTACCTTTTTTTTCCCCTTTGATCTTAAGACTTTCTCTGTTGTGGGTTTGGTGTTGTGGAACTCTTTCCTTCAAGAAGCTTGTCAGAATCTGCCTGCAAAGGCCTTCAAAGTATATTGTAAACATTTTCTATATAATATTAATAATGATCACAATGACACTGTATGAGTCATTGTTATGATCTGGCAGTTACTCATAACTTTTGAAATGAACTTCTCCTGAAAATGATTTCATTATAGCCAACCAATTTGCTACCCTTCCCATACTCTTGAAGAAATGCACATTCATATTCAAATTCCTAATGCTTTTTCTTTTGAAAAAAGACACACTTAAAATGAATAGAAACTTTTCATAAATGAAGTAAGAACACAGGCAGGCATCGGAAGAAAGCAAATATGTCCATTTTTTCAAGTAAATGCTCCTTTACCCATGTGATCTAGACATTCTCATGGAACCATAAAAAGCAAATTCTTCCTTTGTTCCTTTTGTATTTGTTGCAGGAGCTGTTGCTCATGACTCAGCACCACTCTAAATATACATCATCATTCACAGACAGAGAATAAAAGCAACAGCAGTTTCAATCATGGTATCATCACCCAAGAAAACAGAAAGGTGCCCCCCTCTTTTTTTTTAAGGGGTCATCTCTTCATCAATGGGGGGAAAATGCTTCAAATTTGATTCCAAAAAGCTGCTTTAAGGGGAGGGGGGTTACAGAGGAAAGACAAATGTAGCAGCTAACTGTAACTCTCTAAAGCAGCCCACATCTTTGCCCAGGATCACGTAGCAGAGCCACACGGTCTGGGGCAAAGCCATGGCTGCTTTAAAGAGTTGCACACAAGTGCTCCACTTGTGCTCCTGTGTGCTCCGAAGCACCTTTTCTAAATTATTTCCAAAGTATAAAGGTAAAGGTTCCCCCCGCACATTTGTGCAGTCGTGTCTGACTCTAGGGGCCGGTGCTCATCTCTGTTTGTTAGCCGAAGAGCCAGCGTTGTCCGAAGACGCTTTCACGGTCATGTGGTCGGCATGTATCCAGGACCTAATAATGAGCTTGGGGTATAATGCAATGGATTGATTCACCCACCCTTGACTGCAGAGGTCAGCTAACTAACGCCCATGGGCCTCAATTTGTCCACAGATACCACCGTCAGCACCTGCTGGGCTCACTGTTCCACTTGGCTGGAATTTTAACACTAAAGTAAATTAAATTAAGTTAATTAAGTAAATAAATTAAGTTAAGGGGAGTGGTGGCTCAGTGGGTAAGGCACCAGGCTTGTAGATTGGAAGATCGCAAGTTCGGAGGTTCGAATCCCTAGTCCTGTGTGACGGAGTAAGCTCCCGCACTAGCCCCAGCATTGGCCAACCCAGCAATTCGAAAGCATGCAAATGCAAGTAGATGAATAGGTACCACTTCGGTGGGTAGGTAACAGTGTTCCGTGTGCGTCATGCTGGCCACATGACTGTGGAAGCATCTTCGGACAATGCTGGCTCTTTGGCTAACAAACGGAGATGAGCACCAGCCCCTAGAGTCAGACACGACTGCACAAATGTGCGGGGGGAACCTTTACCTTTTTACCTTACATGGGAAACAAACATGCTGCAAACTAAAATCCAAACCTCTAGCCCAGTGTTTCTCAACCTTAGCCATTTTAAGATGTGTGGACTTCAACTCCCAGAATTCCCCAGCTACATATCTTTAAATGGCTGAGAAACACTGCTCTAGCATGCGAAAATGCATCTAGGCCCCAAATAAACAAAGTGGGTAGCTGCAAGCCTAGTGTTTCGATGAGAAGTGTACATGCAAACGCCCCCAAAAAGAGAAAGGTAAACTGAAAATAATGGAAAGTATTTTGGTGAACTAAAGGAGTTGTTGGTGGCAGTCTTAACAATTGCATCTAATAAATATCTGTATTTCTTCCAGCATTGTAGAACTTGGGCAATGCTCTTGGCAGTTATTAAGATTGTCGCAATTTGGGTTGGTTATGTCCTGTTGCTACCACATCAACAAGAGAGAAGGGGAAAAAAGAAGCTTTACAGGGTAGGATTTTGCTAAGAAACTAGTTAAAGTCTCCTTGTCATACACATCTACTGCAGCCAAATGCACAACAGTTCCCCACGAATACTTTAAGATGTTTCGGGAGACTCCAACGCATCTGATAAAGTGGTATGTATGGCATCCAAGGCAAACCATTCAACATCACAGTGATCCAAGTCTATGCCCCAACCACTGATGCCAAAGAAGCTGAAGTTGACCGGTTCTATGAAGACCTACAACACCTTCTAGAACTAACACCAAAAAAAGATGTCCTTTTCATCATAGGGGACTGGAATGCTAAGGTAGGAAGTCAAAAAATAACCGGAATAACAGGCAAGTTCGGCCTCGGAGTACAAAATGAAGCAGGGCAAAGGCTAATAGAGTTTTGTCAAGAGAACACGCTGGTCATAGCAAACACTCTTTTCCAACAACACAAGAGACGACTCTACACATGGACATCACCAGATGGTCAATACCGAAATCAGATTGATTATATACTTTGCAGCCAAAGATGGAGAAGCTCTATACAATCAGCAAAAACAAGACCTGGAGCTGACTGTGGCTCAGATCATGAGCTTCTTATTGCAAAATTTAGGCTTAAATTGAAGAATGTAGAGAAAACCACTAGACCAATCAGGTATGACCTAAATCATATCCCTTATGAATATACAGTGGAAGTGAGGAATAGATTTAAAGGATTAGATCTGGTAGACAGAGTGCCTGAAGAACTATGGATGGAGGTTCGTAACATTGTACAGGAGGCAGCAACTAAAACCATCCCAAAGAAAAAGAAATGCAAGAAAGCAAAGTGGCTGACTGATGAGGCTTTACAAATAGCTGAGGAAAGAAGGGAAGCAAAAGGCAAGGGAGAAAGGGAAAGATATAAACAACTGAATGCAGAATTCCAGAGAATAGCAAGGAGAGATAAGAAGGCCTTCTTAAATGAACAATGCAAAGAAATCGAGGAAAACAATAGAATGGGGAAGACTAGAGATCTCTTCAAGAAAATCGGAGATATCAAGGGAACGTTTTGTGCAAAGATGGGCATGATAAAGGACAAAAAAGGCAGGGACCTAACAGAAGCAGAAGAGATTAAGAAGAGGTGGCAAGAATACACAGAAGAACTATACAAGAAAGATCTTAATATCCCTGATAAATACGATGGTGTGGTCACTGACCTTGAGCCGGACATCCTAGAGAGTGAAGTCAAGTGGGCCTTAGGAAGCATTACTAACAACAAAGCTAGCGGAGAAGACAGTATCCCAGCTGAGCTATTTAAAATCCTAAAAGATGATGCTGTTAAAGTGCTGCACTCAATATGCCAACAAATTTGGAAAACTCAACAGTGGCCACAGGATTGGAAAAGGTCAGTTTACGTTCCAATTCCAAAGAAAGGCAATGCCAAAGAATGTTCAAACTACCGTACAATTGCGCTCATTTCACATGCCAGCAAGGTTATGCTCAAAATCCTACAAGCTAGGCTTCAGCAGCATGTGAACCGAGAACTACCAGAAGTGCAAGCTGGGTTTCGAAGAGGCAGAGGAACTAGAGATCAGATTGCCAACATTCGCTGGATCATGGAAAAAGCAAGAGAGTTCCAGAAAAACATCTACTTCTGCTTCATTGACTACGCTAAAGCCTTTGATTGTGTGGATCACAACAAACTGTGGCAAATTCTTAAAGAGATGGGAGTACCAGACCACCTTACCTGTCTCCTGAGAAACCTGTATGTGGGTCAAGAAGCAACAGTTAGAACCGGACATGGAACAACCGACTGGTTCAAAATTGGGAAAGGAGTACGACAAGGCTGTATATTATCACCCTGCTTATTTAACTTATATGCAGAGTACATCATGAGAAATGCCGGGCTGGATGAATCACAAGCCGGAGTTAAGATTGCCGGGAAAAATATCAACAACCTCAGATATGCAGACGATACCACCCTATTGGCAGAAAGTGAAGAGGAACTAAAGAGCCTCTTGATGAGGGTGAAAGAGGAGAGTGCAAAAGCTGGCTTGAAACTCAACATTAAAAAAACCCAGATCATGGCATCTGGTCCCATCACTTCCTGGCAAATAGAAGGGGAAGAAATGGAAGCAGTGACAGATTTTATTTTCTTGGGCTCCAAGATCACCGCAGATGGTGACTGCAGCCATGAAATTAAAAGACGCTTGCTCCTTGGAAGGAAAGCTATGGCAAACCTAGACAGCATATTAAAAAGCAGAGACATCACCTTGCCGACAAAGGTCCGTATAGTTAAAGCTATGGTTTTTCCAGTAGCAATGTATGGCTGTGAGAGTTGGACCATAAGGAAGGCTGAGCGCCGAAGAATTGATGCTTTCGAGCTGTGGTGCTGGAGAAGACTCTTGAGAGTCCCTTGGACTGCAAGGAGGTCAAACCAGTCAATCCTAAAGGAAATCAACCCTGACTGCTCATTGGAAGGACAGATGCTGAAGCTGAAGCTCAAATACTTTGGCCACCTAATGAGAAGAGAGGACTCACTGGAAAAGACCCTGATGCTGGGAAAGACTGAGGGCAAAAGGAGAAGGGGACGGCAGAGGATGAGATGGTTAGATAGCATCACCGATGTAATGAACATGAATTTGAGTAAACTCCGAGAGACAGTGGAGGTCAGGAAGGCCTGGCGTGCTATGGTCCATGAGGTCACGAAGAGTCGGACACGACTGAACGACTGAACAACAACAACAAATGGCATAATAAATTTCTTAGCCTTCGTTAATTTTGTTGCAGCACAGCTTCCCTTTTTGGAAATTATGAATGGACAAAGCAGTTGATGAATAGAGAGGACCTCCTCTTGATACTAATCATTTGGATTTAAATTTTTATTTCCTGAATTGAAATGTGTCTGGGAGAAGAGCCATTTCTCATGCGGCACTTAAAGAAGTATGCTTTTTTGCCTTGTGCTTGTGCAGGTTCTGAGCTGCTCAGTGCACAGGGGCTGAGGCCAGTCCAATCCATGCAACAAATTTTTCACAAAGTTTGTAAAAAAGCACAGTCCGTACTATCATCCTTGCTGAAACCAGTCCGGCATACAGTATATCTTTGATCTTACAGATACATGCACCAAAAGTAAGCATGCTGACAACGTCTGGGATTAATAGATGACGTTCAATGCAGGTCTGGATGATTAAATAGTTGTTGTTGCTTTTATTTCACCACACCACATACTCTGAAGGCATTTTGGGGGGAAGAGGTTTGCTTGCAAATGATGTAAAATGCTTCTGCAATTAGCACAGGGTTTAGCCATACTTCAATCTGCATCTAGCTGACCTTGGCTGATCTGAAAAAGCAAAGCAGTCAGACCTTGTGAACGCACTACCAGGCACGAGTGTCCACAGAGTATAGTCAAAAAAGTCAAGATGGTGGCCATGAAGGTGCATCTCTCCCTCACCACACATGAAAAACAGGAGGAGCTTCGATCACTCTGTCGTGGCCGGCATCTTGGCTTTTTTTGACCACATCCTGTGGACACCCTACTACCAGGAAATAGCAGGGCTGTGGGCTAAACAAGGAGGATGAAAAAATGTCCTGGAAGTAGGCAGTGGCTAAACTCTTTCATATTGTTGTCAGTGGGACATATACAGGTAGTCCTCATTTAGTGACTGCCTTGTTTAGTGACCGTTTGCAGTTACAATGATGATGAAAAAGTAACTCTGTGACTGAGCCTCGTGTTTATGACCTTCACAGGTCTGTAAAGCAAAGGAAAGCTGAAGGAAGATCGCAAGCACAGTTGCGGTTTCACTTACTAACCGCTTTGCTTACCGGCCGAGTTGCTGGTCCCAAATGTGGTCGCTAAATGAGGACTACCTGTATAAATTTGCATTGTAAAGGGGAAAAAAAGATGCTTTGGATTGAATTGTAAAAAGGAAAAGAAAAAAAACCCAGCAAATACTCCCATACTTTCCTGCACTTAGTTACAAATTTAACCCTGACATGCAGGAAAACCTCTTTAGCGGATGGAAATATCTGAAAGCAAACTATTCTCTGACATTTGAGGGAAATAAAAAGTCTTCATGTTTCTCTTTTCAAGCAATTGCCCCCACCCAGCCTGGGGGAGCTGCACTAACAATAGCATGAATCTCACGCATCGGCTAAACTGCATCCCTTGAACTCCAACTCTTTTGCAGAACAAAAGGCTTCCAAGAAGCATCCACAGAACAGATGCTTGCTTATCTCAAGTGTCAGAATACCAATTAGATATTGAACATGTCAGGCAGAAGGTAGAGCTTCCAATACAAATGAATGCTGAATAGGAACAGTCCTCCAGTTTAGTTCAAAGTCGTGCTGTTCTTTTGTAACACGATTTGTGGCAAATTTGTTTTGTCACTAACTCAGCATCCTCTCCCTCTGAGCATTCAGTGATTTTTATAACCATATGCCCAGACACACACAGACATACACATAGAGACACTTGTTCTTTAAAAGATAGAGAGACTTTTAAGAAGTTACCGTTTATTCTCAAAATGGGCAGAAGTTAGAAAATGCAGACAAGTATCCCCTCATCCTGGTGGGCAATTTTTTCTCATCCTTTTTCTAGAAGTCTTTTATTACCTGGAATGGTCAAGAGTTGAAAGGAGACAGGAGAAGCTAAGCTACACAAATAATATTCCTAGCTATTAGTTACTCATGCAAACCATTTCCAGAGGAACAGCTATATCAGTCTTCTGAACCAAATCAGCAATCAGCGTTGCAGCAAGTTACAAAGTAATATGAAGACAGATTCCAACTGAGTGCTCAAACCCTTCCTGAAGAGTTGTTAGACAGGAGACCCAATGACCGGGCAAGTGGTGGACTCCCCTTCTCCATGTGGGTTCAGCTGTCAGGGATGCTGTAATATGGATTCCTACCCTGAGCAAGCGGTTGGCCCTGATGGCTTAAATGGCCCTTTCCAACTCTCTGTTTTTTAAAGTTCTCTGAAAGATCATTATCATGTAAGCTTCTGTGGATCACCCCTTCATCAAATCTATGGGAAAATGACTTAGCTAGAGCCCTCAGTTGAATATCTCCATCGTATTCAACATCTGGTGCCTTATGGCAAGAAAGGGGTTAAAAGATACCATCAAAGTTAAGGCAAGCTTCCTCTTCTCTCCGCCTCCCTCCTGCATTCACCTCACTGACTTGCATTTTTCAATAGGCAGTGACCTCCATAAATCTAGTTAGAAATTAATGTAATGTGAGCATTTTAATGTAAGTCTTTATCAATGACATTTGGCTTCAACTGGCTTCCCCTTCGTTTGCCGAACATTTTGGATGTGTTTTCTTTATTTTGCTCCTGAGTTTCTGAATACTTGTATTTTAGAAAACCCACTCTGCGTATAGATTTCATTTTCTAGCAAAAGTAATATTGAACAACAGGGTATGTCAGAGGCAAATAGGAGGAAACTGAGCTGCTATGGACCTTAAATAAGCAAGTGCTATGACAAAATTGTTTAGTTTTCTTTTGACCTTCTGGGGTCAGGTTGGACTAGTTATGTTATCTCTTAACGCTCTACTTTTGCCTGCCTGGTAACAATTAGAGCTGAAACTAATTTGGGGGAGGGGGGAGAAAAACTTCACAAAATCACTCTTACATGAATTTGCTTGCAAATTTCACGTTTACGTTCACCAATCCAGCTTTTTAATCAATGTTTCCTGTAGCATTAGAGATTTTTAGGGAATGAAAGACAAGACATATTTGATTTCTACTCTAAAAAGGCATCAAAATTAAGATGAAGTTTTTAATCAGGATGCTTTATTATATCCATACTGAAAAACGCTTGAGCAACAGAAACCTTGCTATTATTGATGAGGGTTGAATGAAAAGTAATACCTTGACCTCCATAATTGGAGTTTAAATAGGGATGTTTTAATAAATGCAACAGGAAAATAATCCTTGAAATGAGCTCTTTTGTTACCTGTATTTATTTTCCCATATAATTGTGAGATTTGGCTCCTTTTCCCACAAAATAAAATACTGAACTAACAAATAACAGCTCTAAATGTTTATTGGTTCTTTTGCAAAAGAGGCTTCCCCCATACCGCCACAAATTTGACTGGTATAGAGAGAGCCCTGAGCAAGGTTCATTCATTTCTTTTATACATGTAATTCAAAGAAAAATTAGTTTACATATTTAGTTTACATATTTACACAAGTTTGCAAAGTGTCAGACTGACAGTTCTCAGTTCCTGCCTCGACGTTTTACAATACCACGGCCGCCTTTTGTCAATTTCTCTGGGTGATATCTTTACTCTTTCTTGTGTGAGACTCATCCAGATTAGTTCAGTCTTTAGTCATTAACATAGTCATAATGGCTTTGAAGGTCCCTTAAAGTTCAATGTAGCTTAGTTTGTGTCAATAGGAGGCAATAGTCTCGTTTTAACAAGCCTTTCTTTTAAGTAACTGACATACTAGTCTTGTTTTGAAGCTGACACCGAATCTCCTTTGAACTCAGTGTAGCTTAGTTCCTCTTGATAGGACAGGCTGGTTTTGCTTTGATTACCCATTGATTGTTTCTTAAGTTACCTGAAGCTGACACAGAAAGAGGAGTTTGCTTATTTCTCCCCCTTCCTTCCCAGACCCTTGTCATGCAAATATCCCTTGGTGCTCAGGCAGGTATGTGTTGGAGGTTGGTGTTAATGGGTCCTCTCCCTCCGGATTCATTATCACCTATAAGCATTGCTCTTTTCCGTTTCAGAATTTTTGGCAGCTATTTTAGGAAGAATGATTCCCTCATCCTTCTATTGGGATTTAATTATTCTTTGAGGAACACTAATTTTTAATATCTGACAATTCCCCCCTTTTTTTTTTTTTTTTCGAGCCCATTGTTCCTCAAGAACTTAGTTCATACCTCATTATATTGACTTTTATTGCTTTTTCGGGGTATAATTTGTAAGTTTCCTTCAAAAACTTTCTTGGCCCTGGGTCATCCCTTCCAACCTTCAGTCTCATCATATTGTTTTTCCCTGGTTGAGTTACTAAGGTAGCACTTTGTATGGTCCGGCTTATCATTCCTTGAATAATGGGTAATAAACAAGGCATGGTAAGCAGTCCCCCGAAGCCCAGAGCTATTAAAACCAGGACTCTTTTCCAATTATTTAACATGCCCCTGAACCAATTCTTGATCCCTAAGTCTCCCATACCCTTCCAGGTCTGTACTGGCACATGAGCTTTACCACATACACACCCTTCTTGAGCTAACAGGTAGTCCAAAGCTAACTTGTTTTGGTATATTGCTGTATGCAACCTTTCATTGGTTTTGGCTAGCAACAATAGGGTTTCCGATGTTTTATTGGTTATTATTTCTAGAACAGTTTGTAACCTTGTTATCCTATTGATTAGATATTCTGGGTCTTGATACCCTCTGACTGTGGGTCCCCAAGATGCTGGACCATCGTAATTGATTATACGTTCCGGGGCCTTTGTTCCCCCATGTTAGTCTCCCCACAGTTCTTCCTAGACCAACTGTTATCTTTTATTTCCTCATGTGCATCGAACTGTTCCTGAATTTCTTTCTCCTTCTACTTTAGTTTCTGTCACTATTTCCTCCCTAATGTTTCTGACAACTATTGTGCGGTATATGGTCTGGGTTCCTTTGGAGTCGTGGCAGGTTACTATTCCATCCTCTCTGCGAACGCTAAGGGTTACATCCTTAAACTGGCATTTGGTGGTACTTCCCTTACACTCATGAAAACTCCTATAAATTACTGTCTGTTGGACCTTTCCTTCTGAATACACTGTTTCTCTTTTTAACTGGCTAAGCATTTTCCCCCATAAGCATGTTCCTGCCCAACCATAGGTTAACTGGGAAAACTTTGAAGTACATCCTCCTTTTCCACACTCTACGTCCCAATCTGGTTCGGGTAGAGTCAGATTATGGCACATCCCTTGTCTCGAGGTAGGTCCCAGAACTTTACAAGCAGGGGCCAAGAGATCCCATCCAGTTTTCCACATGCATAGCTGGTTAACCCAGTCATCAAATGGCTTTGGGTCTTTACAAGGAGTTTTCCTTCCTCCCTTTGCCCAATCTCCATGTGTTATAGCCAGGGTGACTTCACAGCTACTATATCTTCCCACTTGTTGGTGGGGTTAATTAATTTGGGGTTGCCAATCACACTGCCCTGAGTTCTGAAAACATGACCGTTAGATCTGGGAGCCACATACTTGAACCCAGACCAAGATTAAGAGTCTAGTGTTGGTCAAGGGCCACTCCATATTCCCAATTTAAACCGATGGTTCGGAGGTCAATGTCTTCCCTTTGGGGACAGATTCTAGTTTCACACACTGGGAGTACCTTGGGCTTCTCTGGGTCTATAGTTTCTATTAGCACAACCACCCTTTCTTTCCGTGGGTCTTGAGGAATGTCTATTTATGTTCTCATTCCCAATCTTCTATCACTACTATATCACATACAATTTTACAATAATTATGAAAAGGGGCACAGTCACAACAACACATAATTACAGGATCATTTTCTGAGGGTGAGTTTCAGCGGGTTATCAGAAAGAACCACCGTCCCGTTGGGTTGGGGCTGGCACAGGCCCTTTAGTTCTGGAGTGATGTGTCCATCCTTTCTCAGCTGTACGAATCGATGTCTCACCGGTAAGTAATACCAGGAAAGGGCCTTCCCACTGTGGCTTCAGCTTATCCTCCTTTCAGGATTTAATGAGAACCCACTGGCCAGGCTGATGCGGGTGGACTGTAAATTCGAGAGGAAGGGTCTAGGTCAACAGTCCTTTGTTCCTGAGGTGAGACAAAACAGAAAAGAGCCCACACACATATTCTTTCAACCTTTTATCACTAGCCTCCAACTGAGGGACTTCGAACTTCCTTCCTGTGTATGGCATTGAGGAAAGAAAGGACAGTTCACTTAACAAAAAGGTTTAAAGGCAGGAGAGTTATACACAAACTGAGATTCTGTTATTTCCAGTTGCATTGTGTTTAAGTGCATCCTCATTAGTAATTTTACATGTCAGGTTTACTGCCTGTTGCTATACTTGGTGGTGCCCTTTCCTTTTCTCTCCAGCTTAGTTTGATTTATTGTTCACACATCCATTTCTGCTGCTTGGCTGGCATCTTAAACACTGCAGAGATTAAAATAGTTAGGTGTAGCTTAGATGAACGGACTGGTAGACAAAAGAAAACCACTCACAACCTTTCAACTAAATATCTGTTGCTACTACCCAATTCTTGTTAAAAATTAACTGGTTTATACCCCCTTCCCTCTCCTATAGCATGATTAATTTTGTCCCTAAAAATTAACATGGCCCTGTGGGTTTTAGGTTCCCCCAATTCCTAGCAGCTGAGACAGCGTTTATTTGATACAAAAATAGAGGCTGGGTGGGTTCCTCTCCTTAGGCTACCGGTCAGTGCCCAAGGAAAAAGAACCACCCCAGTCCTTACAAACAGTCACCTTTTATTTTACATACATCTTGTCCAAAGAAATACACTCCTTTTGTTCAGAGAAACAGAAGAAACCCCAGTTAGCATAGACGGGAAATTAGTACTCTGCTTAGTGCAGATGTAAAAGGATCCCATTTAGCGCAGGCAGGGGATAGGCACTTAAGAGATAGGCACTTAAGTGAGAAGATTTCTTTTAGCGCTTAGAAGAAACTGACTCATTTCACCCCCTTCCATCGGTATCTTAAGCATTAGCAGGTAGGGGTTAAACAGAGAGTAAAGGTGGGGTAGCTTAAGGCCACACACGCACACACATATACATGGGGGGGGGAATTAGCAAGAGGCACACTTCAGGGAGGCAGGACAGAATGCAAAAAGAGTATTGCAAGCCTCAAAACAGTAAGAGTAGGAAACTTGACATTTTCCTAAGAAAATTAGGCTGGGGTTTCTCCCCTTACCTTTCTTGTACTTTTTGACTCAACTTTTTACTCCTGGCAAATGCCTGGATGAGTCCTGGCAGTCTTTTGGCAATGGTTTCAGAAGTGGCTTGCCAGTACCTCCTTCCCAGGGCTGAGAGAAAAATGACTGGCCCAAAATCACCCAGCTGGCTTCCTTGCAACACAGGTAGGACTAGAATTCAACGTTCCCATTTTCCACCCCTTTTGCCTTTCCCACTACACCAAGCTGGCTCTCTTAAAGAAATCGTTTGCCTTCCTTTCCTTGTCTTCAAGAAAAGGGAAGAAAAAATTAACAATGACTTGTCACCTCCTTTACAGTGGCAAGGAGTTCCCAAGGCAATGCTTCATTAGGTTTTGAACAAAAGTGTATTAAACATTCCTGTTTCTTTTCCAATGTCTTTCTTCCTTTGCTAAAATGCCTCCACATGCATTACCAAAAACAAATTTAGACCCAGGTGTAACAATCAATCAGACCCAGACACACACATGTCTTCAAGCTCTCTGAATCACATTTCTTAAACCTTCTTACTTCTCATACTTTCCTCTTGCTTCCTTCCTACTCAGACTTCTGGTCCCTCCTAGAGCCTGGCACTTTCTAAAATTCCTATCTATGCTACATACAGTTACCCACCATCAATTTTCTTACAAACAAGACAGAGTGGCAGAAATCAAGAGTAGCTGCAAGCATGGCAGCTTCCTTATATGTACTTCCCTCATCTCCTGCAATAGTTTGTTCTTTCCCATAAATGAAGGGGTTTTAGCAATAACCTTAATTTTTCTTAATGCTTCTTCAAGCAGCTGCCCTTGGCTATTTCTTCATCAAGGGAGCAAACTGTGGAAGCAGGGCCTTAAGGGCTAGTGGGCATCTATGATAGCCCAGAGCAGTCAGACACACAAACAATCAAAACACTGAATGCACAGACATACTTAGAAAACAAAGCAAAAACTACTTAGTGACTCCTGATTTTCACAAGCCTGAGGTGAAAAAAAAAATCCCAGCTGGAGGAAGAGATTATGCCCATTGCAAAGGCTCCAAGGAGCATGCACAGAGTGCCATGGGGCATTTTAAAATAAACTCTTCCCCAACAATAGTCTTCTAAACATTCCTTCCCCAGGGAGCTGATGAAAACCTGGACCACCTGTAGTTTGGTTCTAATAGAACATATATTGGCCATTTTTGTACACACAACTGAACCATGGTTTCCTTGAGCAGCGTCTTAGTCCAGGGGATCAAGTTTTCTTCATCCCACTGGTCCAAAACAAATGCCAAAGGGGATATAGCTGGTATTACCGGTTTACTTTCATCAAGGTACCTCTTAGACTCCCTTGGACACTCTTCTCTTTTACTTAGCCAAGCTCCCATTCTGGAGACGGACAACGGCGGGGTGGGGGAAAGATTCCTCTTGACCTCCACACGCACACACACACAATCAACCGACCCACACCTGACCGGACTCAGTGGACGTTCCAACACTTGAGCCGCGGAACTGCAGATATGGGTCTCAGATTAGCCGTGCAGGAAGGTTTCTACTCTTCCCTACGGTATCTCAACACTCACACGAGGTCTCAAATCAATTCCCTATGATCCAGGAAATAGCTCTCTCGGATGTGCTTGCCAGCTGGCTCCGAAAGGCCCTCACGAAGTAGGCGCAGCTATAACCCGATCCCTCCCCGAGACCACCCAGGAAACACCGACACCGGAGGTCCTCACGAAGTAGACCTAAGACGGCTCGGCTCTTACCTGGGATCGTGCGCACGATGTTACCTGGCCGTCCTCTTGGTTCCTTCGGTGTCCTCTGGAGTCCCCCTGTCTGTTATGTGCTAGTTCAAGGGGTTTCTTGGGTTGCGAGGAACCGTTCCTACCCCAGTCCCATCGGGCGACTGAAATCAGTCGGCGCGCCCCCAAGGGGAATCTGGACCAGTGCCGGTTTCAACGAACCCAGTAATCCCGGACGAGCCCCCAATTGTGAGATTTGGCTCCTTTTCCCACAAAATAAAATACTGAACTAACAAATAACAGCTCTAAATGTTTATTGGTTCTTTTGCAAAAGAGGCTTCCCCCATACCGCCACAAATTTGACTGGTATAGAGAGAGCCCTGAGCAAGGTTCATTCATTTCTTTTATACATGTAATTCAAAGAAAAATTAGTTTACATATTTAGTTTACATATTTACACAAGTTTGCAAAGTGTCAGACTGACAGTTCTCAGTTCCTGCCTCGACGTTTTACAATACCACGGCCGCCTTTTGTCAATTTCTCTGGGTGATATCTTTACTCTTTCTTGTGTGAGACTCATCCAGATTAGTTCAGTCTTTAGTCATTAACATAGTCATAATGGCTTTGAAGGTCCCTTAAAGTTCAATGTAGCTTAGTTTGTGTCAATAGGAGGCAATAGTCTCGTTTTAACAAGCCTTTCTTTTAAGTAACTGACATACTAGTCTTGTTTTGAAGCTGACACCGAATCTCCTTTGAACTCAGTGTAGCTTAGTTCCTCTTGATAGGACAGGCTGGTTTTGCTTTGATTACCCATTGATTGTTTCTTAAGTTACCTGAAGCTGACACAGAAAGAGGAGTTTGCTTATTTCTCCCCCTTCCTTCCCAGACCCTTGTCATGCAAATATCCCTTGGTGCTCAGGCAGGTATGTGTTGGAGGTTGGTGTTAATGGGTCCTCTCCCTCCGGATTCATTATCACCTATAAGCATTGCTCTTTTCCGTTTCAGAATTTTTGGCAGCTATTTTAGGAAGAATGATTCCCTCATCCTTCTATTGGGATTTAATTATTCTTTGAGGAACACTAATTTTTAATATCTGACATAATCATCACCATTCGCTACATACTTCTGCCAATTATGGAAAAGCTTCTTAAAGATATTATGAAAGAAATCCACACTTGGTCTCTTCAGCCAGGTCCTGGCAGTTCTTTCCACCTCTTCATATGAGTCAAAGAGATGCCCACAATGATATTCCTTCAATTTTGGCAAAAGGTGGAAATTGCATGGCACCAAAACTGGACTGCATGGTGGGTAGGATTGTTGGAATCTGGCAAATCAATCATGCCTCATTAGCATATGGGTGATTGCTCTAGGAGGCAAACTCTGTGCTTCTAGAGGAAGTTGCTTGTTACCCCTTCCACTTCCTCTCTCTCTCTGATTCTTCCACCGATGGGGTAGGACACACATGCCTTAGCTCCTTCCATGGAGAGGCCATGTGCTAGGTCTCAACTCCAGAGGCTTTTCCCCCTTTCTCCACGCAGCCTGTGGCAGCAAACAGGGTCAGAGGTACTCAGTTTAGGGAACAGAAAGAAGAAATGAAACCAATTTTCTACTGAAATGGCTATACCTGGACAAAATAAATGTAAGAACTCTTTTGTACTTACTTTTTGTACCTGCATTGTCTAAGCGTGTGTTTCTTTATGCTTGGGTGGGCTAAAAGTGTAAGAATAAGAACCTGAATCTCTCTAACGTGCTCACAGGCTGTGTTTTTAAACAATATTCCTTTTTCTGCCCACGAGTTTACACAACGTTAAGCTCTGCTCCATTCACTGGTTCTAACAGGCCACTGAATGATCTTCAAGGATAAGATAGTGAGATCTGGTTTTGTAATTGCCTTTTGGGTGGTTCATGAAGTGTAAGGCCTAGCAATGTATGGTGCAGCAAAAGTTCCTTCTTGTGTTTCCAAGCTCTGCTTAATAATTGCTTCAGAGTTTGAATGTTGCAGCATAGCACTCTGAGTGCTACACTGCACATTGCCAGGTTCAGGGAAATCCAAGTGAATAACACCAACCATTTCCCAAAAAACCATGACCATGAATTTTCCTGCCAGTGTCCGGTTTTGATTTTTTCTTTCTTTTAGCAGGAGAAGCTTTGTGATGATATTCATGGGACCGATGCTTCATTTCTGGATCATAATTATGAACTCATGTTTGTGAGTTCATGATGCCGTGAAGATTTCTTACCTGTATTCTTGTAATATGACAACAATTGCTGGAAAATTTTAACTCTTGGTTTTTATCTCTGCCATCAGCCTGCAAATAATACATCTTGCACAAATACTGCACAACTTCAGTAATGTGACCCACAAGTTCCTGTATAACACCAAGCTTGAAAGCAATTTCCCTTTGAATGATCTGCCAATTGTCCTTAATTAGTTAATCAATCTTTCTCATGTGAAACACATTGGTTACTGTCACAGATCATCCCCTTCATTCTTGTTCACACAAATCGGCTCTTCCCAGTTCACCACTTTTACATTTTTTTGGCCAAGTGACACAGAGCATTCACATCAACAAAGTTGTCACCATAAACAACCTGCATTTGGCAGTTAATTTCAATAGGAGGGACGCTTTAGGCTGTCAAAAATTCAGTCGCATTGTGTTGCTTAATACATAGTGATGAGTTCTCATTGCCAACTTCAATTTCAGCAATTTTCAAACAACAGCAACAGAATCTTTTCACACAGCTACTTCCCACCACAAGTGGGAAGAACAGATGCTAAAGAACCAGTCAGAGTTTCTAGCACATCAGCACTGCCATCTATCGGCCATTTAGAATATTGGAAGCATTACTTTTCATTCAACCCTCATACAAAAGAGAGTGTAATCTATAATATCCTGAAAGTTACTTTTCTAGAGTCTTATAAATAAAGTCTATGCATTAAGAAATCTTTTGGGTGTAACTCGTTTCTCGACCACTAGTAATTCAGTGTAGTCAGAAGAACCACATCATTATATTGCTTTTTTTAAAAAATGCTTTGCATTAGAACTCTGTAATATTTCCAGTATTAAGAGATTAGAACCAGTGCTTAATATTACAAATTTCTAGTGGAAAGGAATACATTTGTGCAATTATTAGTCAGTAATAATTCTGGATCACCATATTCAAATAAAAAAAAAAACTATTTACAGATTGAATGAAATTTATAGCCCACTGTTTTCTCAAAGACTTCTTTACATAAAACTACTAATCTGAAAAGTTTATCCACAATTCCCAAATGGGCTTAGAGCTAATCAAGTTAAATTTGAGAGACAGACAGGCAGACTTCTGATTACTATCCTGTCATGCCATTTTGTTTCCTTGGTGACAATGTATAAGAAGTTCAGTACTGACTTCTTCCAAGATTTTGGTTTTTTACTTGCCACTCTAGCCTACAGTCACAGGATTTCTCAATGTTTTTTTGTTAAGCAAGTCCAACCCTACTTAGTCTTTCTGAGATCAAACAAAGCCAGCTAAGGGAGCAGGGTCAGAGACTGAGTGTGGCCACACAAATTCAAGTCCCTGCTGGATTATGGAGCTCACTAAATTACCTTGAGACAGTCATTCTTTCTCAAATCAACTTTCCTCATAAGGTTTGTGTTGTAGGGATAAAATTAAGGAGATTTCCACTCCCGCAGATAAGCCACCTTAAGCTCTCTGAAAGCATCCAGCTGTCAGGATTGCAGTTTGAATCCTGCCATTAATTTCTGAAGATACGTGTCAGCCTGGCACAGACTCGGGAAGGGAGGGGGGAGCGCATCCCAAGAACCGCGCCAGACAGTTGGAGCCTGTTTTGCAGATCGTCAAGGTCGTCCACCTGCACAAGTGTGGAGGGGGTTCGAACGGAGTGGGAAAGAGATGGACATTGACATCATCGGGTGCAGGGGGGCTGGCACAAGGAGGGGAAAGACAAAATTCAATCCTTTGGCAGGAAACACCATTCGGGTCTTTGAGAATGCTTTGATTTATATGTATCCTTAATAAAGCTTATTCTGCAATTCAAAAGAACTGCATGGAGAAGCGATTATTGGGGCATTGAAATCAGGGTAATCACAGAAAGACCCGAATCCCAATGTATGTCGATACTACACGAGGTCAGTCCTGAACTCTCGGACAGTCCTACAATTGAGAATCAATACTGCAGCAGATTGACAATCTGTATATCAGAAAGCCAGACCATGGAAGATTTGAGTGTGGAACCTCAGGATGCTGGTGAGGAGCAGCCTAGCACTTCTCAAGAAACAGCGGCGAGCCTGAAGGTTGAGAAAGCAGTAAAATTTGAATCCAAGGGGGGTCAGAAGAAACATACCCAGAAACCTGACATGGAAGAGATTCTGGAGCCAGCCGAGATCCCTCAAGCTACAACTCCCAAGATTGGAGCGGAGTGGTCCCTGGGGATTGGAGGCAGCATGAAACCTTGGATGGGAAAGCGTGCTACAAAGACACGGGTCTTGCAAGCCCAGAGAATGAGTTCTTTGGAGGCTAAGACATTCCAAATGGACTTCAAACTAGAAACTGTGAGTCAACAAGTGGCTTTGATCAAAGTTGCAGTGGACAAGATACTACAGAAACTGGAAGGTGGACAGCCTTTGCAGGGAGCAGCTAGCCCAATGATCCCATTGGCGGAGGGAGAAACTACTGATGAGAGCAACAAAGAAGAGAAGGTTTCGGAGCCTGAAGAATTTGACAGATCTCAGCTAAGAGCAAGACAAAAAACGACCAGAGCCATTCCCCTGCCCCATAGACCCCCAGGAGCTAGCAAGTTAAAGATGAAATTTGATGGGGATCCAAACAAACTAGCCTGCTTCATGACCCACACTTGCAGCTTCATGGAAGAGTTTGAGAATTCCTTTGCAAACAAAGAAGCCAAGGTGAGATATGTTTCTGGTTACCTAGAAGGGGAGGCGGCAGACTGGTTGGTGGTCATGCATGAAGCAGGGGCTAAAGAATTAAACAATTTTAATGCATTCATGGTTGCTCTACAAAAATGGTTCAAAGACACCCTGTCAAAATTGACTGCTAGAGTTGAACTGCAAAATTTGAGACAAGGCAACCGCACCATAGCCGAGTATGCCATGGAGTTCAGGAAACTGGTAAGCAGGCTGCCAGATTGGCCAGAGACTTTCCAGATAGAATATTTCCAATTGGGTCTGAGACCAGATATCATCGCGATGGCATTGGGGCGAGGGGATCTGGACACCCTAGATGAATGGATTCAGTTAGCTGGAAAAGTAGAAAACACGAGACTACGCCTGAAAACCCACTGACAATTCCAAACTGTGGGCAAAAGACTGGTCAGCGCTGCGCCGTTAGTCAAGCAGGAATCCAAGCAAAAATCTTGGGAAGAGCTAAGATTGGATTATGCTTTAAATGTGGAAAAGAAGGCCATCGCATCGGCAACTGTCCACAAGCCACTAACCTTCCGAGAAAGAAACCGGAGGACAAGGGAAGCAAGCAAGTCACCCCTAAATGTAAAGGAGCAGCAGTGGCGGTTGAGGAACGGAATAAGCAAGAACCTTTTGAAAAGGAGGACTACTTGACAGATGAAGAATTCCTGCCAGCGGGAAACTCCAACTGCCTGTCCTGAGATGCGCCAGAGGACAAGCATTTAACAATGGGTGTACCGACCCACTGGTAAGCAGAGACTGTCCGACCATGCAAGTGAAGGTAAAAATTGAGACTTTGGATGGGAGGGAACAAGCCAGTTTATTGGCAATGCTGGACTCTGGGTGTTCAAGATGCTTGATTCACCCTGCCATAGTGACTGGACTGAGACTAAAATTACATAAACTCAAAGTCCCCATCATTTTTTGCCAACTTGATGGGTCAGATATGAAGGGGGGTCCAGTGGAATTTTATACAGAAGCAGTAAAAATGAGAATTGGGTCCCACAAAGAGACTTTGAGATTTATCATGGCCCCGATAGCAAACTAGCCAATAGTCCTAGGCTTAAAATAGCTGCAGGAGAGAAATCCCCATATTGACTGGGTTTCTGGGGAGCTGGAGTTTGCTGATGGGACTTACGAGGGGTTGGAAGCCGAGGAAGTACAAATTGGAACGGAGGTGGGGGCTGCTGGAATTGAAAGTGGTGGTGGTAGCAATTCAAGCGAGGAAGTGAGAATCCCCAATCAATACGCTGATTTAAGTATGGTGTTTGATGAAACTGAGTCAAACCAATTACCCACCACCACCATAAAACAAACTGTGCTATTGAAATTGAACCTGGGGCAGTTTTACCAAAGACCAAACTATATTCCATGAGACACAAAGAATTACAGGAATTGAGGAAATTCATTGACAAAAATCTAGAGTGAGGTTTCATTGAACCAGCCACTTCACCAATGGCACCCCTATATTGTTCAGAAAAAAGAAAGATGGTTTGTTAAGACTGTATACCGACTACAGGGGTCTAAATGCCATTTGTATCTCCAATCAGTATCCTCTGCCTATACTGAAGGACATGTTAGCCCACCTCACAAAAGGGAAAGTCTTTACCAAGCTGGATGTAAGAGAAGCATACTTCAGAGTTTGAATACGTGAGGGGGATGAGTGGAAAAACACTTTTAATTGTCAATTTGGGTGCTTCCAATATCAGGTCATGTTGTTTGGCCTATCTGGAGCCGTTGGTGTCTTCATGAATTTAATTAATGAGGTGCTCCATGAATTTTTATATAGAGGAGTCCTGGTTTACCTCGATGACATCCTAATCTATGCAGAGACAATGGACAAACACGTAGAACTGGTGTGTTAAGTATTAAGGAGGTTGTTGAAAGCTCAGTTGTATGTTATCAAAATGTGAATTTCATAAAGAGAAATTGGATTATTTAGGATATAGAGTGTCAAACCAGGGAATTGAGATGGATCCAGCCAAAGTGTGCAATCTGTTGGGGTGGGAGCCCCCAAGAACCCGAAGTCAATTGCAATTGTTCCTTGGGTTCTCGAATTTCTACCGCCAGTTCACACCCAATTTTGCTCAAATTGCTCTACTCTTAACTGATCTCCTAAAAACAAAAAATCAGAGTGAGCTGCAGAAAGCAGTGAAACCAGGGGCAGTGTTGAAATGGACTCCAGAATGCCAAGCAGCTTTCGAAAAACTGGTGCTTTTCATGGCGGAGCCGATTTTAAAGCACCCCAACTCTGAGAAACCATTTGTAATTCAAACTGATGCTTCAGATATGGCAGTCGGGTCAGTGCTCTTACAATTAGATTCAAATAATGTATTAAGACCCTGTGCATATATCTCCCAAAAATTCTCAGAAACTGAAAGACGTTGGCATGTTTGGGAGGAGGCTTTTGCTGTATGTCATGCATTGGCTACTTGAAGACATTTGTTGGAGGGGTCCCCCTACCCGTTTGAAGTATGGACTGATCACAAAAATCTGGAAGCATTAAAGTCACCATGTAAATTGAATCCAAAGCAGGTACGCTGGGCTGAATTCTTCAGCCGATTCAATTTCACACTAAAATATTTTCCGGGGGGGGGGGGAATTTTCTAGCTGATGCCCTATCCAGGTTGCCACAACATGATAGCCAAGGGGAAGAAGTAATTAACACTATAATATCCCCCCAGCAATTGGGTTTAAACCAGGATGATTTAGAAAAAGCAGGGGACACAATAGAAATTGGTCCAGACCCACAAGTAGGGAAAGCGGCAGTTACCCGCAGTCAGAAATCATCGCCTGTTCTCCCTTTAGAAACAGTAACAAAATAATTGCGAGCTGAACTACAAAAAGATCCCTGGTGGCTAGCACATAAGCAAACCCTTCAGGAAACCAATGGATTGTGGTGGAATAGAGAAAGAATGTATATTCCCAACACTCTTAGAAAGTGCATTTTGGAAAGGTGTCACGATGAAAAAGTAGCTGGCCATTTCAGATTTGTAAAAACATTGCATCTAGTCAGAAGGTAATTTTGGTGGCCCACACTAAGAAAAGATGTAAAAGGGTATGTAACCACCTGCCCTGTCTGTGCCACTACAAAGAAACCAACTGGGAAACCGGTGGGATTGTTGCAAACAGTGGTGAACCCCTCTCAGCCCTGGAAGCAAATTGCTATGGACTTTATAGTAGATTTACCAGAAGCAAGAAAAAATCAGTGATTTGGGTAGTTACTGATTTGTTTTCAAAACAAGCTCATTTTATCCCGTGCAAGGGAGTACCCTCTGCCAGCCAGTTCGCAAAGCTATTTATTCAACACATCTATCACCCTCACGGGGTCACGAAAAGGGATGACCTGAAAGGGTGACCACACCAGTCAATTTACCTCAAAGTTCTGGAAAGCATTTTTAAAGTTAATTGGGGCTGAACAAAGTCTAAGCTCGTCGTTCCATCTGCAGACAGATGGAGCGACTGAACATCTGAATGCTGTACTGGAACAATATTTAAGATGTTATATTAGTTATCAACAAGATGACTGGGTAGACCTGTTGCCTTTTGCTGAAGTCGCATATAACAATGCGGTGCACCAGAGTACGGGTTTTTCCCCTTTTAAAATAGCTACGGGTCAAAAGTTTGTACCAATACCTGATTTACCTTCTCACCCCTCTCAAGGATCACCCAACCCTTTATTAGCCAATGAATGGATCGCTAAAGTGACAGCCAATTGGCCAATTATGAAACACTTTGCAAGATGCAAAAAACAATTATAAAAAAATTGCAGACAAAAAGCGATCTGCTGAATGGCAACTGAAAATTGGAGAAAAGATTTACCTTTCAACAAAACATCTCCGTGCAAAGCAACCATCCAAGAAATTAGGGCTGAGGTATGTAGGACCGTTCACGATCATAAAAGTAATCAACCCGGTGACTGCTCAATTACAATTGCTGAAAAATCTAAGAAAAGTGCATCCTGTGTTTCATATCAGCCTGTTAAAATCTTTTAAGTCTTCTGAAACATGGCACCCCAAGCAACCAGAGTCCCTGCCTATCATGGTGGAGGGGGAACAACATTTTGAAGTAAAAAACATCCTCGACTCCAGACTTCACAGAGGAAAGCTTCAGTACTTAGTTCAATGGCACCATTTCCCAAGCAGCATCAATGAGTGGGTGGAGAAAAAAACACGTCCGTGCTCCTAAACTCACTGCTCAATTTCACCACAAGTTTCCAGACAAGCCTGGTTAGATTTTTCTTTTTATTAATGTCTTTTTTATTTCTCTTACAGGACGATGCAGCATGATTGTGGACCCTTCCGACATTGTTTGCTGTGCATTATCTTGCTTATGTTTTATTTTATGTTATTTTTTGGACGGCGGCATGTCAGGATTGCAGTTTGAATCCTGCCATTAATTTCCAAAGATACGGGTCAGCCTGGCACAGACTCGGGAAGGGAGGGGGGAACGCATTCCAAGAACTGCGCCAGACAGTTGGAGCCTGTTCTGCCGATCATCAAGGTCGTCCACCTGCACGAGTGTGGAGGGGGTTTGGAGTGGGAAAGAGATGGACGTTGACATCATCGGGTGCAGGGGGGCTGGCACAAGGAGGGGAAAGGCAAAATTCAATCCTTTGGCGGGAAACGTCATTCAGGTCTCTGAGAATGCTTTGATTTACATGTATCCTTAATAAAGCTTATTCTGCAATTCAAAAGAACTGCATGGAGAAGCAATTATTGGGGCATTGAAATCAGGGTCATCACACCAGCATATAAATAACAAATGAATAAATAGTTTGAACTTCCCCATTCCAGAATTGCAAACTTCCCTCTTGACTTGGAGTCAAGATAAAACTCAGTTCCAAGATTGGATCTCACAGCAAAACCATAGTTTGATAAACCACAAAGTGTTTTCTCCAGTTTGCTTGAAAGGGAGGGGAAAGGGAGGAGTTGTGCCCAGTTCGCTTCTTCCCATTCTGCTAAAGCTTAAACCATGCTTCTGAGCCACCAAAAACATGACATCTGAACATTTAGGTGTGCAAGTCTCATTGTTATTACCCTTGAGCCCTTTCATTGGCTTCAAAAGAATTACATGGACTGTGTGGTGGATTTCGGTGGTGCCACTGGTTCTCAGGAAGGAGGGAGCACATTCCAAGGAGGTCGAGGAGATAAGAGGAGGCATAGACCAGGAGGCAATGGTGGGAAAACGAGGTTCAGGATAGCCCCCCCCCCCCCCCCCGAGTCTCCCAGGTTATTTCCCGTTAGGTTAGGTAGAGTAGCTTTAGTCTGGCAAGTTTCTGTCTATACGGTGTGAGCAAATAAAGAACTGGAGTTTGAGTGGACTGACTCTTCGTTGTTCTTGGGCTGGGCCTGACAGACTGGATTCCCACATTATGTTGATCCATGGTCTCTTTAATAATGGTTTAATAACTAACTAACTAACTAACTAACTAACTACAATTGGTTGGATTCACAAAATACAATGGCCATGAACAAATAAACCACATTATGAATAATCACCGTGTATGAACCCCACCATACAGTTACAATATTTGGGGGGAAAATCTTCATGATCTTGCCTTAATTTCCTGATCTCTACCCATTAAATATCCTATTACTGAAAAATCTAGTGTTTCAAAGTTTAGGACTTTGGTGATGTGTTGATCCCACATAATCAGCAACCATTAGTGTGATAAAATATTGAACCAGTTTATATGCATGAAACAGTCCAGCAGGATCCATGAATTCTTCTCTTATAGCTCTCACCTATAAGAGCTCAGAAGAAACTAGACTGTGTGAAATTGGCAGAACATCAGAAACAAGGAATCCAATTCATTCCAGTGTATAGGTGTGCTCCTGTTCATGATCTTTTGAGCCAAACAGGAAATATTCATTTGTTCATTCATTAATTCATCCACATCCCATGGGTATGGCCAAAGAGGCTCTTAACATTCAAATTGCACAACAGAATCACAATGGCCACATGCATTTTAGCTGAATGACCAAGTTCAGTTTCATATGCTTTATCTGGAAATTCTTACCTTCTGATGCATCAGCCAATTTTCTTTCTGCTTGAATGAATCCAGAGTTCCCTGAAAAGAATACTAAAGCTCATGCAGGCTTACCACTAGACAATATAGCCCAGTGTTTCTCAACCTTGGCAGCTTGAAGATGTGTGGACTTCAACTCCCAGAATTCCCTAGCCAGCAAGGCTGGCTGAGGAATTCTGGGAGTTGAAGTCCACACATCTTCAAGCTGCTAAGGTTGAGAAACACTGATATAGCCACTCCACATAATACTGCAATGTGTTCAAATGATGAGTTGCATGATCTCACCACTTTATATAGATTACCTCTTCCTAGTGGACTTTACTTTCAAGTGCAATCCTAGCCCCATTTAGCTATACCTAAACTCCACTGAATTCAGTGTGGGTTACTTAGAAATAGATGTTTGTAGAATTATGCAGGAAGAAAGGAAAATGCATTGAACAAACTAAACCATTTGCCATAAGCAGTTCTTAATTTTGGCTTTGACATTTTCCCCCCTTCATGTGTGATGATGCAGCTGCACACAGCCTCGATGACAGATACCACCATTGACTTGCAGGTGGCAGTCTGATTCCCAGATGATGTTACAATACGTAAAACAAGGTGATGGAAGAGGAACGCCATTGCCAAGTCATCTTACCTTCCTGCATATTGCTGAGCATAAATTCATTATTCATTTCAGAAGCTAAAGGTTACAAGGCACAGGGAGTAACAATGCCTGTTTCTCGAGTAGGGGATTAAGAGAATGTTATGACAATCTTACTGGTATATCTTTACTTTTTAAAATAACATTCTCCTCTAGTCCAACCCCAGCCCTAAATACGTTTTTGTTCCTTAAACCTCCGGTTTGAAAATAAACACTGCAAGGAGGCAATAAAATCTGCATATCTGCAGCACTGGAAGGCCAGAGGTCTGTCTGCCTTTGCAGGGAACTCTGAAATGCTACTGACCCATACAGGGCCTAGTTTAAAACTGAGCTTTATGTAAGGGGTGCACCCCTGTCCCAATGAAAACATGCGTGCCGTGTTTAACTTAGAAATGATTTGTTTATTCATCTTTTCATGATTGATTCATGTAAGAATTTGGAGAAAATTTATAGGTTCCTGGACTTTAGTTAGGCTCAGTTGGGGAGGGGAACCGCTTAAGAAATTGCAATCAGCATACTTTTAGCTACACCTCATTTTATTTATTTATTTAACCTGCTTCCCTTGCTGCTTGGCAAGGCCTTCATACAGTTGGGTTTTTGTTTTTGAAAATGATATGACTACAAGCTAATACTGTATGAATTAGAGAGAACAGATGCGTGTTATTTTAAAAAAAAACTTCAAGGCAGTTATAGATGGGACCAGATAAAACGTATTTCAAGAGAAAATTCCCTAAAGTAGAAGCCATCACTAAGGAAACTCTAGGTCCAATGTCAAACAACTTTATTGCTCTACCACCAAGGTGATTTTATATCATATGTGCCACATTTTCCCCAATGCTAACCTGATAGTTTGATCCCTAGTGCATACTGCATATTTATTTTGGTTATTTTAAGTCAAATAAGTAAACCGAGGCACTGAAACCATTTTCAAGAACCAATTTGGTTAGTGGTTAAGTCACCAGGTTAGAAACAAGAGGCTGGGAGTTTTAGTCCCAAATTTGGTACAAAGCCAGCAGGATGACTTTGGACCAGCCACCGTCAGTTGTAGGAAGAAGGTAATGGCAAACCAAGAATGACTTGAAGGCGTGCGCGCGCACACACACACACACACTGATTTCACACATGCACTACAAAACTGGATTATTTATTTGCTTAACAAATTTATATAGCCGCCCATCTACCCAAGGAATTCTGGGTGGTGAACAGAAATAAAAACAAACCAACTGCACAGATCCATTAAAAAGCAACTGGGTCAAGGCCCCTATAAATCATATGATCAGCCCATCGAACAAACCACATCCATGCCAGAACAACATCAACATCCTGGCCCCAGTGCCTGGGGGAAGAGTTAGTTCTTCAGAGCCTTTCAGAAGGCCAACAGGATCAGGGCTGTCCATATGTCTTAGAAATAAGAAATTTCAGATTTCTTAGCTGATTGTGCAAAACCTCAGCCATTAAAATATGAGTGAAGAGATACAAAATGTATGTGACAGTTGTATATTTAGTTATTTCATTATCATACATGCCAACTAGCAGAATGCTTAGTCCCTCAGACTGTCACAGAAGCAAATTTGACCGGCCTTCTTGAAGCGGTTATCCTTCAGATATATGGCTTCTCACTCCTGAACTAATTCATGTAGTTTGTTGGGCATTGGCTCGGTATATGTGAATTCAGCCATGGATTATCACATTCAAACTTACAATTGATGTCTTATAATAAGCCATTGTTAAACGAACTATGGTTTAATGCGATATATAAATGAGGCCATGCAGTCCAGAAAGGAAGACTTGGATCCATTAAAAATGCAGATACAGATCTATTTCTATAGATTCAAATTTAGAAATAAATCTAGTTGACATGGAAAAATACTACATCCCACCCAGCAATATACCTGTTCCGCTGCCCAAGTGTGAACTATTGATCGATCCCTTTTCTTCCTTGTAATTATTTATCTTTAACTTAGAGGTTGCTTATCTTTAAATTATGGTTATTTATTTTAAATTGGAGTAGGACTGGACATCCTCTTCAACAGAGAGAGGAACTGGCCTCTATAAAAAATGAATACACAAACATCTAACTTGTAGGGCCCTAGAACCTGTTTAAAAGAATGGTGGCCCATTAAAATCTAGACTTTAATTTCATACATTACACTATCCGTGACGTTGTGGAAAATTAAAACTGCAGCCAGAGCCAGGCTTCCCTGTTCTTATTGGGACGATACTGCTGCCTTTACACTACAGCCAAGGAAGCTCACCAGGGCCCATGGACAATGAAAGGCATTGATTAGAGGGTTTTTCTTCTTCTCAAAGCAACCCTTCAAGGCTATTTCGTGTCCACTTCAGTGTGTAAGTAAGAAGCTGCTCATAGCAAATGGACTGGGGGTTGGGAACAGCGGAATCCCCAGACCACTGTTTCTCAACCTTGGCAACTTTAAGAGGTGTGAACTTCAACTCCCAGAATTCCCCAGCCAGCATGCTGCCTGGGGAATTCTGGGACTTGAAGTCCACACCTCTTAAAGTTGCTGAGGTTGAGAAACACTGCCCTAGACTTTTCTTCCATTGATTGCCATGCATGGAGGCATGAGTGATACACCGTACCCAACTAAACCTGATGGATCCAGCCACTGAATTTGGACACTGTGGTCTCCTGAAAATGGATTGTGTCCCAAGGTTCTCCTATTTCAAGCAGTAAAACCATTTACCTACCAAGCAATACACTATTTCACTTCCAAGCAAACTAATTGGTAAGGGAGGAGAGCAAAGTTCACTCCATACTTTATGCTGACCCCTTTAAGGGATTATCATATGACCTATTTGGATCTTTCTACAAACAGGCACTTTACCATCTGAGGAAGGAGTGTGCTCCAAGTATCTCTTGTTTCAGGAAGTTCAACAGTATGCATACCAAAGGCATGTCTCCTTTTCTTCAATGCAAGCAGGAAGGGGTGGTTTATTGTACATTCTGGGCTGATCTCACTCTGTCTTTAAGATACAGGGGACTCGGTGTGTGTGTGCGCATGTGCGTGTGTGTGTCAGTTCTGTTGCTGTTTTGTTGTTTAATCTTGAATATATTGAAGAGACCCCCCACTTCAAATTTCCTGGGAATATTGTTCTCACTCCCATCACACCCTTTCTCTTTTCCACAGAAATCCTTCCCCTTTTCACTAAAATCTGAAAAGGCTCCAGGTACAAAGGAAGAGTAAAATCCATCTTGTCCAGAATAATAATTATTGGATTATCTGCATGCTTATACTGATGTTAGTAAAATCTGGAAATGTCTGCTGGAGTGATAGAGAACTCAGTATCATTAATACTTATGGCTACTTCTCCTTTAAGTTGGGTTTGTTAATTGTGTTTGTGACATGTTCAGTCATTCTTCAGAGAAGAACATGGATTCTGTTCAGATGCAAATGCTTCTGTGCATTTATACATCCCAAACATTTGGTTGCTGAGCAATTTAGTTTGGTTTGGAACCATATACACCATTACTCAACAATCTTCAGAAACATAATATAAAACAGGACAAAATATTACTGCAGATATTTTGTTCTTCTTTACTTTATCTCTCTGGGAACAGCGACACAACAAAGAATTATATTTAAGAATGAGTGCTATGTAAAATGACACTGTAATCTGTGGTCAGTGACTTGGTGCAATCCTGAACTTCAGTTCTCATCAGCTGCATTGACTGTGGGCTATGAAACTTTATCCCTGAATATCTAGGAGAAAACAGATTGCCTATCTCTTTTCTAGTCCTATTCTAATCTTCTCTTTCATGCATTAATAGCGCATTAGTCCCACTTTTAGTTTCTGTACATTTGCTGGTTCTGGCCTAGATTTCCACATCTCTGGACAACTTAGGAACATTAACAGTTAAACATCTATTCAGTCTTATCTGTGGATATTTATAGAGCTTTTATCCATTTGCAATTTAATTTTGCCTCTCCTCAATACGTTCAATCAATATGCAGAAGAAGTGAGAATAAGGCCCTCAGCACCAATGTAATATTGGTGGGCTGGCTGAAGATGATAGGAGTTGAAGTTCAACATCTTTGAAAGTAATCCAGTTGGAGACAGCTGCCCTAGTGTACGATGGCATGCATGAGCACAAGAGCAAAAACTTAAAGTCATCTTCCAGTTGAGTTTGACTCCTGGTGGACTTCATGAATCAGACCATATGGTTTTCTTAGAAGAGTTATGGAAGTAGTTTGCCATTGCCATCTTTTGGTTTACTGGTTGGTTTGTTTTTATTTCACAATCTACCCTACAGCTCCAGGCTTTTCTAATGGTCTCCATGGGAAAATGACTTCTCTTAGTCATAACATTATCATACATATGAGTATTGTTGACAGTTCAACTCTGGACTTAATACAGTATGACTGTAGGTTGACTGTATATAGGAAGACCTGTCTCTTGCCAGTTCAGATCTTTGACCCATCTGATTCAGAATCATTGCTTATTCTGCCTAGTAGCAATGCCAAGAAGTTTCAAGGTCTTAGAGATCTTTCCTAACTCCTGTTTTTGAGCCTTCTTACTGAAGATGCCAGGGATGCCCATGATCTATTTCCACAAAGTGCTGCTTCTTCTTGCCCAAATATGACAGTGTGAAGTTCAGGTTCATAATACTTCCTTCTTATGGATTACCCCTGCAATGCCATCTTAGTGTGTATGTCTTAGCATGTTGGGGTTCTGGGAGACATGCAAGGTCACATTATTCATACTGATCTTGCATGGCTCCTCATTCATGGCTGACATATTTATGAGTCATGGCTGTAGCTGCCAACTTTTTAGATGAGGTGGGCAAAACTTTGGTGGTCAAAGGCTTCAGTTAACATTCTTTGAGTAGCTGAAAGTGGCATAGTAATTGAGGCCTCATCACACTTGTAACGAGGCAGGGTCTCCTTTTCATGGGGAGTTTTCCCTGTTACCCTTTTTAAACCATGCTATGCCTCTTTCAGATCATATCCTGAAGAAGGTGAACTGCAAGCTGCTTCCCCCTGTGCAGGATTTAGGGTGGCTTTCCAGACAGCTGTGTGATAAGGGGAATGCAATGCCGCAATTCTCATCATTGCTCAAACTGGTTGACTGTGAAAGTAATATCCAACAAACTCAGGTTAATTACTGAGGTTGTTACTGGTTGCTTTTTTGAGGAACTGCATATCAGCTATTTTCTATGCATGGAACTATCTACTAGTTGCGTTCCCATGGGCTTTCTCCCCCACTAAAAGGATAGTGCATTGAACAAAGTTGGACATAGAAATAGCCCTCGATGGTGCTGGTGCTACTGTTTCTAAGAAACATAACATCAGCCATCATCATCAACACTGGAGCCTACCGCAAATCACTGTCATAATGCATAACTCTAGAAATATAAAACTACTAACTAAATATAAGTTCTGCTGGGGAAAAAGAATCCTTAAAACAAATAAAACAATTGTCTCCTTTCACTTCCTTGTATGCACACGTCAGTTTGTTTATATTTTTTTTAAAAAGGATTGCCCCGCTGATTGCAAATTGTGCTTCAAGTCAACTGATTACAAAATAGAGGATAGTAATTGGAAAGAAAGGGAAAAGTTTAAAAGAAAAATAATAAAGTCCTCCTAAGTAATGACAGGGTAAAACAGCTGAAGATGCAAAAGACTAGGCTAAACATGTGATAAAAATAATATATACGTAGCTGCCAGGGCACAGCTGTTATCTATGGCTTATTTTAAATATATAGCTATATGATTTATCTTTCCACACAAAACTAATAAGCAGCCACAGCTCATTCCTTAAGGCTAAAATAATGTTAGATCTCTGAAAGGCATTGTATGAAATTAGGATGGAGGGTGGAGAGAGAGAGAGAGAAAGAAAGAGAGAAGCACTTTCTTTGCCTCTTTTTTGCCTTTGGAACTCAAAGCCAAGGTGGGTTAAACTGTAGTGTTGATTCAAATCCATATTCAGCCATAAATCTCACCAGATGATTTTGAGCCAGTCACTGTCCCTCTTATACACTATTCCACAAAGTTGTGAGGAGAGACTTGGCTTTTGTGGAGAAAAAGGATTAAAACCCTGAACCATAAGATTCTAGCACATAGGATGTCAAAGTCAGGGCCAACCTAGTGGGATTGATAGCAGCGACCTAATCCAGACTCTAGAAGTTGGACTATTCTTTTTCAGATCATCAGCTCTCCTTCTTACGTTTATCTACATAAAGTAATTCCACACAATTAAGGGGCCCCATCCCACCATTTTGCCTGTTGTCCAGACTCCATCACCCACCTTCATATTGATGAAAGAAGGTCCGAAAAATGAGGAAGGACGGACTCATTCTAATCATGAAGGCCTCTTTAGCCATATGAAGGATCTTCCACAGCTAAAGCTTTCTTTACCCTTCATGTAAGTTTTGGGAGTTCCATTTCTGGTTGGCACTTATGAGGTTAACGGTTGTATAGCAGTTAGGATTTGTTTCTCTTTTTTCCTCTCTGAGTTCTATAAGAGGCCACTTCAGTAGACAAGTGTGATACTATGTTTAGTTCAAGTGTCAGTCATGAGAGAGACAGTGCTAGAATTTAACGTTCCAGCTGAGTTGTTTTGCATGCATTACTCTAAAATTAAATCTCAGGGGATTTAAAATCTAAAATGTTTCATCTAATGGGGAGCTGTCCCATAAATAGATATTAATCTCTTAGTATCAGGCCTCTGCTAGGACAACCTTTGTTGGAGGATGAATTAGTCCTCCAGGAGAAACTCCAAACTGGACTGTCTTTTCTGTTTGAGATCTGGGTGTCTAAGTTTCCAAAGCCTCCATGCTGTAGCAGTCTCCAGAAACCATATTTAGTTGCCCTTGGCAATTGCTCTGGGCCATAGAAGGATAAGTGAAGCATGTTATAAACTCTTACCAGCTGGAAGGTTACATCTGTTGCTTGCAGAGATGTGTGGGGCAAATTAAATTAAAGACTGCTTTCTGTCATGTGCCCATAATGTATGATTTTCTTCAAAGGATCTGTTTTATTTCCAACCTGTTAGAAGATGTTAGATGGGTGGGAACGTGAAACGGGGCCTTTTTAGTGCCAGATCCTCCATGAAACTTTCTCCCTGAAAAGATCAAATTGATTTCATTCTTCTTCTTGAGATGGGCAGTAGATTTCATTTGGCTTTCATTCTGTTCTTTGACATTATCTGTTCTGATCTTAATTTTGATTTGTTTGGAACTGATTCTTTTTTTAAAAAAAATTACATATCATCTTCAGAGAGAAAGGGAAATAATATTTAATTGTGAGGTGGACAGACACTGTACTGTCCCTTAATATCAATAATATCACTTAGAAAAAGTTTAGGTGCCTTTATAACAGAGGAGGAAGATAATGATAAATTAACTGAACTGCAATGTTGATTGCACTGGAAGATGATCAAACTTGGCCATAAAATGCCTAGAGAAAAGATCAACAAGTAAAGCCAAAATCGCAATCTGAAGTTAAAAATTAACCTGCTCCAAACAATAGAACTTAAGATGTAACCCTGGGCATTTTTGAAAGCATGCCCCACTGGCAGCTTATGTGTCTATAGGAATTAACTATGGCCAAGAATTAGTCTACATACACAGTAGAATGTAAAATCCTGAGGATGTGAAGTAGACTATGCAGTACTTTAGACTAGATGCAGAGAGTATCATATTTGAATATTCCTTGTCCCACCTCCATAAACAATGCCTACAACACCAGACCCCTGCATGCAGTCTAAAGTACTGCATAATCTACTTCACATCCTGCATTCCAGATACAAAGCTGACAGTTGAATCTACTACACTACAGCATTGGCCAAACATGGTTTCTCCACTGTTCTTCTCCAGCTCTCTGTTGAACTGCCTGCTCTAAATGGCAGGATAGTGTGGGAGATGAAGGAGGAATGAAGCAGGCTGGGAAAAAGCCTGTGGTGCTACTTTTCTCTCCAAGGGGAATAGTGTATATTGGAAAACCTTCATAACTGTGAACCAAGATTAGCTGCTGGAAATGGCATGGTCCATGTCATCACCCTCTGCATGTGTAAACTAGAGTAAACCATACCTGGATCAGAATCAAACATTTTCAATACAAAAGTGTTGTAACAGGAAGAGGGTGATGATTATTACTTCTTTGTACTTCTCTACTTCGACTGAAGCCTGCTTCTTATATTGGCCTGTCAAAGATGCTCAAGGCTTAATTGTCTCAGGTGCAAGACATGCAGCTGAATGGCCAAGCTGAAACTGTATAATGAACAAAATAAAAGCAGCATATGCAGAGAGCACAGTGTTACATTTGTGCATTCTTTTATTGACTCTTGCTTTTAGATTGTATTGTTCTTCTTTCAGGGCAGTCATAAAGTCAGGTGAATAACCACTCTGTTATTCCAACAGAAGGACACTCTTTTCTAAACACCCTTAAGCTGTTCTTAGTTTTCATACAATCTGTGGCTAGATTAGACATCACACGCAAAATTGGCCTGCCCAGTGTGCCTTCTGTCATGGCTTAATTGAAGCATTTGATATGCTACTGAGGTTGAGCATTGGTTGTGCTGATTCACCCCTGCAATCAGTAATAAAACACCTTTCACAGAGGGACAGCTTCAGTTAAATTTTAATTTGAAATGCACCTCATTAAATAGCAATTAAAGAAGTGTTTGCTTTTCTCTGTTCAGTGCTTTCAGTCCCAGTTTAGAGTGTTTGTAATATCTAAGAGGAATGTAGTTTAAGACAGAACAAACAATAGTTTTGTTACAGAGCAGAGTTCATTTGATAGGAAGGCTGGGAAATATAAGGAAACTCTGGATTTGTAATTTTTAAAAAATCAGCATCCTCACACACTATGACTCCTCTTGGAGAAAGCCATAGTGGTGCAATCTCATTACAGGTAGTCCTCGCTTAATGACCACAATTGGGACCAGCAGCTCCATCAATAAGCAATGTGGTCATTAAGTGAGACATCACGTGACTGTGACAAGTTTACAACCTCACTTCTGCCACAGTCATTAAGTGAGACATCACATGACAGCAACTTGCGATTTTACTGCCAGCTTCTCCATTGACTCTACTCGTCGGAGGCCGGTTGTGGAGTGCGCAAATGACACTGTGATGGTCATAAACTCCTGCCAGTTGCAAAGCACCTGAATCTCAATCATGTGATTGCCAGGACGCTATGATGGTCATAAGTGCAAGGACCGGTTGTAAAGTTACTTTTTCAGTGACATCATAACTTTGAATGGTCACTAAACAGGGCAGTCGTTAAGCAAGGACTACCTGTATAATTATGTAGGGCAGATATGTCCACAGTCTGGAATCAAACATTGAGCTAAGCCAAAACAGCCATTATAATTCATGTTGTAGTGTGATATGCAGACACAGATCACTGTAGTTATTCAATAAAGTGGAGCTAAACAAACCATGGTTTATTGCAGTGCATAAAATCAGCCACTATTTCTTCTTGCCAAAATAAAGTAGTTGTGAGAATAAAATGGCAAACCACCCAAAATTCAATGAGTAGTTTGTTCTTCAGCCAATCTGTCACAGAGCTTGATGCTGTTTTGGGTCTGAGAGAAATTGATTGGCTGAAGATCCCCTAGCTAGCTTCGATGCCTAAGCAAAGACTAGAACCTGGGTCTCCCCACCCCAAATCTATTACTTTAACCACTACTCCATGCTGGCCCTCTTAAAGAAGTAAACAATATGATGTAGAATTTAGTTAGAAGATAACTTTATGGTTGCAAACTATTGCACAAATCTTGTTTTACCGAAAACAGATTTTTCAAATGGCTGCAAACACACATGGACAAGCTGTGTGCGCCTTAAGCATGTGACTAATCAAGGAAATACAATGCAGATGATTGCTCCATAAAGGCAGGGGAAAATGAAACCACCCTCAATGCATGTGAAATATGTTATTTACCCTTGGGATCAAGCTGCTTCATTAGGTACTAAGCTTAAAGGCAATCTTCAAAGACAAAAGAGTCTTGGAAATCAAATGTGAAGGAGAGAAACAGATTGGGACGGTGTTTGCAAGATGATTAAGGGGAAAGTACATGTATATCAATGTACACAAATATCTTATCTCAGCTATTACTAGTTTCAAGGTTAGTATTAATAAGAAAGAACGGTGTGGGGAATCCTTCTGGTTGGATCAAAAGCAAAGATTGCATGTTAGTCACAAGTAAGAAAAAAAACCCTTCAAGATCTTCTGTATCAGGGTAAACCTTTTATTAACCCAAATGCCCACATTTCTCCAAGATTCTTATTCCTCAGATGCCCCTAACAGAGGAGAAAAAGGACATCAGCTCTGGAATGGTGTCCATGAGAGGGAAAATGTAAATGAAAGATAGAAAGTGGGAGGAAAGTCTGCCTCATATTGGAAGCCAACTGCCAACCTCTAGAAGTAGTGTTTATTCCACCGTGCATTCTCATGATCACTGGACTGCTCTCTTGTCCTGTCAACACCACACATATTTTACTTCCATAATGTTGTCCAAAGTCATACATTTTCTTTTGAAATCTTACTTTCAAACTATTTAAATCTCATAAACTGTATGAACCCAACGTATTGGATTTATGGGAGCAGCGTCTCTGTAAAAAGAATTCTGATGAATTCAATGGCCCTCTCCTCTCTCTACACATGATACAAATTCCTTATACTCAGCCTATCAGCCTCTAAGTGCCACAAGACACTGTTGCCTGGTTACTGCAACCAACTAACCCCTTTGCAAATTACAAGACACAGAGAAAGAGAGATAAACAAATGGATAAGACTCAGCCATGAATTATCAGTAAGGGAATGAATGATTCCAAGAGTCTGGAAATATTAAGTTTAACTTTCACAACTTAGTCGGAAACTAGTGGTTTTATATACGACTAGAAAATTCCAATTGAATTATGAAAATTAAACCTATTGTTTCCATATTTCCTTCGTTCGATTATTTGCCTTGAGAACATAAAACCTAACTCAGTCCCCAACCTGCCAGGTGGGTGCAAAAGCATTGCAATAACCACAGTTAATGAGCTGCATTCAGGCCATATCCTGAACTGGAAGTTCTTTTATGCATAGGATGAAGATTACTGAAATGTTCTTAGGACAAGACAGCTGTTCTTTACGATCAAGATCTTACGCTGTGTCTAAGAGGTAGTTCTGTATCTTTGCAGATAAAACCTGGTGCACTTTGTGATGAGTGGCTTTTCTTCATGATGTCATCATGCACCCTGTACTCCAACCTCTCTAATACTGTTGAGCTTTTGAGAAGCCTTTACTGTTCAAAATCATCTCAAATATTTAATGTTGTTCTTTACAAAAATAAAAAAGGGGGGGGAAGAGGCTTTAAGCAGCAAGGTACATCAAGAAGATTCTTTGTGGTCCCTGACTGCATGCACAGAACATCCATGTGTGCAACTGTCCATGCAGGATCTGAACAGATGAATGCATACAAATGGAGGGACTGTCAGTCTCCATGGGGAGTGAATGTCTGAAAAAATGTCAGCCCTAGGCATTTGCTGCTTGAGACTAATATGGCATGTCCTCATTATTCACAACCAAAAATATACTAGAATTATTGTTCATCGCTGAATTATTTTTTGACACAGGCAGAGAGTAGCCTCCTTCACTTCACCCAAGGGTAGTAACCTAGCTAAAGGGTTGAAAGGAAGACTAGAAATGGTGTATACTACTACCTATGGCTCTGACATCCAGCCACCCTTCCCTGTTTCTCAGCATCTGCTACTTGAGGCAAATATCTCAGTCTGCCTAATAGTAGGGCAGGTATTGATTGACAGCTGAACCACATTCAGTTCACTGGTGTAGTCACTTCTCCTTGCATTGGTGGCTGTGAAGGCAGGAAGTTGCTGGTCACATGTCATAAGTGACAGTGCTATTATCAGCTCTATTTTCCCTGTTACATTTTTCTTCCCTGCATTGGGATGTGATAAAGTGATTAATTTGCAGCCTGAAGATTTGTAGACTCTTAAAAACAAAATAAAAAAGGCTGACAGAATCACTGAACCAGCCTGCTCAGCAATTTGAGTGACTGTAATGCAATCAAAAGTATGACTCTTTTATCTCCATCCAGTTCTAGAAACACAAAAAGAAATTTATGTAATTAAAAGGGTGGCTCTGAAATATGCAAGAGAAGCAGATATGATCAACTCTGCTGTATTGTAATAAATTAATTGTTCAGGAGAGGCATAAAGCTACTCATTTGTAATGCACAACAGCACTTGTAAAACTGTCATAACAAAAGGGAGATTTCTCATTGTTAGCAAAAAGGAGGACAGAGAAACCAAGGACTTTCAACAAGTCTCTCCTGAAATGTACTCTGAAATACAATGTTTGCAACGTTTGATGGAAATATGCTTAAATCATAAAAAGTAGGAAATTCCAGTACAGAATTAAGTACATTTTGGCCCAATAAAACAGGCATTTTGGCAATCCGTGGGCTGAATGCAGTTCTTGCCCCCTTTCAGGTCATATCATGCTATGGAAATAAAAGGGCAAAATGTTTGGCTCATTTTCAGTTGGAAATTAAAAGGACAGAAATTGTGTTATGGATGGATATAGCTAGATTATATTTTCATAACTCTGACCCTAATGCCAATGCAGGGAAAAACTGGTGCCTTGGCTATTTATACATGTACATATACTGTAAGCATCCACTATTCTCTTTTTGAGTGAGCAGTAGCATGCAAAGTGAAGAAAAGGAGTAAGAACTAGTAAGCCAAAAAAAGTATTGGCATGAGATAATAAAAAGGAAAAGAAATATAGCTAAAATTAGTTTACAACAACACCATTCTTCTCCATACCTTTCTATACTCACAAATTATCCTTTCTTCCATCATGTCCTTACAGGGTCTTTTGTTCTTTTAACTTCTCATTTCTCCTTTTTCGATGGCCTCATCATCAATTTCATCTATATAGGACTTTCTTGGTCTTCCCCTTGCATTTAATCCATTCATTTTTCCTTCCTATAGTTGAACCTCATTCATTCTCTCTGTATGACCAAACCACCTCACCACTTCTGGTCCCTCACTTTTGCATTCAAGCCCTATTCATAGAGCTCCCATGTTAATTGTTTTGTTCTTCTGATACCCAATGAAATGTGGATCCCAAGAAAAATGTGCCATCTCAATTAATTAATAGTAAGAATTAGACAGTAAGCTTTTACACAGAAATTTCATCATTTCGCTCTGCACTGGAAATACTGAATAAAGTTGTTATTTAGTATTTCCTCTGCTTTCCTACCGAGGGAAAATTTTTCTTTTTTCTCATGAATTGTATTTACAGGGATGGATGCCAAGAGGAGTTTATATGACTACAGGATCTTCCAAGCCTATCATTTAATCTGAAAATGCACTTTAATTTATTTCTCTGCAGCATAAAGAACAAACGCACGGCACTCTGCTCCTGCTGTTAGCAAGACTTGCCATAACAAATGATCCTCTCAGCAAAAATATAAAGAAATCAGGACATACTTTACATTCTGGGACCATTACTCCAAAATGTTGACATGTTGCTGAAAACTCATTGTGTTGCACAAGTGGCATTGCTCCTGTGGGCGGAAAGCAGGTCATTAAGATACTGTATCCTTCACAAACTCCATAAAGACAATATTGTGTAATTCTTGGGAAAATGTTCGTAAACCAGCAATGGGTGAGTTTCTACAGTTTGCTTTTGATTCAGATAAGCTTGTTTTTATCCCTGCTTCTGAGACTGCTGGGTTAGCAAAAAAGAAAGTGGAAAATTTCATAAGAACAACATGTTTTATAAATAAATAAAAGTTTTCTCTAACATCCTGCCCTGCAGAAGCCCCAGATAATTTGATTGCCCTGATCAAAGCATTGTTTTCATGATAAGCTGTTCAGGTAATATTCATACTACAGGACAGGACACGAATCTCCTTTAAAACAAAGGCTATATTAACCATTGCAAGAAGCCCTTTTCAAATATCCATAGGCAAGCAAGGCTTTGTACTCTTAGCTAGACAAGTGAATAATATTTTGGAATAAACAAGAAGATAGCTCATTTGTGTTTTTCTACCCTTTGTATCTATTATTGGCTATCATGTTAAGGAAAAATAGACTCTTGGAGTGTCTCTTATTGATGGTTAACAATAAACAGATTTCCATTGTTTTAAGGGCAGGTTACACGCTAGATTCAAAGGTGAGCCTGCAAGCAGCAGCTTTTGGTAAGAAACCACTAACCAGGGCCTTAATTCTCTGTCTCCCTCATATACATACCACACCACTCTGCATCACCATAATACAATTTTGTGTGTTAAACAGCAGATGTCAAACAGAAGAAAGGAGAGAGGCCCATGGCTTTTCATCCAAAGCACCCATTTTTTTCAGTTGCCATGACAGTGTTAATAGGAGTTTATCATTTTCCCATGCCTACTGCATACTAATGAGGGATCAATTCACAAATGTTATCTGTAAAGGCTAAAAAAGGTCTTTGGCAGCTACAGTCTGATTGGAATCACAATACCGAAGGCTTGTCATTCTGCCCCAAACTCCAGCAAGGCAGCACTTCATAATTTTATGAGGGATGGAAGTTACTAAGGCTTTACATCTGCATTAATAAGGACACCAATATGTTCCTTGGGTAATTGATGGCTGAGTTTAATCACTGAACATTAGAATTGCCATGACCTCATTGCAAATGACAAAAAAAACACAATAGAACCATTTGCTATTATATTTGGTTTTGAAGGTGAACTTCAAAGCTCTCAGAAGAAAGTTGCTTCTGCTACTTCTTTCAAATCCCACCTTTTCTAGAAAACTCTTCCCTTAATCCCAACTAAAGAGTGGGTGTTTCCATATGAGAACATTTAATGTGGAACTTCTCAGCTTTGTTCACTTTTTATGTGGCATTCACATTATGCCATCGTCTTGTCATTGTTATCCTATATTTACCCTGCTCGATTTGCATTTTTTTCCTGAAACCACACAAAAGTTTTATACTATTTCAGAAGAATAGCCTATTGTTGTGGGGTGGGGACATGACCTTATCATATATGTGAATGATGGAACTCATCACACTTTTCATTTTAGCTTCTGCTGTGGCTTTTTGTGGGGCTGTGGCTTTTTGTGGGGCTGTGGCTTTTTGTGGGGATTTTGAATCCCATTTCTCCCCAATCTTTTTCTTTATTGTGCCTGTTTCTGTGAATGCACTGAAATCCTTTAAGTCATATAAATATATTTTTTGTAAAACCAGGAAAGGGCCTTGTTTTTGCAGCCCTCAGAATCAACAAAAATCGAGAGCATAATTTCCCATTATTTAAAGTAAGCAACCCATGAAAACTAGAATGCAAGCCCTACAATAGCTTAAAAAGGGGGGAACACCCATAACTCCCCCCTCCTCATAAAAAAGAATCTGTATGTAAGAAACTGCTGAAAGCAGCACTTAATATTAAGTAAAGATATAACAGGAAATTCATATATGGAGTCTAGCTCTGAAAGTGACTTTAGTTTTGAGTTCTATGATGATCCCTTCTTGCATCTTCAACTGCATTTATGAGGAATGGATTGTATCCTTGTAAAGGGCCATCTCATCACTTTATCAAGGATACAATCCATTCCTCATAAATGCAGTTGAAGATGCAAGAAGGGATCATCACAGAACTCAAAACTAAATCCATGTTAGGCGCTTGGCTGCCTCTAAAAACCTGCAGCCATGGGAGAGAAAAATTGGTCATCAACAGAGGCAAACAGAGAGCTGAGGAGGAGTGACAAGAAGAAGAGCTGCTGTCCATGAAGATGACAAAGAACTCAAAGGTGTTTCCATGGGATATTGGTAGCGGAAGAAGAGAACACTGCGCTGGTGGCAAAGAACAGCAGAACATGCTGGCCATTATACCAGAGAAGCTTGGAGCCCTGACAACCATGTAAGGAAGCCCAGAGTGTTGCCAACTACTCCTTGACTGCTTGGAGTACTGGCAGCTTCTGAAAAGGAACCTGAGGTCTCAGCACCAGATTAGAAGCAACAGCTCAGTTACTAGCCACCAGCAGAAGAGCATTACCAGAAGGCCAACAGCAGGCCCAAGAACTAGCCCCAAGAGCAGGTCAATATACTGCAGTGGAACACCTGGGAGCTGCAACTCCTTTCTACACATGCTACTTTGGTCTTGGCTGGATGATGAGGACTGGGGTGTATAAAAAAGTATAAATAAAGGCATGACCTTTATGGGTGACCTTGGGCCAGTCCCTCTCTCAGCCCAACTCACCTCACAGGGTTGTTGTGGGGAAAATAGGAGGAGGAAGGAGTATTAGGTATGTTCACCACCTTGAGTTATTTATAAAAATAATAAAGGCGGGATAAAATTAATTAAATAAAAAATAAATAAAAGTAGACATATGAAACACTGTCAAAAAGATAATTCTAGTACCTAGATCAGCCTTTCTCAACCTTTTGACCCTGGAGGAACCCTTGAAATATTTTTCAGGCCTTGGGGACGCCCTGAACATTCAGGCTCAAATATAGGACAGAAATTACAAAATTATTATATTCGTTTCATGTGTAGGCCTGTGTTCTTAAACTAAAAATAAAGAATGAAACTTATCTTTGAAATATTTTTAAATAAATCGTGATCTCCCAGGGAACCCCTTGTGACATCTTGCGGAACCCTAGGGCTCTAAGGAACCCTGGTTGAAAAACCCTGACCTAGAGCATTGAAATTTAGGAATAGCATTATAGGTATGTGTAATAAGCTAAGAAATAGACAAGTTAGAACCTGTAGAATACTTAACTGAGATATAAAGAAGGGAACCCACCAAGCTTGGATAAAAGAGGTTTGAAGCTCAGATGTGGATTCATAGGGTATTGTGGCTGTCAAAACTTTTTGTAAATTTCAAAACAATCTGATAACAGAAATTGTCTCACCTCCTGTCTCCATCCTACCATCTAAGCTACCATTCTAAGTTAAAGTTGTTGCCTCAGAGGCTCAGGGCCAGGGATGGGCAAAGAAAGTCATTAAGCCAATTATCTGGCAGTTAAGTGGAGAGAGGAGGATCAGTTACAAGAGGGTCAGACCAAGGTGCTGCAAAGGTTTCTATATCACACAGTAGGAACAAGTTATCTCTTGAGTGATATCAGAATCCCTGAATTAAAAGAGTGAATTCACAGCTGGCCTACTAGGTTAGAACTAAGGAAAATAATATGCGCTGTCATTAAAGAAGAGACATCTGTATGACTACTAAGTCTACAATCTAATTGTACATTTGATTCTGGCATATTACAACTGTTTAAAAAATAGACAATTCCATCTTGGGGCCTCAATCCTGTTTTTTATCTGAAAATGGAGTTCCAGCTGAGTTCAATAAAGGGTTGGATTTTTCTTCCAAAATTGGCCTTGATACAAAATTCTGGTTTCTCTAAGCAGGCAAGATCAGATTAATCAAATCTTGTGAATGAAAACAGAATATCTGAAACAATTTGGATCATCCATCCATCCATCCATCCACAAACACATAAACCTGTGATTGTTTCCTGCTTTTTGTCATTTTAGGTGGATGTTCCATCATTATCTTTAGGAGACAGCATTCGCATGCTGGAAATAAGAAACCCATCCAGATGTGCATATCAAAGGATGAACAGCTACTTAGTAAGAAAAAGTAGTGCAAAGTTTAAAGGAGCAGCAAAACCTTTGATAGAACCTGTCTGATAATCTTGGGCATTCAACATAATGCATCCAGGTTGTGGGGGAAAGCCCAACATTGGTCAAAAAGCAGTCAAAACAAGAAAAAGGCATTCAGTCACTCCAACATGAAAATTGATTATTAGTATTTTTCTTGCCCGCCCGCCGCCCCCCCATCAATTCTGGAAGTGACCATGAGACTATCTGAAAGGTAGGCAACAAAATGTCCATGGCACCAAAGTGCAGCAGATACCTCTCAGTGCCCAGCAAGCCTTCAAACCAAAGTATTTTTATTGTTTAAGTGTGTGGTCATTTAATTAAAAATAATAATTAAACTGGGAGCTGATTGTCTGCTTCTAGCATAAAATTTACTTGTAAGAATGCCTCTGGCTGTATCTATGGCCCAAAGGCATTCTTATAAGTGGCTATATTCCAATGCTTTGTTTCAAAGTGTGCCTACTTGCCCAGAAACAAGAAAAAAGTAAAGAGATGGTAGGGAGCTTCAGAAGTTTGCCTTCTGCTAAATTAATGCTTTGTGGCTTGACATGCTCAGATTCACAAGTCTCCCTCTAATGCACCTATCTTCTGAGATCATCCATGATAGGCTCTTCTCTATGCAGTTCTGCACTACTCAAGAGCTACATGGAAACCACTAATGTGTCTATATGGTAATTATTGGATGCATACCATAATATAGGGCCGGTTCTACTTTGCTGACTGAAACAAGACACCAAAAGTGTCTCTACACCCAATTCAACCCACATAACTGGGGCTTCCTTGACCCTGCTGATCGAACTATCATCCTCTGATGGACTTTGAAGTACCACTCAGTATGTACAAGTTCCTGTCGTCAACAGAGGGACTCAATCAAGGAGTAACTGGCATGTCTGCTCCCTCCATATAGACAGCATTTGCTGCACAAAGTAGCTGCCACACTCTGCCAACTAATCCGGTTAATTCTGCTATGGTGTAACCATTGTCTCTATTTGAGACTGCTACAAGAACACAGCTAATTGCTAAGGTTTAGCAATTAGATCTGAATGTTGAAGGCAGAATTTTTCTTCCCATGCATGTGAGTTATTATTCTTCTCAAGGCTGGAAAGATGTCAAGATCACCCTGGAAATCTAGGCAAAGCTTAGTGCAACCTCAACATCCAGAGGAAGGAGTTTGACCAACAGTTATAAGCTGTGCAATCAGGAAATCAAATTTTTCAATCTAAATTTCTCTTTGCTCCACTCCATGATTAACCCAAACAGGATTAGAGGAAGTAAGCAAATAGACACTTCTCAACAATTTTTTTAGAAGTACAGAACTGAAGCTGTAATTACCATAATATACTGTAGATCAGAGCTTTCCAAACTTTTCATGTTGGTGACACACTTTTTAGACATGCACCATTTTGCGACACACTCTTACAGCAGGGCATCATTTCGCAACACACTCTTACAGCAGGGCACAAGGCAGGCACTAGGACCTGCGCGGAATCACAGCTGGTTTGGAGGCAGCAAGGCACAAGGCAGGCACTAGGACCTGCGTGGAAGCCAGGAGGCAGCAGCAGCCGCGACACACCCAGACACTGCAGCCGACACACTAACGTGTCCCGACACACAGTTTGGAAAGCTCTGCTGTAGATATCGAACTGAAAAAAAATTACAGCAAATACAAATATATGTTTATGTGTGTATGCATGTATACGTGTGTGAGTATACATAAACACACACATGGACATATTATGTCTTCAAGGTCAAATCCAGACAGGCACTTCACCCAGAAACAAAGTGACTTGTCAAATAATTTGCATGTAGCTAGTAAATACTGTACATAAAATTTATGCTTAATGGTTTCAAGACTGGATGAAATTGCAGGATAGGGGTGCTATTGGTAGGGGTGGAGAGAAATTAAGGTACAAAAGAATTGTTGGGATTTCAGAGAAACCTGTGTTTACTTTGAATGTGCTCCATTTCCTGCTTCGAACACACTCGCATACAGTGTCTGCCATGTTCCTCAAAACTTCTTCATATGTTGCTTTTGACACCCCTGTGCCAAAAAAGGCTGTAAAATATCAAAATGTCCATAGAAGAATGACTAATAAACGATATAGCAATTCATGTGAAAGTTTAATCTGAAATGTTCTCTTCTCCAAAGACTGTTGCTTATTTTTAGCACTATTGAACAACTGTGTTTGTAAAAGGGTTATATGTGTGTGTGTGTGTGTGTGTTTGTGTGTGCACAGTTTTATGGCAAAATCTCTATGTTTCTAACAGGTCTAGTAATCTTCTGATTTCATTTAAAGTTTCTATTATTCTCTTCTGAAAGGGAAAAATCTAGCTCTTGTTTGGACAGCTTTGGTAGATCTGAAGGAGGAGGGAAAATTGAGCATTATGAAGAATACAAAAGATTTACTTTCCATGCATTAGGCTTTTCAATTGCTTTCAAGTTGGATGGGAGAGTACAGGCAAAAGGCAGAGGTGAGAGTAAAACCATGGTCAGATGTCAATATTGACAAAAATAAATGGATTTTAACAATGGATTATTGCCGAGATGATGTTCATAAGACTAATGTATCTAGCTAGATCTGGGATTGTGAATGACTTTCAATGGCTGTCTGGAGTTTTCAGGGAATTATTAATATTGCTATTATTTGGCTGGTTTAAGGAACAAAGAGGAAAAAAGATGGATATTTCTAACAATAAAGCCCTTTTAGACAAAGGTGATATAGAAAGGAACCATTAAAAGTGATGTTGAAACACTTACACATCTTTCCCAAAGCCTGACCTTCCTTCATTATGTTCTTTCCGAAGTCATCACTGAGTAAACTACAGAAGATATTTCACATGAGAATAGGCTACAAAGAACCTAAAATTCTTTTCCCTTATGAAAAAAAATCATATCCATTTCCCCACCATCAAGAGATACTATCAGCTGGACTTTTATATTTGGTTGTGATGTCTGAACGTGGTAATTGAGGATTGGGACCACAGGAGGAATAGGAAGTTATTTTTTTCTAGAACAAGAAAAGACTCTTGTGGCATCTTAAAGGCAACAAATTGCACGCATAACACATCTGCTTTGCTCACTCTGAGTATTCCCTAATGGCAAAGTCACCTGCCAAGATTTTTGTTAAAATAATGAAATGTGTGTTATGATGTCACAATGCAATTTGCGTTCCCATGTACTTATATGCAATGTTACCATCCAAGTAATAAAAGGAGCAGAGTTTACATTGCTGTGTCATGATGCACATTTTGTTGTTTGCCCCCTTGCTTACTCCCCTGCAGATGACCCATAATGTATGTTTGCAAAGGTCAGTGCATCTTTGGAATCTAGCAAGGGCTTCCAACAAGAATATTAAAAGTTCTGCTGAAGGATGCTGTATCTGTGACAGCATCCTTTCCCAACCCAGCACCATCCAACTCACCAAGCAGGCCATGTTAACTCATGGCCTTGTCCCCCCAAATTTAGACTACTGCAAGGTGCTTTACGTGGGGCTGCCTTTGAAGACCACTCAGAAACTGCACTTGGCGCAAAATGCAGCAGCCTGGAACCTGGCAATTGCTACAAGCACAAAGCAAATGTGCTGCAAACAGTGCCTTGGCTTCCATTAGGCTTCCAGAAACAATTCAAATCTTGGTTTTAACTTATGAAGCCCTATATGGGTTGGGTCCCAGATATCTTCAGGACAGCCTATTTCAAGTGGAGTTGACTCATCCAACATGTTCCTCATGGGAAAACCTCTTGCTAATTAATATGATGTGGGTGGGTTAAGAGAAGCAGGGACATAGAAGAAATATTTTTGAAAGATGACCCCTGCCCTATGGAATTCTTTTCCCCCTCTCTCTGAGGCCAGGTTGATACCTACCATGAAGCTGGGTAAGCTGGTTGCAGACAGCTTTCAGGGAGTGAGGGAAGTGGGCACTCTTGGCCTGGTAGATTAGGTTATCATGGCCTTATATTATGACTGTATATTTCATACAATATATTATTTATGGTTGTGTTTGACTGTACTTTTATTTGTTATATACTGTATAGTTAACCACCAGAAGTCTATTATGAGATTACAACAGTGCACAGATCTGATAAATATAAATGAAGTCCCATAATCTTAGACAAATGGTAATTATGTAGTCCAACACAGTTGGAGGGCATGGAGTCAGGAAAGGCTGGTATTTAGAGATCTTCCTAATGCCTTCATGGGGACAAGTACTATAGCAAAATGCCCATGATCATGTTAACAAATCCCTTTGAGATTAAAAAAACCCCTGCACAGACTGAGATATATATCTCCCTCTAAACGTTGTTCAACTCTGATTTCCTTCCATCCTAGCCAACATGTCAATGGTATTGTTGTCTAATATCAAAGCCGAGATGTTGCTCACTCTTGTAGAAAACAATCCATTGTTCCATAAGCCTTACCAGTGCTTGAATAATTTAAGACTTCTTCTCTCTGTTTTTAATTCTATAGTCTCATGTAGCTCTATCTTTTTCCACCAGTCCCTGGAAATTCTTTTTGGATCACAATTGAATAAAATGTTTGATTTGTTTCTTTCACCATCCAGCTTTATAAGTAATCCATGGGGCTGTCAGATACTTGCACTAGAAACATTAATTGATTAACCCATTAAAAGCCAGACAGTTAATCAATCCACATTTTTTAAAGCTATGGAGCGTGGCAGGCAGGATACCCATGTCTTTCAGAGTTGCACAATAGCAAGAAATTCAACAGGTAAATATCGTCCCTGTCATCTGTGTGCTAGGGGAAGGTCACAGAGAAACAATGCAGAAAAGACTGGCAACTTCAAACTAACAACTGTCCTCAAGTCCTTGGGAAGGGAAAAGCACCCATCTATCATCTATCACAGGGCTTTCCAAAGTGCCGCCACTGGTGACACACCAGTGGCACGGCGGTGGCGGCAGCAGTGGCAGCCTCCACTAAAACATGGAAGCACTGATCCCGCGCCGCTGCCGCCGTGCACGTGCATGCCGCCGCTTCCGGGTGGTGTGGCGACACACCATACTGTGTGTGGCGAAACACTTTTGTGTCGCAACACACAGTTTGGAAAGCTCTGATCTATCATGTATGCAGACCTAAATTTTCCTTGGAATGCTGTTCTTTTGAAAAATCCTTTCTGTCTCTGCCTCTACAGAATCTTACTATGTGCCCAGGCCTGTTACAATTGATGAGCAGGTAATGGTTTCTGCTCACACCTCCCCCTTGCTGCAAGATAGCCATTATCTTTTGCTGGCCTACTATTCGAATGCAAATTATCCTGCCTGCGGGCCTCTGCTCGAATCTTCCCAAACAACTGAGAAAGATTAGTTCCATTTAAATTTTGACTTGCTACAAAATGGTAAAATTTATCAGGCAGGGAACTTAGTAAAAAAGACATTTTTGTTCTTTCACTCATAACATTCTGAATTGAGTTCAGCCTATCAAAAATTGACTGCTTTCTCAATAAATGTTGATTTACATTTCCATGTTCTGGAAGCCTGGACTCCATTAATTCTCTTAATAAATAAACAGTCTTTTGTTCATCTTGTCCTGAGTATAAAATTTGTAGATTTTCAATCATTTCTTTGGCAGTGGCAAGACCTTTTATTTCTGCCAGCCTGTGGTCAGGCAATGATCCAGAGATTAAAATCATGGCTAGGTTATTTCTCTGATCCCATAATTTCTTGGCTTCATCAGAATCTCATCAGAATCAGAATGTGGTGGAGGAGAGTCTAAACAATCTATGCTGCTTTGGAAAGCTTTTGGAAATCTTAATCTCAATCTATAAAGCCAAGATGAGAAATTGTCTTCATTTAGCATTGGAAGGGGGGAAGCCCCTCCCTTCTTCTCTCCATTTTTTAAGGAGAGAGAAAAAATCTGAACTGAGCCTTTTTGAATTGTGCAAGCAGTTTCTTGGCTGTGAGACCAAAGAAAACCCTTTTTCAAAAAAATCAACTCTCAGTCTGCCCTGGGCCCCATAACCCAATGTAGGAATTCTGGAATGCTAGTAACAGAAGTCCATGCAGTTTTATCTAGTTTTAGCAGAGCAGAAGCATTCCAATAAACTTGCACAAGGCTTAATCAGTTCAAAACACAAAATAAACACACTTCACACGTTAATGTAAAGTTACAGAAAAATAGCTTACAGTTTTATTGTAGATCGGTTTCATAGTAGCAGAGATGGTTCATGCGTGCGAGTGATAGGTTCTGACCAAACCCACAGTCTTCTTAATGTGGCCTTGCTGAATGCATGTATGAGCAACTTGGACAGCCATGGATGACCATCCTCCCAGGTGGGGATTCAAGCAGGAAAGAGAGAGACGAAGGGAACAGGAACAGGAAATCGGGGTTCAGCCCCTCCCACACAAAGCAAGTAAGATTAGGTTACAGCAGAGGCTGCCTCCTCCTTCAAGCTTGTGTGAGACGTGCTTGGTTGAAACCCGATATCTCTAACAAGAAGGACAGCAGTACAAAGACTTATTACCTCATTCAGACATTCATTTCTGATTTCATCTCTGTTATAATGTCCCATTCATGGTACTGCTTGCAGGAAATCTCTCCAACCTCTGGCAGGGCTTGCCTTGTGCTCTTCATATGGTACAGAATATTGGTGGGCAATGATATGTCAATGCTTAGTGATAGATTACTGAATGTTACATGGTAGAATATCAAGGGTTTTCATCTCTCCATTATTTAATAATCATAAAAAATTGCTAGTAATATAACATTATATTACCCCCAGTCAGTCTTGTGATGCTGCATCTGTAGAATATGAATGTTATTGGTTCAGAAGTACCACAATACCATACCACTGAGCACAGATTAAGATGCTTTGACACCAACAAAATCCATAAATTCAATATTACACACTGCCAAAATCAACTCCACCCAACCACTCTAATCATTTGCAAAAGGTCTTCTGAGAGATCCTCTTCTCTATGAGGTTCATGGGACTTAGACAAGATGGCAGGACTTCTCTGTGGCAGCACCAGTATTATGGAATATGGAATATGCTTCCCCTGGAGTCTATAATAGCATCTTCTCTTCTCAAAATTCTGGGACTTAAAGTCCACACTTCTTAAAGTTGCCAAAGTGGAGAAACAATGGTCTAGTCATATGGAGAAAATAGATCAGTTTCTATAGGGTCAGCTAGAAAACTTCCAAACCACCTTTTTCTTTAAAAGACCTGTAAAAGAATAGGCTGCCTAGGAAGACCAGGGACCGGGAGACAGGGCTGGGCAAGAGTTCCTTTCAATGGGAACATGAAAGATCCATACATTCTGCAGGTCTGAGGCAATGCAAAAGATAAGGCCAGCCTTACTCCAGCTTCATATAATCCAGCTTGGAATCAGGAAAAAAACGACTTGGTTCTCAAACATAGCTGACAGCATTTGGAGGACACAGGTCTGAGCAATTATTGTTTCTTTCTAGGGAGATCCAGAGAAAGGTGTGCTAATAATTTAAAATGTTACTTCAATATTCTAAAAGCTTCATTCCATTTGTCCTTCTCTTGATAAGCCATCAACCCACTAGAACCACCAAATCACTTTCAGTCTCTTAACCCTCCCTTATGCCTGACTGATATTCAAAAGCCATACAGAAGTGTCAGCATATAGATTATGGAAAAAAGACATCAACAACTCAAAAAGAGGTGCTTCATTGGCACAATCGTACATTCCAAAGTATCTCTTTCTAAAGGTTTATACAGTCTTGTAGGATAGCAGATGTTTTCTGCTGCAGATGTTTTCTGTTCTCGGTAACTGCTTTACAATGCCAAGGTAATGCTTTTTTTTTTTTGCCATGCCTATTCAAAACACAAAAGTATTCATTCTTTGTGCTGAAAGCTTACTGCTTTTTTAGTGTTTCAGAGTGGAAACTATGGTTTTCAGCTGACATTGTACAGTGGTTCTACGTTCCATTATTCTGAAAATTGGTTTTCCCCATTTGATTTGTCCAAGCAAGCCCCATTCTTGTTTTCATACAATTACACTATATTAAACTGGGAACTGCTGTGGCAATAACTTTAGAAATTCCTGCTTTGATGTCATGGGAACCCTGCACATTTATTTTTTTTTGGTAATTTGCAAATGCAGAAGAATCTGTGTCTCCTCTTTCCCAGCACTAACAGGTTTCTTTCTGTTTTACAGTGTTCTGCTGTAGAGATTTGCACACATCTTACATCTGTGTTTGGGGAAGGGAGCAATGTTTTAAAACTGTTGACTAGGAATAGCAATATGGTGAGAAAGAAAGCTTTCATCTAGCTGACTTCAACTGCATTCTTTTTGGGGGTAGCAAAATGTCTATGCACAGCAGATTTATTGTTAAACATCAAAACATACTGTATGTATATTCCCCCATGTGTATAAAAAGCAATGTGAACATACTGTCCCTTCTCTTATAGCCAATCTTCCTTTTAATCAGCAGTTATGTTTCATGGAAACACACATCTTAAACATGGAGCCCACATTCACAGCAAGGTATCTCAGAATAGTGAATTAAATTAAGAACCTTTTACCATCCATCTCTTGGAATATATTATTTATTAAGAAGATTGTTTTTATTGTATTGTTTTAGTGTTTTATTGTATTTTAACTAATGTTTTATTCCTGTTTTATGTAAACCACCCAGAGTTGCTCTCTGAGTGAGATGGGCGGTGACTAAATTTGATATATACTAAATAAAATAGTGTCTCCTAGCAATCTCCAGTACAAGTGGAGACAAACTTTCCACACTATATGGAATTGTACATAATCTTTTTCAGGGAAAAACCACATCTGGCCTTTGAGTGGCATGCTAAGGCCCAGGAAGAAAAGCCAAATAAAATTGAAGTTGATTAACATTAGATTAAATTAATGGATAAAGTCTTTGTCAAGTTGAGCTCTAGTCAGGGCAGCTCCATGGCCATGGATTTTTCTTATCAACAGTTCGGAAGAAGAATGCCATGGGGTCCATGGGGGTGTAGGGTGGGGCAAGTGATGACACACGCATCAGGATACAATGTAGGTACTTGCATCAGATAGCATCAGAATGATAGAAGTATGTAGTTGTGTCCTTTGTGCAGTAACATCATGATGCCCGTGTCATCATTTTGACATCATCATGGCTTGTTACAAATGCCACTGCGTACAGCCCTGAGATTTCCATGTGGTCTCTCATCCAGGTATTAGCCAGGTCTAACTGTGCTTAGCTTGGGGGATCAGCCAAGACTGGCTAAGTGCTGCGAACTGTCATAGCTTAAACTCATGAGATGCAGCCCATTATGATAGCTCTCAATGGATTTTATACGTTTTTTTCTTCTGCCACATAAAAACTTACAGTTCGCTAGCAAGTATAGGAGCATTTTGTGCACTGTTCTCAGTGCTTTGGCTAAGTTTTTATCCCACTACATTCTGTCCATACCAGTTAGAATGACAGAACTGCTTGGGTGGGGCCATGTTGAGTTCAATTCATGTCCATTATAATGTTTGCAGTTGAAATGTTACTAAGCTATTTTTGTTCTTCTAGGTCTTTGCATTATCACTAAAAGAGTGTTTCCCCCCCTCTCACTTTTTAATGAAAGGGAGAGATAGTGCCAAAACAGTATGCTGTGCAAAGCATCTGAAAGGAATGTTTTGCAAAACAATTGACACAAACAAAGCACTCAAAAACACAAAGCTTGAAGTTTTGAAGTTCTGAACCTTGCAATCAAACAACTCCATTAAAGAAGGAAAATAACCTACATCCCAGCAAGCCCACATGTCCTTCTATTCCAAAACAGCCCAAATTGATTCCATCTTGTTCTGTTTCAGATAATGACAACTTGCTTCATTCTGTACTATCTGAGGGCCTTGATCAGAAAATAGGACAAAAGGAAGTTGTTGTATCAAGAGTACACTCTAATCAAGATCTTCAGCTTGCAAATCCAGCCATGCCCAGAGACTGCAAACTAATCGATAGCCCAAAGTTGCCGCCCGCTAATGATTCCCATGCTGATGAGAACCTCAACATCTTCAGTATGTCTTCTTGCACCAAGACAAGAACATAACACTTTGAATGCCACCAATTGACTTGCTTCTAGGGCTCCAGGTCACATAAAAGCCATTTCTTGGAATATTGCTGGGTGGCACAATAAATTGGTGGAGAGTTGCTTTGAACAGTACCTGTCAGAATTTAACATCATTTTATTACAGGAGACATGGTGCCCAGATATTTCTTCTCCTTTCTTGCCAGGATTTTGCTCATATAACATCCCTGCCACTAAACTGGGTTTGTATGGAAGAGCAAGTGGTGGGTTATCAATTTTGATCTCAGCTGATATGGAAGGAATTATACAACAAAGGGATTGGTCAGACTGTGATTATATCCAGGCAGTCCAGATAGATAGCACATACTTTGGGTTAATTCTTTTTATTAACGTCTATCTTCCAACAGGACGGAACCCAGATCTGTGGCTCAAGGTTTGGTCCTCCCGACAAATCCTTTTGGAAAAAGCTGAACAAACATTACCAAATGCAAATATCCTTCTGCCTGGTGATTTCAATGCCAGAATCAGCAGAGATATAAGCAGTTATGTTAGGAAGACACAATTTAGTCCACAGGATGAATGGTAGCTGCCCTGGTCCTCCATGGACAAATTATTAAACAAAAAAGGGGTTTCCTTGTTGAATCTGGCCTTTAAATATAGGCTGTACAATCTCCATGGCTCCAGTTTTGACAGTTCTAATGGGCATTATACTTTTCTAAGCTCATTTGGAGCCAGTGTCATTGATCACATCTTGGTTTCTCCTGCACTTCTTCCCCAGATTAGCTCCTTCGATGTCCACAACAGAACAGAGAGTGACCATCTACCCTTGGTTTTGACCCTTTTGGCTTATAAGGCCCCACCCCCTGTGAGGCACTATAATTTTGATGGCATCACCCAGGCTAGTCATCATCTCAGATGGAGCCCTAATCTCAGTGACAAAATCACTGCTTTTTTAAATACCCCACAGATGCTGAATCAAAGGCATCTCACACTACAATCCAACTCCAATGTATACCATATTTTTAGTTCAATTAATAGTGCGCTAAGCTCCCAATTTACTACTACCTGTTATCCTAGAAGGAATATTATAAGGAAGGGATGATACAACCAAGATTGTAGAAATAAAAGACAAGCTTTGAGAAAACTACAGAGGAGAGTTAGAGAGAGTTAGTTGATTCAGCTATTGATCCAATTTTGATCCCAATATAAGGAATTATTAAAGACTAAGAAGTTATCTTATTATAGGGATCAATGGAGGGAACTTGACCTCAGCTTAATTCAAAAAAATGAGAGGAAATTTTGGGAATTGGTGGCTAATGGTATTTCCACACACAGCCCCATGCCCCATGCATGTATCTCAGCACAAAGTTGGACCCAATATTTTTACTCCATATATAGCTGCTCACATACTGATATAACAGTCTCTACTGAATTAAGCACATTACCACAGTGGCCAGCTGTCACAAAATCTGAGTAAAAGCAGCTGATTTCAGCCTTGGCCCTTGGAAAAGCTCCTGGAGAGGACATGATTCCTCCAGAGGTATATAAGATGAATGATTCTTGGTGGGTCTCCATCCTGACTAGACTCTTCTCAAAAATAGATAAAACATGCGTTGTACCTCCCCACTGGAAACAAAGTATAATATACCCAATCTTCAAAAAGGGTAATCAGCAGGAACCTGCCAATTATCGCCCAATTAGTTTGCTAGACATTTCTTCTAAGCTCTATACCAGACATCTTTTGAATAAATTAGAAGATTGGGAGAAAGAAACAAAACTCTTTTGATGTATTGTCCTCTACCTGGGCACAGAGATTTCGCTTCTGTCTGTGCTCCTGCCCTCTGAAGATGCTGGCCACAGATGCTGGCGAAACGTTAGGACCACAACTTCCAGAACACGGCCACACAGCCCAGAAGACCCACAACAGCCATAAAACTCTTTCATCCAGAACAGGCAGGATTCCTAAAAGGACATAGCACAGTAGATCACTGTGCTACTCTCAAGGCCCTTATTCAGAAATATAAAAAGGTAAAGGTTCCCCCCGCACATTTGTGCAGTCATGTCCGACTCTAGGGGCCGGTGCTCATCTCCGTTTGTTAGCCAAAGAGCCAGCGTTGTCCGAAGACGCTTCCACGGTCATGTGGCCGCATGACGCACGCGGAATGCTGTTACCTACCCACTGGAGTGGTACCTATTCATCTACTTGCATTTGCATGCTTTCGAATTGCTAGGTTGGCAAGAGCTGGAGCTAGTGCGGGAGCTCACTCCGCATGCAGGGCTAGGGATTCGAACCTCCGAACTTGCGATCTTCCGATCGACAAGCCTGGCGTCTTACCCGCTGAGCCACCACGCCCCTATTCAGAAATATACCAATGGGCATACAAAACATCTCTAGGTTGCTTTTATTGATCTTACCTCTGCCTTTGATTCCATTGACAGGTCTCAACTATGGGAGAAATTAGTTAGGACAGATATTGATAAGCGCCTTCTTAAACTAATTATAGAACTATATACCAACATTACAGCTAGGGTAAGAATGGGCTCACAAGGGTCCTTGTCAGACCCCATTTTATTGGAGAGAGGAGTTAAACAGGGCTGTCTTCTTGCTCACTTTTTCTTTAATTTCTATATTAATGATATTGTAGAGGTCATGAAGTCACAAGGTTTTTTCTCCCCTTCACTCAATGGACAATCTCAGTATTAATGTACGCTGCTGACATGGCTCTTATTTCCTATACTGAGATTGGCCCTAGAACAGATGTGTCCAACCCGTGGCCCACGGGTCGCATGCGGCCCTGAACAGCTAGTAATGCGGCCCCCAAAAATCGTAAACTTTTAACATTATTTTGCGATTTTTTGGTTGCCGTTCTCTCTATCTTCTGTTTTGCAGCCAGGCCCATGCCAAAAATAGACAATCCCGGTACATTTGAGACAGTAACAAAGCTCAAGGTAGTTACATCACCTGCATAGAGCATCCACTTCTCCTCTCGGCTTCCCATGCAGGCAGGCAGGCAGCGGCATTCTGCCAGTTTGCAAGCAGCCGCCAAAGTCAGTTTTGCCACTTGACTCGCAAGCCAAGCAGAGTCCGCCACTCTACCATTAATGCATCTGTAGTTAGTAGGTGAAGATTGGCGGAGGCTTCCGCTTGGAGCAGAGCCGAGATGCCAAGCAGGAAGGGGAGGCCGCCAGTGGCTCCGGCAGAAAAATGTGCCATTAGCAGCAGTCGCCAATGGGTGATGGTTCTCCCAGGTAAAAGCTGACGAGCACCTTGAGAACTAACTGAGAATTGCAACCACTTTCATTGAACCAGACATTGATGCATTAGTTTCACAAAAACAAGGTCAAATATCCCACTAGTTTTATGTTGCCCTCTTTTTAAAAATTTTATAATAAAAAATACTTATAAAAAATAAATGAAGTTTATTACTTATATACATTAACTATATTATATATTTTATGGGTGGCCCAAGACAATTCCTCTTCACTCAATGTGGCCCAGGGAAGCCAAATGGTTGGACACCCACGCTTTAGAAGATTATTGGCCAGACTAGCTGCTTATTGTGAAATGGAAAAACTTAAGATAAATTACAATAAAATTAAGTAGTAGTTTTTGGCAAAAGTAATATTAAACATAGATGGACAATTAATGCCCAACTAATAGAGCAATGTCCCTCCTTTAAATACCTGGGCATCACCTTTCATAAGTCCCTTTTGTGGAAAGTACACTTATCTAATGTCTTGGCAACTGCTCAGCGTACAGTAGGTGCCATTCTGACATTTTTCTATTCTAAAGGAAGGCAATTGGTAGCCCTTGTACTTAAAATACTCCAAGGCAAGGTGATAAGGTCACTGGGATGATAAGGTCATTGCCCAATTGGAAGTAGTCCAAAACAACTTGATAAGGAAAATCTTGGGTCTCCCTCAGGGCACCCCTGCTGCCTATTTAAGGATGGAGGTAGGACTACCTTCCATCGTTGTTAGAATACACCTTGCATTGTTAGGCCGCTATAAGAAATTAGAAAGCCTTCAAGAATCCCATCTTGCCAAACATCTGTTTTCTCCATTACACAGCTGGAAATCAGTGGACTAAACTTTTGTCACCCATTTTACAAATGTATTCCCTACCATCTTTGGGAGAACTCAGAACTTGGAATAGAGAAAATATTAGAGATTGGCTTTTTGAAAGGGATGCTAATAAAGATGCAATTGCGGTACAATCATCCAAATTTTCATCCTGGTACCATCATTATAAAAAACATAGAAACCTCTCCCAGTACCTGGTTAACATAACCAGTGTGTCACCGAGAAGGGCTTTAACATGGTCGCCTGCAGACCATGCCCTCTGCATAACTCGAAGGGAGGTTTTGTACGCTCCCTGTTGAACGCCTCTGTCCTTGTGGTGTTGGTCAAGTGGAGGATGTTATCCATTATGTCCTCCACTGCCCCATTTACAATGAGATCAGGGCCAAATTATTAATGGCAGATGAACTCATGGGCTCTGATGTTGAAAAACTGATTTACCTTCTTGCAGACGTGTTTCCAACTGTTAACAACCAAGTTGCTACTTTTGCTCTGCTCTCACTTAAACTTAGGAAGAAATATTTAAGTTCTTAGTTGTAGCTCTGGCTCTATTTTGTTGTAACCTTTTTTATATTTAATGCTTCTTTTATTATTTTATTTTATAATTTCATCATTTTATTTTTTTAATGTTATATTTTATTGTATTTTATATTATTCTTATGTTATGACCTGTGGTTACAACAATAAACTTCACTACTCAAATTCTATAATTCATGGTATGTGGATGATGACATCATGAAGTACATGATGTTACCATGGCTTCTGTGAGATCTCTATGTTAAATATATTGCAGTTTTGAAATGTAGTTTATAAACTCAGTCTGAAATAAGGACTGATGCTATCAGATCCTTGCCTGACTCCCACCTCCTGCTACTGTTTAGTGGCTTCCACATTCAAGGCCTACCTGCCACTGCACTATGAATCTCCATAAATTACTGGAGATCCAATGATCCCTTGCACAAATATGTGGGGGAACCACAGTAAAACTGAACTGCATTGAATATGTTTGTCTGTGAGTGTATGTGCATGTGCCAGCAATAAATAGATCCTGCCTGCCTGCCTGCCCTGGGACTTCTCAGTATGTATGTAGTAGGGAAAAATGCTTTCTTTCGTATTTAGCCTTTTCATGCCTATACCTCCTGAAGACTGAAAGATCAAGTGGTTTGCTAAAGAAATCCACTTTAACCATTTCTGATCAGCCATCCCAATGGCTGTTTACTCCCACCACCAAACTCCCCTCCTTGGTTGCTGGCCAGCCCCCTTCCCGCAGCCTCCATAGTGCAAAACTCATATCCAATCTAATGCAAATATTCACTCTCGGGGTTTTTTACCTGTTTAGCATGAGGATATCCTACTGCCTATAAATATCTTAATGCTGTGAAAGGTGGCCATTGCCCAAATACAGTGGGGCAAAAAAGTATTTAGTCAGCCACCAATTGTGCAAGTTCTCCCACTTAAAAAGATGAGAGAGGCCTGTAATTGACATCATAGGTAGACCTCAACTATGAGAGACAAAATGAGAAAACAAATCCAGACAATCACATTGTCTGATTCGGAAAGAATTTATTTGCAAATTATGGTGGAAAATAAGTATTTGGTCAATATCAAAAGTTCATCTCAATACTTTGTGATATATCCTTTGTTGGCAATGACAGAGGTCAAACGTTTTCTGTAAGTCTTCACAAGGTTGGCACACACTGTTGCTGGTATGTTGGCCCATTCCTCCATGCAGATCTCCTCTAGAGCAGTGATGTTTTGGGGCTGTCTCTGGGCAACACGGACTTTCAACTCCCTCCAAAGGTTTTCTATGGGATTGAGATCTGGAGACTGGCTAGGCCACTCCAGGACCTTGAAATGCTTCTTACGAAGCCACTCCTTCGTTGCCCGGGCGGTGTGTTTGGGATCATTGTCATGCTGAAAGACCCAGCCACGTTTCATCTTCAATGCCCTTGCTGATGGAAGGAGGTTTGCACTCAAAATCTCACGATACATGGCCCCATTCATTCTTTCCTGTACACGGATCAGTCATCCGGGTCCCTTTGCAGAGAAACAGCCCCAAAGCATGATGTTGCCACCCCCATGCTTCACAGTAGGTATGGTGTTCTTTGGATGCAACTCAGCATTCTCTCTCCTCCAAACACGACGAGTTGTGTTTCTACCAAACAGTTCTACTTTGGTTTCATCTGACCATATGACATTCTCCCAATCCTCTTCTGGATCATCCAAATGCTCTCTGGCAAACTTCAGACGGGCCTGGACATGTACTGGCTTAAGCAGGGGGACACGTCTGGCACTGCAGGATCTGAGTCCCTGGCGGCGTAGTGTGTTACTGATGGTAGCCTTTGTTACGTTGGTCCCAGCTCTCTGCAGGTCATTCACTAGGTCCCCCCGTGTGGTTCTGGGATTTTTGCTCACCGTTCTTGTGATCATTTTGATCCCATGGGGTGAGATCTTGCGTGGAGCCCCAGATCGAGGGAGATTATCAGTGGTCTTGTATGTCCTCCATTTTCTAATTATTGCTCCCACAGTTGATTTCTTCACACCAAGCTGCTTGCCTATTGCAGATTCAGTCTTCCCAGCCTGGTGCAGGTCTACAATTTTGTTTCTGGTGTCCTTCGACAGCTCTTTAGTCTTCACCATAGTGGAGTTTGGAGTGTGACTGTTTGAGGTTGTGGACAGGTGTCTTTTATACTGATAACAAGTTCAAACAGGTGCCATTACTACAGGTAATGAGTGGAGGACAGAGGAGCCTCTTAAAGAAGAAGTTACAGGTCTGTGAGAGCCAGACATCTTGCTTGTTTTTAGGTGACCAAATACTTATTTTCCACCATAATTTGCAAATAAATTCTTTCCGAATCAGACAATGTGATTGTCTGGATTTGTTTTCTCATTTTGTCTCTCATAGTTGAGGTCTACCTATGATGTCAATTACAGGCCTCTCTCATCTTTTTAAGTGGGAGAACTTGCACAATTGGTGGCTGACTAAATACTTTTTTGCCCCACTGTATTAACACTACGATGGATCTGACACTTAAAACAACTTGAGTACTTAATAACTTACAAAGTGAGATCCTGAACGATGGCCAAAATGAAACTTCAGTTTAGTATGTGATACAGCTGACAAGCCAAAGATACCCACATTCACTGTTACAACAGTGTTCAATTCTGTGTAGCAAATGACAGCCTAAATTTGTAACAGTTATTTTCCCCATTCTCCTCATTACAGTTATCTTTGCATGGAGCAAAAGGGAATAATAGGCTGATGAAGAATGCTTATAACCAGCATTAATAAAAAGCCATCTTGTTACTTAGCAGCACACCCAGAGTGCAATAACTAAGCTTTCTTTTCATACCCCCTTGTGTTTCTTTGTATTGACAGATGCCATTTGTTCATTTACGATGTGATAATAAAAACCTTCAGCTTTATTGAATGTTGTTCTTTTCCTCCCCTGACACAGGGGCACCAAATGGTTTGTACTAAACACAGCAGGGATTTTTCATTAAAGATCATAACCAGGGAAATGAATGAGAATTGAGGAAAGGAAAGCCCTAAAATTAAATAATTAGTCTTGATGGGGACAGTGAAAAGATAGCATCAAAAGCCATTGAGTTTTTTCCCAAGACATCCAGATACTTCAAATCCCAAATTTGCTTCAAATTAATTCCAGAATCAAAATCTGCTTCAGAATTACCCATCAGTTTACAGACAAGAAAATGGGCATATAATTTCTACAACACCGTTAAACTGTTAATTTTTTATCTATAAAGCATTACTGTGAAGTTGGTTAAACCAGACAGCAGTTCATTCATCTGGGTTCATTCATTAAGTTGTATAGTCTAAGAAGACTAACTTTAAAATTCTATTCACAATTCCAGAAAATGAATCCACTGTTACTCTATAGATGTCTTGAGACTATGGAAAGCTAGAGTTTCTAGGTTTTAAACTCAACACCACTGGAAGTTATTAACTTCAAGAAGGCTATTAAAGACCTTCAAATAACTAGAGATGAAACAAATATTCAAGTAAAGCTTTTTGGGTTTAATTATTTTTGTAGGGGAAATGCAGTTTATTTCCATCTAATATAGTTCTCCATGGCCAATAATCTCCATGATGAATGCATTGCAGGTAGAATGGCGAAAGGTTGAAGAGACTGAGGTTGATTTTGTTTGTTTGTTTGTTTGTTTGTTTGTTTGCTATGTCAAGACATCATACACAGCACTCCCTCCTCCAGTGTGTCCCCACAACAACCCCAAGAGCAATGGGGAGCTGGGAAATAGTGACTAGCTCAAAGTCACTCAGTGAGTTTCCATGACTAATGATGGATTTGAACCTGGGTCTTCCCAGTCCTAATCCAACGCCTTAACCGTCATTCCATGCTGGCTCTCTTTTTGCTGAGAGTACAAGCAGTGGGATTTTAGCACCAAATGCCATTGCAAATATGTGCCCACAAAGCACAAAAGGAAGAATCAAATTTCTGATGCTCAAAGTAACCCTCCCGCAAAGAAAACTCTAGGCAAAACACCCAAACAATTAGTATGCACATAAAAAAAGGTAAAGGTACCCCCCGCACATTTGTGCAGTCGTGTCCGACTCTAGGGGCCGGTGCTCATCTCCGTTTGTTAGCCAAAGAGCCAGCGTTGTCCAAAGACACTTCCACGGTCATGTGGCCGCATGACACGCGCGGAACGCTGTTACCTACCCACCGAAGTGGTACCTATTCATCTACTTGCATTTGCATGCTTTCGAATTGCTAGGTTGGCAAGAGCTGGAGCTAGTGCGGGAGCTCACTCCGCACGCAGGGCTAGGGATTCGAACTTCCGAACTTGTGATCTTCCGATCGACAAGCCTGGCGTCTTACCCACTGAGCCACCACGCCCCTTCATAGTATGCACATAGCTCACATCTAATTTCCCACAGAGGAAAGGGTTGCTCCTTATCGTTCCTTCTTGGCTGAATCTAGTGAAGTCATGCCTATAGCTGAAATCAATGAGACATATTAGATTCCATCTATTAAATAGACTCTTGATGGTAGAGAAGAACCAGTTGTTTGTATGTCTGTAGCTTGAATCATGTCAACTGGATTTCTATTTTCTTAGTGGAAACGTTTCACTCCTTATCCAAGGAGCTTCTTCAGTCTGAGTAAAGTTAGTAAGGGAATCCTTAAATATGTTTCTAGGCTGGCTGTGTGACCTTGCACCTGGGGCTAGGTCATGGTTATTTTGAGATGTTTGTTTCTAAGTCCCTTTATCATCTAAAGGAGGATCGTTAAGATTACCCTGCTGCTGTTGAGCTTGTGAAATGGTCTTAATCTTCCTAGGCACAGAAGACAAAGCAGGAAGGAAGATAGGGGAAAGGTTATGCCTGAGGCCCCCACCTCTATTCAAGGAAGGATTTTCCAAGTTGGCATGAATGGATTCCTTGACCCCTCTCTCAAACCACCTATCTTCTCTGTCTAAAATGTGAACATTAATGTCCTCAAATGAGTGTCCTTTTTCCTTTAGATGAAGATAAACTGCTGACTCTGGTCCTGTGGTGTTACTTCTCCTGTGTTGGGCCATCCTCCTGTACAAA